>CM062372.1:35364261-35964261 GCA_031216125.1 Dalbergia cochinchinensis
TCACTAAACCCCAAGATAAAGAATGAACTTGCATAATGCACGTTTAAATTCCAAGCTTTGCATTTCATGTTATATTTCAAGTCATCACTAAACTCAAAGACTAAAAATGAATGTACATCTCATATTTACTTTGAGTTATCACTTTACTTCCTAATGGACTATAAAAATGGAATGCATAGCACGTTTACTCTTATGCTATCAACTAAAGCTACTAGAGCTCAAAGACTTGCCCATTTCATCTTGAGAAAAGTTAAATCAAGGAGGTATCCTTTTGAAAATGCATTCAGCCATGTGATGATGAAAGCTCTAGGATAAGTTTTCATTAGTTACAAGAGCCTATAGTTTATGTTTTAAGTTTTTCCTAAACATAGGTGACATTTAAAGGTATTTTGAGTATGTTCTTATATTTAGGATCTCAACCATGAGTGAAACTAAAGAGCTACTGCCCCATGTATTTTATAAGAGTTCTTGACAAGATAAATTGATTTCTAAGATGTTTTTGAAGTCCTAAAATTGTTCCAAGAGAAACTGGTTACCTATGTACATTGAAAAGGAAGTTTATACATGATTTGATGATCTTAAATTTTCAGTTCTGTCTTGTTCATTTCCAGCACCTTAAATCATGTTTTGGGTGGTCTAAATATGTTTAAATACCTTGCCAAGTATATGATAATTGTTCTAAACATTTTGAAGCATGCTTAGTTACTTTAATTGCTTGAAATGTGAATTCTAGAACCCCATAGGTACAGAAAATATGAATTCTGTTCGACTTAATTAACATCCATCGAATCACATTATATGATGTCTAGGTATTAATTGTTGCATCATAGAAAAAGTCAGATGTGAGAAAGGGTTTAAAATGCATCTTTTAGAACACCCTAATTCATCTAATTTCGCTTACTACCTAATGCTGTCCAGCCATAATTAATTAGGTTTTAGGATTTAATAAATTATGGTAATGAGGTTAATCAATCCCTTAGAGGTGTAAGAAAATAATTTGGAAGTTTGAGGTTACCCGATTGAGGGTTTTCACTCTTAAGGGAAAGGTTTATGCACTACTCTATGAATGATGAATTGGTGTTTACCTCATAACTTGTATGATGCTATGTGAACTATTATTCTTAAATGATAGTTTTATTATTGCATGTGATTGTTCTTCAAGAACTTAGAGATGCCTATGGTGTAATAACAGATATGTACATGTATGAACGATGTAGCATCTCAATAAAACATGCTAAGACTTAAGGTGATTTAAACTATGAGAAAATGATCCTTTGAACCACTAAACTAAGGGTGGGGATGAGGTGATTCTAGCCTCCTAGACCCGTACTGTAAGTCAGGACCTTTAACTTATCAAAAGGGATAAGTCCATGTGCTAGTGATGACTAGCATGGTATGAGCTCATAACCTAGAAGTTTCTCCAAAGGGAGATCAGTTAGGGTGGCCCTAAGAAGAAAATGATAAGGTTTGAATGTCACCTAAAGTAACCAAGATAAGTTACCATGTACCATGTTCTAAGAACTATGATTTTATGCGCCATGAATTATAAGTTTATGTGCCATGATCCATGATATAAGGAACCATGGTTTATGATTTTACGTACCATGATTTATGATTCGAGTTTCATGATTTATAGACTATGTAACCAAGAAGTTTTCAGAATTAAAAGGAACGGGCCTCGGAGGTAACATTTTCGAACTTCATAATTGAACCATTATATGCCCATGTTTTTACTAAGAAACTGATGTCCCTGGAGACGTAGATGATGACACTTAGATATGAGGAAAAACCCTATTGAGTTTCTTTAGTAAGAAATCTCACTCCTTCTATCTCTTTCTTTCCATCACGTCTCTAGATTCGGATGGCGACGTTCGTACTCTATGTTGAGACACCCACATGAGAGTTCCACCATGATCCGGAGCACGAATCATACCATTTTGAGGGCCGTTGCACAGTTCATGTATTCGTGTTCCATTTGCTCATCCTGTAAATAGCTTTCTTTTCTCACCGATGTCGCCTTATGGTGACGATATGGTTTTTGAGCGTGCTCGTACACGCAACGAGAGGATTTTCTGGACCTACACTGCAGGCTCAGGCACTATACCTGAGTATGTACCCCATTCGCAACATTCAGAGGAGAACCCTTGGAGGAGCCACCCGCCCACATGTATGGAGAGGACTCTGCCCCTACTCCCCCACGTATGCCAGCAGACAGCGAGGAGACAGTTACCCAGCCACAGAGGGCTCGGATGCCCAAGTTGCGACCTCGACACGGAGGATTTGTTCGAGTTCCTACTCCTATTGAGCTTCGACCATGGATCGGCTATGTCCCACTTTACCTGTGACTTTAGCCGTATGGTTTAGAGGGTAATCCTTAGTGCATGCACGACACGTAGTTAGGATAAACCTTCTTTTGTATTGAGGTTATCCATTTCAGATGCACTTGGGTATGGGTGTTCTCTTGCATGTATCCTTTATGTTTCCATGTATTTCCTACCTTTCAGTTGTATTGTATTCTATGTATTGAACAGTCCCACCATTATTGGTGGGCATTTTATATATTAATGTATGAGGTATTTCAGTACATGTGTTCATGATGCTGTGTATGGAGCTTTTTATATGTTTACATTTCCGCAATTTACGATATCGTTCGATTACATTATACACGGCTCATACTTTATCAAGGTTTTGTTAAAAAAAAATGGCTTGTATTTTCCGTAAGTAATTTCAAAGATAATATAACTAAATCAAGAAGTAATGACTAATATTTGGCCTCAGTACATGCTAGCAGTATTGGGTTGAATATTAGGGTGTTACACGTTGTCAATTGAGGTTTCTGAGTCAATCTTCAGAAACTACTTTTTACTTTCTAGACGAGGTTTCTGAACATTTTCTTCTAGAAGCTGGAACGGTTTACCAAGTGAAAAGGTGAGATGTCACTGTTAGTCCCTATTTGGGTTTGACTTAAATTTGTTATTTGAATTTTCCCTCTCATTCTGTAAAGTGCACTGTTTCTAAGTAAACATGCTTTCTAAGACGCTTAATAGTTTCTAGTTTTTTCTCATTTATCTTTATTTTATCAATCAGAGCTTGTTAGTGATCTTATTATCAAGATTAAAGGTAGTAGCCACAACTTGCTTCATAGGAGGACAGTTTTCTTCATTGCATATCATATTCTAAAGATGAAGGTTACTTTCTGAAGATCTAAACTTGGTTTCTTGCTTTGGAAATCCTTTCATCGTGTGCAAAACATACCAATGTTCATTTCAAGAATAATTTTTCACTTCATCTAATTTCTGAATCTCTTTGAATGATATTAATCACATTGAAACATTATAATTATGAAAATAAAACTTGTTAAAGGAACTTGTATGCCATCGAGAATGGTTTTGTTGAGTACTCAAAAAACTCAAGTGAAAGATTAGTCTATTCTTCAAAAATTTTAACCAAAATAACTCTATTCTCATCAAAACATCAAGCTATAGCACTTTTTGAAGGGTTCTGGAGCTAACTCTATTCTCACTGCCCTTTATTCTGCTTTTATTGGTGCACAGATCTTTCAAATTTTTTGCATATTTTGTGATCTATTTGATTGCATCCAATAGAAGTACTCAACAGAAAGGTTCTTTGTTGCTTGCTCATCCTTAGCTGAGCATTGTGACACTTCTTTAGCACTGTGGTGCTCACCCGAGAGGTCTTCTAATGCCAAATCACTATCTGGACATTTTATTGAGTGCTGCGATGCTCACTAAAAATGTCTCCGAGCTCATTTTTCTCTTGCTTATATTTCTTTTCAAGCCTTCTCACCTCTGGAATTTTCATCCAAGACCTTAGGGTGATTGCACTGACATTTCCCTTGGGATTAGGCATAGTTTGAGAGGGAAGCTGGGAAGCTAAGGCTTGCTGACTCTAAGTATTCTTTATTTGAGTCACTTCCTTTCTCAACTAGGCTTTCTTCTTCCTTATTTCCTGCATTTGTTCCATCATCATCTTAGTCATAGTGGGATCTAAGGAAGAAGATACAGGAGGGGCCTGTTGGCTCTATTGAGGTGCTTTGTATCTTTGCTGTGATGATTAGCCCTGCTGTTGAGAGTTGCTTCCCTGCTTCAAATTGTGATGATTATTCTAGTTAGGGTTGTATGTGTTCCCAAATAGGAACTGGCCTGTCTGTTTCTGAGGTTAACTTGAGAAGGGATTGCTACTGCTACTCCAATGGTTGAGTCATCTTACATATTGGGCACATATTTGTATGATGGTCATTTGAAGTACAAATGCCATATACCTTGGGAACCCCTGGTGTTGCTACTCAATTGACCATCAACTGCTTCATGATCCTAGAAAGTGTCTATAAGCTATGGATTAATACTGGATTCTTTGCTTGCCTAACTTCATGAAGGCCTTTAGTACTCATGGCCATCCTAAAACCAAACCGCTAAAAGTTTGTAGCTATATTATCCATCAAAGCACGAGCCTTTGCTAGTTGTGTAACATCCTAATTTTTAACCCAATACCCCTAGAACGTATTTATGCTAACCATTAGTCTATTACTCTTTTAGTCTCATTCTTTAAGACCTTTCTTTAGAATACATAGCTACCGTGAAGCGTAAACATAAAAGATTAACATAAACAGAAACACTAGATAAGCTTCATAGAAAGAACAACCATCAGCACATCATCATATAACATTAACATTATTAATAACATCACATCAAATATATTGGGCCCACCCACGGGGGTTGAGCATACAACAAAACAACTATACACAACTACGATGTGAAAAGCTATGACTATGTCCCCGCTCTGACTGTGCTACTCCGATCTCGAATATCCAGCTACTTCCATGTCGGCACCTCAGGGCAATCTGCGGACGTCGTGTCAACCTTGTCTGAAGACGAAGACGGCAAAGAAAGATAGGGGGTGAAAAACTTATACAAGAATCTCAGTGGGGCTCCCCTTTTCATACAGTGTCATCATCATCGTCCTCAGGAACCTCGGGTTTAATTATAAAAGAGTGAGCATATAAAGATTCATTTATTGAGTTCTAAAACATTCATTACTGAGGCCCGTTCATTTTATCATGAGTCTTGTAATGAATGCATCATACTTCTTTATGATATGCATGTCAATACTTTATGCAATATTAACTTTAAAGCATATATTTAACTTTATAGCAAACATGATATGCATAGAACATGGTTCATGAATGACATTCCTTGTTTCTTTAGGTGACTTTAAGTTTCTTTTCTTCATGGGGCCACCTTATTACTCTTCCTTTTTAAGAGTACTTCTAGGTTATGAGCTCATACCTCACTAGTCGTCACTAGCATAAACTTATTCCCTTTTGATAAGTTGAAGTCCCGACTTGATAAGTACGGGTTAGGGGGCAAGAATCACCTTTTCATCATCTATAGTTTGATGAGTCCAAAGGATCATTTTCTTATATTTTAAGTCACCTTAAGCAAGAATCACCTTTTCATCACCTATAGTTTGGTGAGTCCAAAGGATTACTTTCTCATACTTTACATTTCCTTGAGCAAGAATCACCTTTTCATCACCTATAGTTTGGTAAGTCCAAAGAATCATTTTCTTATACTTTAAGTCACCTTAAGTCTTAGCATGTTATAACAAGATGCAACACATATCTCATAAATGTCATAATTCTTCATATATTTCTATCATATGCATCTTTAATGTTTCAAATGAAACCATAACATGCAATGATGAATTCTATACCAATACCTCATATAACATCAAATATCACATGAATGCATCATCTCAAATCATCATCTCATAAACATTCCCTTAAATGGCCAAACACTTACATTGGGTAACTCAAATTGTCACATTATTTTCTCATGCATCTATGGGACTAATCATCATCATTACCACTAATTATTAACCTTAAGAACATCGTCAATCAGAGTTGGACAGCATAGTTAGTAAATGAAATTCTATGCTTTAAGCTGTTCTAGAAGTTGTGTTTTACGCCCTTTCTCGTTACCGGCTTTTCTTATGATGCTAGAATTAATTCCTAAACCATTTATGGGTCATTCTCACTCAAGTAAATATAGCATATCATGGTTTTACAATCCTTCAAAGGTTTTGGAACAGAATCAGAAAATTAAATGTTCTAAGAGTTCTAGAATTGTATTTTTTTGGCTTTCTAGTTACTAGTTTCTCTACGGGTGCTAAAAATCAATCCTACATCAAATGTTACCAAGTTTTTCATATTTAAACGATCCTAATCTGATTATCATCCCACTAAAACAGTTTGGTCAGTGTCTAAAAATAAATGGGTCAAAACTATGTTGAAACTCAACTTTACGGTTTATCGGTAAGACTAGTTTCTTTCCTAACATGCATAGAAAGGTTCCTACCTCAACATATATAATTTTTACACATTCTAACATGTCAAAACATCATCATACAGCAGTAAACATACCATGGCAGAATCGAAAAGCATAGGTTCCAAAGAACACATAATCTCATATTTTCAAGACATATAAATTACTAGTTTCCCTTGGAATCATTTTAGGACTTCTAAAACTCTTTGTAAACCATTTTAATTCATTAAAATCATTGTAAAATGAGTAAGGGCAGTAGCTTATTTAAATTGTTCATAGTTGGAATTTAAAACATAAAATTTGCACTTGAATCATTCTGTGAGTTCACCTATGCTTAAGAAAATCCTAAGACATAGGTTATTGGCGCTTGTAACTAGATGAAACTTACTCCAAGCTCATCATCATCACATGGCCGAAATATACATCCATGGGGATGTCTTGTAACGACTCATCTATTTGTATTTTCTCTGATAAAATAATTAATTGTAAGTAATCAGTAATGAATTTAAAAATTTCGGTTGACACAGTTAGAATCAGAACAACATAAGGATTCTGTAAAAAAAAATGAAAATTAATTAAATATAAATAAAAATTTAGAATAATAATATTTTAATCAGTAATATAGGATGGGATCTTATAAATGATATTAGGACAAAATAAAAATTAGGATAAGGTTAAAATGATAATTTTACCCGATAAAGTTTTTTTTATGTCAATCGGGTACTGAAATGATAAGAAACGGTACACCAAAATAGTAATAACCGGTATACCAAAACATCTAAATTGGTTCAACTAATGGGCATTATCATATCTTAAATAAATTTTTACTTAGAATAATGAAATAAGTATAGATATTCCTAACACTGATAGAAGGCATACTGATATGGAAATAAAAACTCCTTTACTTTTTCTCCAAGGAAGTACGTTTATAAAAAGGAAAAAAGGCAAGGAAATTTCATTTCATTCTCGGTTAGGCACAAAGACATGTTTCTTTCTTCTTGCCTTCACTTTCTTCCATTTTTGCTTCATGATACTCAATGAAACTTTTTAGTCTTTCAATGATACACTTAGACATACACTTAAACTAACTTCAAGAACACATCCTCTTCATCAAACTTAAATCAAAAACTTGTTTTTCCCTACAGTTTGGGTCCTCATAGCAGTGCACAAAGGTGCTGAAACAGAGGGGTTTGGAAGTTGATTGTAAAGAAAAACTAGAGAAAAGCTTGGAGGGAGGTAGGAAATTTTTCTAGTCTTTTACCCCATGATGTTTTACTACCTTGCTAAGATAAATACTTGAACTTTCTGAGGTTATGTTGTTGAAATCTGAAACCAAATTCTAGGATTTAGGATTGCTTGATTTGTGATGAAGTCATGCCTATAGGAATCAGAATTTTTTCTTTGAATTTTCATGTATTGAATGTGATAGATATGGTAGATACATCAAGCACAAGTTTTATGAACTTGCTGAAATGTATACATGAGTTAACTATTGGCTCAAGATGATTTTAATATGTAACCATAAAAGCTTAAGAAAATATTGGCAGCAAGACTTAGTTTGAATGATTTTGCTATGTGTAATGACCAAATCTTGAGACAAAAATGGAAGCAAGATTTAGTTTGAAAGATGGACAGTAAGATATGAGTGTTGAATTGGTGTACTAAATTTTCGGATTTCAACAGGGCAGCAGCTTTCACGAATTTTCTGACCTATTTAGAGGCCTTAGATTGAACTGAAAATTTTATATGATGTAGCTAACATGTTGAGGCATCTTTAGTAAAAGTTTTGAGGTATTCTGGTCACTTTTGCTATGTTTAAAAAATCAAGAACCGAAATTGTACATATGCTGCCTGAACTATTGGAACTGAAACTGCAAATTTGTCTATTTTTGTTACCATAGCAAATGACCGACTTTTCCTTTGAACTTTTTACAGGATATTAGGGACATCTTAAGGTTTTAATAGGATTTTTAATCCTTATTTTCTGGTTTCATTTTCTAGGGTTAAAAAAATTGGGAATTCGGGAATTTAACTGAGAATCGATGGTCTCTGACAACCAAATTTGTCTAATTTTGTTACATAGCTAGAGAACTCTTTTTACTATGAAATTTTTATGGAACCTTGTGAACACATTGAGGTGTCATTGAGAATTTTTATAGTCTCCAATTTGATGGTTTGAATTGCATATTAAATTGTGCTATAAATATGTGAAATCTGCCATTGTGCCGAAAATGAATTGATGCTTTGAATTGATGAAATATTGGCATCTTGTACTAATATGACATGAGCACATGAACAGAATATGAATATCTCATAAGACATCAAGAGGTTTTAATAGAATATCTCATACATATTGAGTAGATTTTAACAAAATATCTCATAATAATTCAAGAGACTTTAAGGAAATATCTTATAAGAGTTTAAAGAAATTCCAAGGAAATCTCAGACAAGTATAAGAAACCGAGCTTCATAAAGAGAGGGAACGTAAGAAAATAAATCTCACACAAAGAGAGGAAAATCAAGAAAACAAGCTTTACATAATAATTAATTGCTTAATGGTAAGCTCATAGAGTCACGGGTAGTAGTAAACGTGCTACGCCTTTAGAACTATATCAGGTTGTAATCGCGATGGCATTACATCATTATAAAGGAAGGGATGTATTGAGAATAGCAAGGCTATTCTAGATGAGATGTAGTAGACGTACTCCATCTAGTGAACTATATCAGGTTATAACGTGACGGCGTTACATCGTTGACAGTACGATCCAGAGAGAAGTATATTAGAAGAGTCTTATGAGTTCTACCATTAAATTTAAAATTTTCTAATAAAATTAAGCCATAAGAAATAATGATTCTAACTAAGAAACCATTCTATAAATAATTGAAGTTGAATATCATTGAGTAGTAGACTAGTATATTTTCCTACTGGGAATCATTGATTCTCATTCCTGCTGCATGATGTATTTTATATAGATGGCCTCAATTGTGCTCCGTCTTGAGATGCCTGAATTGCAGTGGTATTATGACCCGGAGTTACGGTCAGTGTACCTGGTCGCTAAGTCTTGTATCCGTGTTTATGTACTATTTGCTCTTCTGTCCGCTATTACTGTTGTGAGACTTACATTTGCTTAGATTCCCTCATATCGTTTAACCATCATAGGCTCTTACATCTGACTTTTGATGAGCCACTTACCGAGGGAGTTAGGTTATCTATATGAAGTCAGTTGTATTTTGATAAGCCCTAACCCGGATTAGGTGGTCACTGCAAGGACCAGGGTAGGGTTGTTCATAATATATATATGTAACATCCTCCCAAGTACAATGTCATCCTTAAGTCATGACATCAGACTCGAGAGTTGTTACTTATAAATTAGCAGACCTTTCATAATTATCTATAGCCAGTTTGATTGATTTGTGAGATAACTATGTCGTAGTTCTATTGAAATATATATATAGCAAGGAAAACCAAAACATTTATTTAATACAAGGTTAAGTACACCAAGGAAGCTCTTCTATGAGCTTAACACATCTGTTCCCTATTACATTCACATATATATAACCACAATACAGTTATGGTAAAACAAACACATCCACTACTAAACTACTGCAACTCCAGTATAGTTTTTCTTGTAGTGTCTTCACCGTTCTTTGGATCAACCTGGAGACGACACGGGAACACACAAAATAGGGGTGAGAATTTTATAATTCTTAGTAGGGCAACTCCCCCTAATACACAATCATAATGTCATCGCCATCGTCCCAGCCACTTCGGTTTATAAAAAAAGTGATCAAGCATTACATAATAACAGTTCATTTTTAAAGTTCCAAATCATATTTTTGAAGTGGGTTGTTTTTAAGAATCAATCACTGTGTACACATTTATCACAAGCTCATAATCATAGTAAATAATGTCAATCAAAATGATTCGATATGATACAAATATGTATATACTAAATGTAGGGAAATTATCTTTAATTGCCCTTGATAAATCGAAGAGGAACTCATCTATCTTTATTTTTCCTCAATAAGTCAAAAAGATCTCATTTTTCTCTCTATTTGCCCTCGACAAGTCGAAAGGATCTCATCCCTCTCTATTTGCCCTCGACAAGTCGAAAGGATCTTATGTTTCTCTATTTGCCCTTGACAAGTCATAAAGGATCTCATGTTTCTTATTTGCCTTTGACAAGTCACAGAAGATCTCATGTTTATTTATGGTTACAGAACTTAATTCAATATATCATTCACTTTCTTTACAATGCATGTATAAAACACATATAGACATTCATTCACCTTGTGATTTCAATCATGCTTCATAAACCAATCTTTACTTCCTCTAGTATGCATTTATACATCACAGGTCACATGACCAAATATTTAACATCAAGTATTCATGTCATACTAGAACCAAAATACCATTACATTATCACTTCAAGTCTTTAGTTCATTTCCAGCAAGTAGGCAGATTTTACACCATGGTAGCACAAATTTATTTGTACATCAAACAATCAATTTAGAGGCTATAAAAATTATTCAAGACACTTCAATGTATCTCCAAGATTCTGTAAAAATTTCAGGGTAAAAAGAGTTCTCTAACTATGTTAACAAAATTAGACAAATTTGGTGGTCAGAAACCACTCAACCTCAGCTCAAGAACCAAAATTCATAATTTTTAACCCTAGAAATTGAACCCAGAAAATTCGAAATAAAAATCCTAGTAAAACCTCAATAT
Source organism: Dalbergia cochinchinensis (assembly GCA_031216125.1). Lineage (NCBI taxonomy): Eukaryota > Viridiplantae > Streptophyta > Magnoliopsida > Fabales > Fabaceae > Dalbergia > Dalbergia cochinchinensis. Next base: position 35,375,335 of record CM062372.1, read on the forward strand.
ATCTCTAATACCTTGTAAAACTTTCAAGCTACAATTCCACCATTTGATGTGGTCACAAAATTAGTAAAATTTACAGCTTTTGTTCCAACACTTTAGGCAGCATATGCTTAATTTTAGTTCTTGATTTTTCTAAGGCAGTTTGACTCAAAATAAAAACCCAAGAAAATTCTTAGGACTAGCTAAAGATGTTAACTCCAACATATATTTTTTTCAGATCACGAAATTGTACACAACAAGCCCAGAAAATTCATGATCACACACTGCCTGTAAGAAAACCGAAAATCCAACAAGTATCACTCAACATCTTTTGACAAAATGATCTTTCTAACCTCATCCAAACACTTCACCAAAATTCATACATCAAGTTAGATTGATGGAGAATTGAAATTCCAATTGGTTAGATTTGGAGGGGTTAAGGTGTAGAACAAGTTTGATGAAGGAACTTTGAGGTTTTAACAAAGCTAGGCTAGAGTTTTGAGGATTTAGAACATGGAAATGGAGGTTTGGAAGAAGAAAATGGATGTTGTCTTCTTGGTTTACTTGGCCGAGAATGCTATAAATGGAGAGATAAGGTTGGTTGGTTTGATTTTATCTTCTATTTGAACATGGATATTATATAATATAAATGAAGACTTCTTGAGAAAGAAAGAAATATGGATGGCCAGGATTGAATCTTAGCCATTCACTTGATATAAATGGATAAGCTCATTAATTTTGTAAAGATTAAATTAGCTTTCGGTGTTAAAAATCGCAAACCGAAATTTTACTGAACGGGTAAAATATCGTACCCGGGTAATCAAACATTGCCCGAAAAATAATTTCGATTCTAAAATCTATTTTTCTACCTATTTATAACCATAATCTTATAATTTCTAAATTTTAGACATCTCCAGGGCCCAATTCTAGGGTTTCGGTTGTCCCGATGGACTGATGGGGCCTGCAGGTTACTATTCACATTTTTTTTTGTTTACAAATCCGTTAGATCATCCTCATCATTGTTCAAACTATCAAATTTTTGAAATTATGATTGATAAAGCTCAAATTAATTTTTAAATAATTTTTAGGGTGTTATAATATATATATATATATATGTAATTAGGTATGAATGTATATAGTATAACTCTGTGACTTAACTTACCATGGATGTGATATAAGATGTAAATTATTGTGTGACCGACTTCTTAGGGTGCGCATTACATTTCCGCTATTCCTATAAGTTGACTATTACATTGTGAGCAAAATTGATTTGAGACAAGTTAGTATAGTTGTTAGTGCAAGGCTCATATTTATTACAACTTATACGTGTATATTTCATATAGTTAAGAAATTGCAAATATATAAGTTATGGGTAACGACTACTTACTGTAATGTTATGACTCGAGCATAGCACTATAGTAGGGAGGGTGTTACATGTCTCCATAACCAAACTTCAACTTGAGATAAAAGGGCAAGTCTTTGAGCTCTAGGTTCTTTAAGTGATGACAAAATATAAACGTGCTATGCATTCCATTTTATTCTTCGTTAGAAAGTAAAATGAGAGCTTCAAGGTAAATATGAAATACAAGAACTTGAAATTAAATATGCAAGGCTCAAAGTAAATATGCAAGTTCAATTCTTTATTTTAGTGCTCTAGGCCCAGCAACAATCGACTTTAAGGTCGAAATAGAAAGGCTTCGAGATTAATTAGGTGGTATGCAAGCTCTCGTTTTAAATCTTTAAGTTCTTTAAGTGACAACTTGAAATATAAACGTGCAATGCGAGGTTTGAAACTTAAACGTGATAATGCAAGTTCTTTTCTTAGATCTTTAGAGTTTAGTAATGACATAGAAAAGTAAATATGAGATGCAAGAACTTGACATATAAATATGAGGTGCTAAAAATATAAATATGCAAGTTCATTTTTACATCTTTACTAGAGCTCTTTCAAGACTTTAAAGGAACATAAGCCTTAACCAAAACTTATCATGACAAGATAAAGCAAGCTTTAGAGTTCCTTGTACCAAGGTTTACAAAGAAACCATATGGTATGAACATCATCATCAAGCTTTAAGGAATGGATTAAAAGAAAGGCAAATCATACACTAACCTTATTTTTAAGAATCAAAAGGGATCAAGTTAAAGAACCATTCTTTAGGTTTTAGAAACCATCTCACCATGTCTTTGGTGACAAAACCAAAATATGAGAGAAAAGGTGTAACACCCTAATTTTAACCCAACTTTCAAGAACACATTAGGTTATACATTAGGCTATTACCTCATAGTCTCATCCTTTTCTTAAAAATATTTAGTGGAAATTATGGTAAAAATTTTTTTTTTTGAAAGTATAAAACAAAGTGAGAGCTGCGAACTTAACTATTCGAATAACAGAAACGTGAGACATGATTAACACTCATAGAGAGAACTCAAAAAGGAAAACATATAATGGTGGAGCAGAAATCATCATAACAAGAGAAACATTTCATTAATAATATATTTAGAGTACATAGGTAGTCATACCCGCATAGGTACAAAGTGAGCTTGTAATACAGAAGAAATAAAATACAACAAGAAACACGAGTGTAGGGTGCGACTACAATAAAAATCCAAAATGCTACCCTCCTAGTAAGCTACGAGTATAAATCCACTACCCCTCCCAAAAGATACAGCCGAAGGGAATATCCTTGCAACGCTTGTGTACTCGAAAGCTCCACCGAGGTGTAGTGCACCTCCTTGGCTGGCGTGTCAATGAAGTCAACGAACATCGCCATCGCTCTCTGAAGATGTGACGGGAGAAGAGAGAGAGGAGTGAGAATTCTTAGTAAAGAATCTCAGTAGGAGTCTCCTATCCTAGGGTTACATCGTTCACATCCCCAGGAACCTTGGGTTTATTTCATAAAGACAAGTGAGCATACATCAAGTTCATTTTAAGTTCTAAAGTGTATTTTAGCCAAGGTCCATTCATTTTAGGATGATCTTAATGTCATGAATGCAACATAATAAAGAATGTATGCGTGGCGCTACTTAATGCACATACATCAATCATCATCATACTTAGTGGTATTAAGTGGCAATTAGAACACATTCATATGGCACAAACTTAGTGACATAATCATAACCATAAAACTTCTCTTCCTTATGGGCCACCCTAAAAGACAATCGAACTGGGGGTGCTCGGCCGAACCGGTGTCACCCAGAACGTGTCCATCTCTAGGTTATGAGCTCATACCTTAACTAGTCGTCACTAGTTCTTACTTACCATTTAATGATAAGCGTATCATAAATCATAAATCCCGACTATCTAAGTACGGGTTAGGGGGCAAATCTCTTAGGGGTGCTCGGCCGAATCGGTGTCACCTAAGAGTAAAAAAAAATGGGTACTGATGTCACATGAGTTCTATGGAGGTGCTCGGCCAAACCGATGTCATCCTAGAACCCATCTTAGTACCTTAATTTTCAAAATCTTTAAGTCCCCAAATTTGTCGGAAATTCGGCGGCACGATGGCATCACGCTGAATTTCTTCCAAATTTGTTTTATGCCACATAAACATATATCCTCATGAATTCCTCATATGAATAACGTCATCATCCTTCACATAACATATGCATCATCGTAAAACATCTTAACATACCTTAGTATCATATAAATATCATTCTCATATTCTTAATGTCTTATGCATTGACCGCTATGGTCTTTAACTCACAGTCTAAGTTATGAATCATTCAAAGCTAACCTCTTGGGTACTTAGGAGGTTATGACTAAGTATATCTCTCTTCATACTATGGTCAAGAATATCTCTCAATCTCAAAGGGGCAGAATTCATAATTTCAACTTTACGGGTACCTAGGAGTCACGACAATGACCCTTTCTAAGTTCGGTTTGCTCCTAAGGCACCAAGATCAAGTCCTAAACCAATTATGAGTCATTTCTACACATTTAAACTAATTTAGAACAATGATTATCATTACTAAACCTTGCTGGACAGAATCCAGAAAATTCTAACATTAAGGGATCTAGAACTCTCAAATTAGTTCTTTTCTAGTTTCTAACCTTTCTTATCTTTTACTTATGAGTTTTTCCATTGATCATACTTAAACATAAGCATGTTATCATCGTTAAAACAGCTCATACAGTGGCCAAACATAGCAAGGCGGAACTGAAACAACACTCTCCATACAAAGGCATAAAACATACTTTTTAAAGCACATAGGATACTAGTTTCTCTTGGAACCTTTTAAAACCTTCAAAACTCTTTTGTAAACATTTTTAACATCTAAAATCATCAAGATATTTATAAGGGCAGTAGCTAAGTTGAATTTATTTCAAGAGGTCCTAAATTCATAAAACTTAGTTCTATATGTTCCTTGAATCCACATAGACTTAGAAAAATTATAAAGCATAGCTTATAGGCATTTGTGATCAAATGAAACTTATCCTAAGTTCATTCATCTCACATAGCCGAAGTGGGCATTCTAAGAGAATGCTTTCCATGTCTAACTCTCATTTGAGACCTTGGGACAAATCTTTGAGCTCTAGAGCTTTAGGTGATGACAAAACATAAACATGCCATGCACTTCATTTTTATTGTTCATTAGGAAATAAAGTGAGAACTTGAAAAGTAAATAGCTCAAAATAAATATGAGATGCAATTTGTTATTATCTTGGATTTTAAGTGATGACTTGAATAATAAACGTGAAATGCAATGCTTGGAAATTAAATATGAATATGCAAGTTCATTTTTAGTCTTAGAGCATTAGTGATGACATAAAAATAAATCATGCTAGGCAAGGCATAAACTAAATATGAATGCAAGTTCATTTTGGTTTAATAACTAGAGCTCGTCTAAGACTTTAAAGAACCAATATTCACAACCCCAACATAGTCTCATCAAGTCAAGAGAATGGAACTAAAAGAAATCTCCATATTTTCAAGAAAAGGAATTATGGCCGAAATCATGAGGCTAAGAGAAAGTAATCCATATTCCTTTTTGAAATCATTCTTATTTTCTTAAGTTGAAAACTTTAGTGAACTTCATAGCATAATAATAAAAACTAAAGAAAACTCAAGCTTTAGGGGTCTCATTATGATGAACACATAGTCATCATCTAGAGGTCCCCATCATCAAGCCATCATGTATGAGTTTAAAGGTCATGAAGGCCAAAAACTCAAGAAGGAAACCAAGAGAGTTTTAAAAAGAAATTCCAAGAGGTAGCTAGAGAAAAACTTATTTTTCATGGAAATGAGATGCAAAGAAACACTCCTTCCTAGAGTGAAGACAAAGAGCTTGAACTTTGAGAGAAAAAAACAAGATGATGAGCTCCTCTAAAAGGCTTGATGTTTTCGGCCAAGGGGAGATAAGGAGGTTAGAGTTGTGTTTGAGGTGAGGTTGTGTTTGAGATGAAATATTTGAGAGGTTTGATGGTGATTCAAGGTTATGGGGTGATGTGTGAAGGTTATGAGATGATGATGATGAAGTAAAGAGATGAAAAAGATGAAGATGAAAAAGAAAGGAACTCTTTGGGACTAGAGAGAAAGAAAGAAACTAGCAAGACTACTCTAAGCTTTAGCAAATGCTCAATGTGCATCCAATGCTAACACAAGCTCCCTATTTATAGAAAAACAAAGTGATAGGTGAGAGAATGGAAAGCATGGCTGATGGTAAGAAAGAGAAAATATCTCTTTGATGGTGTCATACAAGCATGGTTTGAAGCATGGAGCTCATGACACAAGGTATGGCTTCAAGCATGGGTTTTGAGTGATCTTTTCTTTAAATTGTGGATGAAATTAGGCTTCTAGAAGACCAACATGGCTGGAAGTTTTTCAGCCACAAATAATTGAAGAGAATGATTTATTTTACTTGGTTATTCATTTGGAAAAGCAAGCTTGATTGAAATTATGACAAGGCATGACAAGTGAGGTGATTTGAGGTGATTTTCCTTTAAGTTTGAAATATAATAATTCATGAAAATGGGGGATGGGGCTGGCTGATTTTGAGCCACAAAAATGAGAGAAAAAGTCTTCTAGAAGATGTCCTATGAGGCATGGATGAAAGCATGGAGGTTATGACACAAAGCATGGTTCTTTGTGAGATGGAAGCATGGTCTTTGGAGTGTCAAAATTTGCACATGTGATGGATAATCGGTGATGATTTCGGTCAGATTTGGGCAGCAAGGAGAGAGGAAAAATCTTCCATGTAATTGGGTGCTAATGATAGGATTAAGTGTAGGTTAGTTTAGGTACAAGGTTAGGAGTAATTAAGCTTAAGTTTAGGTAACTAAGCATGTGTATTAGGAATTTTATGACAAGGTTAGGAGTGTTCTTATATCATTAGAGAATTTAAAACTCATTTGTGAATAAACAATGTGTATCACAATCCCATGATTTAAGGAAAGAGAGAGAAAACACTATTTGTGCACTATTTGCATACTATTCATTGATTCCTACACTCAAAGTCCTTGAATTTAAAGATAGGGTTTTAAGTTTATCTAAGCAATTTTAGGTTCTAATCATCCTTATTAAATTATTTTGACCTTAGATTAATTATGGAAATTAATTAACCTTCGATTAGAGCCTAATATTGCTTAGGTTTCGCTTAACCGTGTGATTAGTCAGAACATACGAAACTACTGGGCAAAACCGTAATTTTGCACTTATTTTGCCGGGACCTCCTGACCAAAACTGAGACCACAGAATCACATAAAAATGTCTTTTAAACCCATCTGAGAGGTTTTGGGTTCATCCTAAGACTTGCAAAGGGTAAAACGCCACAGGCGTTTTAGTCATTTTGACTGAAAACTTGAAAACGAGATTTTCGATCCCGGAAAGAAACACAAGTCATCCAATCCCCTTCCAACATTGAGTTTGCCCTTCGAGTACTGCCGGACCTGGCTTTCCTCGAATTCAGGGCTGATAATGACCTCAGGGCCATTTTGGTCATTTTCACTCTAGCAGAAAATCGGGGTGTTACAAAAGGAGACCATGGCCGAAACCATGAAAAAGAAAAGATAAAACTTTGAAACTCTAGAGGCCATAATCTTGATGATACATCAACACCAACATCATGTGCTCTCATCCTTAAGTCATTTCCCAACTAACATAAGCCTTTAAAATCAAAACTAGGACCAAGGAAAAAGAAATGGAAACCGAAACTAGAGCATGAAAAGAAAAGGAAAAACCGAAACATGCTTGGTCCAAGAACCAAGTTCCAAGCTCTAGAGATATCACAAGTGAAGATTCTCATGATCTACATCTTGAACCCTCATCATCAAGCATCATTTTCTTTAAAAAGAAGGCTCCAAGGTCGAAATCAAAGAGAAGAAAAAAAAGTTCTAAAAGCCAAGAGAAACTAGCAAAAACTCATTTTTTGACAAAACTTTAAAAGACAAAACTTTAAAGAACAAAATCCCTACATAGCTCCCTACCTTGGATGTGTTTTCTTGATTGAGAAAGAGAACTTGTTCTTGAGGAAGAAGAAGAAGAAGAAGAACTTCTTGAAGCTTGAAAGAAAGAAAGTATTTAGGGCTGTGAGAGAAATGAGCAAAGGTTCTAGCAAGCTCCTTGGGTGTCTATTTATAGAGGAAATGAACATGAGAGGAGTGAGGGGAGGAAGCTAGGTGGCACAATTTGAGTGGAAGAAGGAGAGAAAATATCTCTTACATGTAGTCATTTATAGGTAAGGCTAGGCATGGTTGGAGGTATGGGCTAGCATGTCACTTTGAGTGTTGGAAAGAACAAACTCTTGATGTAAGGAGGAGTGAGATGACACCTATTTTGAAGAATCCAAGGGGAGGAAATTGCTTCCCTAATTATAGGTTAGTGATGGGTTTAGGTGTGTCTTTGATTAGACTTAAGATTATGAGTTTGTAAGTAAGTGTGTAAGTGAAAGGATAGGTAATCAAAGCTATGTTGAGGCATGATTAGTGGGCATTCTAGCTCATTAGTGGGGTCAAAATCCTACTCTAGCTAGGCTTCTTGGAGTATGGAGAGTGAATAGTGAAAATACTATTCAAGATTCTATGTTCTAGAAACTTGAGTTTTTAAAAGAAAAAAGGGTTTTGAGTTTAATCTAAGCAATCTTACGTTCTAATTAATTTTAATGACTTATTTTGATTCTAGATTAACTATGGAAATTAATTAATCTTCGATTAGAGCCTAATATTGCTTAGGTTTGCTTAATTACATCATTAAGCTCAAATGGCGCTGTGTCAGGGGTAAAATCGTAATTTTGCACAAAAACTGTCCTGGACCACCGGGACTTAAACAGATATTTTAAATACATGAAAACATCATTTTAAACCTTTGAGGAAAGTTTCGGGCTCGAACGGCACCTTTACCCGCGTAAAACGCTATAGGGGTATTTTAGTCATTTTGACCCGAAACTGCAGAAAACACGATTTTCATTCCGAAACCACTCAAGGACCATCCAATCCCCTTCAAACATTGAGTTGATCCTTCGAGGACTGCCGGGCCAGCTATCCTCGAATTAGGCGTAAAATGACTTCAGGGGCATTTTGGTCATTTTTACTCAGACAGAAAATCAGAGCGTTACAAGTTGTCTTTTCTAGGAGTGCCCCTCCATTAGCAACATTAATCATGCATCTATCAATAGGTACAAGACCTTCATAAAAATACTGGAGGAGAAGTTTCTTTGGGATTTGATGGTTGGGGCAGCTGGTGCACAGGAGCTTGAAATGCTCTCAGTACTCATGCAAGGTCTCATTAGACTAGTAGATCCTACTGATGTCCTTCCGGATGGCTGCAACTCGAGACACAGGAAAATATTGCTCTAGAAAGACTCTCTTCATCACCATCCAATTGTTCATCATGCCATTCAGTAAGTTGAAGAACCAATTTTTTATAGCACCCTCTAGGGATAAGGGGAATTCTTTGAATTATGATCTAAATTTGACATTATCCACATTTACTGCCATTGAGTCTCATTCTAAAGCACACTATGTGCAACTTCTTCAAATTCTAGTATGGGTTTTCTCCAGATAGCCCATGGAACTTGGGTAAAGCATGAACCATATACCCCTTAAGCTTAAAGTCATTGTTGACCTTGGTATATTCAATTGCCAAGGGTTGTTGGTTAAAGTCAGGAGCAATGAGCTCATTCAGGGTACACTAGTGTTCTCCCATATTTCCTATATCACCTGAAATAGTAAACAGAGGATCAAAACACCAAGATTGTTCCTTAAGGGAACAATCTAAAAGAATGAAAACAAATTAAAGAAGGAAATAAAAATAAAAATAAAAATAGTATTTACACTACTAAGTATCAATGCTTCCCCGGCAACAACGCCAAAATTTGAAAGAGTTTGTCACTACCCCCTCAAATTAGAATTGAATAGTTCAAGCACCAAATGCACCAAAACTATAGTTAGGATGCAACTCGGGTCGTCTTTCAAGGAGGTTATGTCACTTAGTTGGAAATTTAGGGTTTTAAGAATTAAATTGAGATAATTAGAATTAATTGAGAAAGAATTTAGAATTAAAGGCACTAGTGCAAGGTATTCCTAGGATTTGAATTAATTATCACATATCAAATATTGAACACATTAGCAGTTATTAGTAATCACTTACTGGTAATTATACTAGTAATTGCTCGGCCTCTAGAATTTGACCAATGCAAATAACTAATAAACGAGATCCCAATTTATTTAGAAATTGCATTGATTTAATGCACCAAATACTATAGCTTAATCGCCAATTGGAAAGTTAGTTCTAATGTTCTCCTTCAAACATAAACCAATTAATCAATCAATTTATGCCCAAAGGCACTACTAGAAACTCGTGATGCACAGACAGATTTTGTGTATAGATTTTTTTCCCATCTGTACTATAGACAGATTTATAGACAAGAAAACAGAAAATTGGAAAAAAATTTTTTGTAAAAGGTAGCATATCCATCTGTAAATGTTGGAACAAACACCTGCCACATGGCAAGTAACAAATATATATGGAAATTACAGATGGAAAATAAAGGAAAACATTTTTTGTTCTAAAAAATATAGACGGATTTATAGATGGATGTTTAAATATAAAAATAAAAAATTACAGACAGGTAAATCCATCTATAATTTGAAATTAAAAACGCATCTTCCACACATGAATTACAGATGGAATGATGTGTTTCATTAATCACATTACAGATGGATACGTTTCATTTATTGAATTATAGATGGAAAAATCAATCTGTAACATGATTAATGAAACAAAAATCAATCTGTAACATGATTAATGAAACACATTGTTTCATTAATCGAATTATAGATGGAAAAATTCGCCTGTAGTGTGTGAAATACAGAACAAAAAAAGCATGCCCTTTTTTCTTCCTCACATCACTAGTTTATTTCTCTCTCATATTTTTGGCCATTGCTGGTGATTCGAGCCTCAATTTTGCAAATGGTTTATGCCATTGTGTTCCTGGTATTATACTTTACCTTTTAATCATTTTTTTAAAATTTTTGATTTTTTGGTGCTTTGAATTGGTGATTGTTTGTAATTATTGTTATTAATTGATAGAGACTTCATTTGTTTAGGATTTGCCCCACATTTAGAGCATTTTGGTTGCCGTTTTTATTGTGCATTTGGTAAGTTAATGTTTTTGATTTTGGTATTTAGGAAGTAATGGTGTTTAGGAAGTTGATTTTGGTTGGTTTTTATATATGTTAATGTTTAGGTTGATTTTGGTAAGTTGAAAAGATTATCTGTATAATATAATTTGTTAGTTAACTTTTTATTTTCAGGGTTTGGATTGGGCACATGCTTGGATCCATTATTGCTATGTTTATTGACACTAGCTAAAGTATATAGGTCAGTAATGAAATGTTTATTGTTGATATATTATATTGTGTGTATGATAGAGATTTATGATATCTAGGATAAAATTGTAGGATTGGAGATTGCATGATTGGGGGAAGGGTGTAGAGGTCCTTCCTCAACTTGTTTGCATTGTTTGTTGCGGGATTGTTTGTGTTTGTGGAGATTGGAGAATATGCAAGTTGTGGAGTTATAAGGGGTTGTGCTCTAGAACAGTTTTAGGATTGTGATGTGTAATGTATGTGTTGATTATTTATTTTGTAGTCTAATGTAATTATTTGCATATAATTATTTTGTTGTATAGTTAATTGTTTGTGTGATTGCCGTAAAATTATGGCTTACTAATTAATTGTTGAAGACATATTACGTTAATGGGATAGTCTTAAATGAGGAAAAACTTTGTCGAAATTTTTCAAATATAATTTTTATTGTTTGAATTAAACCATACTATACATAAGGGAATGCTCATACATTGGGGAAGTCTCTATCGAAATTTACATTAGAAAGAGTTGTAATATAAAATAAAAGAGGTTCATAAAGTGTTGTTTGCATTTTTTAGGTTTATATAGTTCTTGATCGAGATGTTCCTTGGAAACCATTTATGGATATATGATAGGTTGCACTCAGGCCAGGGGGAATAAAACCCGAATTCTATGAGGGCATTAAAGAATTCATATGTGTTGCTTAAAGTTCACAGCAATTTGTTACTGACCATAAAGTTAGGTGTCTATGTTCTAAGTGCAAGTGCAAGATGATCTTAGATATTGATTCAATTAGGTATGATCTATACAAATTTGGGTTTAAACCTGATTATTGGATATGGATTGAACATGGGGAAGTAGTTAATGTAGAAAATCAGTTTGGAATGGGCAATGTAACGCCCCGATTTTCTATCTGAGTGGAAAATGACCAAAATGCCCCTGAGGTCATTTTCGGCCCTGAATTCGAGGATGGCCGAGCCGGCAGTCCTCGAAGGGCTAACTCAATGTTTGAAGGGGATTGAATGACCCTTGAGTGGTTTCGGAGGCGAAAGTCTCATTTTCTACAGTTTCGAGTCAAAATGACCAAAATATCCCTATAGCGTTTTACGTGGGTAAAGGTGTCGTTTGAGCCCAAAACTTTCCCCAAAGGTTTAAAACAATGTTTTTACATGTTTAAAAGTGTCTGTTTAAGTCTCGGTGGTCCCGGGTAGTTTTAGTGCAAAATTATGATTTTGCCCCTAAAATAGTGTTTTTGAGCTTAATGATGTAATTAAGCAAACCTAAGCAATATTAGGCTCTAATCGAAGAGTAATTAATTTCCATAATTAATCTAGAGTCAAAATAAACTATTAAAATTAATTAGAACCTAAAATTGCTTAGATTAGATTTAAATCTCTTTTTAAAACTCAAGATTTCACTCTTGGAATCTTGAATAGTGTTTTCTCTCTCCAATTCCTTAAATCAAGGAATTGTGTCTAGAATTGTTTATGCACTAAAATGAGTTTATAACTCACTAATAATGCAAGACCACTCCTTAAATATGTTTTGACAACCTTGATTACCCATTTTCTCACCTAAACACTTTCTTACAAATTCCTAATCTTAATCCTAATCAAAGATACACCTAAACACAACTCTAAACCACAATTAAAATGCAAGAAATCCTCCCCCATGGTTGATGCACCTTCGGCGACTCCTCCTCCAATTACATCACATGTTGATTTGTTTCTCACTCAAAGAACCATGCTTGAGCCATACCTTTAACCATACCTCACCGTACTTTGAACCATACCTCACCATGCCTCAAGATCACAACATCTCACCTCATGGAACTCATGGGACTGCTCTTGTTGGCCGAAACTTCCTCCTCCCTCTTGCACCTTGCATGTGTTTCATTTCTCTATAAATAGCATGCTTGGGTGAACTTGCATCATTTTGGGTTCATTTGCTAAGTGTAAGTTTTCAAAGAGCACTTCAAAGTTTTCTTTTTCTCAAGTTCAAGTGTTCAAGTTCTTCAAGTTCGTCATCCTCTTCTCTCATCACAATCTTCAAATCACTTGGTAGGGATTTTCTTTCAAGTATTTCCTTTATTTAAGTTCTTATCCTAGTTATGTGTTTATGATTTCTCTTGAGTCTTTTTAGAACTTCTTTCTCTCTCCTTTTTCTTCTTCATTTCGGCCATGGGCCTTTGAGGACAAGGGAATGAGAGCTTGATGATGAGGTTTCATGGTGGTGATGTCCATCACTTGAACAATCTCTAAAGCTTGATCTTTGTTCTTAAGTTAAAGATATTTTTAGTTCTTTCTTCTTGAAATCTTTAACTTTGATGATGTTTTAAAATGGTTACATGAACTCAATGATGAGGACTCATGATGTTGGTGTTAATGCATCATCAAGATCATGGTCTCTAGAGTTTCAAATGTTTCCTTTTCTTCTTAAAAAGTTTTGGTTCCTTTTCCTTTTCTTTCTCCAAATTTTCGGCCATTTTGGCCAATGAGATTCATAATGGCTTGGTGATGAGAGCTTCTAGATGATGATTATGTGTTCATCACAATGAGGCCTCTAGAGCTTGAGTGTTAATAAAAATGTTATTTATGACCACATTTCAAGAAAAGAAACTTTGTGTTTTAAAGAACCCTTGAGGTTTACTCTTGTCTTCACTTGATCTTGTCATGATAAGTTTGGGTTGAGGTTTAAGTTTCTTTAAAGTCTTGTATGAGCTCTAATAAGAAATAAAATGGACTAGCATTCATATTTAAGTTCAAGCTTATGCATTACATATTTACTTTGAGCTTTGCATTCATATTTATTTTCCAAGCCATCACTTAAAGTTAAAGGATAAAGAATGGAGTGCACCTCATATTTACATTCTTGTCTAGCATATTTACTTTTCATCACTAACGAACGTAAAGATTTAAAATGAGAGCTTGCACTATCACCTAACTAAATCTCAAAGCCTTTCTATTTCGGCCTTAAAGTCGATTGTTGCTGAGGCTAGAGTACTAAAATAAAGAAATGAACTTGCATATTTATATTTCAAGTCTTGCATATTTATTTCAAGCCTTGCATATTTATATTTCAAGTCTTGCATATTTACTTTAAGCTCTCACTTTACTTTGTAATGAAGAATAAAAATGAAGTGCATAACATGTTTAAATTATGTCATCACTCAAAGACCTTAGAGCTCAAAGACTTGCCCATTTTATCTCAAGTTAAAGATTTATGTGGGAACATTCTTTGAATGCATAATTTCGGTCATGTAGTGATGATGAGCTTGGAATGAGTTTCATCTAGCTACGAGGGCCAACAATCTAAGTCTTACGACTTTCTTTAAGCCTCATGAACTTTATGAGATTAAGACCAAACAAGATTTATGAATTTAATTCGCTTTTAAGGAAGGATCAAGTGATCACTGACCTAAGGATGTTCTTAGCCTCTCTTACAAAATAAAATGGTTTGCAAAAGAGTTTTAGAAGTCCTAAAAATGATTCCAAGAGAAACTAGCAACTTATATGTTTTAGAAATATCAAGTTATTAATCTTCTTGGGACTTGATGTTTCGGTTCTGCCATGATGAATTTGATGCTGTGTGATGATGTTTTGATGTGTTAGAATGTGTAAAAATTATGTATGATGAGGTAGGAACATCTCTATGCATGATAGGAGAGAAACTAGCTTTCTAGCAAAATCGTAAAGTCAAGACTTAGCATAGTTTTAACCCATTTGTTTTTTGATACTGCCCAAACTGTTTCAATGGGAATATAATCATATTAGGATTGTTTAATCATGAAAAATTTGGTTACAATTGAAGTAGGATTAAATTTTATCACCTATAGAGAAACTAGTAACTAGAAAACCGTAAAATCACAATTCTAGAACCCTTAGAACATTTAATTTTTAGAATCTGTCCAGAAACCTTATAATGTAGAGAACATGGTTTATAATTAGTTCTTAGGCATAGAAATGCCTCATAATTGGTTTAGGTCGAATTTATAGCGCCTTAGACGAAGACGGAAACAAGAAAGGGTATAAAACGTAAGTTCTAGAACCCCGTAATTGTAAGTTTATAATACTGCCCCTAAGGAATGGTGTTGCCCAGATTTATTAAAGAGCACAAATAATAGTAAGACTTGTTAAAAGAAAATCCTTAGGTGCATAAGAGGTTGATAGAAAATGATAGATTAATTACATCACAAGTTTAAGGCCCGTAAGGGTCAAAGCATAATGTACCGTAGAACCAAGAGCATAATGAATTTCTAATGTTGCTTGTGAACGTATGAGAATGATTATGTGAATGCATGGAATTATGATGGAGGATGCATGTTTGATTGACTTATGTGGCATAAAGTAAAATTTGGAAGAAATTCGGCATGCTGCTATTATTCTGCCGAATTTCTGACAAATTTGGGGACTCAGAAAGTTTTGAGAAAACTATGAGATTTTTATTTATGAGGTACTAAGATGAGTTCTCGAATGATACCGGTTCGGCCGAGCACCCCCAAGAAATGCCCCCTAGCCCGTACTGGATAAGTCGGGATTATGTTTATGATTATGATACGCTTATCGGGATTGATAAGTAAGAACTAGTGACGACTAGTTAAGGTATGAGCTCATAACCTAGAGATGTGACACGTTTTGGGTGACACCGGTTTGGCCGAGCACCCCAAAACGATTGTCTTTTAGGGTGGCCTATGAGAAAGTAAAGTATGATGTTTATGTCACAAAGTTTCCCATATGAGAATTTAATTGCCACTTTATGCCTCTATTATGATGTTCTTAAAGTTACGATTATTATTCTTGTATCAAGTAGAGCCATGCATACATTCTTTAATATTTTGCATCCATGTCATTAATAATCATGTAACACCCTGATTTTCTCTAAGCGTAAAAATGACCAAAATGCCCCTGAGGTCATTTTTACCTGAAAATCGAGGACGGCCGACCTCGCCATCCTCATAGGGCTATTGTAATGTTTGAAGGGGATTATATGTGATGGCATGTTTAATAGAGCAGAAGAATCTCATTTTTGAGGTTTCTGCGTGTAAATGACCAAAATACCCTTATAGTAATTTAAGGCAGATTTAAGTTCCGTTTTGACCCGGACTTTGCCCGGAGGTTCAAAACAATGATTTTAAGGCATGAACTATGTTTGTTTAAGGTTTGTTTAAGTCCCGGTGGTCCCGGACAGTTTTTAAGTAAAATTACGATTTTGCCCCTGCTTAGTGCATGTTGGGCTTAATGAGTTATCTAACTCAGAACCTAGGCGATTTTAGGCTCTAATTGAAGGTTAATTAATTTCCATAATTAATCTAGAGCCAAAATCATTATTTAAAACTAATTGGAACCTAGAATTGTTCAAGGAAATTTAGAACTCTTTTCTAAATTCTTTTCTTTCTTTTAAAAGAAAAAGCAACTATGAATAGTATTTTCACTATTCACACTCTCTTTCCTAATGATACTCTCTTTTCCAAGAAAGTTGTCACTCTCAAATAATCATGATCACATTTGAAAAATATATGTCATTCAAAATTCAAAAGAATAAATTGTTTATGTTGTCACTCAAAACTTTCAATCAAGCTTCATAATCAATCATACCTTCCATACTTTCTTCCATACCTTTGAATGACAACACATATAGATATTTTATCTTGTGGCCATGAAATTTTCTCTCCCTTGGCCCTATAATTTTCAGCCACTTCCCCCAAGAATTCAAAAGAATTTTATTTTATGTAGTCAATCAAGTTGTCTTTCAAGCTATCCTATGACCTATGCCTACTACCCATGGTTTCAATCACACCAAGAATGACCACACAAGAAGATATTTCTCTCTTCCTTCTTCAAGAAGCTTCAACCAACTCCCCCTTCACTCCTTCATTTGCCTATAAATACACCACACTCCACAACTCCATCACTTTTGCATCCTTCTCCAAAGTCTCAAACTCTCTCATTTCCTTCTCTCAAGCTTTCTCACTTTTCTCTAAAACTCTCAAAGAGTTCCTCAAGCTCAAGTTCTCTCCTTCATTTTCAAGACACAAGGTAAGGAACTCTTTCTAAACATGTCTTTGATTCTTATGCTTAAATCTTGATTGGGAGTTGATGAATGGTTGAACCTCTATGTTGCTTTCTTTTTTGGTTTCTTCCTTTGCTTCCCCCTTAGTTTTCGGCCTCAAGGCCTTGAATATGATAGCTTGATGATGAGTGTTCTCTAGATGTGACCATGAGTCCATCTCTCATGAGACCTCTAAAGCTTGAGTTTTTCTTAAAGAAAGTTTCATTCTTTACAAGTTTAGTTGAAAGAGTTTATGTTTCTCTTGAACATTTTGGATCTTCTTCTTTTTTCTCCTCATGTTTTCGGCCATGGAGCCTTTTTACGTGGGAAAAATGTAAGCTTGATGATGAGAGCTTCATGTTGATGCTTGTCACATGAACAAACTCTAAAGCTTGCAACTTTGGCTCTAAACCAAGCATGGTTTTGCTTTTGCTTTTGCTTTCTTCTTTATCATGAACTTTGTTAAATATTTGTTTTGAAAGAAGCTATGTACTCAATGATGAGGACTTAGGATGTTAATGCTTGGATCATCAAGATCTTGGTCCCTAGAGATTTAAAAATGGTTCCTTTCTTCTGTTAAGATTTGACCACTTTCATGATTCTTGAAGTCATGTTTTCTCTTGATGCCTTGGTACTAATGGTTTTTCTTTTCTTGTGAAGATGAGTTTTGGGTTGGGACTATGTTCCTTCTTAAAGCCTTGTAAGAACTCTAGACAAGATATAAAAGTAACTTGCATTCACGTTTATGTTTATGCTTTGCATGGCACGTTTATTTTCTATGCCCTCACTAAATCCCAAGATAAAGAATGAACTTGCATTATGCACGTTTAAATTCCAAGCTTTGCATCTCATTTTATATTTCAAGTCCTCACTAAACTCAAAGAATGAAAATGGATATGCATCTCATATTTATTTTGAGCTATCACTTTACTTCCTAATGGATCAGTAAGCGGAATGCATAGCACGTTTATTTTATGTCATCACCTAAGATACTAGAGCTCAAAGACTTGCCCATTTCCTCTTGAGAAGAGGTTAACCATGGAAACATTCTTGGAATGTACATATTGGCCATGTGATGATGATGGCTCCAAGATGAGTTTTCATTAGTCACAAGACCCTATAGCTCATGTTTTAAGTCTTTTTAAAACATAGGTGGTACTCAAAAGCATTTTGAGTATGTTCTTATATTTATGAGGGTTTTGACAAGTTAAAATGATTGCTAAGATGTTTTTGAAGTTCAAAATTGTTCCAAGAGAAACTGGCCACCATAAGCATTTCAAAGGAATGACTTAGATCTGTTCAGACCTGATTTTTTCATGTTTTAAGATCTTTGTAATCGATTACACAGCCTATGTAATCGACACGTAAAGCTCGGATGAGCTCAAACATGAACTTTGCCCAAAGTAATCGATTACATATAGTGTAATCGATTACACATTCTCGACTCTAGTAATCGACACGAATCATGTAATCGACTACCCAGATGTTCTAGGGGCCCAGCAAAGTGTTTTTAAACAAAGTAATCGATTACAAGTTCCATGTAATCAATTACCAGAACCCCCTATCTTCCATGTTTTGAAATCTTGAAGCTGTATAATCGATTACGATACTTATGTAATCGATTACGAGAACCCAAGTTCACAAACAGAATGCCTTTCTGATTCGATGACTTGAAGCTATGACCTTACTTTGCTTGAATCTGGGAATTTTTATGACATGAGTTTATGCTTTAGCCTAACATGAATATATGATCTTATGTTAGATTTCAAGCATGATCAAGTTAAACGGCTTATTGCTCTTGTTTACTATATGATGATTTTGCTCCATGTTTCAAGTGTGATGATGCTATGTGAGTTATTGCTCTTAAATGATGATTGTATCATTTGCATGTTATGGTACCCTTTAGAACCTTAAAGATGCCTATGTTAGAATTACACGATATATGTGACATGCATGGAATATGTAGCATCTTACTATGACTTGAACTATGAGAAAATGATCCTTTGGAACCATCAAACTATAGGTGGGGATGAGGTGATTCATATGTAACATGCATGAACTATGGGCATCTTGTCCTAACATGCTAAGACTTAAGGTGACATTGAACTATGAGAAAATGATCCTTTGGAACCATCAAACTATAGGTGGGGATGAGGTGATTCTATGCCCCCTAGACCCGTACTTTAAGTCGGGATTTTTAACTTATCACAATGTGATAAGTCCATATGCTAGTGACGACTAGCGTGGTATGAGCTCATAACCTAGAGATTTCTCAAAAGGGAGAAATATTAGGGTGGCCCCAGGAAGAAAAGGATAATATGTCAACGTCACCTAAGTAACCAAGTTAAGCTACCATGCACCATGTTTTAAGTAACCAAGTTAAGCTACCATGCACCATGTTTTAAGTACCAAGATCTACGTTCCATGATTCATGTTTTATATACCATGCACTATGTATCAAGTTCCATGTTCTATGTTTTATGATCTATGATTTTACGACCCACGTATCATGCACTATATCTATGAATGCTATACTTGTTAAAAAGCTAGTACTGTTTGCATAAAGTATTGACATGCATATCATAAAGAAGCATGATGCATTCATTACAAGACTCATGATAAAATGAACGGGCCTCAGTAATGGATGTTTAGAACTTAATAAATGAATCTTTGCATGTTCACGATTTCATAATTAAACCCGAGGTTCCTGAGGACGATGATGATGACACGTGTGTGAAAAGGGGATCCCTACTGAGATTCTTGTATAAGATTCTCACCCCCTATCTTCCTTTTCCATCTTCATCTTCAGACAAGGTTGATACGACGCCTGCGGATTGCTCTTAAGTGCCGACGTGGAAGTGCTTGAAGGTCGAGATCGGAGGAGTGTAGCGGAAACGAGGACATAGTCTAAGTATACCATAAGTTATGTGTGGTTTTTGAGTGGTTGCATGCCCAACCTTTAAAAGTGGGCACGATATGTTTAACGTGGCATTATGGTGGGATGTCCCTATGTCACTAATACTATTAATGTTTGACTCGATATTTAATGTTAATGTTACATGATGATGTGTCGATGGTTGTTCCTTCTATGAAAGCTTAATTGGTGTTTCTATTCGTGTTATTCTTTCATGTTTACGCTTCACGGTACACAAGGCTCATGTTTTGTTTATGTTTTCAAAAAAAATTTTACCCATATTTTTCGCTAAGTATTTTAAAGAAAGGTCTTAAAGAATGAGGCTAGAAGAGTAATGGACTAATGGTTAACCTAAATACGTCCTAGGAGTATTGGATTAAAAATTAGGATGTTACAAATCATGCTAAAATGAATGGACCTTGGCTAATTATGTTTTAAAGCTTAAAAATGGACTTAATGCATGCTCACTTATTTTACACACTAAACCCAAGGTTCCTGAGGACATAGATGATGACACATACGTAGTAGGAGGCCCTACTGAGATTCTTTAGCAAGATTCTCACTCCCTCTATCTCTTTCTTTCCGTCACGTCTTCAAATGGTGACGTTCGTGATTTTTGTGGACACCCCAACGTGGGAGGTGCATCATAATTCGGACCACGGGTCATACCATTTTTTGGGTCGCTGCGTCGTTCGTGTATTTATGTTCATTGGACCGCCCTTTTGTTACCCCGTACATAGCCATCGATTCTCTCCTGTCTCACCCTTCGGCGACGACCTCGTGTTCGAGCGCGCACGCCCTCGAGAGGAGTGGATCCGCCGCACCCTACCAACCACTTCTGCCATCCAGGACTACCCATAGTATGTGCCCCGCTTGCCCTCATCATTCTCTGAGATGGACCCTTCGGAAGACTCTGCCACTCAGGTACCTTCCGAATGATCCTCCTCCACTGTGCCGATGGATGTTGGGGAGGATAGTGAGGCTTCTGTCGCTCAGCCGGTACGTGGAGGACGGGTGAGGATGATTCCCCGCCGCGGAGCTCACGCCCGACCGATGCAGCACATAGCCGAGATAGCCCAGTGGATCAGATACATCCCTCTTTTCCAGAGAGGCCCGCAGTAAGAGACGACCGTCGCGTTCTGGTGCCCGAGTTTTGACTAGGCCTGGATAGCCTCCTTTTGTCTTAAGGCTATCTATTTGTAGGCACACTAGAGTTAGGAGAGTTTCTTTTTATGGCTTTGCTGTACTTTCGCTTTCCATGTATTTCTATTCTAGTTGTACCAAACTAAGTCCCACTCTACATAAGTGGGCATATCATATTATATATAAATTTGCAGTTCAGTTTTATTATGATGTGCCTTTACTTGCCTTATGTTATGATGTTATGAGATGTTTGCTTTATTTCCATCCATCCTTTATTGCTCATCGTGTCGCGCGGCTTTCACTTTACTTTTATAAATTCAAAAAAAATTTACCAGTATTTTCCGCTAAGTATTTTAAAGTAACGAGGAAGCTATGACGTAATAGACTAATGATTAACCTAAATATGTTCTAGAGTATTGGGTTAAAAATTAGGATGTTACAGGCAATGTTGGAGGCAATTCAAGTGTGGTGCAATTAGGAGATGAATATGTGTGTAATGTTAGTTGGGAAGAAAATAGTGGTTGTTATCAAGAAACGATTTATGATGTTATTGGTCCCGAATTTAGAACCTTTCATGATTTTGAACCTAAACAAGAACCTAATGCAGAGGCTATAAGTGTTACCAAACAAAAAGATTAGTTTCCAAGCTTGGTTTAAAAAAAGTAAAAATTGATTGTTGTTTGAAAAGATCCATGCTCTATTACAAAGACGATGTTGTATTGACACATTGCAAATTTTGTGAAGAGCTTAGATTTAAGCTGAGAAGAAGTGGCAGAAGTGGTAAGCATAAAGATATGTTGCAACATAGGATGCATTTTTTGCCCTTAATCCCTAGGCTAAAGAGATTGTATGCCTCTATGAGCTTAGCTCCTCACATGACATGGTATATTGAGAATAAGAGGAGCGATGGTGTAATGACTCATTGAACAGAAGTTACCGCCTACCTCCTCAAACTAGAAATTATTTCAATGCTAAGTTGCACAAAAAATGTAATGAAGGGCACAACCTCAGTCGTCTCTCAAGGAGGCTTCAATACATAGTTAGGAAAATTTGGGGTTTGAAAGAGTGAAATTATAGCAATGGAAATTAAGAGTTAATAGCAACGACATAATAGCAACAGTAAAGAAAGCACTAGTGCTAGGTATTTCTAGGATTGGAAATTAGTTATCACTGACCAAATATTAAACCTATTGGTGGCTATTAGTAATAAATTACTGGCAATTCTACTAGTAATCGATCTACCTCTAAAATTTGACCAATGCAAATAACAAATTAACAATATCTCAATTTATTTAGAAATTGCATTAATTTAATGAGCCAATTGCTATAGCCTAATTGCCAATCGAAAAGTTAATTCTAATATTCTCCCTCAAACACAAATTAATAGATCTATCAATTTATGACCAAAAGGGTTTCCCTAAATGACAATCACCAATTTAGTTATTCTAATAAAGATTATAGTAATCACCACAATAGTTAAAGGAATAGAAACTGCATAACATTAAGAAAACTAATGCATTAAACATAAACAAAGGGTCTCAAATGCCACTCTAATCTATCCGAAGATCCATACACTAGTACATAAATCTACTCCTCCATCTCTGGAGGATTACAACAATGAAGATAAAAGAACCTGAAAATAATAGCAATAATCCTTGCCACAATCTCCAAGACAGAGCACCTTCACTAATGGAATCCCTAAAAGAGAGAAGAATAGAGAAGGAGAAGAGAGAGATATAGAGAGAGAAAAATAGCAACTAAAGTGGCAACCTAAAAGTGAGTCCAAAGCGACGGTAAAAGTCTATAACAATCCTTTAAATACTACTTTCTAAAATAGCCCAATTATTCATATTTGTGGTTTGATTGTCATAAGAGCCTTTGTATCCCGTAAAAGTCTATAATGATTTTCCTGCTTATGGTATGGATGACTTAGGGGAAATTAGCATGCTCAATTTGTATGAAGAATAAAAAGGCATTTACCTTGAAGTATGGAGGGAAAAATTTGTGCTTTGATTGTCATAGGAGATTTTTATATATGGAACATCTGTATAGGTGCCTTGCACACAAATTTAGGAAAGCAACTATTAAGAATGACGAGCCTCCCGTCCAACTATATGGTCATAAAGTATAAGACATAGTTAGACAATTCCCAAAAATAACAGAAATAGGAAAATCCATCAAATTTCCTAGTTATGGGGTGATGATGGGTTGCATTTATACACCTATTCTCCATCCTAACTCTGGACATTTTGCATTTGAATTGTACTTAATTGATGGTTAAATTACTGAATTTATACTTTGATCTCAATATGCATCATTGGTTAATCTCATAGCTATAAACATTATTTTTGGTGCATTATCATTTCTTGGAAGTGCTTTGTGCTTTTAACCTCTTTGTGGGAATGTTGTTTGATAATAGGGTTTTCTAGGTTGGTGCATTAGAGCAGAAGAAGGACTCAAGACTGCTAAGGTTATAATGCTCTCTAGTTTGACCTTTAGTTAGTGTTTTTCCAATATCTGGAGCTACAAATGTCTGATTGAAGTGATATTTATGGCATTAGAAAGCTTATTCAAAGAGCTACAACTTTTATTTCTAGACCAAATAGCTAATTCGAACATTTTGGACCGCAAAATAAGATTGGAAGCATATTATTCACTGCTAGGCGGTCAATGACCGCCTAGGCAATGAATAGAGGGACACTTTTTTCTAGAACACTTCGCAGGACCGCCCAAGCGCTCATATGTTTACTGTCCTCGTTGTTCTAGGTCCAATTTGGTTGGCCCAAGGAAGAAAAAAAGGAAACGGTAGCTACAAGGGCTCTACCCCTCTCATCACTCATTCCGAGACACTCACACCACTTTTGATTTTTTTTTTCTCTCTCTCTACAAATCTCTCACTCTGTCTCTAGGCTTAGAGTTCTTAGTCATTGTTCGATTTTGGTATTTTTTTGGGTTGTAATTTACACCTTTCTTTCAACAACGATTGTGACACTCCCCCATGGAAGAGTAGTCTCTTTACCATGTGCAAGGAAAACTGAAGATTGAGATTGTTCTTAAGGTTCTTATTATTTTAATTGCAATTTATGGTTGCATTTTCTTCCCCATTTGCTTTCTCTTTTGATATCAATTACAATGATTATTGTAATTCTGTTTTTAAGAGTTGTTTGGTTGTGCATTCGTTTGCGTGCATAATCTAGATATCATTAAGGTATTGGGATTAATTTAATTACATCCAATTTGTAAGGGATTGAAATTAACTCCGATAGGAATTAGGTTGTTGTAATTGGTAATCAAACTGGCATAGGTTCATAGAATCACAATTGTGAATTACTAGTTCATATGTTAGCCAAACCCTTAGTGGGAGTACGATTGTATGACCACTAAGTAGAATTGCATCATTTTTGTGTGATAGCATAACTAATGAAAGTACCCATTACCATGAATTGATCTTTTGAATCAATGATTGAACAATTCTTAATCCGAAGAACTCCTTGTGCAGGTAATTCTTCCCATAATATTTTCTCAATCTAATTTTGCTCTCAATAGTTCCAAAAATGCCCAAATCTCTTGAATTAATTAGAACACTTCCTTGTGAGATGACCTGTGAATGAAGGTTGTTGCCTATCTCCTCAAATTAGAAATTTATTTTAATACTAAGTTGCACCAAAAATGTAGTAAAGGGCACAACCTAAGTCATCTCTCAAGGAAGCTTCAATACTTAGTTGTGGAAATTGGGGGTTTTGAATAATTAAAGCAAATAATTTAAATTGACAGATAATAGTAATAATAGAGAAGGCACTAGTGCAAGGTATTCCTAGGATTGGAAATCAATTATCATTGACTAAATATTAAATCCATTGATGGCTATTAGTAATAAATTACTGGCAATCCTACTAGTAATCAATTGATCTCTAGAATTGATCAATGAAATTAACAAATAAATGAAATCTCAATGTAATTGGCAATTACAATGATCTAAGGTACCAATTGCTATAGCCTAACCGCCAATTGGAAAGTTAATTCTAATGTTCTCCTTCAAACATAAACCAATAGATCTATCAATTTATGCCCAAAGGGTTTCCCTAAACGATGATCGCCGATTTAGTTATTCACATAAAGATTATAGCAATCACTGTAACATCCTAATTTTTAACTCAATACTCTAGAACATATTTAGGTTAATCATTAGTCTATTATGTCATAGTTTCCTTTTTACTTTAAAATACTTAGCCGAAAATACGGGTAAATTTTTTTTTGAATTATAAAAGCAAAGTGAGAGCCGCGCGACTTGACGAACAATGAAGCATGAAAGGAAATAAAGCAAGCATCTCATAATCATCATAACATAAAGCAAGTAAAGGCACATCACAATAAAACTGAACTGCATATTTATATAATATGATATGCCCACTCATGGAGAATGGGACTTAGTTTAGTACAACATGAGCAAATACATCTGAAAAGAAAAATACAAAGAAAAGTGCGACGGAAAATATAAAAGCAAACTCCCCTACCCAAGTGCAACTAAAGGAATAACCTCTACACAAAAGAATGTTTATCCTCATCTAGGTGGTGTGTGCACTACCCTGGGTACTCTCTCGGTCGTCACCATATCTCCATCGACGCTCTATCCCGTGAGCGAAGCACATACCCAAACTCAAGGCGAGCTCCTCCGGTGTGTAAAGGTAAAGCGGGGATCGGGAGTGACTCCCACGACGTGGCCACATCTCCGATCATTGTGCTAGCTGAGGCTGAGTCACGGTGTCCTCACTGCCTTCCCTCATCAGTGGTAGAGTGGGGGCAGAGCTCTCGCTGTACAGACTAATGACTAACCTAAATATGTTCTAGAGTATTGGGTTAAAAATTAGGATGTTACACCATCCTTGCTCCATGAAGTTCTATTGGCGTTGACACCATTAGTTCCTCCCCTCCAGGTGAGTGAGTTAAATTCTATGACCTATATTTTGGTCATTATAAATATTTTCTTAGCTTAATGATATAAATGCTTGATTCTAGAGACAATTTCAAAATGAATATAGATTATTATTGATTTTGTCAAGTTTATGAACTTATGGTTTTTAGTAAGCATGAAATTTGTGTTATGAAAACACATGGGACCATTTTGTTGCTAAATTGATTTTTGAATAGTTTGAATATAAATTTGAATATTTAAAGGTGATATGATTACTTCGATATTTCGAGGATTACATATGTAGAGAAGATTTTGATTACAATTTTAGAGCTAGAGCTTAGTTATGGAATTTAGAGAAAATGTTTTCACAATTTAAGATTAGATGGTAGCTATAGAGAAATAGTTAACGATTCTAAGAGATCATAAACCCTGGTACCAAGTTATCCACTAGAGGACCATTTTACCCTATCAGAGAAAATCGAATATGGAACCTAGTTAGGTGTCCAATTCGAGGCCTTATAAGGTACCCATAGAGATAAGAGAAATTCTAGAGATCATTATTGATATATTGTATATAAATATACCCAGAGATTTTTGTTTCTCTATTACATTGTTGTTATTCATGATTTACAGGGATTATTGGTTTTGAGATTATGTATGTAAATATAAAAATGGTTTTACAGATATTGCATTTTATTATATGCCTATGTATTCTCATTGGTTGTCCCATGTAGGGGTCATGGGTGACAATCTACTCATTGAGTTTTAGATGAAACTCACCCCTCTTTTTTCTTCCCCTTACAAATACAACAGTTGCTATGAGTCCTTCTCAGCCTCCTCCCTACTAGCATTAGTAGTTCAACTTGGTGAGCTTTACTTATAGTGAAGTATTTTTTTGAGTTTTACTAGAGTACTCCCATTTTATTGCGGGCAGGGTCCTAGACCATACATATTTTTCATTTTGGATACCATGATTTAGATTCATTATGTATTTAAATTTATAGTTTTCATGGTTTTGTATAGAGTAGCTCTAAATATATTTCATATTATGAATGCACATTAAGAGTTAGTTTATGGATTAAGTTACGTGTGCTTATTTTATATTTTCAAAATGCATGAGGGTTTACATTTGAAAGTGGGTTTTTGTTTAAAGTTATGCATATAGTACGACTCAACAACCATGAGGCTTATGTGCTCAGCGACCATGAGGCTTACATAGAAGTATCAACAATGGCCCCATGTATTTTCATGGAAGACTGTAATATTATGATTTGCTCTAATTTGACATAATTCTAAAAGCAAGTTAATAGAAATTAAATTTTTAAATATATGGAAGGTACAAAAGTTATATAGAAATATAACACCATAATTCTCTTTAGAAATTAAATGAGGTTTTATTAATGAGAATTTTAAGATTTTGATAGATGTAAAAATGATGAAAAGGATTCAAGGAAGCAAAAAAAAAATGTGAATAGTGTTTTGTGGGCCCCGCGGGCCCGCCGGGATAGCCAAAATCCTAGAATTGGGCCCCGGAGATGCCCAAAATTGAGAAATTATATGATTATAGTTAGAAATAGATAAAATTAAAGATTTTATACTCGAAAATATTTTTCGGACAATGTTTGATTACCCGAGTACACTGTTTCACCCATTCGGTGAAATTTCGGTGTGTGATTTCTAACACCGAAAACTAGTTAGATCTTTACAAAACAACTAAACCTATCCCTTCAAATCAAATGAATGGTTAAGATTCAATATTGAATTACAAGATTGAATCACAACCATTCATTTTACTTTATTAGCTTTGTAATTATCTAAACATAATATATTTTATTCATTTCTTTAATACAAGATAAACTTCAATTTTGGCTTCTTTAAGAAGCTCATTCTCGGCCATATCTTCAAGAAGACAGCAGCTCCATTTCTTCCATGGCTAAGAGCTTCAACTTGCTTTCAACTCCATATATGTTAGCTTAGAGTTACCAAAATCCAAAGTTTCCTTCACAAAAATTATTCTACACCTCAACATCTACACATATAACTGATTAGAATCTCAATCACTCACCAAATCTCAATCTTCATCCCTTGTACCTCACTGTTTGTAAAGGGTTTTGGGTGTGTTTTGAGAACCTTGAAGTGGAGGGCATCATCTTGAAGCATACTAGGGACAAAGACATCACTTGCTTCCAATAGCAGGGTTTTATTTGGTCTTTTCTTGCCAAATTTATATTTCACATCTCTGATATGTTCTGCTCAAAATTTTTCATTTCGGTGGTTAATGATATATGGTTGTTGATGTATGAATTTTGGTGAAGGGTTTGGATGAGGTTGGATGACTCATTTTATCAAGAGAAGTTTTAGTTAGAGTGTTGGATTTTCGGTTTTCTTGCAGAGAGCAAAATTTCATGAATTTATAGACATGTTTACAGTGATATTCATTTCCTGGAAAAAATATATGTTGGTCCTAACATCTTGAAATATCTACACGAAATTCTTTGAGCATTGGTTTTAAGGAATATTATCTTAAAAAAATCAGAAACCAAAATAGCTCCCATACTGTCTAGATTTACAACTGAAGCAGGGAAATTGTATGATTTTATTATCATACTAAATGAGTGATTTCTCTATTGAAATTTTTATAGGGAGTTACAACATCTTGAAGTGTAACTGTAAATTTTATCTTGGGTTGATTCCATCATATGATGAATTTAAAAATTAGGAGGTCCTTGTCCTAGGCTGTGAAAAGGTGTGCTGTGACCACTAAATTTGTAGAATTTAGTGACATGGTTATAGAACTCTGATTGTTATGAAAATTTTACAGGATCCTTTAGACATATGAAGGTGTCATAGGAAATTTTTGTGACTCTTGAATTGGCTGTTTGATGGGGAAATTAATTTTGAATTCTAGGGTGATAAATCTGCTAATTGCTGAAAATGGTAAGAATGTCTTGAACTAATGATAGAATGGCTTTAGATGCAAGTATATGTCATGTTAATGCATGCTAATTGTTTGAAAGAAATGTTGATGAGATATGGATGAGACTCCAACATAATTGTATGCCTACCTATGATCTAAGCAGGCCTTTGAAAAGAGAAGTACACTATGTGATTATTGTGAGGATAAAGGAAAAGAAAAGAAAAATAACATGACTTTTAGTTGTGCAATTTTTAACATATGGGGAAAATAGAAACAAGGCTTATGTGGTTAAGAGGGGAAGGCAAAATTAAGAGCTTCCCTAGGAATTTGATGAGTCGATAGACGTATCGACATATAGGAATGAGCTCATATCCTAGTAATCAATAGTTTTTGTGGAATGACTACACTACAGATACCACTTGATATGAGATTAAGCCTTCCCTATGTTACTGAAAAGAGATAATTTCACTAAGTTAAATTCCACAAGTTACAAGAGAAAAACACTTGATTACTACCATTTTGCATTCGAATTTATATGAATTATGCACATTAGTATTTATGCATATAATTTAGCATGATGAATTCAATACGAATGGATTTATTGGTTATATTATGTTCACATTTAAGGGAGTACCCTACTGAGAATTTTATAATATTCTCATCCCTATGGTTTTATTTCCTTTGTATTATTCAAATCTAGCAGATGCCGTCACTAGTATTTTACCTTGACTCACCACAGTAGGTATGGCATTATGATCCCATTCTCGACTCTCTTTATGTAGTAGGTTACTCACAAGTTTGAGCTTATGTGTTTTTCGGCCGTTCTTTTAGTACCTCTGTATTTACCACTGACTTTGACCCTGCTTTCCCTTATGATGGTGTGCCTTTTCACTTGGCACATCCAGTGATGTCCCGCCTGCACCACTGGCACCCCCTCCAGCAGATGATCCCCCTTCCTCCTCGTCTTCAGATTCTGACCCACCTGAGGGTCCTGATGTCCCTGGCGGAGGTGAGGCTATCATACCGATGGCCAATGGTTTTATCTAGTAGGACGTAAGGTCTTCAGGGACTCCTGTTATGTATATAGTGGTAGTTTAGTACTAGAGCCTTGCTAGGTTGTAGATTTGATCTAATTAAATGTTATGAGGTCCAATTCTGGTTGTATAAAATTTTCCTGGACCTCAACCTTGAGTAGGTTAGACTAGATACTGGAGGTGTTTCTTTTCTTTTTGTGAACTGAGTTCCTGACTAGCTTAGACATTAACTAGTTCCTGACTAGCTTAGACACTAACTAGTGTGTTTCTCGGTACGATGTACATACTGCAAACTTAAAAATGATGTTTATATATATATGTATATACGAGTTTAGCCATATATGTGTCTGAATTATTTGAATTCACTTCTTTCGACTAGTATAGATTATGAAGATACATAATACTTTTCTAATTACTATATTGATACTTGAGTAAAGTATGGTAATTAGGAGGATGTTACAAGAAACTACTTGTAATGGTCAAAATTAAAGCCATGAGCTTAAACCCACTCACTTGGAGGAGTTAGAAAATAGGTATAGGTAGGAAAGCGTATGAGAAGGGGGTTGAATCTTGCTTTGCTTTCTCTTTCCTTTTTTTCTTTTGAAGAACTCAACCAAGATACTATCAAGCTATAAGCTTGAAATGTAGCGGAAACAGCATTAAAAATGTTAGAAAGTGAGCTTTCTAAACTAAGAAAGCTAACTTAAATGATTAAAAGAAAGTTTTTAGAAGAAACACAATGAATATGCTGAATGGAGTAAAAAAAATAAAAGATGTAGAAGAAAGATAATGCACAGGAGTTTTTATACTAGTTCGGCCAACCTGTCTACATTCAGTTCTCAACAATAGTTGAGTTCCACTAAACATTTCTCAAACTAGAAAAAGAATAAGGATAGTCTTTACAATTACCTTCCCAAGCTTTCACCAGTGACCAGTAGACAATCCCTATTGTCATAAACCAAGTAGTTATTCATCAGTCTCTTCAAGTTGAACCAAGTAGTCTTGGACCAGCCTCTCCAACCTAAACCGAATAGTATTTAACTAGCCTCTCTACGCTAAACCGTGACCAGTAAAACACCTTTCTTTGTCGCATTGTAGGTAGTCTTTGACTAGCCTTTCCAAGCTAACTCACACTTTGGTCACTCTTTGGATTGAGGTTACAAAGGTTTGTGTTTAGGCTTGCAACTTAAACTATCCTACACTCAAGTTTCCTTAAGATTTACAGTGAAAGACCTAGGAAGAACTTGAATGAATTCTGTCTAGTTATTCTTCCTTGGAAGAATGTATGAACAATAAAGGAAAGTAGAAAGAAGATTTCTACAAACAAGGAAAATGATTACAAGATGTAATAAGCTTTACAAGAATATGAGGAGAAATTTTCACAGAGTTTTTGCTCTTTATATCTCATCTGTCCTTTTCCTTTGAGAGCACAACATCTCTATTTATAGATGGTATTTCTTGTGATCATTTCCCTTGATCAGATCTCTAAGTGACATATGTTGATCATCCATTTATGTCTTGAAAAAGCAGTCTACAAGAGTAGCACATGTCTGTTTATCGTATTTATTCAGAAGAGCGTCCACAAAGTTAAGGTTTCTGATGTCCATTTAAAAACTATTCTTACTTTCTAACCGTGGTTTCTAAACTCTTTCTTCTAGAAGTTGGGGTAGTTGACCACGATGGCAAAAGAGATGTCATGCCATTTCTAACACTGACTTTTCAAATTCAAATTTGAATTTTGAATTTCCCTCCTTTTCTTGTAAGGTGCACCATCTCACTGTTCATGAGCTTTCTGAAGTACAGTAACATTTCCTTGATGAAACTTTGGTCTTCTTGTCTTCAATCAAAGCTTGTTGATGATTAAAGCAGTACGAGAGTGATGATTGAAGATAGTAGAACACTTTGACTTCAGTGTTTGATTGATATCTTCATTTCAAGTGTACTTTCTGTAGTCTAGTGCTACTTTCTGAAGTCCCAAATGTTGTTTTCTTGTTATGGTTGCTTTTCTTCAAATCATTAGACATTTTAAGCTTGTTTTTTGACATAATTATCATTTTCATTTAATTCATATCTCTTAAAACGAGATAAAGAATGTTTGCAATGTAAAGCGAAATTATTTTTCCTTAGTTAAAGCCTTGTTATACTAACAATAGAACCTGTTTAGCTACTCAAGAAACTCAAGGTAAATATTAGCAATTTTTCAAAATATTTTCCTTAAATTGGCTTTGTTGTCATTCAAAATATGTTGCATTAAAGCTTTCAGAAAGGTTCTGGAGCTAACAAAAGGTGCCAGGACCAACAGTGCTCTAGGGAGTGTGAACGGCACCAATGTCTGCTATGGAAGCAACAAAACTCAAGAATAAACTATAGCCATACTAAAACAACCCTATAAATATTGGGGAAGTACCCAAATTTGATAACAAGTAAGAACATAAGCACCTAATCACACGAGAAGGAAAGAAAAGAGAGAAACTTGGCCTAAATTATTGACAAATCCTTACCTTGAAGCTTAGAAAAAGTAGAATTGAAGGGGAAAGAGAGTGAGAGGTTAGGAGATGAGCAAGACATAGTAGGGTTCGTGTTTTTACGTTAAACACACATGGGGGAAAGGTCTTTAGAGGATTTGGATGGTCACTTGATGAAATTACATCATTTTGGACATATTCTAATACCGCTCGCAATGCTATAGTAGTCAATGACCACTATAGTGGTTGATAGATCGACCACTACCATGTGCAACACCATTTGACCAATATAGTGATCCCCCCATAACCACTACTATATGACCACTATAACGACCACCCTTGGACCTAAGAGGGTGTTGATGCACAAACCACTGCTATCACAGTTTTTGACCTCTATAGCGGTCACAGGAATACAAGTTTTGTATTTTTGAGGTTTTCATGTATCTAGGGCTTTCCGACAAGACGGGTGGGTCCCAGGAAACCTTAAAGCTATACTAGACTTACTAAGGATGTGTGGACTTGATGCATCTCATACCTTCTTGGTTTTGAAAGTTGATGAATTAATTCATGTGTTTTAATGACACTAAACAAATCCCTTAAAAATTGATTTTGTAAGGACTAATGGTTTATTTAATGTTCTAATACACAAATTCATAATACTGGTAAAGGATATTGCTTTCCTTTGAAGAAATCTTTCCTCTCTGAACTTGGATATGATATAAGGTGATCAACTTTGAGAAAACTAATTCAGAAAGATAAGTTTTTTGAGAAACATGCCTTTTTGTTTTCAAAAAGGAGAAGTTGATCCATTAGAAACTTGTTTATTCGTCAAAAGGATCACATATAGTACCAGAAATGCAAGGTTATCCAAAAGAAGACATCATAACAAAAGAAACTTGTTCTTAAAAAGTCATGTACATTAAAAAATGATTTTGTGAAGACAAATCTAATTTTTTTAAAGCAATTTTGTCAACACAATAATCTTCAGCAATGGTTAACTTTTATTTCTTATGTAATTTGTATTGTTGTCTCATTCCCGGTGAAATGAATTTTAATATGAATGCAAAAGAGACTTAATATCATAATATGTTATTTCTGGAGTAATTAGGTAGGGTGGGACATGGAACATAATCTGCTCCCTGACACGCAGCTGACACACTGACTTGCATCAGGAATACACGAGTATGCCTGTAATGCTATAACCTTCCTCGACATGAGTTGTTTATATAGAGAGAATGAATGATTAAAATAATTGTGTTACTTCTGTTAGCTCCAAAACCCTTCAGAAAGCATTAATGCAAAATGTTTTAAGTGATAACACAACCAATTTAGAGAAAATATTTTGAAGAACGACTAATGTTTTTCTTGAGTTTTCTTGAAATAGAAAATAGGTTCTTCCGTTTACATAACACGTTTCTTGAAGCAAAAATAATTCCACTTTACATGTGCAAACATGATTTATCTCATTTAAAGAGATAGGAACTCAATAAACATGAAAATTATATCGTGAATTAAAAGTATACATGCTTAACAGACTGAAGAAAATCATCGTATATAAGAAACCAAGGCATGAATCTTCAGAAAGTAGGACGCGACTTCAGAAAGTACAATTCAAATGAAGATTTCAAACTAACTCTAAAGCAAGTGTGTTCTACAACCTTTAATCATCATGATCGCTATCATCTCATCATCTATAAGCTCTGATTGAAGAGCAGAAGATCATATATATATATAAAAAGGATCTTATACCCTACTTTAGAAAGTTTACTTCATAGTGAAATGGTGCACTCTATAGGAAAATGAGGGAAATTTAGATTTCAAATTTAAAGTCAAATCTAGTTAAAGATTGGCGTGTCATCTTTTCTGCCAAATTGGTTAACCACTCCAGCTTCTAGAAGGAAAAGTTTGGAAACCTCGTTTAGAAAGTAAAAAGTAGCTTTTGAAGGTAACATCAAAAACCTCTATTTCACAATGGTTTCTAGAATGGCTCTGATAGACAACAAGCTACTCCTCTAGAATATTTTTTCAAGACACAAACAGATGATCAACACGTGTCACTTGGACAACTTATCAAGAGCAACAATCTAAATGAAGATCATCTATAAATAGAGATGTTGTGCTTACAAAGAAATCATCTGGACACTGCACAAGTGCTAAAATGCTGTGAAAATTTCTCTTCATCTCTTGTAAAGTTGATTACATCTTGTAATCAATTTCCTTGTTTGTAAAAATCTTCTTTCTACGTTCTTATTAGATCATACATTCTTCCCAGGAAAAATCTTAGAAAGAAGTCGTTCAAGTTTTTCCTAAATTTGTTATTGTACATCTTACGAAAACTTGAGTATAGGTTAGTTTGAGTGGCAAACCCAAACACAAACCTTTGCATCCTCGATCCAGTAGTGATCGATATAAGTTAGCTTGGAGAAGCTAGTCAAAGATTACTTACAATGTGACAGTAAAGTTAACTATTAGTCACGGTTTAGCTTGGAGAAGCTGGTCAAAAACTACTCAAATTTAGCTTCGAGAGGCTGGTTAAAGACTACTCAGATTGTCACAGTAAAGTGCACTTTCTGGTCACTGGTTCAACTTGAAGAGGCTGTGTAACACCCTAACAATTAACTCAACATGCAATCATACTTTATTATGATATGCATTTCAATACCTTATGCAATATTTAACTTTATAGCATACATCAAATTTCACAACAAACATGATGTGCATAGAACATGGTTTATGAATGACATTCCTTAGTTCTTTAGGTGACTTAAGCTAGTTCTTTTCACTCTTAGGGCCACCCTATTACTCTTCCCTTTTGAGAGTACTTCTAGGTGTAACGCCCCAATTTTTACTGTAATTTTTACTGTCATTAGAAATTACTCAATTACTGAATTACCGTAGGTAATTATTACATAAGATTTGAGGCCGAACAATCCTCAATAAAGGAATATAACATTAGAAGAGAGGTTAGGAACGATTCATGCGAGAGTCGCAAATCCCGAATTTCTGTACGTATAAAATGACCAAAATGTCCCTGAAGTTATTTTACTCAGAAAATGAGGATTGTGGGCCCCACATATTCTCAAGGGGATGTTTTGAGAATAATAAGGGATTGTTTGTGTTATGTGTGTTAATAGAGCAGAAGAATCTCAATTTTGAGTTCAGGCCTTGCAGAAAGACCAAAACGCCCTGTGTTTTAACTCCGATGTGCGTGCCGACTGAGCCCGAACCTCACTAAAATGTTTTAAAATGTGTTTTTAAGCCATGATTAACCATTGGTTAAGCTCGGGTGGCCTTGGGCAGTTTTTAAGTGAAAGTACGATTTTGCGCCCGTTTTTGGGCAGTTTTGCGAATTTGGGGATTTTCGATTCATATACCGAAACCTAAGCAATATTAGGCTCAAATTAAAGCTTATTAAATTCTGAATATTAATCTAGATTCAAAATTATGTATTTAGATTGATTAGAACCCAAAATTGCTCAAAAACACCCAAATTGCTTACTAATTCACTTAAGCCCTTAACCGTAAATTCTCTAAATTACATGAATACCTTGCCTACACCTAAATAATGCATGGAACACACAAATTTCACTTCTTTGGGCTGTAATGCACGAAATTATTGATGCCATTATGTAGCTGAATTATTTCCAAAAGTTGCACTAAAACAAAATGCCAAAATGTCACCATAAGAGACATAATTCCTTAATTTCATACAACTTTGTCTAAAATGATTTTTCCTCCATTATTACTCCTGAAAAATTCTGACAACTACCTCCTCATTTTGGCCAATTAGAAGCCTCAAAATCTTCTATAAATAGGCTTGCTTGAGTGGTCTTGGAATGCTTGGTTCATAACTAGTTTTTAGGAGCACCAAAAACTTTCTTTCTTCTTCCTCTTTGGCTGAATTCTTTCTTCAATTTTTTTCAAAGAGATTTTGTGTCATTTCACTTCAAGAAATCAAGTTCTCTTCCTCTTCTTCAACTCAGATTAGGTAGGGAGTAGTTTCTAAATTTATTTCTATGCTTTGAGGAGTTGTGTTTTTAGCTCAAAATGATGAAATTATGAACTTGCCTTAGCTTTTCATTTTGGTTTTCCTCTTCAATTTTTCTTTAACCAATTCAACCATATGGCCTAGGTGGAACTAAGATGATGGCTTGATGATGAGGACCTTGAGGGTGGGTTGTAAATCCATCACAAGTTAGGCCTCTAAAGCTTGAAAATTCCACTTGATGCAAAACCTTAAAGAATAATGCTTTATGATGCTAAAACAAAGATTTTTAGTTTAGAACTTGAAAGATGTATTTTTTTTTTTCCTTTTATGTTTTGTTTCTTGTTAAGATATGTATTGGGTTGAATTTATAATTCTTTTAAAGTCTTGAAGGAGCTCTAGTAAAGAAACAAAATGAATTTGCATCCATGATTAAGTTTATGCTTTGCATAACCATGTTTACCTTCTATGTCATCACTAAATTTTCAAGAATGAATAAATGAACTTGCATTTCTCATGTTTAAATTCCAAGCTTGTATTTCATGTTTATGTTTCAAGTCATCACTTAATCTTTCAAGATAATTAAGAGGTTGCATCTCATATTTAATTTATGCTCTCACTATATTTTATAATGGCTAAAAGAATCAACGCATGACATGTTTATTTTATGCCATCACCTAAAGATCCTAGAGCTTAAAGACTTGCCCATGTATCACAAGCAAAGAAATATGATTATTGGAGTTAAAGAATTTATTCTTTAAAAAGTCTTGAGATTGGAGCTTAAAAAGATGTAATAATAATTCTCTTTTCCCTCTACTGGACTTGTGCGGACTACCATCGCTCCGGTTTCTTAATATTCTCTTCTCCCTCTACCGGTCCTGTGCGGACTATCGCCGCTCCGGTTTCTTAATATTCTCATCTCCCTCTGGTCTGTGCGGATTACAGCGCTCCAGTTTCTTGTATCATGTTTATATTTCAAGTTCTTGCATCATGTTTAATTTTCAAGTCATCACCTTAAATCTTAAAGATAAAGAAATGGAATTGCATATCATGTTTATAATTCCAAGCTATCACCTTATAAAGATAAGATTAAAATAAGGTTGCATAGCATGTTTATAATTCTAAGATGTCACCTAAATCTCTAAAGCTCAAGACTTACTCCTTTTATCTTAAGTGAGAATTTTAATTGTGAAGATCCTCCCAAATTTGACAAAAGAACTAGTTTCTAAATGAGTTTTAAGGCTTTGCAAGGATTTTACTGGAACTAGTATTTTATATGCACTTAAAATATGATTCTATGTAATTGCATGAGGTTCATGATTGACCCTTTGATCTGAGTTTAGTATCAATGTGTGATAATGATTTGATATGATTGAAGTTGTGATAATTATGGTTTATTGTTAAGAGAATGATTCATAATTGGTTTAGTAACTAATTAGTTCTATAATTGATAATTCTATGTAAGGATTGGATGCTTATTAAGTACTTGATATCATTGAATGATTTCTGACTTGCATGTTATAGTTGCTTTGTTGCAAATAATAAGAATGCTTATACATGAAATGTTCTTATGTAAAATTCACCTTTGTTGCTAGAAGAAAGTGTATCATTGTAAAAGTGTAATTTGGAAAGGTTACGGCTAAGGAAAGACTTGGTATTTAAGCGTGTCCATTGTGACCCACCTCTCTTTCTGGGAATCTCCCATATGCATGATTACAGTTGATATATATTATTCTAGCTTAAGACTATAAATGAGAAAATGTTATGATGTTTATGAATTGTATTATGATATAACATGCAAAGATTTAATGGTGACTTAAACTTATAAGAAAATGATCCTTTGGAACCATCAGACTATAGGTGGTGAAAAGGTGATTTTAGCCCCCTAACCCGTTCTCTCATAAGGGTAGAGTCGGGACTTTAGCTTATCAAAAGGGATAAGTATATGCTAGTGACGACTAGTAAAGTATGAGCTCATAACCTAAATTACTCCCAAAGGGTGGAGTATAGGGTGGCCTAAGGAAAATAATGATGATGATAAGATTTTAAGTCACCTGAGGCACTAAAGAAATGAAATATGTGCACTTTGTGTCCATGTGTAGCTAATATTATATGACGTTCTTTTATGCATGTTATTTTGATAATGATGATGAGGAATATGATGTAATGATAAAGGAAAAGTTCATTGTAAATATGACATGTTAAGAATAAGATGCATTATAAGGCGCATGATTAAAAATTGACGAACCTCGGTTAAGTATTTGTCAGAACTTAAAATGAATCTTTGCATGCTCACTATTTTAGAATAATCCCGAGGTTCCTGGGACTTTGATGATGACACTGTAGAAGGAGGTACCTTACTGAGAATTCTTTAGCAAGATTCTCACTCCCTTTTCTTTATTTCCGTCATTGTCTCCAGATTCAAATGGCGACATTCGTCTGTTCGTTGATACCCCTACTTGGGAATTCCACTATGATCGGTGCATCGCTCGTATCATTTTGAAGGAGAGTCTTGTGATTCGTGTTTTTATTTACATAGGTCGTCCATTTGCACATCCTGTCCCTAGTTATCGATTTTCTCCTACTTCTCCCTATGGCGATGAAATGGTTTTCGAACATGCACGTCCACTTGATGAAAGGATGTTACGTTCTTATCCCGCTTCATCTGCTGTCCATGGATTTCCAGTGTATGTTCCCGTGGCGAGATATTCAAACTGATCCTTGAGAGGACACTCCTACTCATGTATATTCTGAGAGCTCTGCTCCTACTCCCTGACGTGTAAGAGAGGGTAGTGACGAAACAGTTGTTCAGCCAAGGTTAGCGAAGGCCGTCCATGCGACCCGACTGGTGCATCTCGTGTGTCCCTCCCGAGGAGCTCATCGATGGATCGGATTTATTCCCCATTTTGGGACAGTGGCCATAGAAGGTTCTTAGTAGACTTATGTGTGATCATGCACCCTAGTTTTAGGATAACCTTCCCGGCTTATGGAGTTATCTAGTTTAGGGGCATGAATTTCCTTAAGTATATTTTCTTTTATGGGTTTGCATAAGATAATGATGTATGAACATAACCCACCCTTTGAGTGAGCTTATTGTATGTAAATATATGCTATAATGTGCTTATGGATGTTATATGATGGAGCCTAAGTGATATGATGTGATATATTCTTAAACGTCTTATTATACTCCGCTTACTCGTTCACGTTGTACTCGGCTCACGTTTTCAATTATGTGTTTAAAAAAAAAAAAAGGCTCGTAATTTCACTAAGTATTTTCAAATTATGAAGAAAGAACCAAAGCAAGGAGTAAAGTCTAGTCATTAATCAGATTCAACCTAGGTGTATCTGGTTAATTACTAGGGTGTTACACTAGGTTATAAGCTCATACCTCATTAGTCATCACTAGTGTGTACTTATCCCTTTTGATAAGTTAAAGTCCTGACTTAATAAGTACGGGCTAGGGGCAAGAATCACCTTTTCATCACCTATAGTTTGATGAGTCAATGGATCATTTTCTCATGTTTTAAGTCACCTTAAGTCTCAGCATGTTATAACAAGATGCAACACATAACTCATAAATGTCATAGTTCTTCATATATTTCTACCATATGCATCTCTAATGTTCCAAATGAAACAATAATATGCAAAGGATGAATTCTATCTCTATAGATCAATATCTCACATAGCATCAGATAGCACATGAATTCATCATCTCAAATCATCAACACATAACCGTTTCCTTAGATAGCCAAACCCCTAAATCGGGTTACTCTAATCGTCAAATTATTTTCTTATGCATCTAAGGGAGTAATTAACATTATTACCACTAATTATTAACCTCAAGTACATTGTAACATCCCCTGCTGCTTTATGGATTGACGACTGTCCCCACAGTAGCTTCAATGTCCTCACGCAAACCTCCTTCGTACTTCATGCACTTCCAAACTTCATCAGGATTACGCTGATAGATGGTAGAAAATTTGCAGAGCTCTTCAAACTTTGCTGTGTACTCTGCTACGCTCATGGACCCTTGCTTGAGTGCCATGAACTCTAATTCCTTTGCATTCCTCACAGATGTGGGGAAGTACTTGTGGTAGAAAGCTTCTTTGAAGACATCCCAGGTGACTTCAGTTTGAGAAGCTTCGAATAATCCCTTGGTGCCGACCCACCAGAATTCAGCATCTGCTTCTAGCATGTAAGTAGCAAAAGCCACTTTCTGGATCTCAGTGCAAGGAAGAACGGAGAAAACCTCCTCCATAGCCTTGATCCATTCTTCTGCTTTATTCGGATCAAAAGCTCCTCGGAATGGTAGAGGGTTTGCCTTTCTGAACTCAGCAAATTTCTGGTATTCTGTGTCCACTTCTGCTCCTCCAAGATTTCCAACCGGATTTCCTTCAGCATGTCGGTCCAACCTTTCCATCATCCTATTGGCTACTGCAGCTTGTTCTCTCATGGCAGCCGCCATCTCACGAAAAGTGTCCATCATACCCGCTTCGTTTCCAGCACTGTTCCTATTACGCCGATTAGAAGTCATCGGTTCCTGTCACACCAAACAAGAATTATTGAGTTGATCAGGCTCAATACCAAGCTAAGTGTGGCAACAACCCACAACATTCTCAACCAGCAGTCATACACATATATAGAGTTATAATGCATGACATTTACTAAGGAAGCATAGCTAGTCCATTCCTCAAGGTCCTACAAGGATGAACTGCTCTGATACCATAATGTAACATCCTCCCAAGTATAGCATCATCCTTAAGTCATGACATCATGCTCGAGAGTTGTTACTTATAATTTAGCGAACCTTTCTTAAATATCTATAGCCATTTTGATTGATTCGCGGGATAACTAGGTCATAATTCTACTAAAATATATAACAAGGAAACCCAAAATATTTATTTAATACAAAGTTAAGTACATAAGGAAAGCTCTTCTATGAGCTTTAACACACCTTTGTTTTCTGACATATTTACACACATGTTCATTCCACTAAATACAACATAATAAAAGCATTAACTACTACACTATTGCACTTCTGAGTTCTTTTGCATAGCGGTCCCTCGGTCCTCTGTGTCAACCTGGAGACGACACGGGAACACAAAAACATAGGGGTGAGAATTATACAATTCTCGATGGGTAACTCCCCAATTACACATTCATCTTGTCATTGTCATCGCCTGACCACTTCGGTTTATTAAGAAAGTGTGAGCATGCAATATGTACATATCAAATGTTCATTTTAAAATTATAAAATCACCTTTCCGAAGTGGGTCTCTTTTATTATTCAATCGCTTAAAACATGTATTTCATAACATTCAACATCATAGGAATTCCTTCAAGACCAATAATTTAACAAGATATACATATACATATGGCAATTACAATGATCTTTTCGTGCCCTTGACATAATAAAAGGGATTTTTCCGTGCCCTAAAGAGGAACTTTTTCGTGCCCTATTGGGGACCTCTTTGTGCCCTATTGGGGACCTCTTCGTGCCCTACTGGGGACCTCTTCATGCCCTTTTTATACTAAAGGGGACTTCATTGTTCACTTAGCACATACATTATCCTCAAGCTCACATATACATGCATCGCATTTCTATATGCATGAAAATAATTCTCTGACCTCATAATACCTCAAACCTATATATATTATTCATTCATTCCTCATAACATAATCTTGGAAGTTCATGGCATGCATTCATACACATCAACTTAAACCAAATGCCATTAGGTCATTAATTCAAGGCATCATCACAACTTCAGCACATTGGCAGATTTTTCACTCAAGTAGCACAATTTATTTCTCATACCAAATGATCAATTAAAATGCTATAAAAATTCTCAGTGACATCTCAATGTGTCACCAAGATCCTGTAAACATTTCAGGGTAATTAGAGTTCTCTAACTATATTAACAAAATTCTAAAAGTTTAGTGGTCAGAAACCATCCAACCTCAGCTCAAGAACCAAAATTCATAATTTTTGACCCTAGCAATTGAACCCAGAAAATTCTAAATAAAAATCCTGGTAAAACCTAAATATGTCTATAATACTCTGTAAAAATTTCAAATGATAATTCTATCATTTGATATGGTAACAAAATTAGCAAAATTTACAGCTTCTGTACTAGCATTTCAGGCAGCATATGCTTAATTTCAGTTCTTGATTTTTCTAAGGCAATTTCACTCAAAATAAAAACCCAAGAAAATTCGTGGGACTAGCTCAGGATGTTAGCTCCAACATATATTTTTTTCAGATCACGAAATTGTACACAACAAGCCCAGAAAATTCGTGATCAAACACTGCCTGTCAGAAAACCGAAAATCCAGCAAGTATCACTCAACATCTTTTGACAAAATGATCTCTCTAACCTCATCCAAACACTTCAGAAAAATTCATATATCAATAACAACATAATATCAACCCAATTAACCAGAAATTTCGGATTGAAACCAGTAATAATTGCTCAGAAAAATTTTGAAAGAAAAAGGCCAAAGAAAACCCTACTTTGCAAAGCTTTTGAGCTTGATACTTCAAAGGATGTTCTAAGTGATCTCCCTTCACTTCAAGACACCAATTTCAGTCCTAAAACCTCCTTAAGCAGTGGGGAAGTGAGGTATTAAGGTGAGGATTTGAGATTTCAATCGGTTAGATTTGTAGGGTTTGAGGTGTAGAACA
This sequence comes from Dalbergia cochinchinensis, assembly GCA_031216125.1. Lineage (NCBI taxonomy): Eukaryota > Viridiplantae > Streptophyta > Magnoliopsida > Fabales > Fabaceae > Dalbergia > Dalbergia cochinchinensis. The sequence goes on from CM062372.1 coordinate 35,418,215, forward strand.
AGTTTTGTGAAGAGAGTTTGTTGTTTTATCAAGTCTAGGATAGGTGTTTTGGCATTTGAATCAAGTTTGCTAGTGTTTGAAGAAGGAAAAATGGAGTTCTGCCATTTCAAGATGCTGAACGAGCTTGGGAGGAGAAATAATGAGATTAGGTGACTTGTGGTTATCTTATATGGTGTTGGAAATATTATTTTAATGTAGAGTATAATTTATTCATAAAAGAAACTAGTATGAATGGCTAGGATTGGATCTTGTTATTCAAGATTGAATCTTAGCCATTCATTTAATTCAAATGGATAAGCATTCTCTTTTTGTAAAAGTCAAACTAGCTTTTGATGTTAAAAATCGCACACCGAAATTTCACCGAACAGATGAAACAGTGTACCCGGGTAATCAAATATTGCCCGAAAAATAATTTCGGGTATAAAATCTTTATTTCTACCTATTTCTAACCATAATCATATAATTTCTCAATTTCAGGCATCTCAGGGTCCTAATTCTAGGAGTTTCCATTGTCCGTGAATAGTAGGGCTTGCAAGTTACTATTCACGATTTTTTTTTTTTTTTTACAAATCCGTTGGATCATCCTCATTATTGTTCAAACTATCAAATTTTTGAAATTATGACTAATAAAGCTCAAATTAATTTTTAAATAATTTTCGGGGTGTTACATACATTATTAATCAAAGTTGGACAGCATAGGTGTACCACCCTAAAAAATTAGTTAAAAAATTAATTTGAGCTTTATTAGTCATAATTTCACAAATCTGACAGTTTTAACAATGATGAGGACGGTTCAACGGTTTTGTAAAAAAAAAAAAAAGTGAATAGTATTTTGCGAGCTCTGCAGACCTGTCGGGACAACCGAAACCCCTGATCCGGGACCCGAAGGTGTTCGAAATTGGGAAAACATGGAAATAAGGTTAGATATAGTTAGAAATGAAAATTTTATAATTAGAATTAAATGTTGTGTAATATTTGATTTCTCGGGTACGGTATTTCACCCGTTCGATAAAATTTTGATGTTTGAGTTCTAACACCAAAAATTAATTTGATCTCTACAAAATAAATGAGCTCATCTCTTTAAATTAAGTAAATGGCCAAGATTCAATCCTAGATTACAAGATTGAATCATTGCCATCCAATTCACCTTTTTAGATTAGGATTTATCTAAACATATTATATAATATCATGTCATAATTACAAGATATATATTGACTCAAAATCTTCTCCAAGAAGACAAGCAATCTTCGGCCATCAAGAAGAGAAACAGCAGCAAATTCTCTCCATTGTCAAGAGCTCCAAGCTTTCATTCAAAGCCCGTAAACACTAGCCTAGAGTTATTGAAACTTCAAACTCCCTTCACTAAAGTTCTTCCTCTCATCGATATCTACAACTCTAACTGATTAGAATTTGAATCCATCATAGTTTTCCAGCTTGAGAGATCATTCTTCACTGCCTAAGGAAAGGATTTGATGTTAATTTGGTGGCCTTGAAGTGAGCAAGATTAGTCTTGGAACATCCTTGAAGCCAACATCCTTAAAACCACCAAAGTAAGGCCTTTTAAACCTCTTTTACATTCAACTCTATTTTTATGATTTTCCTATTGATTTGGCTGAATATTGTTAGTTGAATTGCTTGATTACATATTGATATTGATGTGTAAATTTTGGTAGAGTGGTTTGATGTTGTGAAAAATGGTTTTTATCAAAAGAGAATTTGATACATGCTATTGGATTTTCGGATTTCAACAAGGCAGGATTTGTTCCTAAATTTTCTGGTGCAATTGTGGTCATTTTTATGAGCTATAAAAATTATATGTTAAATCATGAACCAAAAGTGTATCAATGCTACCTAAATTATTGGAACTGAAGCTGTAAATTTTGCTAATTTTGTTACCATATCAAATGATGGAATTATCATTTGAAATTTTTACAATGTATTAGAGACATATTGAGGTTTTACCAAGATTTTTATTTCTAATTTTATGGGTTCAATTGCTAGGGTTAAAAATTATGAGTTTTGGTTTTTGAGCTGAGGTTGAGTGGTTTCTGACCACCAAATTTGTCTAATTTCGTTAACAAGTTAGAGAACTCTATTTACCCTGAAATTTTTATGGAACCTTTTGGACACATTGAGGTGTCATTGAGAATTTTTATAGCCTCTGAATTGATTGTTTGAGGTGCAAATAAATTTGTGCTACAATGGTGTGAAATCTACCCCAATTGCTGGAAATGAACCAAAGACTTGAATTGATAATGTAATGGTAGTTTGGTTCTAGTATGACATGAATACTTGATGTTAAATATTTGGTCGTGTGACTTGTAATGTATAAATGCATACTAGAGGAAGGAAAGATTGGTTTATGAGGCATGATTGAAATCATAATGTGAATGAATACCTATATGTGTTTTATACATACATTGGAAAGAAAAAGTGAATGATATACTGAATTAAGTTCTGTAGCTATAAGTAAAAATGAGATCCTCTTTGACTTGTCAAAGGAAAATGAGAAACATGAGATCCTCTATGACTTGTCAAGGGCAAATAAAGAAATATAAGATCCTTTCGACTTGTCGAGGGCAAATAGAGAGAGATGAGATCCTTTCAACTTGTCGGGGGCAAATAAAGATAGATGAGATCCTCTTTGATTTATCAAGGGCAATTAAAGATAATTTCCCTACATTTGGTATATACACATTTGTATCATATCAAATCATTTTGATTGACGTTATTTACTATGATTATGAGCTTATGATAAATGTGTACAAAGTGATCGATTCTTAAAAACAACCCACCTCGAAAATATGATTTGGAACTTTAAAAATGAACCGTTATTATGTAATGCTTGATCACTTTTTCTTAATAAACCGAAGTGGTTGGGGTGATGACGATGACATTATAATTGTGTATTTGGGGGAGTTACCATACTGAGAATTGTATAATTCTCACTCCTATGTTTTTGTGTTCCCGTGTCATCTCCAGGTTGACGCAGAAATCGAGAGACTGCTATACCAAAGAACTCAGAAGTGTAATAGTGTAGTAGTTAATACTTTTATTATGTTGTATTTAGTGAAATGGATATATATATATATATATATATATATATATATATATGTAAATATGTTAGAGGACAAAGGTGTGTTAAAGCTTAGGAAAGAACTTCCTTTATGTACTGAACTTTGTATTAAATAAATATTTCGGTTTCATTGCTATATATTTTAGTAGAATTATGACCTAGTTATCTCGTGAATCAATCAAAAAGGCTATAGATATTTAAGAAAGGTCCGCCAATTTATAAGTAACAACTCTCGAGTATTATGTCATGACTTAAGAATGATGTTGTACTTGGAAGGATATTACAATAGGTAGTAAGTGAATTTCTATGATTTATGGTATTCTAGAAGTTGCGTTTTACGCCCTTTCTCATCACTGACTTTCCCTATAATGCTATAGTTAATTCTAAACCATTTATGGGTCATCCTCACTCAAGTAAACATGGTATAACATGATTTTACAAACTTTAAAGGCACTAGAATAGAAAGCATAATTCTTTTCCTTAGGAGTTCCAAAAATCACACTTTCAATTCTTTTTGGTTACTAGGCTTGCCTAAAGCACCAAGAACAATTATCACATCAAGTAGCGAGGTATCTAACACATTTAAATCATCCAAAACAGAATTTAAAGGTACTGGAAAATTAAAGGCGATGCTAAAAGTAACAAATCTCATGAGCACAAAAAAAAGCATTTCTAGTAACTAAACTTCATACTTAAAATAACTTTTAAATTAAGGGATATAAGAAATTTCTAGTAACTAAACTTCATACTTAAAATAACTTCTAAATTAAGGGGTGCAAGAAATATGCTAGACAAGGAAATGTAGATATGAATGCAAGTCCAATTCTTTATTTTAGTGCTCTAGGCCCGTTAGAGTTTTCACTCTAAATCAATAATCAACTTTACGGTTGAAATAGGTAGACTTCGAGTTAATTATTTAGGTGATATGAAAATGGAAGCTCTTGTTTTAATCTTTAAGTTTTAGGTGGTGGCTTGAAAAGTAAACATGCTAGGCAAGAAATGTAAATATGAAATACAAGTTCATTTCTTATCTTTAAGCTTTAGGTAATAACTTGGAAATAAATATGATATGCAAGTCCAATTCTTTGTTTTAGTGCTCTAGGCCCCTTAGAGTTTTCACTCTAAATCAACAATCAACTTTAAGGTTGAAATAGGTAGGCTTCGAGTTAATTATTTAGGTGATAATCATGCATGCAATGTGCTACCTAGCATTTTTATCAAACTTTGTAAAAAGTAAAACTCAAGCTCTAGAGGTCTCATTGTGATGAACTCATAGTCATCATCTAGAAACTCTTATCATTAAGCTATCATGAGAAACCAACAAAGCCTTGAAGGCCGAAATGCATAAGGAAAGGAAAAGAAGAAACCAAAATGATAAAGCATCAAGACATCATTTTAAATCAAGAACAAAGCTTAACAAAGTAATGAAACAATTTTCAAAGCAACTCCCTACCAAGTGGTGAAGAGAAAAGCTTGGTCTTTGAAGTGAAGATGAGAAGAAAACTTTCTTCCAAAGTGAGCTTATGGTTTCGGCCAAGGTGAGGAAGAAAAGGAAAGTGAGGTGTTTTCTTTGAGCTTTGTGTTTAGGAGATAGTGTGTGGTTGGGAGGTGGTGATATGAGGTTGAAGTGTGGTGGTGCTTTGTGAGCTTAAAGGAGATGAGAGAAAAAGAAATCTTGAACTTTGAGAGAAAATGAGAGAAACTCAAGAATGCTCTTTGAAACTTACACTTAGCAAATGATCAAAAATGTGACCAAGTTCATCCAAGCATAGTATTTATAGATAAACAAAATCAAGGGTGAATGAATAGGGGGAAGGCTACAGCCATGTGTGCAGCCTTAGGGGGAAAAACATCTTACTCATTTGGTCATTCAAAGGCATGGTTCAAGGCATAGTAGAGTATGGTTCAAAGCATGGTGAGGTATGACTCAAAGTATGGCTATTTGTGTATAAAAATAAATCACCACGTGATAAAAATGGGGGAGAATGGAAGAGGAAAATCTTTTATTTAATTGTGGTTTAGAGATGTGTTTAGGTGTATCTTTGATTAGGCTTATGATTAGAAGTTTGTAAGTAAGTGTTTAGGTGAGGTAATGGGTAAATCACACAAACACTCTCATGAAAACAACCAAAGCTAATTATTGTTAACGAAAAAGGGATCTCAATGGAGTTCGGCCAAGAGGGGAGCGGAACTCGGCTAAGAGAAGACAGAGGTCGACCGAAGTGTGAAGGATGAACTCGGCTATGAGATGGTAAAGCTCGGTCAAGAGGTAGCAGAGCTCAACCATGATGTAGCGGAGCTCGGCCATGAGGTAGCAGAGCTCGACCATGAGGTAGCAGAGCTCGGCCATGAGATAGAGGTAGCAGAGCTCGACCATGAGGTAGAGGTAGTAGAGCTTGGCAATAGGGTCGCAAAGCTCGGCCATGAGGTAGCAAAGCTTGGCCATTAGGCAGTAAAGCTCGACCATGAGGTAGCGAAGCTCGGCCATGCAATGACGAAGATGCATATATTTGACCTAACTATGTTTAGATGCTGAAAGCTTATGAAAACAACGTCCCAAACTTCTAGGTTCAGTTGGTAACTAATCCCATGTTAAATTACTGCAAGGGTATTTCGGTCATTTGTACATGAAAAAAAAGTCAAGGCGTTACAAGCTGGTTAAAGACTACTTGGTTTGTGACAGCAAAGTTTGTTATTGATTACAAGTAAGAGCTTGAGAAAGCTACTATAAAGACTATTCTTTTCTTTCTAAGGTTAAGAAAGATTTTAGTGGAACTCAATTGTTATTGAGAACTGGATATAAATAGGTTGGCTGAATCAGTATAAAAACTTCTGTACAATATCTTTCGCTCCTTTAACTTCTTTATATTACTGCATTACTTTTTATTATTCTGTGTTTTCTTTAAATCTCTTATATACTTAGTTATCATATTTGCTGTTGCAAAGTAGCTTTCTGAAGTAACTGACGTTGTTTCCGCTACACTTCAAGCTCATAGCTTGATAGTATTTTGCTTATGTTTTTACAAGCTAAGGAGGAAAGAAAAAGCGAAGCACGATTTAACCTTCCTTCTCGTGCGCTTTTCTATCTGACTTCTCCACAAGATCTGCACGGTGTTACATGGTAAAAACTGATTTATAATCGACTTGCAACATATTCGCAACCAACACATATATAAAATTATTTCTTTCTTCAATTTTTATCTTTCATCATCTACTGTGACTAGATTTTGTTTAAAAAATTTGATTCATAATCCACACATTCCTAAGTTTTTTTTATCATTTTTTCTACATATAATTCGCACCCAGCAAATTTTGTACCTATAACCATCCCAAAATCATTCTTATGTATGTACAATATCACGAGAATTGTGTTAGCCAAACTTTATTTGAAAAAAATTGAGCCTCATTCCCATGTATCGCATAGGCTATCAAACTAGTATACGTGGGGAAAAAAAAGTCTAGACAAATTACTTGTACCTCTTACATCGTCACACCAAACGCAAGAAGTACCTCTTATATCTTGTCATCGGTCCTCAACATTGGATTAAATTCTCATAATTTTTTTTAACGAATGGATAATATGGGTATACAAAGAGTAATGATCAATTTCATAAGAATTTTTAATTATATAATGGAGATTAAAATACCTTTTGGTAAATTTTTAGTTACTCGTTATCTAATTTTTTTATCACATTGCTATTCAAATGTAAATCAATGCATAAAATATGGGAAAATAGAGCCCCAAATAAAATACTATCATGTATATAGTAAATACACATTCAAATACAAAGTTTATTTATTAAAACCCTATTATATAAGTATAACTATAATTTTCCAAAGAATTGAACACTAATCCGTATTTCATCTATTCAAAATCTTTCTTACTAAGGATATATTTGATTGGGGTAAAAATGAGATATACATTTTTATAAATGAACTCAACATGTAAAATTATACATTAAGTCTATTCATGAAAATTTATACCATTTTTTATCTCTCAACAAATTTGGAGCTTATCGATGAAAACTTATCCCTATTTTTATCATTCAAACTGAAAAATCCTAAAGAAAAAATAATTGAAGAAGAAATAATTTTTTCATGTCATTCTATGAACAAAAATTTCCTAAAATTTGAATATTGACTATTACTTTCATGAAAAAAAACTAACTAAACTCATAAATTGGTCATTCTTAAATTTTATATTGAATAAATTGATCCTTTTAAAAGAAATTCAAACAAAATGGTTCCTCCAAGAAAAAAAAATTAAAAATGTCCATACCAATTAAAAATATTGAACAAATTTATCTATCTGTATAGAGATAAATTTGATGCTTTTCATAATTTTTAAGAAATTAATTTATCCTTTTTATAGAAAAATTAATTTATTTAATATTTTAAATTGACAAAAAAAAATTTAAGAGGTTTTTTTTAAAGGGATGATTTGTCCAATAAAAATTTAAGAGAGGTTAAATTGGGGTTTAGAGAAGGGAAAAAAAAAAGGGAAAACAAACTTCGTCAAACCGTACCCTCCTTCAGTGTCTTATCTTTAAATCAGAAAAGAGAATGTACCAAAGCAACAAGAGAGGCCAACGCATAGCAAGGTGTCCCAGTGGGAGAAAGCCCCCTCATACAGAGTACACGATTAAGGAAGCAGTTGTCCGATGTCTGAATCTTCATGTTCCACTTGAGCTGACTCCTCCTAATGTTTCCACAGCTAACAGCATCAGTGCGCCACCCACTTCATCCAACATGCTCCACTTCAACTCACTGTAACTCTCTCTCTCTCCCCCTCTCTCTCTCTCTCTCTCTGTGACTGTGTGTCTATGCTTGAGTTAACCCATTTCCACTGCTGTGTTTCTTTCTAATATTACCTCTTTGTTCTTTTTGCAAATGTCATTGTCATGACACAGTAGACAGAGGGAATGAAATGACAAATACTGCATTCCTTTTTATAATGTATAATGTATACACGATAATTTTTTTTTCACTTCGTGGGCGTGGGTGGTTGAATATAATTGCGTAAGTGTGTAAGTTTGGTTTCTCCTTTGGAAAATTTATTGTATAAATTTGGTTCACCCAAGTTCCAATTTTGTCGGATGTCCCCGAAGGGACAGGCGCATCCAAGTTGAGTGCATTGCTGACAAATCAATTATTGATACATCACTACTTATGCTAGTTAATCATGAATTCATGTCTTTGTCAATGGTTTATTGGTCTTTATCTAATCAATATTTTCACTTGAATTTGTGTCAGTGTCAGAGGAATGTCTGTTCCACTCTCTCCCTTAACTCATATTTCTAACATCGATTCGCGGTCGCTCGTGAGCAATTTGGTGGACTGTACTGGAGCAATTTTTCCTCCAATAACACTGCAACTGAATCCTCAAGTGTCTGTGGCGAAGACTGCAACCCCTAAATTGACAGTCGTTTGTTCCTCCCAAAGGGTTTTACCTATTGAAGAGCTGCATATAAGTGTTGATGATGGAGAACCATCTGATGCTGGAGAGTACCATCAGTCAAACGTTGGCATTGATTCATCAGATTTGAGTTACTTGAACAATGGGAATGAAGTTGCTGGCCTTAGCAATTCTCTAAATCCTCTCCATAAAAACATTCTTAAGGAGAGGATTAGAAGAATGAAAATAGGACTAGCAAACAAAGGAAGAGTACCTTGGAACAAAGGAAGGAAACACAGTGCAGGTAGGTTATATATAAATGGACATAAATTTACCTTATGGTTGACTAGTTTTGTATAACTGATACCGCACATGATGCAGAGACCCGTGAGCGAATCAGGCGAAGAACATTAGAGGCATTGAGGGACCCCAAGGTGAAGTCAAGTAAGAGCCATTCATTTTTCGGAGTTCTCCTTTTGTATGTGTTGAGAACATGACATGCCTTATAATTGCAATGATTTTAATTTTTATGTTGACATTTGTAGACTATTTAGGTTCTGAGCTCCTTCCTCCATTTATTACAAGTATTCAAAATGAAAATGCTAGTTGCCTCACAAAGAATACTTTTCTGCTGTTAGGTAGTTCCTTTCTTTTGGTTCACCTAGTAATTTATATTCTCCCTTGCCTCCTTTCTCCTTGACAATTTTTCAGGTAAGGAAGAAGATGGCTGAGCATCCCCGTTATCATAGGTAAACATGTTTATCTGTATGCCTCCTAAAAAACATCACCTTATATCCTTGAAAATTATAGCTTATTGATGGGATAACAAAATATCAAGGATGAGTAAACAAGGAGAAAATGTCTGCTCTGGTCTTGGACTGTTGAGTGTCCATAATTTATCAATATTTCACAAAGAGAGGAATATTACTTGTTTGTTAATGCAGAGAAGCAGGAAAAGTATGGACAGAAGAAAGTGATTGAAATTAAAGACTTGGGCTTTAGACTTTAAATTACTGATATGTTTGGAAGTTCCTACTGTAAATAGTTATGTTTGAATAGCATAGGCAGTGAGGTTGCAAAATTGACATAGTATTATATATTACTTGGCATAGAGAAAAAATTGAAACAGGCAGTGGTCCTTAACTCCTTATATGAATGGTCTATTTTGGGATATGACGTCAGGATTTGTAACTCACAAGTTATCCCTGCTAATATGTGGGCTCGTTGTCTAATGATGTGAGGAAATTCTAACTTTTTATTCTTATCCGAGCAGCCAAGCACTTTTTTGCTTAATTGCTGTCATACTAAAATCTTGCTACTTCTACAGCTGCAAGGTTTTGTCTGAAAGTTTTCTAAGATGTTTGATGATTTTTCTGGAGCTAGTTTATTAAGAAAGTATTAAATCATCTAAAGGAAAATTTCTCTAATGTTATATTTGGAGCAAGGTGTTGATCCTGCAAGGTACTTAATAAATCTTGCACTCCTTGGTAAATTGGCTTTTGGCTAAGAGTTTAGGTTGTCTTGAATCTTGTTATGTGACATGAATATTTAATGAATGTTGTCAATGGCAATGCATTATCCAATTTTCATTAACTTTCTTGCAGTGATCAAACCAAGGCAAAAATAAGTTATTCGCTGAGACATGTTTGGCAAGAGCGTCGGAAATTGAAGCAGTCGGGGGAGAAAATTTTCCTTTCATGGGAACAAAGCATAGCAAATGCAGCCAGGAAGGGAGTGAGTGGTCAGGAAGAACTAGATTGGGATAGCTACAGTAAGATAAAACAACAATTGGAGTGCCACCAACTTCTTCTGGCTGCAGAAAAGGAAAAGGAAAAGTTGAAGGCAATTGCTGGAGCAAAGAATTTCATGCAGTCATGGAGGGAAAGCATAGCCAAAGCAGCTAAGAAAGGAGGGAGTGGGGAACAAGAACTAGAATGGGGTAGCTATAAAAATATAAAACAGGAAATGGTTCTCCTCTATCAGCTTCAGCGTACTGCAGAAAAGGCAAAGACAAAAGAGATAGAAAGGATAAAAGCAGAAAAAGCAGTACGAATAAAGGCAATAAAGAAGCTAATGCTCAATCAAAAGAGAAAAGATCACCATGAGAGGACTGAAGGCAAAGAGGATATAAAAATTCAGCAATACAGAAAAGCACAAGAAGGCAAAGTTTACTTTGAAGTTACGCAAGAGTTCAAACTTATCAATAAATTAACTAAGGTAGGCATTTAAAGTTTCCTCATATATTGGCTGTATATAAATGAAACATGTTAAAGCAATTAAGAAGGAGAGTAGGTACCTTTTCACATGGAAAATTTAGGGTATATTTGGTTTTAGTTTTCAGTTTTCATTTTTAGTTTTTTAATTTTTTAGATTTTGTGAAAAAAATTATAAAATAGGGGTCTGTTTGGGTTCAGTTTTTCAGTTTTCAGGATTTTGTGAAAGAAATACTGAAAACTGGAAACGAAAACTGAAAACTAGAATTTATAGTTTTCAAAATTTTTAATATTTCTTTCGTAAAATCTGAAAAATTGAAAATGAAAGCTAAAAGCTGGAAACTCAAACTAAACAAGTCCCTAGTTTTCAGTTTTTATTTTCAATTTCAATATATCCTTTACAAAATCTTGAAAATTGAAAACTGAAAGATGAAACCAAAATAAGCCCTTAATTCTTGGCTATACTATGCAATCCTCGTTCATTTGAAAGATAGAGGAGAATGCTGCCCAAAGTTCTTTTTGTCATAATATAGAAATAGGAAATTCTGTTGTTAAATCCAATAACTAATTGATTCTATGCCGGTTGAGAACACATCCATTCCTGGTTATGTTACTAGAAACTTAAATATTGTGTGACAGTTTGGATTAGACCAGGAAGGGAGAGAACTAAAAATGCATTTATCTCAGAAATATACCATTATGAAAAAAGTGTTAAAATCGTCCGTTTTCAAGAGTGGTGTACAGTGCTTACGCATCTATCTATTTTGTAGCTGTCTAGTATGACCTTAATTTCCTAATATGATGGCCCCTAGCCCTTTCTTTTCTTGTTATATCTTTATATATGCTTTATTGCTTGTAATGATGATTTGTTTTGCCCTCTCTTTAGATTGACATAAATAAAAACATCAGCAGTCAAGTAACTAGCCAAGGAGACTTTCACAATTCCATCTTTCCAACTCACAATAAATTGGATATAGAGCTTATAAAGAGAGAAAATATGCAGAAAGAAGAATCGCTTGCTGATCAGATCAAAGCTGCTAGGGACAAAAAAGCCAAACTCCTTTGATATGGAATCTACTGCATATTCTGATTACTTAGTTGCTTGGAAGTTTGTAGGTAGAGATCAGCTTCCATGTTTTGAAACAAATATTTGATCTGGTGTTTGTAAAACAAGGAAACCATTGTTGATAGTTTGTTGGTAGTGGTATAATGGGAAATTGGTTGGGCAGTTTGGTCTCATGATGTCAGTGGTTTTACTTGACTTTGGATTCGAGCAGCTTTGCTCTTATCCCTTTTCTCAATTTCTTTGTATAGAAAAAGACTTCTCTCTCTGTCTGGTGTCTTTCATAATCATCATCACATGTATTCGCAATTTTGGTAGAGTTTGGAATGATTAAAATTAAGGATGATTTGATTTGATTTAAAAGATAAATGTACGCTTGGAATGATTAAATAAAATAAGATTTGAATTGATTTAAAAATCAACCTTTATGTTCAAAATACTTGGAGGCTTCTAAAATGGGGAGGGTGGAGTTATCGAGTACGATGGGGAGGGTAGGAAAGCAAAAATGCAAAAAAGTCAGGGTGACATTTGAATTTGGAAAAGAATGATATTAAATTTAATAAATGAATTGACTAATTCGTGATTAAAATATTACTAACATTTTTTAATAATTACCAATGCTTTTAAAGACATTGATCAGCGAATCATGTCAAATTATCAGCATCTAACGGTCTAATTCAAGATGAATTTTAATAATTTTAGCACTAGTGTCATTTTTATTTGTTGGTATTATTCTCAAAAAAAGGGCTACTGGCTATGGAAGACTTTAATTAAGTTGAGTATTGTAAGAACTCGCTTTTTGTATTGTCCCTGATAAAATAATTAATTGTAAATAATCGGTAGGGATTTTGAAAATTTCGACAGACATAGTTTTGATCACAACCATACGAGGAGTTTGTAAAAAAAAAAAAGAAAATTAATTTTATATTATTAAAAAATTAATATAATAATATTTTAATCGGAGATATAGAATGAGACCCAATAATTGGTGTATGGACATAGATGAAAACAAGGATAAGGGTAAATAAATATTTTAACCTAGTAAAGTTTTTTTAATGTTAATCGAATACCGAAATGATAATAATCGGTTTTGAAATGCTAATAACTAGTACACTGACACACTGAATCTGCTATAAATAATAGATATTATCATATCTTATATAATTTTTAGTTAGAACAATAAAATAAATATAGATATTTCTAATATAAATATAAGATAATTTGATCTGAAAAGAGATATACTACTTACTTTCTCTCCAAGTAAGTTTTTCTATATAAAGAAAAAATGAAAAAATGACATTTCCTTCCTTTCCTGGGACAGCAACTTCACGTTCCCTTCTTCCTTCATCTTCTTCATTTATTTCTTCTTGAACCTCCATGAAACCACCAAGTTTTTGAAGGTTACACTTAGATATACATATAAACTAGTTCAAGAACAATTTCTCTACATCAAACTCAAGCCAAAACCTTATTTTTCCCCTTTAACCTGGTCCAAACAACAATTCAAATAAGGGTTGGAAAGGGGGTTTAAGCCTTGATGTAGAGAAGAAAAAGCTAGAGAAAGTCTAGAGAAAGCTTGGAAGAAAGGTAGGAAAAATCTATGTCTATTGCTTGGTGATTGTTTGGCTATTTTTGCGACATAAACTCTTGAAGTTATGTTTGAAATTATGTGTGTGAAATCTGAAATTATTTAAAGATGCCTATGTATATGAATTTGATAGATGTAAAAGGGTGCAAGAGATAAGAATCTTGTGTATAGATTGAATGGATTTGGGAGATTTATTAAGTAAATGAAGAGATTTTTGGGTTCTAAGAATGAGAAATCTGGAAAAATTTTCTAGAATATAATCGAAAATAATTTTATGAAATCTGAAAGATTGGTATTTCGAGGTGCAATGCTAAAGTTTCATGAAAATGATGAGATTTTTAATCTATAGAAGAAAAACTCTAAAATCTAAGTAAAACTCTTAGTTTAATTTCCTGAAAAGTTTAAGAACTGTCAAACAACAAGTCATATAAGTTTCTTTAGTGAAGAAATCTCATAAAAGGTTAGTAGATTTTATAACAAAATCTCATAAAAAGTTGAATTGTTTTATTTCAGAAAATTTCATAAAAAGTTTACTAGATTTTACAGAAAATCTCATTAAATGTTCAATTGTTTGTTTTCAAAAAGTCTCATAAAAATTAAGGATAGATTTTGAACAAAATATGAAATATCTCATAAGACATCAAGAGGTTTTTAATAGAATATCTCATACACATTTAGTAGATTTTAACAGAATATCTCATAGGACATCAGAAGATTTTTACACAGAATATCTCATAGGAATTCAAGAGACTTTAAGAAAATCTCAAACAAGTATAAGAAATCAAGATTCATAAAGAGAGGAAACGTAAGAAAATGAGTCTCACACAAAGAAAGGGAAATCAAGAAAATAAGCTTTACGTAATAATCAATTACTTAATGGTAAGCTTATGGATTCATGGGTAGTAGTAGGCGTGCTATGCCCTTAGAACTATATCAGGTTGTACTTGCGACGACGTTACATCGTTATGAGAAAGAGATGTACTGAGAATAGCGAGGTTATTCTAGATATGATATAGTAGACGTACTCCATCCAGTGAACTATATCAGGTTGTAACGTGACGACATTGCATCATTGACAGTACAATCCATAGAGAAGTATATCAGAAGAATCCTATGAGTTCTACTATCAAGCCTAAACTTTAATAACAAGATCATGTCAAAGAGGAAATGAAATTGATAAAGTAAAATGAAGTATATCATGTTAAAGGGATGAATTATGTCAGATTGTAACACAAGGTGTTACAAAGAAGAAATGAGATTGATGTATTGAAAAGAAAATGTTTTGAGATCTATATCAAGTAAAGTATATCAGGTTGTAACACGAGGTGTTACAGCACAGGAAATACATCAAAAGAGGAGCATATCAGAAAATCATAAGTAATTCTTTTCTAAAGCCTAAAGTTGTTCATGAGTTTATGATAAAGAAATAATGAAGTAAATGAGATAAGTATTATATGAACAACCAGAATGAAAGAAATTCTTAGACTGTATAGGTATGAGACTATACAGTTGATGATGAATCATATTCAGAATATTATGTTAGATCAAAGAGAGAACAAGCAGAAGCAATCATTGCATAAGACATCTAAGATGCTTTAATCATTTTAAGATTATGTCAGATATTACTATGTAGTAGACTAGTGTTTTTTCTACTGGGAATCTTTGATTCTCATTCTTGCTGTTATATATTTTTCTTATAGATATTCAATGATGGTGATTGTTGTGTGGAAATTCTTAGTAGGTACTGACATTATGGCCCAGACCTTTTGATGAATTGATGATAGAAAATTTAATAAGTTCTTTTTATTTTCTTTTGATGACTTTTGAGTAGTACCCTACCTAGACTAGAGAGTTCCTGCATGAACCAGGGTAAGGGTTTGATATAGTTATGGATATTGTCGATTGGTCATTGATTACTACAATTATGTATATTTGACATATTATTTATGTTCAAACTTAGTCTCATAGAGAGGAAGCGCTTTATATTTGTCATGAAAAGCAGGCTCATATGTAATAAGATATATATACTCCTCTAAAATCAAGTAGAGTTTACAAGTAACAACCACTCACTATAAGATTATGGCTTAAGCATAGCTTTATGGTGTGAAGGGTATTACATTCCTTGCTATTTTATGGATTGACGATTGGCCCCACAAACCAACACGGTCTTTTCAGCATGCTTTATGCTCACTTACATGCTTTCTGGGAAAACTTTTTAGGAGGTCACCTATCCCAAAATTGCTCCAAGTCAAGCACACTTAACTGTGGAGTTTTTTAGTGATAAGTTACCGAAAAGAAGATTTATCTTATTGGTATAGGTAGTACAAATTAATTCATATAAGCCCTCCTTAACTGTATAGTCCCATACCTACATAGTCTTAGGATCCCTCTCATTCAGGTGTGTAATCGGTTCATTCACGTACCCCTCCGCTTGGAAGTCTGCCAGGAGCCACTCCTTGTTCGTGCATTCTTTTGCACCGGCGATCACTCTCCGACTTCGTCCCAGGGCATTACATGCCACCAGCTTCCGCTTGGTTTGTCCCTGAACCACACCGTACTAGGAGAGGTACAGGTTCTGATACCATTTGTAACATCCCCTGTTGCTTTATGGATTAATGACTAGCCCTACAAACCAACATGAGTCTTTTCAATGTGCTTTGTCCTTACTCACATACTTCCTGGGAAAACATCCCAGGAGGTTACCCATCTCAAAATTGCTCCAAGTCAAGCACGCTTAACTATGGAGTTTTTTAGTGATAGGCTACCAAAAAGAAGATGCATCTTGTTGGTATAGGTAGTACAAATCAATTCATATAAGTTCTCCTTAACTATATAGTCCCATACCGATACAGTCTCAGGATCCTCTCATTCGGGTGTGTAATCGGTTCATTCATGTACCCCTTCACTTGGAAGTCTGCCAGGAGCCGCTCTTTGTCCATGTCTTCTTTTGCACCGGCAATCACTCCCCGACTTCGTTCCCGGGCGTTACAAGTATGACTTATGGGATTGGGAAAATATGTTTTCGAAGAGACCTTGATGATTACTAGCTTTTTTACATAATTATCAGTGCCTTCTCAACGAATTACCAGTGTATTATGCCAATTTATCGGCAGTGGATAGTCCAATTCAATGGAAATTCTAATCAATTTTGCACTAGTTTAATTTTTATTTGTTAATATTGGTCCCAAAAAGGGGTTATAGGCTACAAAACACTTTAGTTAAGTTAAATAAGACTTATGGGGTTGGAAAAAAAAATTTAGAAGAGATATGCATGATTACTAGCTTTTTCACAAAAGTACTAGCTTTTTCAAAATAAATTACCAGCGTACCATGCCAAATTATCAGCAGTGGGCAGTCCAATTCAAGAAGGAATTCTAGTTATTTAGCACTAGTGTCATTTTTATTTGTTAGTATTGGTCCCTAAAAAAAGGCTACAGAGTATAATAGTAGGAATTGACATACAAAAAATTCAAGAGAGTATTGGAGTCTTTTAATATGTTAAGACATATGGGATTAGAAGCTTCAACTTCAACTCCTCCAAAGATTTGTTAACCATAAGTAAAGTAAATTTTCATCAATATTTCATATATTATATCTACATAAAAAATCAGTGGTATATTTGATTGCACAATTGACAAGTTTACAACGAGTAACTCAAGATTTTATTGTTGTACCATTCACTACAACCTATCTCAGATAACAATAATCATTTCATCTCTACATACATATTTTAATAATAAATCCAAATAATTACTAGCATCTCAAACAAAATTATTAGTGTATGATGCTAAATTACTAGAGTTTGGCAATCCAATTCAGGGGAAATTATGATTATTTTAACACTAGTATCATTTTTTATTTGATGATATTGGTCCCAAAAAAGGAAAACAGGCTAAGGAAATTTTAATTAACTTATTAGAGGAGTGGGGAAAAAGTGAAATTTTTTTAATATTAATCGCTTTATGTATAATTCTACAGAGAGCACGTTCATGGAAAACTTCCGTCTATGCTTACCCTACAAATAGTTGAAGGATAAAATTGGCTAGAAATTTTTCATGGATGAATTTTATTTTTATCTGCAATTTATCCATGAAAAGTTATATTCTATTTTTACTCATTAATCAAAGTAGTTTGAGAGTAAAATTACAGTAAAAATTATCTAGATTAGTTCTGTTTCTAATTTTACACATGCATCTACATAATTTTTACACCCATATGTACTCTCCAATCAAAGTCAGATAAATTTAAGAGTAAAAGTCAATATAAAGTTTTCTCATAGAAAAGCCGTGTGTAATTTGATTATTTTATTAACCTTAGTATCAAGTATAAATTAAGAATTACTCATTAAAAAATTACCCATTAAATTAATTAAGAATTTAATTTTAATTTATTATTTATATAAAAAATTATATAAATATTAAAACATGTATTGTCCGTCACATCGGCAAAACTATTTTGAAGATTTTCAATAATTATCTTTTTTATGTTTATTATTTTATTTTTATTGAAATATCCTTTTATTAATGATTATTTGTATTAAGCTTTTTTTTAAAAAAATGACTTATAATAATATGATTTTCCATGGATCCTATAGTAGGATATTGATACCCTTGTATATTCAACAGTTGTGAATTAATTATTAATTTTAAAAATTTAAATAACTCTTATTAGTAGAACATATGACTTATTTTTAATCATAAATAACTAAAAAACACCATTATTCTTGAATGTTGTAAAAGTATCGAAGAAACCAAAAACATAATATTTATAATATAAATATAGCAAAAATATTTTTGATAAAATCATTCAAATTGGTCTTTTTTGAATTTTAAGTTGGATAAATTGGTGTCTTATGTAAAAACTAGAATTGGTCTCTTTAGGAAAAAAAAATACTCACACAATTTTGCCAATTAAACATATAAGACAAATTAGCCCCTTTGTACAATGATCAATTTAATTTTTTTATAATTCTTGAGGAACTAATTTGTCATATATTTCAAATTGACAGGGACTTCTTTTAACTCTTTTAAAATGGATAATTTGTAACCGTAAAATTTAAGAGAGATCAATTTGAGAATTTTGTCAATAATTATTCTTATAAATATAGGTTATTTTGATTTTAATTAGTCCTAAAAGTTTTGTTTTATTTTGGTTCTTCTTTTTTCCCTTTATCTATTTTTTGTTCTTGTCATTTTAAATTTAGCCTCCAGAAATAGTTTTGAATATATATTTAGTCGTTATAAATATTGAAAATTTTCCCCTTAACAATATTTTTTAAATATTCTTTTGGACATTATAAATATCATCATTCAAATGACTCATATTGATCAGAACTAAAAATTTATTTATATAAAATTGATTTAAAGATATATAAAAATATATCAAAGGATGAAGCTGTCAAGGTACTACCACAAAATTGAACTCACCAAATTAGATTTTTTTTCTTAGCCACCTCTCTAAATTATCAGGTCAAACTAATTCATACAGATACAAAACATCCGGTCCAAATTATGCATCACCACTCATGAGTGTAAAGTTGATCCTACCTGTGATACACTAGAATTATTCTCCTGGTAATATATATATATTGTAAAATTTTGTTTATATTGCTATTTAATCAAATCATCCAATTTATATGCTTTTTCAAGTTATGGGTGCGAGATTTAACCATTTTTACTGATATGACAATACATAATTGGATGACAGTATAAATTTTTTTTAAAATATTATTGCATAGAAATTAAACTCATATGTATGTGTATATATATACGGGTTAGGATTAAATTATATCGGTATAGCTTTAAGTAAATATTATATAATTGAATAATTTTTTTATAGTTGTAATCTTTTACAAAATTCACTATTAGATTAGAAGTTCACATCGTATAGATTATGTTCAAAAAATTTTAAATTAATACAAAATCATTTGATATAATTTTTATGTATATTAAAATAAATATAATGTATATACTTAAAATAAACAAGGATAAGAATTACATGATTGCATTGATATTGATGTTTAATTTTTATAAAATTTGACACCAACAATCTTTTTGATTTGTTCTCTAGCGATGGCATAATTGTTGTATAATGGTTTTAATCAACTACGTGATGGTCCACGGGGTTCATAATAGCGAAAAAAAATAACATTGGGTTCACAATGTAATTCCACCATTTTAGTTCTTATGTTGGAAGAGTTTTGCAATTCCAATAAACTTATCAATAGCTTAAAAAACCATGCTTTAATACAGGGACCATCATGGTCGCAGACCATGTTAGAAGGAGCCTACTTTTCTCACTAAAACTCACCTTCCCTTCCCAGCTTCAGTGCCCTCTCACTGGAACAACCCTCTATATTTGTCAGATATTTTATGTTTATTTGAAGTTTCCATGCTTGGGTATGGTTTTTAAGAATGCACTTGCATAATACGTTGCCTTACAGCATTCAAGGAATTTTTTTTCTTTTTAAGTATTGCAAATTGTCATATTCCGTTGTCTACGAATTACCATAGGTAGAAAACTTAGCCCTTGAGTTTAGGTGCTTAGTTCAAATAGCCTCACAGCAATAATGTATATGAAATTTTTGTTTTTGATTTTTCAGGAACTTTGGACCAAAAAATCTGGATATAAAAGTTCCTTTGATGGAGCAAAATTCTTTCTAGCTACATAGACTAGCAAGTATAGTGTTAAAAGGTACATCCTCGTTCTTTTTCTATTAAACTTGTCTTTGTAATTTCTGAATGAAAAATAATTAAAAATGTTACTCCAAATTTTGAAGGGGAAGTCAAGATGTTACATGCTTTCAAAGTTTACTCATTGTATCCAGAACTTACTTAATATGTAGAGATTAAGGGACAATAATTATTAGAGATGATTTTACTATGAGTAATCGCGAGGAGGAAAATAGACTTGGAAATGAGGAATAAGGGACCGTCTTGACACCAAACAACGATCAAATAAGGAACTCTCGGAGTCTTCATTAGAGTCTTCATTTGAAGATGCAAAGAATTATTACACCAAGTATGCTAAGTGTAAAGGTTTTAGTTTTCGCATGAATAGTGTGATAATTGGTCAAGAAATTGTTTGCTCAAAGGAGGGGTTTCGAGCAAAAAAAAATATACAAAAAGGGAAGATAAAAGCATTAAAGCCCCTGATGAGACGAGGGTAGAATGTAAGGCCATGGTATATACAAAGGAAGATGAAGATAGATGGATCATTTATAGATTCATAAAAGAGCATAATCATGATCTTGCAGCCCCAAGAAGTTCACAGTTTCTTCGAGTACAGAGAAAGAAGATTAAAATGCAAAAAAAAAACTTATTGATGTGCTTGATTATTTTGGTTTGTGTCCTAGCAAAATAGCATCTGTCTTGAGTACTGAGAATGGCGGCATTGAAAATGTTGGCTTTGGTCAACAAGATGTGATAAATTACTTCAGTGGAAAGTGACAAAAGAAATTAGAAAAAGGAGATGCTCAATTGATGTTATCATATTTCAAGGATTGTCAATTGAAAAATAATGGATTTTTTTATGCGTTTCAAATGGATACTGATGGACAATTAGCAAATTGCTTTTTGATTGATTCAAAGTCTAGAATGACTTACAAATATTTTGGTGATGTTGTGACTTTTGATCCTACATACTGGACAAATAAATACAAAATGTCATTTATTCCATTCACTGGAGTTAATCATCATCAACAATCCATTCTTTTTGGTTGTGCTTTGTTATGGGATGGAACATAAGAAACTTTTGTTTGGTTGCTAAGCACTTGGTTAGAAACAATGTCTAGGATTCACCCAAAAACAATTATCACCGATCAAGATGCTGCTATTACTAATTATGTTGCAAGGTTGTTGCCACGGGTTAACCATCATTTTTGCATGTTGCATATTGAGAAAAAGGTTCCTGAGTACTTGAACTATGTTTATCATGGGCATAGTGAATTCAAGAATCAATTTTATAAGTGCATTCACCAATCTATCACTACCGAAGAATTTGAATCTGACTGGGAAGCAATGATTGACAAGGATGGGTTACAGGATAATCAATGGCTTAATAAGATATACTCTATTTGGGAAAAATGGATTCTTTTTATGTACGTGCTAATTTTTGTGCTGGAATGTCTACAATTCAAAGGAGTGAAAGTATGAACAAGTTTTTTAAGGAGTTTGTGAATTCAAGTACTCCATTGAGCAAGTTTGTAACACAATATGAGAAAGCTCTTGATGCACGTTACAACAGGGAAAGAGAGGAGTTTTAAGACAATGAACTCAACTCCTGTTTTATGGACTTTGTATCCCATGGAAGAAATTGCTTCAAATGCTATACAAGAAAGTTGTTTAGGATATTTCAAAATGAATTAGTTGGATCTCAAAAGTTTACAGCAGAGAAAGTTAAATTTTCTACTGATATGTACACAAACAGGGTTCATGAAATTTTCTAGGAGAAAACAAACTACTATGTGACTTTTCATGTCAGTTCAAATCAAGCAAGTTGTAGTTGTCATATGTTTGAGTTTATGGGTGCTCTTTGTAGACATTCCTTGACTGTATTCATAAAGAAAAAAGTCTATACACTCCCTTCTCATTATTCTGAGTCGATGGAAGACGAACGTAAAAGCAAAGAAATTCCGTAAATGTGTTTAATAGTGCAGTGGTTCACTCTCTAGAACTCTCAGAAAGAACTTCACAATAAAAAAAACATCATGATGCTGCAATTCTTGGTTTACAAGAGCTAATTGGGCAACTTGACATATTGGAAGTTGAAGATTCAATGGAGGAGTTTGTTATTTGACAAACCAAGGCATCCCAGAAGTCCCTAACAATGCGATAACTTTGTGTGATCCTCCTCATGTGATGACCAAAGGGCGTCCTTGAACTTTGCGGATGAAAAGTAGTTTGGAATTGCAAAAAAGAGTTCTAGTGCTTGTTCATTTTGTAAGAAGAAAGGGCATAACATTCGAAAATGTCCAAATAAAGACCAAGCACGGTAATTTAAATATGTATTCTTCTATCTTTCCACACTTAAATGTTTCGTTAGTTTTTTAAGGAAGAAATAGAAAGACTTTGAGATTTAGTTAAGTGATAATGCAAGCTCTCACTTTAAATCTTTATGTTCTTTAGTGATGAAAAGTAAATATGAATGCAAAGCTCAAAGTAAATATGAATGCAATCCATTCTTTATCCATCCTTTAACTTTAAGTGATGGCTTGGAAAATAAATATAAATGCAAAGCTCAAAGTAAATATGTAATGCATAAGCTTGAATTTAAATATGAGTGCTAGTTCATTTTATTTCTTATTAGAGCTCATACAAGATTTTAAAGGAACTTAAACCTCAACCCAAACTTATCATAACAGGATAAAGTAAAGACAAGAGTGAACCTCAAGGGTTCATTAGAACACAAAGTTTCTTTCCTTGAAATGAGGTCATAAATAGCATTTTCATTAAAACTCAAGCTCTAGAGGCCTCATTGTGATGAACACATAGTCATCATCTAGAAGCTCTCATCATCTAGCCATTATGAATCTCATTGGCCAACATGGCCAAAAATTTGGAGAAAAAAAAGGAAAAGGAACCGAAACTTTTTAAGAAGAAAGGAAACATTTGAAACTCTAGAGACCATGATCTTGATGATGCATTAACACCAACATCATGAGTCCTCAACATTGAGTTTATGTAACCATTTAAAACATCATCAAAGTTAAAGATTCAAGGTTCAAGAAGAAAGAACTCAAAACATGTTACACTTAAGGACAAAGATCAAACTTTAGAGATTGTTCAAGTGATGGACATCATCATCATGAAACCTCATCATCAAGCTCTCATTCCCTTGTCCTCAAAGGCCCATGGCCGAAATGAAGAAGAAAAAGGAGAGGGAAAGAAGTTATAAAAAGACTCAAGAGAAACCATAAACACATAACTAGAGTAAAAACTTAACCAAAGGAAAAACTTGAAAAGAAAATCCTACCAAGTGATTTGAAGATTGGGATGAGAGAAGAGGATAAAGAACTTGAAGAACTTGAACACTTGAACTTGAGAGAAAAGAAAACTTTGAAGTGCTCTTTGTAAACTTACACTTAGCAAATGAACTGAAAATGATGCAAGTTCACCCAAGCATGCTATTTATAGAGAAATGAAACAAATGCAAGGTGCAAGAGGGAGGGAAGGTTTCGGCCAAGCAAGAGCAGCCCCATGAGTTCCATGAGGTGAGATGTTGTGATCTTGAGGCATGGTGAGGTATGGTTCAAGGTATGGCTCAAGCATGGTTCTTTGAGTGAGAAACAAATCAACATGTGATGTAATTGGAGGAGGAGTCGCCGAAGGTGCATCAGGCATGGGGGAGGATTCTTGCATTTTAATTGTGGTTTAGAGTTGTGTTTAGGTATATCTTTGATTAGGATTAAGATTAGGAATTTGTAAGAAAGTGTTTAGGTGAGAAAATGGGTAATCAAGGTTGTCAAGACATGTTTAGGAGTGGCCTTGCATCATTAGTGAGATATAAACTCATTTTAGTGCATAAACAATTCTAGACACAATTCCTTGATTTAAGGAATTGGAGAGAGAAAATACTATTCAAGATTCCAAGAATGAAATCTTGAGTTTAAAAAGGAGATTTAAATCTAATCTAAGTAATTTTAGGTTCTAATTAATTTTAATAGTTTATTTTGACTCTAGATTAATTATGAAAATTAATTAATCTTCGATTAGAGCCTAATATTGCTTAGGTTTGCTTAATTACATTATTAAGCTCAAAAACACTATTTTAGGGGCAAAATCATAATTTTGCATTAAAACTGCCCGGGACCATCTGGACTTAAACAAACGCTTTTAAACATGTAAAAACATTGTTTTAAACCTTTGGGGAAAGTTTCGGGCTCAAACGGAACCTTTACCCGCGTAAAAAACACTATAGGGGTATTTTGGTCATTTTGACCCAGCTACCAGAAAATGAGACTTTAGCCTCTGAAACCACTCAAGGGTCATTCAATCCCCTTCAAACATTGAGTTGGCCTTTCGAGGACTGTCGAGCCGGCCATCCTCGAATTCTGGGCCGAAAATGACCTCAGGGGTATTTTGGTCATTTTCCACTCGGACAGAAAATCGGGGCGTTACACAAGGCATGGTTCTTTGATTGTTTAAAATTTCAAAACGAGATGGAAATGGGAAGAGGAGTTGCCGAATTGCATCAGCCAAGGGGGGAGGAAAATCTCTCTTTTTAATTGTGGTTTAGAGTTGTGTTTAGGTGTGTCTTTGAGTAGGCTTAAGTTTAGGAATTTGTGAGAAAATGTTTAGGTGACTAAGGATGTAATTAAGGATTTCAAGACAAGGTTAGGGAGTGCTCTTGCTTCATTAGTGAGATAAAAACTCATTTTAGTGTATAAACAATTCCAGACACAATTCCTTAATTTAAGGAATTTGGAGAGAGAAAATACTATTCAAAATTCCAAGACTAGGAATCTTGAGTTTTAAAAAGAGATTTAGGTTTAATCTAAGTAATTTTAGGTTCTAATTAATTTTAATAACTTATTTTGACTCTAGATTAATTATGGAAATTAATTAATCTTTGATTAGAGCCTAATATTGCTTAGGTTTGCTTAATTACATCATTAAGCTCAAATGGCACTACTCTAGGGGCAAAACTATAATTTTGCACAAAAATTGCCCGGGACCACCGGTGTAACATCCCAATTTTTTAACCCAATACTCCTAAAATGTATTTAGATTAAACATTAGTCTATTACTCTTTTAGTCCCATTCTTTAAAACCTTTTATTAAAATACTTAGTGGAAAATACGAATAAATTTTTCTTTTTGAAACTTGAAAGCAAAACGCAAGCCGCACACTAACCTAACGTTCGTCATAACCATAACGTGCAAGAAAAATAATCACACTATTCATAATCATGAAACATAGTATTATACATAACAATCATAATATCATCACATCTTCATAGCTACATAAATTACTAGCATCATTGTACTATCATTTATATCAAAACATGCCCATATACATGAAGTGATCCTTATCCACCTATGACGTTGGATAAGTGTCAACCCAAAAGCTAAGCTATCTATGCTCCCGCAGCGACCCTCTGCTCCGTTTGCTAGTATGACCCTTAAGCATGGGCCTTAGAAGAAGTCATGAACCTCATTGCAATTATCGTCTAGAGACGACACAGAAGAAAAGAGAGGGATGAGAAACTCATTCAAGATTCTCAGTAGGGATTCCCGACTCTAACACAAGTGTCATCATCGTCGCCCCCAACCACCTCGGTTTTAATTATGAAAAAGGTGTACATGCATAAGGTTTGGTTTTAGACTTTTCAAATCTGTTTATCCGAAGTGGGTGTCTTTTAGTATGAGTCTTAATGTCATGAATGCAATAGATATTAGATGAATGCATAGCAGTATCATATGCACTTTAACATGGAAATCATAATACTTGGGTACATCATAAGGAAACATAAATCATATATGTGGCATAAAAAAGCATAGTACTTTTCATGTGACATCCTTCTCATAAGTCAAACTCTTAAGTTCTTTTTCTTTAAGACCACCCTCTTAACATATCCCCCAAAAATCCAACAGACTCACCAAATTTCTACGATAAGCTGGTCACCAAACTACATCTCACCTATCGTCTAGGAATGAGCTCAATCCTAACTACTCGTCATTAGATTTAATATTGGCTAATAGAGGGGGTATACATAACTTTCTTGGATCACCTATCTTAGGATCATTTCCTTCTTTGAAACGCTCTACTAGTATCTAGTACATAGCGAATTGTCCGCTGTGGCAAGCTCAATGTCAATACCCTCACAGATTTGTTTCCTCCCCACCGTAGTGGGAAGAATATGTCTCAGTGTTATATCACATCTATTCTGGGGGTGCTCGGCCGAACCGGTGTCATCCCGGAGTTTTCGCCAACCTTTCTCAAATCCTCAAGTTTGATGGGAAATTTGGCAGCGTAATGGCATACACCGGATTTCCTTCAAACTTGCTTTATGCCACAAAACATATAGAGCATGCATAGCCATTCAACTCTTCCATAAGACATCAAGTCATATAGTCAAACTCATCATAGCATATATGTCATCACATCATTGCTTTAACATTCTTAAAAGATGGCATGCTCCTAACCAGTTTGCCGGAATCAAGGACCGGGCTCAGCTAATGCACATGCTATGCTCAAGTCATTCTCATAATTAAACATACATCCTCGTGTAACATAAAAGCTCATTATATCCTTGAACTTGCAGTATCTTATGCTTTGACCCTTACGGGCCTTAAATTTGAGATGTAATTATTCTATCATTCTCTATTAACCTCTTATGCACCTAATGATTCACAACTAATAATTCTTACTAGCATTTAAGTTCATTAATAAATCTGGACAGTATCATACTCTAAGGGAAAAATTACATCTTTATGGCACTTTCTACCATATAGGGCCTCATACGGTGCCATACCAATACTTGCATGGTAACTATTGTTATATGAAAACTCAATCAATGGCAAGTATCTATCCCAGCTCCCCTTTTGGTCCAACACACAAGCCCTTAACATATCTTCCAAGGTTTGAATGGTTCTCTCTGATTGACCATCCGTTTGAGGGTGATAAGCCGTGCTTAAGCATAGCTTTGAACCAAATGCCTTTTGAAAGGCTCCCCAAAAACGTGACGTAAATCGCGGATCTCAATCCGAAATTATCGTCGATGGTACTCCATGCAACCTCACTATCTCTTGGATGTATAACTGAGCTAACCTATCCAAGGAGTAAGTCACCTTGATAGGTAAGAAATGGGCCGACTTAGTTAGCCGATCCACGATTACCCATATCGCATCGTGACCTGCTTGGGTCTTTGGTAGTCCAGTCACGAAATCCATTGAGATACTATCCCATTTCCACTAGGGAATTGATAGGGGTTGCAACATTCTAGAGGGTTTTTGGTGCTCAATCTTCACCTTTTGACAAACTAAGCACTTGCTTACCCAGGCACTCACTTCCTTCTTTAACCCGGGCCACCAAAACATCTTTTTCAAGTCTTGGTACATCTTGGTGGTACCAGGGTGAATGGTAAAATGGCTTTTATGGCCCTTTTTCAAGATCTCTTCTCGGAGGTCACCAATTGCCGGTACACAGATCCTTCCTTCGAATCTCCACATACCATCGGCACCTTGGATGAATTCTCTTAACTTTTCTGCCCGTACCGCCTCTAGGGTCTCCTGAAACTCTCTATCCTCTTGTTGAGCTTGAATGATCCTTTTCCTAAAGTCACTCATTACACTAAGATGACATGCCCTTATGCTCTTAGTGGTCAAGGTCATACCTAGGTTTAGGTCTCTAAACTTTTCAATCAGCTCAACTTCCTTAACCATCATGTGGGATAGGTGCAATGATTTCCTACTTAAGGCGTCTGCCAGTACATTGGCCTTGCCAGGATGAGTTCAACTCAAAGTCATAATCTTTCAAAAACTCCATCCACCTTCTCTGCCTCATGTTTAGCTCTTTTTGATCAAAGAGATACTTCAGACTCTTGTGATCAGAAAACACCTCGAATTTTACTCCGTACAAGTGGTGTCTCCATACCTTTAGAGCAAACACTACGGCGGCTAACTCAAGGTCATGGGTGGGGTAGTTTGCCTCGTGCAGCTTGAGTTGTTGCGACGCATAGGTCACCATTTGCCTATTTTGCATCAACACACGACCCAAACCCTTCTCAGAAGCATCACAATATACCTCAAAAGGTACATTAGGGTCGGGTAGTACTAAAATTGGGGTTGAGGTTAGCTTATGTTTCAATTCTTGGAAGCTTTTTTCACACTCTGGGGTCCAAGTAAAAGAGGCATTCTTCCTAGTAAGCTTAGTCAAGGGTAAAGAAATCTGGGAAAATCCTTTAATAAACCTACGGTAATAACCTGCTAGACCTAAAAAGCTCCTAATCTCCGTTACAGTGGTAGGTCTTTCCCAATTCATTACAGCCTCTATCTTACTAGGGTCACAAAGAATACCCCCTTTTGACACTACATGCCCTAAAAACTTTACTTCCTCCAGCCAGAATTCACACTTAGACAATTTGGCATATAGTTTCTTCTCCTTTAAGATTTCCAAAACTATCCTCAAATGACGCTCATGCTCCTCGTGGGTCTTCGAATAGATGAGAATATCATCTATGAAAACAACCCCGAATTGGTCTAAATAGGGCCTGAAGATCCTATTCATATAGTCCATAAACACAGCAAGAGCATTAGTCAGTCCAAATGACATAACTGCGAACTCAAAGTGTCCGTACTGGGTTCTAAAAGCAGTCTTAGGTATGTCCTCATCCCTAACTCTAATCTGATGGTAACATGACCTCAAGTCTATCTTTGAGAACATCATCGCTCTTCTTAATTGATCCATTAAATCATCAATCCTAGGCAAAGGGTATTTGTTCTTTACTGTTACTCGGTTCAATTGCCTATAATCAATGCATAACCTCATACTTCCATCCTTCTTCTTAACAAATAGGACCGGGGCTCCCCATGGTGAAACACTTGGTCTCACAAACTTCTTCTCTAAAAGCTCCTCCAATTGAGTTTTTTAACTCACTTAACTCTAGAGGTGACATCCTATAGGGTGCTATGGATATTGGTCCTGTTCCCGAAACTAACTCTATGGAGAACTCAATTTCTCTTTTTGGAGGAAACTTGGGTATATCATCAGGAAACACCTCAGGATAGTCTCTCACAACAGGTATCTCATCAAGATTTTGCTCAAAGTCTACATCGCTAGCGGCTACGAAAACATATCCCTTACTTTCATCCTTACCACAATTTATTTCTACAGCATTTATGTACAGATTTAGGGGTTTTCTAGGTTCACTAGGGATAGGAAGAATAATGATAGACTTCTCATAACAATATAACATTACACGGTTAGCATAAAGCCAATCCATGCCAAGAATTATGTCTAGACCTTGCATAGGTAAACAGACTAAATCTAGGACAAAAGATCTACCTTCAACAGTAAAATAACAGTTTAGGCAATATCTACAAGTTCTAACAGGTTTTCCAGTGGGGATGGAAACAGTAAGATCAAAGGGAAGTTCTGACACATGCAATTTTAGGGATTCGGCACAAGCATGGGATATGAATGAATGAGTAGCGCCAGAGTCAAATAGTACAATTAAGGTTCTACCATTCATTTCACACTTACCTTCTATGAGGTTTCGAGACTTTGTCGAGTCCTCTACACTAAGGGTGAAGACTCTTCCTTGGCGTTGTGGCTTGGGGTTAGAGGTTATTGGGTTCCTCTCTGTGCATTCCCCTGAGTAGTGACCGGGCTTTCCACACCGGTAGCAAACATTCTGGCCCAACAAGCAAGGCCGGTCACTGTGTTGCTTTCCAGACTTTGGACATTCAGCACCAGGGGTAGTTCTTGGAGGTGCGGCTGGGGTCTATTGGGGTGCTTTTCCTTTGGTTCCACTTGATCCTCCTTGATGAAAGTCCTTCTTAGGGCCTTGTGGCCTAAACTACGGCCTGGGTTATGGTCTCAGTTATGGCCTGAAGGGGGGCCGATTTTGCGGCTTGAACCTTGGGGCTTGGGGTGCCAGCTTCTTCTTATAGTCCTCCGCCTTTGCTAAGCTCAGCCTCTTGTTACCTTCCTTGATAATGCGACATTTATTGACCAGGGTAGAAAAATCTCTAATCTCCAAATGAACAACAACGACATTTATCTTTGCCTTTAACCCGGACTCATATTTCACGCACTTCCAAAACTCGTCAGGGTTACCTTGAAAGATCCTTGAAAATTTGATCAACTCTTTGAATTTTGCAGTGTACTGCGCAATTTTCATATCCCTTTGGGTTAGCTGCATGAACTCTATGTCTTTGGCATTTGTTATGGACTCTGGGAAGTACTTTTGATAGAAGTGGGCCTTGAACAGCTCCCAATCAATTGGTGTCCCGGACACTTCTAGGAACCTCCGTGTGCCAGTCCACCAAAACTCGGCATCTGCCTCCAGCATGTAGGTGGCAAAGGTTACTTTCTGTTCCTCAGTGCAAGCAATCACAGAAAAGATCTTCTCCATGCTCTTAATCCATTCATCAGCATGGTTCAGATTCAGGGCTCCTCTAAAGGATGGCGGGTTCGCTTTTTGAAATTCTCCAAATCGGGCATGCTCAAGGCCTTCGGCAGTAACGGGACAGCGTCCATTTTCTCCTTGGCGATCCATTCTCTCGAACATCATTTGCATGGCTCTCGCCATGTCCCTGAGAGCTTCAGCAGTTGCATTATTTTTCTCATCACTGTTTGAAGTCCTATTCTGTCTTGGGGGTGCCATTGGTTCCTGAGCACACAAAACAGCAAACACTGAGGTGATCAGGCTCAATACTTAATGCTAAGTGAGCTAGTTACCATGGTACCTCCAATTACAGCAGTCATGCATCTCTATTCTATAGCTTATTCTAACAACAAGACAACTACACATGACATAACTATCGCATTAAGCTTAAAAAGCATAGTCAGTCCAATCCTCAGGCTCCATGAGAATCGAACTGCTCTGATACCATTTGAAACACCCTAATATTTAACTCAATACGCCTAGGACGCGTTTAAGTTAATTATTAGTTATTACTCTTTTGCTCCAGATTTTAACTCAACTTCTTTAAAAAACTTTAGTGAAAATATGGGTAAATTTTTTTTTGAACTTAAATACCAAAACGTGAGCCGTGCATCCTAAGTATCTAACATCGTTCACCTTTTCTGCATAAGAGAAGTGTTAGAAACAAATGACAAGTAAACACATAATATAATCATGGCATAGCATAACTCAAATAATAATATCATATCAATAAGTGTATCATAATAATGATGTCCTATAAATGTAAGGACATACATATCCATAAATAGAAATACAAACTGATAAATAAGAAGCAATCACTCTAAAGGCACATATCCAATGAGAAACTATCTTCGTTAAATCTCTTGTTCTATAGCAAAGCTCCCACGACCATTACTCAAAGCCACGAACTACTTCATCATTCTTGTCTAGAGACGACACGGAAAAGAAAAGGGATGAAAAACTTATACAAGAATCTCAGTAGGGCTTCCCGACTCTAACACAAGTGTCATCGTCATCGTCCCCAGGAACCTCGGGTTTCATTATGAAAATGGTGGGCATATATATAAGGTTCATTTATTAAGTTCTAAATACCATTAGCCGAGGCCCGTATCTTTTAGCATGAATCTTAATGTCATGAATGAAACATACTACTCATGAATGCATGTCAATGTCATATGCAATTAACATAAATTTCATAAAACAAATGCATATGATATAATGAACATAAAAGCATGAACATCATTCTTATAGGTGACTTAAACTTCTCATTCTCTTTTCCTTAGGGGCCGCCCTATATTCTCTCATTTCTCGAGAGTTCTTAGGTTATGAGCTCATACCTCACTAGTCGTCACTAGCGTATTCTTATCCCTTTTGATAAGATAAATTCCCAACTCTTTAAGGTACGGGATAGGGGGCATTAGGATCACCTTTCATAACCTTTAATTCGGGGAGTCCAAAGGATCACTTCCTATTTGGATCTCCGCTCATAACCTTTAATTTGGGGAGTCTAGAGGATCATTTCCATGTGTCTTATGTCACCTTTAATCTTGGCATGTTATATGGAGATGCAAACATGAATATCACAATTATAACTCATTGATTCATTATTTCATGTGCATATCATTGAATCAAACATAATTATAACATACCATGATGTAAATCGCATAAACATGCATATGTCATTGCAAATATCCATAAGCCATATAAATTTCAGCACATCAACTCATTCTCCACAAAACATCAATCACATTCATCTCATCATATTGTCAATATTTACGTTTAAGCCCCAAAGGGTCAAATCTCAATTTCTCAAAGATTACAGGTCAAAACGTAATACCCCTTTTTAACATCTACTCATAAATTAAAGATCTCTAACATTAACCAATACAATTCAAGAGGCATATAACTATTAGAAACCATCAAAACTCGTCATAAAAACCTTTTAGGGCCATAGACTAAATTTAACACATTATAGGGGTCAAAGTACAAAGTAACTTATTTTTAACACTTATCAAAAATAATACTTATAAAACTTTTTCTAAACATTATAAATAGTATTTCGAACACATAATAACATCAGATATTATTACTAACCCTAATTAAAATCCTTTCATCAAAATTACATAATTGATAGTTTAGAAACACAACTTTCTACATTTTGCAAAACGGTCAAAACTAAACTTGTAATTATCCTTTTCAACCTCTAAGATACCAAAAACAATTTTTACATCTAATACTAATAATTCTAAAGTATATATATGATCAGTATCTAATCAGTGAGGAATTAATTCAGAAAATTCTTTGTCTAAAGCTTTATAGAATTACGATTTTGATCCTTTCTAGCTACTAGTTTATCACAAAAATGCTAAAAACAATTCTTACATCAATTATAAGTAATTTATACACATTCAAACCTTTCAAATCAGTTTCCTAACTATTTTATTTAAATCAGGTCAGTAACATAATTCTTAAATGATGAGAAAACCCAATTTTAAACATATTTGGATGTCTAACCCTAACAAAATTATTTAAGTAACTTAAAGACAATATCCGAGCCTTAGAAATAAAATAAACCAACCTTAATATCAAGAGCATCAAGAGGCTAGAAATAACATGATTTAAATGTGTCCATAAAAATAAAATCCTATTTAAGATTAAAGAGGTAAGTTTTGAGCTTTAAAGGTTTAGGTGATGGCAAGAATCATAAACATGCTATGCAATCCATTTTTAATCTTTATCATTATAAAGTGATAACTTGGAAATATAAATATGATGTGCAATACTTGAAATATAAATAAGAAGATGCAAGTTCATTTTTAGATCCTTTAGGTGATAACATGAAATATAAACATGAAATGCATTAATTGGAATTTAACCATGAAAATGCAAGTTTATATTATTATCCTCAAGAATTAGAGTGACAACTTGAAATATAAATATGATTATGCAAAGCTTGAAATATAAATATGAAGATGCAAATTCATTCTTAGGTCTTTATAATTTATATGATAACTTGAAAGTAAATATGAATATGCAAGTCCATATTATTATCTTCAAGAATTAAAATGATAACTTGAAATATAAATGTGATTATACAAGGCTTGAAATTTAAATATGATATGCAAGAGCTTGAAACATAAACAATGGATGCAAGTTTACTTATTATCTTGTTAAGCTCAAAACTTTTAGAGAATTAAACTCTTTAACCTCAATTAATCTTTAAATAAAGGAAGTTAGCATTAGAGTCCTTTATTATCAAGGTTCCAAGAACCATATTCCATAGTCTTATCATTAAGCCATAAATTAGAAGTCATTAGGAGGAAATAAAAGAAAGAACATGAAATAAAATCCCTACCAAGTTATTTCTTGTTAACAAAAGATAATGCTTGATCTTTAGAGAAGTTAGAAGAAGAAAATATGTCCTTGATGAGTCCTTCAATTTCAGCCAAGATGAGAGCTAATGGAGGAAGAATTTTTCTTGTGATTTTGTGTTTGATAATGGAAAGGTTGTGTGTCTAGGAGTTGGTTTATGGTTGAAATGTGTATGCTTAAGGTTTAGAGCTTGGTTAGAGGTTGGGAATGGAGTTTCTTGGATGTGAATAAGGAAGAAGAAGAAAGCTTGAAGTATTGAGAGAATTTGAGAACTTTGAGCAAACTTTGATCAAGAAAACTATCAAGTAAGTAAGTACCAAGGCTATGGATGTTTGTGTGAACATTTTAGGCTCAGAAGAGGTCATATTTATAGGAAAAATGGAGGGAGTAGCCGTGTGATATAAGGCTGGAAATGGAATGATTTTATTTATTTTTTTTATTAAAGAAAACTTAGAAAGGAAAGCATAATGTGTAGTAATGATTTGTACATGCATCTTTGTTTGGAAATAAATAAAATATGGAGGTAATGGAAGCATAATGTCCGCAAGCTTTATGGCTGTTTTGGAAGAAGTTTTTTGAATAATTTTTAATCCAAGACAACTCAAAATAAGAGCAAATGGAATGACAATGATGTGATATGTGTATTATTGATGTAAAAAAAATAAAATATGAGATATTGGAGTGCCATAGGTGCACGGTTTCTTTGGCCATCGTGGAAGGAATTTTTGTTGATTAAAAACAATTTAAAAGAAAGCATGAGTCAAGATAATGATGTTTGATGTGTATTAGTTGTTGAAAACAAATAAAATATGGAGATAAAAGACCTAGTTGCCGTGAACCTTCATAGCTTGAATAGAAAGAATTCTTTTGAATAAAACCAATGTGAAAGAAAGGAAAAGAAAGCAAATGACATAATGATGTAGCATGTATCTTTGTTAACAAAAAAAAATTAAAATATGTGGTATTGAGAGTGATATGGCCGTGATCTTCACAAGGCCGAGTGGAAGGCAATTTCTTGCTTTTGATAAATGGTAGGACATGAGCACATGATGGTGGTAGGAAGGCCATGGCTATTTAGGGAACAATGGGGAATAATTATTTAATTTTCTATGTGGTAGGACACAAGGATAGTATAATTAATTAGGTGGTAGTTTTAGGAATTGGTAATTTTGCAAAAATGGTAAAACTAGGTGCGTAAGATAACTCAAGACTAGGTGAAAAGATAATCTCATACTAGTAATGGAGTTAATTTCAAATGAGTTAAAACCAATTTGTAATATAAGTTCTAATCTTAGGATAAGAAAATATAAATTTATAAGATTTTACCTAAACCGTAAATTTAACTTTGACCTAAAACATCACTAAATTTATGAGCTCCTAAAATCAAGGAAAAGTAATTTAATTTTACCTTAGGTAAATCTTGACTCTAATTAACTTAAGTAATTATTTTTAACCTTGGGTAATTAATTTTAAACTCAAGGTTAATGAATAAAATCAATTTGAGTTCAAATAAAGTTTTTATACTATTTTAATTACACAAGTAAACCTATTTACCACAACTAGGGGTAAAAAGGTAATTTCACATTAAAGCTCCTTATAAATACTAGACAATCTCAAATCATACTTGAAATAGCTATTTTGAATCTTTGGGTGAAAACCGAATTGAAAAAAATATATAATTTCATGAAAAATTATTGCAGGGTAAAACAGTAATTTTACTTACGGTAAAAATTGAGAATTGAGATTTTTACCTCTAAGGCGCACATAATCCCCATCAAGCCTTAAACTAACCCCTCAAAGATAATCTAGATTGGTTATCTTTGATTTTCTAGGTAAAAATGACCTTAGGGGCATTTTGGTCATTTTACACGTATAGAAAAATCGGGGTTTGCGACTTTCGCAGGAATCGCTAAACAAGTCTCCTATGATGTTTCTCTAATGTTATATTCCTTTATTGAGAATTATTTGACTCGAATTACGTGTAAAAAATTACCTAGGGGCATTTTGGTAATTTTCACATAACAGTAAAAATTGGGGCGTTACACATGATGTTGGTGTTAATACATCATCAAGATCATGGTCTCTAGAGTTTCAAAATGGTTCTTTCTTGCTCTCAAGTTTCGGTTTCTTTTCTTTCCTTTTCTCTAAAATTTTGGCCAACCATCCTTGGTGGTCCAAACATGATAGCTTGATGATGAGAGTTCTAGTTGGTGACTTTGTGTTCACCACAAAGAAACCTCTAAAGCTTGAGTTTTCATAAAGGTGTTATAAAGTTTATTTATGGTTATATTTTTAAGAAATGTTATCTTGAGTTCTAAGAACTCTAGACCTCACTTTACCTTGTCATGATGAGTTTGGGTTATGGTTAAAATTCCTCTAAAAGTCTTGTATGAGCTCTAATAAGGAATAAAATAAACTCACATTCATATTTATATTCAAGCTTATGCATTGCATATTTACTTGGAGCTTTGCATTCATATTTATTTTTCCAAGCCATCACTTAAAGTTAAAGGATAAGAAATGGAGTGCATATCATATTTACGTTCTTGTCTAGTATATTTACTTTTCATCACTAAAGAACATAAAGATTTAAAATGAGAGCTTGCATTATCACTTAATCAATTCTCAAAGCCTTTCTATTTCGGCCTTAAAGTCGATTGTTACTGGGCCTAGAGCACTAAAATAATGAAATGAACTTGCATGGCATATTTATTTTAAGTCTTGCATATTTAAATTCCAAGCCTTGCATATTTACTTTAAAGTCCTCACTTTACTATGTAATGAAAAATAAAAAAGAAGTGCATAGCATGTTTAAATTATGTCATCATTTAAAGACCTTAGAGCTCAAAGACTTGTCCATTTTATCTCAAGTTAAAGTTTAGTATGGAAGCATTCTTTGAATGCATAATTTCAGCCAAGTAACAATGATGAGCTTGGAATAAGTTCCATCTAGTTACAAGGGCCAACAACCTATGTTCTAGTGTTTTCTTCAAGTTTGATGAGTTTTA
Source organism: Dalbergia cochinchinensis (assembly GCA_031216125.1). Classification (NCBI taxonomy): domain Eukaryota; kingdom Viridiplantae; phylum Streptophyta; class Magnoliopsida; order Fabales; family Fabaceae; genus Dalbergia; species Dalbergia cochinchinensis. The sequence goes on from CM062372.1 coordinate 35,455,039, forward strand.
TAAAGATATGACCAACAAGATTTATGATTTTATTCCTCTTCTAAAGGAGAATTAAATTGGTTACTGACCTAAGGTCAGTTTTAGTCTCTCGATCAAATAAATTGGTTTGCAAAGAGTTTTAGAATTCCTAAAATGATTCCAAGGGAAACTAGCAACTTATATGCTTTAGAAATGTCAAATTATGTGTCTTTTGAACATTGAACAATTTGGTTCTATCTTGATATGTTTGATGCTGAATGATGATGTTTTGATGTGTTAGAATGTGTGAAAATGATATATGATGAGGTAGGAACACTTCTATGCATGTTAGGGGAGAAACTAGCTTCATAGAAAAACCGTAAAGTTGGAATTTAACGTGTGTTTAACCCCTTTAATCTAAATCAATACCAAAACTATTTTAGTATGATAACAATCAGTTTAGGATTGAATAATCATGAAAAATTAGGTAACATTTGATGTAGGATTGATTTTTAGAGCCTATAGAGAAACTAGCAACTAGAAAACCGTAAAAATGTAATTCTAGAACTCTTAGAACATTTAATTTTCTGATTCTATACAGCACCCTTATAATGTAGTAAACATGATTTATAATTAGTTCAAAGGCTTAAGAATACCTCATAATTGGTTTAGATTTAGTTAATAGCGCCTTAAGCGAAGACGGAACTCAGAAAGGGTCTAAAACGTAGTTTTTAGAACCCTGTAATCGCAAGATTTAAACTCTGCCCTTAAAGCATGATGTTGTCCAGATTCAGTGATAAGACATAAATATTTGTAAGAATTGTTAGTTGGGAATCCTGAGGTGCATAAAAGGTTGATAGCGAATGTTAGAATAATTATACCTCAAGTTAAAGACCCGTAAGGGTCAAAGCATAAGACACCATAGGTCCTAAGACATAATGAACCTTATGACTTCCAGTAGATGTATGATTGCTTATGAGAATGACTTGATGTCTTATGACGGTGTTGAATGGTTATGCATGTCCTACAAGTTTCGTGGCATAAAGCAAGTTTGAAGGAAATTCGGTGTACGCCGTTACGCTGCTGAATTTCCCATCAAACTTGAGAATTTGAGAAACGTTTGTGAAAACTCCTGGGTGACACCGGTTTGGCCGAGCACCCCTAGTAAAGGTTTTGGGTGACACGGTTCGGCCGAGCACCCCCAGAACAGATGTGATGTAACACTGAGACGCATTCTTCTCGCTACGGTGGGGAGGAAACAAATCCGTGAAGGTATTGACATTGAGCTTGCCAAAATGAACAATTCGCTATGTACTAGATACCAGTAGAGCATTTCAAAGGAGGAAATGATCCTAAGATAAGTGATCCAAGAAAGTTATGTATACCCCCTATTAGCCCATATTAAATCTAGTGACGACTAGTTAGGATTGAGCTCATTTCTAGGCGATAGGTGAGACATAGTTTGGTGACCAGATTATCACCGGGCCGGTGAGTCGGTTGGATGTTTGGTTGATATGTTAAGAAGGTGGTCTTTAAGAAAAAGAACTTAAGAGTTTGACTTATGAGAAAGATGTCACATGAAAAGTACTGTGCTTTTTATGCCACGTATATGATTTATGTTTCTTTATGTTGAGCCCAAGAGCAATGATTTTCATGTTAATATGCATACGGTATTGCCATGCATTCATCAAACATCGGTTGCATTCATGCCATTAAGACTCATACTAAAAGATACCCACTTCAGATAACTAGATTTGGAAAGCTTAAAATCGAACCTTACGCATGTACACCTTTTTCATAATTAAAACCGAGGTGGTTGGGGACGACGATGATAACACTCGTGTTAGAGTCGAGTATCCCTACTAAGAATCTTGAATGAGTTTCTCATCCCTCTCTCTTTTTCTGTGTTGTCTCTAGACAAGGATTACAACGAGGTTCGTGACTTCTTCTAAGGCTCGTGCTTAAGGGTCACGCTAGCAAATGGAGTCGAGGGTCGCTGCGGAAGTATAGATAGTTTAGCTTTTGGATTGATGCTCATTCAACCTCATAGGTGGATAAGGATCACTTCATATATATAGGCATGTTTTGATGTAAATAATGGTACAATGATGCTAGTAATTTATGTATTTATGAAGGAGTGATGATATTATGATTGTTATGTATGATACTATATTTCACGATTATGAATGATGTGATTACTTTTCTTGCACGATGTGGTTACGATGAACGTTAGGTTAATGCGCGGCTAACGTTATGTTTTTTCAAGCTTTGAAAAAGAAAAATTTATTCGTATCTTCCGCTAAGTATTTTAACGAAAGGTTTTAAAGAATGAGACTAAAAGAGTAATAGCCTAACAATTAACCTAAATATGTTCTAGAGTACTGGGTTAAAAATTAGGATGTTACAATTTTGGTCATTTTTCTCTCAGACAGAAAATCGAGGCGTTACAGTGGAGGGTGGTGACTCTTGGAAGAATGAAGAAGATGAAGAAGAAGAATCCTTTAGGGTCAAAAGAAGAAAGCTTGAAGTTATAAAGATGTGCAAAGGTTTTTGCAACTTCCTTTAGCACCTATTTATAGAAAATGAAACATATGGGGGCATGAGGGGGGAGGTGTGGCCGGCGGTCTTGGAGGGAAGGAAGAAGAGAAAAATATCTTATTTCATGGTATGATGTAGGCATAGTTCAAGGTATAGCCAAACATGGTTCAAGGTATGGTTCTTTGAATGCACATTTTTAATTGAATTTCAACATGTAATGGATGAAAAATGGGGGAGGTTGGCCAGCCATATTAAGAGAAAAATAGGGGAGGATTTCTTTTATTCTAATGTGGATTAAAAGTTTGCTTTAGGAATAGATTTGGTTAGGCCATGGATTAGGAGTTGTAATTAGGTGTTTAGGTGAGAAAGTGAGCAAGCAATTAAAGTGGCTCAAGAAAAGATTAAAGAGTGTTCTTGCACAATTAGTGCAAATCCACCTTTATTAGTAAGGAATCTCATCACACGACCATTCCCATGATTTAAGGAATTGAATAGAGAAAATACTATTTAAAATTGACATGACATTAATTCTTGGATTAAGAAAAAGGTTTTGAGTTTCTCTAAGAAATCTTAGGCCCTAATTAACCTTAATTAATTATTTTGACTCTAGATTGATTATTAAAATTAATCACTTGTTAATTAGAGCCTAATATTGTTTAGGTTTCGTTAATTATGTAATTAAACTCATTATGCCCTTAATCAGGGGTAAAATGGTAATTTTTCACAAAAACTCCTTGGGACCACTCGGGCTTAACTAGACATTAAACAACCCTTAAAAACAATGTTTCAAACTCTTGGGCAGAGTCCGGGCCCAGTCGGGAATTAATTTTGTGTCAGTTAGACACAGGGGTGTTTTGGTAATTTTATGCATCGGAACTCAAAAATGAGATTTTTTTGCTCTATTGACACATATAACACATGTAATCACACATAATCCCCCTTCAATACTAAAATAGGCCTTTGAGGATGGCCGCGGCTGGTTATCCGTATTTTCTCGATAAAAATGGCGTCAGGGGCATTTTGGTCATTTGTACATGTGAAAATCAGGGCGTTACATTATTCCCCTCCTTAAAAAGACTTTCGCCCATGAGATTCATTACCTGAGAATAACTCGGGGTATTGTGCCTTCATATCTGACTCCAGCTCCCAAGTAAACTCTTCTGTCCTTCTCCGCCCCCACACTACTTTAACCAAAGGTATAGTCTTATTCCTCAATTGCTTGACTCCCCTATCTACGATTCTCATAGGTAGTAGGTTAAACTTTAGGTTTTCCCTTAATTGTACCTACTCTGGCTCTAATACATGGCTCAAGTTAGACTCGTATTTTCTTAGCTGGGAAACATGGAAGATATCATGGAGGTTGGATAGATTAGGGGGTAGGGCTATACAGTATGCTATATTTCCGACTCGGTTAAGGATCTGAAATGGACGAAGAAATCTGGGGCTCAATTTCTTAACTCTCATGGCTCGACCTATGCCTGTGATAGGGGTGATCCTAAGGAACACTTGTTCTCCCTCTTGAAACTGCTTGTCCGCATGGCTTTTTGTCGACTTTGAGCAGTGAGAATTCTATCCGTAATTCTCTGAATGTGTTCCGTCATTTCCCTCATGATGTCGGGTCCTAGTAAGTTTTGCTCTCTGGGCTCGTACCAGCACAAAGGTGACTGGCATTTCCTCCCATACATTGCTTCATACAGTGCCATGCCGATACTTGCATGATAACTGTTGTTATACGCAAATTTGATCAATGGCAAGTACTTGTCCCAACTCCCTTTTTAGTCCAAGATGCATGCCCTTAGCATATCTTCCACTGTTTGGATAGTGTAACGCCCCGATTTTCTGTCTGAGTGGAAAATGACCGAAATGCCCCTGAGGTCATTTTTGGCCCGGAATTCGAGGATGGCCGACCCGGCAGTCCTCGAAGGGCCAACTCAATGTTTGAAGGGGATTGAATGACCTTTGAATGCTCCCGGAAGCGAAAATCTCGTTTTTCGCAGTTTCGGGTCAAAATGACCAAAATACCTCTATAGCGTTTTTACGCGGGTAATGGTGCCGTTTGAGCCCGGAACTTTCCCCAGAGGTTTAAAAACATGTTTTCATGTGTCTAGAGGTCTCTGTTCAAGTCCCGGTGGTCCTGGCAGCTTAGTGCAAAATTACGATTTTGCCCCTAGAATAGTGTTTTTGAGCTTAATGACGTAATTAAGCAAACCTAAGCAATATTAGGCTCTAAACGAAGATTAATTTATTTCCCTAATTAATCTAGAGTCAAAATAATTTATTAAAGTTAATTAGAACCTAAAATTGCTTAGATTAAACTTAAATCCCTTTTTAGAACTCAAGATTCCTAGTCTTGGAATCTTGAATAGTGTTTTCTCTCTCCAATTCCTTAAATCAAGGAAATGTGTCTAGAGTTGTTTAGACTCTAAATTGAGGATTTAACTCTCTAATGGTGCAAGACCACTCCTTAATTATGTCTAGACCACCTTAATTACCCATTTCCCTTACCTAAACACTTTCTTACAAATTCCTAATCTTAAGCATAATCAAATATACACCTAAACACAACTCTAAACCACAATTAAAATGCAACTAAACCTCTCCCAAATCTGATGCACATGGCCGAAATTCTCCTTTCCCATTGACCACATGTTTAATTATTTTCTCACTCAAAGAACCATGCTTGAGGCCATACCTTGAACCATACCTCACCATACTTTGAGCCATACCTCACCATGCCTCAAGAACACATTATCTCACCTCATGGAACTCATGGGCTGCACTGGCCTTGGCTGAAAATGCATCAGCCCCTCACCTCCATTTGCTTCATTTCTCTATAAATAGAATGCCTTGAGGAGCTTGCACCACTTTTAGATCATTTGCTAAGTTTAGGAGCACTCAAAGCTTTTCCTTTTCTCTCAAAGTTCTAGTGTTCTTCAAGTTCTTGGAGTTCTTGGAGTTCTTCATCTTCTTCATCTTCTTCTTCCATCTTCAAGTTCATCACATCAAGTAGGGATTTTCTTTCATGTATTCTTTCTTTAAAGTTCTTGTTCTAAGCTTAATGTTCATAGTTTCTCTTGATTCTTTTTAGAACTTCTTTTCCTTTCCTTGTTCTTGCTCATTTTCGGCCATGGGCCTTGGAGTTCAAAGAAATGAGAGCTTGATGATGAGAGTTTCATGATGATGTTCATCACTTGAAACAAACTCTAGAGCTTGATTTTTGTTCTTGAGCAAAAGTGTTTCTAGATTTTCCTTTCTTGAACTTTTGAGAACTTTAACTTTGATGGTGTTTTAAAATGGCTCTATGAACTCAATGATGAGGACTCATGATGTTGGTGTTAATATATCATCAAGGTCATGAACTCTAGAGTTTTAAAAATGCATCTTTCTTTCTTGAAGTTTTCGGCCATTCCCTTAATTTTTCTAAGTTTCATAGTTTGATTCCCAAAGATATTATGTTGAGTTCTAAGAACTCCAAGCTTGACTTTACCTTGTTTAAATGAGTTTGGGTTAAGGTTTAAATTCCTTTAAAGTCTTGTTAAGAGCTCTAGAAAGATAAAATGAACTTGCATAATTTATTTTATGCTTGCATTCATATTTACATTCTTGCTATGCATCTTTACTTTCAAGCTATCACCTAAGAACATAAAGATTAAAATGGAACTTGTACCATCACTTAATTTAATTCTCAAAGCCTTTCTATTTCGGCCTTAAAGTCGATTATTGTTGGGCCTAGAGCACTAAAATAAAGAATTGAACTTGCATTACCACCTAATTAATTTCTCGATTGCCTATCTATTTCGGCCTTAAAGTCGATTGTTGTTGGGCCAAGAGCACTAAAATATAGAATTGAACCTTGCATATTTACTTTCAAGCTTGCACGTTTAAGTTTATGTCTCGCATATTTACTTTCAAGCTTGCACGTTTAAGTTTATGCCTTACATATTTAATTTTAAGTCATCACTTTACTTTGTAAGCAAGATTAAAAATGAAAAGCATGAGCACGTTTAGTTTATGTCGTAACTTAAGAACCTAGAGCTCAAAGACTTACCCATTTCATTGCAAGTTAAAGTTATATGTGAATGTATTCCTTGAATGAATAATTTCGGCCAAGTAGTGATGATGGACTTGCAATGAGTTTTCATCTAGCTACTAGGTCCAATAGTCTATGTTTTAAGTTTTCCTTAAAGACTTACAAATCTTTATAAGGTTATGTCATCACAAGTTGTGATTTTATCCTCTTTTAAGAGATGAAATATGTTTTGGTCTTTAACCTAAGGCTTCACTTAGCCCCTTGAGGAATTAAAATGTTTTGCAAAGAGTTTTAGAAGTTCTAGAATGATTCCAAGAGAAACTAGTTAACTTATGTACCTAGAAATGTCAATTTAATTCTCTTATTGAGGCAAGATGTTTTCGGTTCTGATGTGATGAATGTGATGCTGTATGATGATGTTTTAATGTGTTGGAATGTGTGAAAATATCATATGATGATGTAGAAGCGATCCTATGCATGATAGGTAAGAAACTAGCTAACTAGAAATACCGTAAAGCTAGAATTTAACATAGTTTTGACCCATTTGTTTATGGAACTAATTCAAACTGTTTTAATGGGGACATAATCAGATTTAGATTGTTTAGACATGAAAAACTTGGTATCATTTGAGTTAGAATTGAATTCTAGCACCTATGGGGAAACTAGTAGCTAGAAAACCGTAAAAATGCAAATGTAGAACTCTTAGAACATTTAATTTTCTAGATTCTGTCCAGCACCCTTACAACATGATAAACATGATTAATAATTAATCCTTAAGCATAGGAATGCCTCATAATTGATTTAGATTTAATATATAGCCTTCAAGTAAAACGAAACCGAGAAAGGGTCTAAAACGTAAGTTCTAGAACCCCGTAAATACAAGCTAGAGATTCTGCCCTATGCTTTTCAGATTTAAGTATGAACATGAGGATTAGGAATGATGATTAATTATGAGCCCTTAGGTGCATAAAAATATGAGCGTCGGATGTTAGAGAATTATATCTCAAGATTAAGACCCGTAAGGGTCAAAGCATAAGCTACCGTAAGGATAAACGGTTGAATGTTCCATGATGATGTATGTTATGTAAATGATGATGATGATATTCATATGAGGAATTCATGAGGATATATGTTTTATTACGAGAACAACTTGAGCATGTGATCTCTGATGAGAGCGTATAGTATTGATGTGTTGATGCTCCCGCCACGATGCGTTATGTAAAATTATGATATTATGATGCTTATGATGCATACGATGAATATGATGCCTTATGTTGATGTTGAATGACTATGCATGCTCTATATGTTTCGTGGCATAAAGCAAGTTTGAAGGAAATCCGGTGTATGCCGTTACGCTGCCGAATTTCCCATCAAACTTGAGAATTTGAGAAAAGTTTGTGAAAACTCCTGGGTGACACCAGTTCGGCCGAGCACCCCCAGGATAGGTTCTGGGTGACACCGGTTCGGCCGAGCACCCCCAGAACAGATGTGACGTAGTACTGAGACGCATTTCTCCCGCTACGGTGGGGAGGAAACAAATCCATGAGGGTATTGACATTGAGCTTGCCAAAGCGGACAATTCACTGTGTACTAGATACCAGTAGAGCGTTTCAAAGAAGGAAATGATCCTAAGATAGGTGATCCGAGAAAGTTATGTATACCCCCTCGATTAGCCCATATTAAATCTAGTGATTTACTAGTTAGGAATGAGCTCATTCCTAGGCGATAGGTGAGATGTAGTTTGGTGACCAGATTATCGCCGGGCCGGTGAATCGGTTGGACTTTTGGTGGATATGTTAAGAGGGTGGTCTTTAAGAAAAAGAACTTAAGAGTTTTGTTTATAAGAAAGATATCACATGGAAATTCCTATGCCTCTTTATGCCACAAATATGATTTATGTTTCCTTATGATGTGCCCAAGTATTACGATTTTCGTGTTAATGTGCATATGGTATTGTCATGCATTCATCAAATATCTGTTGCATTCATGTCATTAAGACACATACTAAAAGACACCCACTTCGGATAAATAGATTTGTAAAGCCTAAAACCAATCCTTATGCATGTACACCTTTTTCATAATTAAAACCGAGGTGGCTGGGGACGACGACGATGACACTAGTGTTAGAGTCGGGAATCCCTACTGAGAATCTCGAATGAGTTTCTCATCCCTTCCTTTTCTTTCGTGTCGTCTCTAGACGAGGATTACAACGAGGATCGCGACTTCTTCTGAGGCTCGTGCTTGAGGATCACACTAGAAGACGGGGCAGAGGTCGCCATGAAGCATAGATAGCTTAGCTTTTGGGTTGACACGTATCCAACCTCATAGGTGGATAAGGATGACTTCCCATATATGGACGTGTTTTGATGTAAATGATGGTACAATGATGTTAGTAGTCTATGTATCTATGAAGATGTAATGATATTATGAATGTTAAGTATAATACTATGTTTCATGATTATCAATAGTGTGGTTACTTTTCTCGCACGATATGGTTATGACGAACGATAGGTTAGTGCGCGGCTCGTGTTTTGCTTTCAAGTTTCAAAAAGAAAAATTTATTCGTATTTTCCGCTAAGTATTTTAATGAAAGGTTGTAACGAATGAGACTAAAAGAGTAATAGACTAATGATTAACCTAAATATGTTCTAGAGTATTGGGTTAAAAATTAGGATGTTACAGATAGTCTTCTCGAATTGCCCATCCGTTTGAGGGTGGTAAGCCGTGCTTAGGCATAGCTTTGATCCGAACACCTTCTGAAACGCTCCCCAAAACCATGATGTAAATCGCAGGTCTCGATCCAAGATTATTGTCGACGGTACTCTATGAAATCTCATGATCTCTTTGATATATAATTGAGCCAGCCTATCCAAAGAGTAAGTTACCTTGATAGGTAAAAAGTGGGCTGACTTACTTAGCCGGTCCACTATTACCCATATGGCATCCATGGAGATACTATCCCACTTCCACTCGGGGATTGACGGGGGTTATAACATCCCAGAGGGCTTTTGGTGCTCAATCTTCACCTTTTGATAGATTAAGCACTTACTTACCCACGCACTCACGTCCCTTTTCATCCTTGGCCACCAAAACATCTTCTTCAGATCTTGATACATCTTGGTGGTACCAGGGTGAATGGTAAAATGGCTTTTATGGGCTTCCTCCAAAATCTCTCTTCGGAGGTCATCATTTGCCAAGACATAGATCTGTCCTTCGAACCTGCATACATCATCGGCATCTTATGTAAAACCCTTTAACTTTCCATCCTGTATTGCCTCTAAAGTTTCTTGAAACTCTCTAGCTTCCCGTTGGGCTTGAGTGATCCTCCTCCTAAAGTTACTCGTCACACTAAGATGGCATGCCTTTATGCTCTTAGTGGTTAAGGTCATTCCTAGGTTTAGGTCTCTAAACTTTTCGATCAACTCCACCTCCTTAACCATCATATGGGATAGGTGCAATGATTTCCTACTTAAGGCGTCGGCCACTACATTGGCCTTGCTGGGGTGGTGGCTTAGCCTAAAATCATAGTCTTTTAGGAACTTTATCCATCTTCTTTGCCTCATGTTTAGCTCCTTTTGATCAAAGAGGTACTTCAAACTCTTGTGATCAGAGAACACCTCAAACCTTGCTTCGTACAAATGGTGTTTCCACACCTTTAGAGCAAATACTAGCGTGGCTAGCTCTAGGCCATGAGTGGGGTAGTTTGCCTTGTGGGGCTTGAGTTATCTATATGCATAGGCTACCACTTGCCTATTTTGCATCAATACACAACCTAAGCTTTTCCTGGAAGCATCACATTATACCTCAAAAGGTACATTAGGGTTAGGTAACACTAAGACTGGGGTCGAGGTTAACTTCTGCTTTAGCTCTTGGAAGCTCATTTCACACTTCGGAGTCCAAGTAAAAAAGGCATTCTGTAGCACCCTAAAAATTATCTAAAACAAATTAATTTGAGCTTTATTAGTCATAATTTCAAAAATTTGATACTTTGAACAATGATGAAGACGATCCAACGGATTTGTAAAAAAAAAAAATATAAATAGTGTTTTGCGGGCCCCGTAGGCCCACCAAGACAGCCGAAATCCTAGAATTGGGCCCTGGAGATGCCCAAAATTGAGAAATTATATGATTATGGTTAGAAATAGGTAGAATTAAAGATTTTATACCCGAAATTATTTTTCGGGCAATGTTTGATTACTCAGGTACACTGTTTTACTCGTTTGCTAGAATCTCGGTGTGCGGTTTCTAACACCGTAAAAGCTACTTAGTGGCTAAGTGAGCTTTATCAACCACTTTATGCCAAGTGGATGACAAGGATTGAAAATTGAAAAGCAAGTTTTAATCATGACCTTTTATTTATTATATTTTACTCGGGTGCCAATAACTTATCCGTTTGGTGGAATTTTGTAACATCCTAATTTTTAACCCAATACTCTAGAACATATTTAGGTTAATCGTTAGTCTGTTACTTCATAGTTCTCATTTATCTTTGAATTACTTAGCGGAAAATACGGGTAATTTTTTTTGAAATACAAAGTGAGAGCCGCGTGATGCGATAAGCGGTAAACCATGTATGGTAAACAAATGTCTCACAACATCATAACATAAGGCACACCATGAGTAACACTGAAGATCATCTCATATATATATAACTTGCCCACTTATAAGTGTGGGTCTTAATTTAGTACAAGGGAAATGCATAAAAGAAAGTACAACATAAGCATAAACATAATCTACTCCCCTACCCGAGTGTATCTAATGGGAAACCTTTAAACAAAAGAAGGTTTATCCTCATCTAAGTGGTGTGTGCTCTAACTCGGGCCATCCACGGCCTCCTACTGGCGACTATCTCGTGATCGAGGCAGATATCCGGGAAACTGGGCGAGCTCCTCGGGCGTGAAGAGGCGGAGCGGGGATTGAGTGTGAGCCCCGGGGTATGGCCGCATCTCCGGTCGTTGTGCACGCCTCGGCTGAGTCACGGTGGGCTCGGTATCCTCTCCAAAGTCCATAGGTATGGAGGGGGAAGATCCTTCGGAGGGTGCCTGGGTTGCCGAATCCTCGGAAGGATCCGTCTCCGAAAAGGACGACGGGCAACGGGGCACATACTGGGGGTAGTCTCGAGCTGCGGATGTGGATGATGGGGTACGGCGAAGCCTCTCCTCTAGGGGACGTGCGCGCTCGAACACCAGGTCATCGCTAAAAGGTGAGACGGGGGAGAAACGATGGGAATGTACAGGGGGAGTGAAGGGTCGACCCATAAACATGAATACTCTAACCGTGCATCGACCCACAAAATGGAATGACCCGTGGTCTGGGTCATGGTGCACCTCCCATGTCGGCGTGTCCACGAACACCACGAACGTCGCCATCTGAAGACGTGACGGAAAGAAAGAGATAGAGGGAGTGAGAATCTTGCTAAAGAATCTTAGTAGGGCCTCCTACTACCTAGGTGTCATCATCTACGTCCTCAGGAACCTTGGGTTTGTTTATACAAAATGACTGAGCATGTACTAGGTTCATTTTAAACTTTAAAATACATTTTAGCCAAGGTCCATTCATTTTAGGATAATCTTAATGTCATGGATGCAACATAATAGAAAATGTATGCATGGCACTACCTAATGCACATACATAAAACATCACATCAAGCATCATCATTCTTGGTGGCATAAAGTGGCAGTAGTAACATTCATATGGGACAAAACTTAGTGACATAATCATAATCATGAAACTTCTCTTCCTCATGGGCCACCCTAAAAGACAATCGAACTGGGGGTGCTCGGCCGAACCTGTCACCTAGAACGTGTCATACATCTAGGTTATGAGCTCATACCTTAACTAGTCGTCACTAGTTCTTACTTACCACTTAACGATAAGCGTATCATAAATCATAAATCCCGACTATCTGAGTACGGGTTAGGGGGCAAACCTCTTAGGGGTGCTCGGCCGAACCGGTGTCACCTAAGAGTATAAAATGGTACCGATGTCACATGAGTTCTATGGAGGTGCTCGGCCGAACCAGTGTCATCCTAGAACCCATCTTAGTACCTTAATTTTCAAAATCTCTTTAAGTCCCCAAATTTGTCGGAAATTCGGCGGCACAACGGTCATTACACTGAATTTCCTTCCAAATTTGCTTTATGCCACATTAACATATAACCTCATAAATTCCTCATATGAATAACATCATCATCATTAGCATACTTCATGCATCATCATAAAACATCCAAACGCTTACCCTTACGGTAGCTTATGCTTTGACCGTTAGGGGTCTTAATGATGAGATATAGTTCTCTACATCCGCTGCTCATATTTTAAGCACCTAAGGCTCATAATTAAACATCATTCATAATCCTCTCATTTTACTTTTAAATCTGAATAGCATAGGGTGGAAATCCTAACATGTGAATACGGGGTTCTAGAACTTACGCTTTAGACCCTTTCTTGGTTCCGCTACTAAGGCGCTATATATTAAATCTAAATCAATTATGAGGCATTCCTATGCTTAAGAACTAATTATTAATCATGCTTACCATGTTGTAAGGGTGCTGGACAGAATCCAGAAAATTAAATGTTCTAAGAGTTCTACATTTGCATTTTTACGGTTTTCTAGTTACTAGTTTCCCCATAGGTGCTAGAATTCAATTCTAACTCAAATGATACCAAGTTTTTCATGTCTAAACAATCTAAATCTGATTATGTCCCCATTAAAACAGTTTGGAAAAGTTCCATAAACAAATGGGTCAAAACTATGTTAAATTCTAGCTTTACGGTATTTCTAGTTAGCTAGTTTCTTACCTATCATGCATAGGATCGCTTCTACATCATCATATGATATTTTCACACATTCCAACACATCAAAACATCATCATACAGCATCACACTCATCACATCAGAATCGAAAACATTTGACTTAAATGAGAGAGTTAAATTGACATTTCTAGGTACATAAGTTAACTAGTTTCTCTTGGAATCAATCTAGAACTTCTAAAACTCTTTGCAAAACATTTTAATTCATCAAGAGGCTAAGTGAAGCCTTAAGTCACTGACCAAAACATATTCCATCCCCTAAAAGATAATAAAATCACCACTTGTGATGACATAACCTTATAAAGATTTGTAAAGCTTTAAGGAAAACTTAAAACGTAGACTATTGGTCCTAGTAGCTAGATGAAAACTCATTGCAAGTCCATCATCACTACTTGGCTGAAATTATGCATTCAAGGAATACATTCACATTTAACTTTATCTTGGAATGAAATGGGCAAGTCTTTGAGCTCTAGGTTCTTAAGTTACGACATAAACTAAACGTGCTCATGCTTTTCATTTTTAATCTTGCTTACAAAGTAAAGCGATGACTTAAATTTAAATATGCAAGGCATAAACTTAAACGTGCAAGCTTGAAAGTAAATATGCATGGTTCTATTCTTTATTTTAGTGCTCTTGGCCCAACAACAATCGACTTTAAGGCCGAAATAGATAGGCATTCGAGAAATTAATTAGATGGTAATGCAAGTTCAATTCTTTATTTTAGTGCTCTAGGCCCAACAACAATCGACTTTAAGGCCGAAATAGAAAGGCTTCGAGAATTAAATTAAGTAATGATACAAGTTCCATTTTAATCTTTATGTTCTTAAGTGATAGCTAGAAAGTAAAGATACATAGCAAGAATGTAAATATGAATGCAAGCATAAAATAAATTATGCAAGTTCATTTTATCTTTCTAGAGCTCTTAACAAGACTTTAAAGGAATTTAAACCATAGCCCAAACTCATCCAAACAAGGTAAAGTCAAGCTTAGAGTTCTTTAAAACTTAACATAATATTTTTAGGAAATCAAACCATGAAGCTTAGAAAAATTTAAGGAAATGGCCAAAATCTTCAAGAAGAAAAAGGAACATTTTAAAACTCTAGAGTTCATGATCTTGATGATATATTAACACCAACATCATGAGTCCTCATCATTGAGTTCATAGAGCCATTTTAAAACATCATTAAAGCTAAAGTTCTCAAGAGTTCAAGGAAGGAAAAACTAGAAACATTTTTGCTCAAGAACAAAGATCAAGCTCTAGAGTTTGTTTCAAGTGATGAACATCATCATGAAACTCTCATCATCAAGCTCTCATTCCTTTGTTCTCTAAGGCCTATGGCCTAAAAATGGCAAGGAACAAGGAGAAGAAAAGAAGTTCTAAAAAGAATCAAGAGAAACTATAAACATAAAGCTTAGAACAAGAACTTTAAAGAAAGGAATACTTGAAAGAAAATCCCTACTTGGTGTGATGAACTTGAAGATGGAAGAAGAAGATGAAGATGATGAAGAACTTTGAAGAGCTTGAAGAACTTGAAGAACACTAGAACTTTGAGAGAAAAGAAAAGCTTTGAGTGTTTCCTAAACTTAGCAAATGATCTAAAAGTGGTGCAAGCTCCTCAAGGCATTCTATTTATACAGAAATAAAACAAATGGAGGGTGTGAATGGGCTGATGTGTTTTCGGCCAAGAGGTGCAGAATTGGAGGGTTCCATGTGTTCCATGAGGTGAGATATTGTGTTCTTGAGGCATGGTGAGGTATGGCTTAAGGTATGGTGAGATATGGTTCAAGGTATGGCCTCAAGCATGGTTCTTTGAGTGAGAAACAATTTAATAGATGGTCAAAGGAGGAGTGTGCTGGCCGAAACTTCTTCATCCATGGGGGAGGTTTCTTTGCATTTTAATTGTGGTTTAGAGTTGTGTTTAGGTGTATCTTTGATTATGCTTAAGATTAGGAATTTGTAAGAAAGTGTTTAGATAAGGTAAACGGGTAATTAAGGTGGTCTAGACATAATTAAGGAGTGGTCTTGCACCATTAGTGAGTTAAATCCTCAATTTAGAGTCTAAACAACTCTAGACACATTTCCTTGATTCAAGGAATTGGAGAGAGAAAATACTATTCAAGATTCCAAGACTAGGAGTCTTGAGTTCTAAAAAGGGATTTAAGTTTAATCTAAGCAATTTTAGGTTCTAATTAACTTCAATAAATTATTTTGGCTCTAGATTAATTAGGGAAATAAATTAATCTTCGTTTAGAGCCTAATATTGCTTAGGTTTGCTTAATTACGTCATTAAGCTCAAAAACACTATTCTAGGGGCAAAACCGTAATTTTGCACTAAAACTGCCCGGGACCACCGGGACTTGAACAGAGACCTCTAGACACATGAAAACATGTTTTTAAACCTCTGGGGAAAGTTCCGGGCTCAAACGGCACCTTTACCCGCGTAAAAACGCTATAGGGGTATTTTGGTCATTTTGACCAAACCATGAAACGAAATTTTCGCCCGAAAGCATTCAAGGGCCATTTAATCCTCTTCAAACATTGAGTTGACCTTCGAGGGCGACTCAAGTTGGTTACCCTCGAAGTTCGGGTCGTGAAATGACCTCGTGGGCATTTTGGTTATTTCCTGACAGAGAAATCGGTGTTACAAATTTCTGCAGCGATTTTAACACCGAAAATGCTACTTGCTCACCAAGTTAATATAAGCCACTTATCTTGAGCCAAGTAGATGGCAAAGCTTCATTCTTTGACCAAGAAACCAAATCTTAGCCATCCATTTCATTATTTCATTTTGATAAAGGAATAAATACCCATTTTGACTAGTTTTATACCTAGATAATGATAAATCACCAACCTTATCACTCCAACACCATCAATTTTGGCCAAGAGCTCCAAATACATCAGACTTCATCTTCTTTCTCTCATTCCACCATTAACAAACTTGAAGCTTCATAAACCCTAGCCTAAATTGACAAAACACCAAGATCCTTTCACAAAACTTGTTCTACTCCTCATAATCTATCAAACCAACCGATTAGAATTTTAAATAATCTCCAAGCTGAACCCTGACCTATCATTCTCTACTATTTAAGGAAGGATTAGGTGCTGTTTGGAAGGCTTGAAGTGAAGAAAAATAATTTTTGAAAGATCCCTTGGAGTTAGAAGCCTTAAAGCTTCACAAGTAGGGTTTTCTTTGATCTATTCTTTCCAATTTTATGCTGGACTTTTCTGATTGTTTTTGGTCCAAAATTTCTAGATATATTGGTTTATAATATGATGATATTTATGTGTTAATTTTGGTGGAGTGTTTGGGGTTGTGGAAAAATCATTTTTATCAAAAGAGATTCTGAAGTGGTTTGCTGGATTTTCGGTTTTCCAGCTGGCAGTGATTGTTCATGACTTTTCTGAGGGAGTTGTGGGTATTTTCATGAGCTATAAAAATTATATGTTGAAGGTAACATCCTAAGATAGTTCCATGAATTTTCTTGAGCTCTGGTTTTGATTCCTAATGCCTAAAAAATTCAAGAACCGAAGTTGTAACTATGCTGCCTGAAATGTTGAATCTGAAGCTGTGAACTTGTGACATTTTATTACCCTAGTAAATGATCTAATTATGAGCTGAAATTTTTATAGGATATTAAGGACATATTGAAGTCGAACCCTCAATTTTTATATGATTTTATGTTATCATTTGATTGGGTAATAAAATTGGGAACTATGGCTGTTGGCTGTAAATAGGGGGTTTCTAACCTCCGAAGTTGTCTAATTTTGTTGACATATTTAGAGAATTATGTTTGTTATGAAATTTTTATGGAACCTTGTGGACACATTGAGGTGTCATTGAGAATTTTTATATCATTTTAATTGATCATTTGGTATGAGAAATAAATTGTGCTACTTGAGTGAAAAATCTGCCAATGTGCTGAAGTTGTGATGATGCCGTGAATTAGTGACCTAATGGCATTTGGTTCAAGTTGATGTGTATGAATGCATGCCATGAACTTCCAAGATTATGTTATGAGGAATGAATGAATAATAAATATAGGTTTGAAGTATTATAAGACCAGAAAATTATGTTCATGCATACAGAAATGTGATGCATGTATATGTGAGCTTGAGGATAATATATGTGCTAAGTGAACAATGAAGCCCCCTTTAGTATAAAAAGGGCACGAAGAGGTCCCTAATAGGACACGAAGAGGTCCCCAATAGGGCACGAAAAATTCCTCATTAGGGCACGAAAAAGTCTCCTTTATTATGTCAAGGGCACGAAAAGATCATTGTAATTGCCATATGTATATGTATATCTTATTAAATTATTGGTCTTGAAGGAATTCCTATGATGTTGAATGTTATGAAATACATGTTTTAAGTGATTGAATAATAAAAGAGACCCACTTCGGAAAGATGATTTTATAATTTTAAAATGAACATTTGATATGTACATATTGCATGCTCATGCTTTCTTAATAAACCGAAGTGGCTGGGGCGATGACGATGACATTATGAATGTGTAATTGGGGAGTTACCCTTCTGAGAATTGTATAATTCTCACCCCTATATTTTTGTGTTCCTGTCGCCTCCAGGTTGACGCAGAGGACTGAGGGACTGCAATGCAAAAGAACTCAGAAGTGCAATAGTGTAGTAGTTAATGCTTTTATTATGTTGTATTTAGTGGAATGAATATGTGTGTAAATATGTTAGAGAACAAAGGTGTGTTAAAGCTCATAGAAGAGCTTCCCTTATGTACTGAACTTTGTATTAAATAAATATTTTGATTTCATTGCTATATATTTCAGTAGAATTATGACCAAGTTATCTCGCGAATCAATCCAAATGGCTATAGATATTTAAGAAAGGTCCGCTAATTTATAAGTAATAACTCTCGAGTAGGATGTCATGACTTAAGGATGATGCTATACTTGGGAGGATGTTACACATTCTTCCTAGTAAGTTTGGTTAAGGGTAAAGCAATCTGGGAAAATCCTTTAATAAACCTATGGTAATATCCTGCCAAACCCAAAAAGCTTATAACCTCCGTTACCGTGGTAGGTTTCTCCCAGTTCATCACAGCCTCTACCTTACAAGGGTCAACAACAATACTTCCTTTTGACACTACATGCCCAAAAAACTTTACTTTCTCCAACCAAAATTCACACTTAGATAGCTTGGCATATAGTTCCTTCTCTCTCAGGATCTCTAACACTATCCCCAAATGACGTTCATGCTCCTCGTGGGTCTTAGAGTAGATGAGTATGTCATCTATGAAGACAACCATGAACTGATCTAGATAGGGTTGAAAGATCCTATTCATGTAGTCCATGGATATAGCCGAAGCATTCGTCAATCTAAAAGACATGACGGTAAACTTAAAGTGGCCATATTGAGAACAAAAGGTTGTGTAACATATTTAGGTTAATCATTATTAGTCTATTACATCATAGTTTCCTTTTTACTTTAAAATACTTAGCGGAAAATATAGGTAATTTTTTTTTTTGAAATGCAAAGACAAAGTGAGAGCCGCGCAACACGGTGAACGATGAAGCACATAAATAGATAAACACAAACTCAAATAAACATTTCATGAAAATCCAATCAATCATGATAAAACAAATTGCAAATATATATATATATATATATATCATATGCCCACTCATGCGAAGTGGGACTTAGTTGGGTACAATATGGAACAAATACAACTGAAATGAAGGTACAACAGAAAAGAAAATACTACAGAAAGTGAAAAGGGAAACTCCCCTACCCAAGTGCATCTAAAATGGATAACCTCTAAACAAGAGAAGGTTTATCCTATTCTACGTGGTGTGTGCACTATCTCTACCCGCGAGCCTCTACTGCTAGGATCCTGGAAAGGGTAGGACATATCCAATCCAAGGACGAAGTGCATCTGGAGTGGGCACGCTCAAAAACTTAATCGTCTTCGCTATATGGTGATGTCGGGGAGAAGCAATGAGTATGTACAGGATGCGCGAAAGGTCGTCCATCAACCATGAAGACATGAACAGTGCATCGACCCTCAAAATGGTATGCCCATGCTCCGGATCATGACGCGTTTCCCACGTCGGGGAATCCACAAAAACCACGGATGTCGCCATCTAAAAACGTGATGAAAAGAACAGATAAAGGGAGTGAGAATCTTACTAAAGAATCTCAGTAGGGTAACCTCCTATCTAGGTGTCATCATCTACGTCCTCAGGAACCTTGGGTTTAGTATATAAAATAAGTAAGCATGCATCAAGTTCATTTTTAAGTTTCAAAACATAGTTAGCCAAGGTCCGCTTATTTTAGAATGAGTCTTGATGTTATGGATGCAGCATAATAAGGCATGAATACATGAAGATGCATCGAGCAGAAATCAATTAACATCATCGAGAAATCAACATCATGTAGGTGGCATAAAGTGGCATATACTTCTCATGTAAAACATTTCTCTTTCTATAACTGTGTGACATTCAAAGCATCGTACTATAACATAGGGATCACCCTAAAAGACAATTGATCTGGGGGTGCTCGGCCGAACCGGTGCCACCCAGAATGTGTCACATCTCTAGGTTATGAGTTCATACCTTAACTAGTCGTCACTAGTTCTTACTTATCATCTGATAAGAAAAATCTCAATAATAATAATAATAATCATAACAGAACACGTCGCACCGGTATCGAGTACATGGTGAATATTGTCCTCTTGAGCGCTATGACGCCGTCCCCAGCAGCTGCTTCTCACAGTACTATATCACATTCAAAACTCATATCTTTTTAAAAAAATTTCAAAGTCCTCAAGTTTGTTAGAAATTCGGCAGTATAACAGCAGCACACCAAATTTCTTCCAAACCTTCTTTATGCCACATTTATATCTTTACATAGTCATTTATAATCATGTGTGTCATAAGCATCATTATCATATGCATCATAAGCATTGTAAAACATCATACGCATCATAACATGAGCATCAATACATCAACATTACATATTCTCATAAGAAGTCATATGCCTAAGATATTCTCATAATAAAACACGCATTCTCGTAAAACACTAAAGTTCATTATGCTCTTACACCTATGGTGTCTTATGCTTTGACCCTTATGGGTCTTAAACTTGAGGTATAATTATCCTATCATTCTCTATCAACCTCTTATGCACCTAAGGGTTCACAATTGATGATTTTTACTAGCATTTATGTTCATTAATAAATCTGGGCAGCATCATACTCTAAGGACAGAATTTCATCTTTATGCTTATGGGGTTCTAGAACTTACGTCTTAGACCCTTTCTCGGTTCCGTCTTCGCCTAAGGCGCTATAAATTAAATCTAAACCAATTATGAGGTATTCCTAAGCCTTTGAACTAATTATAAATCATGTTTACTACATTGTAAGGGTGCTGAACAGAAATAGAAAATTAAATGTTCTAAGAGTTCTAGAATTGCATTTTTACGATTTTTTAGTTACTAGTTTCTCTACGGGTGTTAAAATTCAATCCTACATCAAATGTCACCAAGTTTTTCATAAATAAACAATCCTAATCTGATTATTATCATACTAAAATAGTTTGGGCAGAACCTAAAAATAAATGGGTCAAAACCATGCTAAAACTTGACTTTACAATTTTTCTGCAAGACTAGTTTCTTTCCTAACATGCATAGAAAGGTCCCTACCTCAACACATTTAAATTTTACACATTCTAGCATATCAAAACAACGTCATACAACACCAAGCACACCATGGCAGAACCGAACTCATATATATACATATCATGCATAAAATCTCAATTTCTAACAACACCAGTTACTAGTTTCTCTTGGAAACATTTTAGGACTTCTAAAACACTTTTGCAAAACATTTTATCTTGTAAAAGAAGCTAAAAACAATCATAGGACAGCAACTACTTTAAAATACCTTTGGAAGAGGTTTAATTTCTTATTGGTAATGATCTTATAGAATTCTTAAAACATAGGAAAACTTCTTGAACATAAATTGTTGGCCCTTGCAACTAGATGAAACTCATATTAAGTTCCTCATCGTCACATGGCCGAGATATGCATGCATGGGGATGTCTCCATAACCAAACTTTAACTTGAGGTACTAAGGGCAAGTCTTTGAGCTCTTAGAGTTTTTAAGTGATGAAATAAAATAAATGTGCTATGCATTCCATTTTATCCTTCATTATAAAGTAAAGTGCGAGCTTGAAAGTAAATATGCAAGACTTGAAAATAAATATGCAAGACTTGAAAGTAAATATGCAAGTTCAATTCTTTATTTTAGTGCTCTAGACCCAGCAACAATCGACTTTAAGGCTGAAATAGAAAGGCTTTGAGATTAATTAGGTGATGTGCAAGCTCTCGTTTTAAATCTTTAAGTTCTTGAAGTGATGACTTGAAAGTAAACGTGATAGGCGAGAAACATAAATATGAAATGTTCTTCATTTCTTATCTTTATCTTTAAGTGATAGCTTGGAAGGTAAACATGAATGTAAAGCTCAAAAGTAAATATGCAAATGCAAAAGCTTAAATATAAATATGTGTGCAAGTTTATTTTATTCTTAATAGAGCTCATTCAAGACTTTAGAGGAACTTAAACCTCAACCCAAAACCTATCATAGCAAGGTAAAGCAAGCTTTAGAGTTCCTTGAACCAAGGTTTACAAAGAAACCATATGGTATGAACATCATCATCAAACTTTGAGGAATGGATTAAAAGAAACAAGTTAAACATTAATATTATTTAAAGAACCAAAAATGGATCAAGTTAGAAAACCAAGCTTTGAGTTCTAGAAATCATCTCACCATGTCTTTGGTGACAAAACCAAAATATCAAAGAAAAGGAAACCATGGCTGAAACCATGGAGGAGAAGGGATAAAACTTTGAAACTCTAGAGACCATGATCTTGATGATGTATTAACACCAACATCATGTGTCCTCATCATTGAGTTCATACATTGATTTTAGAACAACATAAAGGTCAAGTTTTTCAAGGTAAAAATGAAGGAGGCTAAAAACACCTTTTCCTCAAGAACTAAGATCAAGCTTTAGGGGTTTCTCAAGTGATAAATATCATCATGCAAATCCCATCATCAAGCTCTCATTTCCAAGCTCACTAAAGGCCCATGGCCGAAAATGGAAAAAGAAACAAAGAGGAAGAAAGAAGTTCTAAAATATTCAAGAGAAACTATAAAGCACATAACTTAAACAAGAACTTTAATGGCTAAAACATTTAAAACAAAATCCCTACCAAGTGAAATGATGTTGAAGAAGTTGAAGAAGATGGACTCTTGATCTTTGAGAGAAAAAAGAAAGCTTTGAGTGCTCTAGGAAACTAAACTTAGCAAATGAACTAAAGGTGATTCAAGTTCACCCAAATGTGCTATTTATAGAAAAACAAAACAAGGGTGAAGGAAAAGGAGGGAGTGGCCGAATTCTTGTGGAAGGAAAAAGGAAGAAAATATCTCTTTGTACGGTATGGTGTAGGCATGGCTAGGTATGGTGAGGTATAGTCTCAAGTGTGGCTTCAAGCATGGGTTCTTTGAATGAAAGAATTCAAAACATGTGGTGGATATTGGATGATGATATGGCGCCATCTTCTCCATGGAATGGGGGAGGGAAATCTTCCATTTAATTGTGGTTTAGAGGTGTGTTTAGGTGTGTCATAGATTATGTTTAAGATTAGGAATTTGTAGGAAAATGTTTAGGTGAAGTAATGGTTAATTAGAGGCTTGTAAGACTAGGTTTAGGAGGTGGTCTTGCTAAATTAATGGAGTCAAACTCCATTAACAAGGAATCCAATGCCATTAAAATTCCTTGATTTAGGGAAATTGAAGAGACAAAACACTATTCAAGATTCCAAGACTAGGAATCTTGAGTTTTAAAAAGAGATTTAGGTTTAATCTAAGCAATTTTAGGTCCTAATTAATTTTATTAACTCATTTTGACTCTAGATTAATTATGGAAATTAATTAATCTTTGATTAGAGCCTAATATTGCTTATGTTTGCTTAATTACGTTATTAAGCTCAACGGCACTATCTCAGGGGCAAAATCATAATTTTGCACAAAAATTCCCCGGGACCACCAGGATTTAAACAGACACTTTTAAATACTTGAAAACATCATTTTAAACCTTCGGGGAAAGTTTCGGGTTCGAACGGCACATTTACTCGCGTAAAAAAGCTACAGGCGCATTTTGGTCATCTTGACCCGAAACCATAGAAAATAGGTTTTTCGTTTCCGAAAACACTCAAGGATCATCCAACCTTCAATATTAAGTCGAATTCTGGGACGCCATGTCAAGCTATCCTTGATTTTTCGGCCGAAATGACCTTAGGGGCATTTTGGTCATTTCCTTCAGATAGAAAAATCGGGTCGTTACAAGTTGTTTATAGTATATGCTCATCCTTCACCCTAACTGTGGTATCCTGACTCAGATCAATCTTAGAAAACACTGCTGCTTCTCTTAACTGATCCATTAAATCATCAATCCTAGGCAAAGGGTACTTATTTTTCATCACTGGTTGAACTACCTATAATCGACGCAGACCTCATATTCCCGTCCTTCTTTTTGACAAACAAAACCGGGGCTCCCCATGGCGATGCACTGGGTTTCACAAAATTTTTCTCTAAAAGCTCTTCCAATTGTATTTTTAACTTAGTTAGTTCCAAGGGTGACATCCTATATGGTGCTATGGATATAGGTCCGGTTCCGGGAATCAACTCCATAGAGAATTCTACTTCTCTTACCGGAGGGAACTTGGGTATCTCATCTGGGAATACTTCGAGATAGTTCCTCACCATGGGAATCTTGTCAAAGTTTTGCTTAAAGTCTACAAAGACTAGCCGCCAGAAAATGTAGCCCTTATCCTCTTCCTTACCACAGTTCATTTCTATAGCATTTATATACAGGCTTAGAGGTTTTTTGGGTTCACTAGGGACGGGAAGAAAAAGAATGGTCTTCTCATAACAATTTAGCATTACACGGTTAGTATAAAGCCAATCCATGCCAAGGATCATGTCTAGGCCTTGCATAGGTAAGCAGACTAAATCTGAGACAAAAGGTCTATTCTTAACAATAAAACTACAGTTTAGGAAACATTTACATGTTCTAACAGGTTTTCCAGTAGGGGTAGAAACAGTGAGATCAAAGGGAAATTCAGACACAAGCAAATTCAAGGACTCAGCACATGAATAAGAGATGAACGAATGGGTAGTGCTAGAGTCAAACAGTACAATTAAGGCCATACTATTCATTTTACACTTACCTTCCATGAGGTTTCGTGACATCATTGTCTCTTCGATGTTAAGGGCAAAGATTCTCCCTTGGTGTTGCGACTTGGGGTTGGGGGTTGTCATGTTTTTCTCCATGCATTCCCATGAGTAGTGGCCAGGGTTCCCACACCGGTAGCAAACTCCCCAGCTCGCCTCGGCAGGTAGGTCTCCATAAGGCTTCCCGCACTTGGCACATACTACTACGGTGTAGGCCGTGGGGGTGCAGTTGGGGTTCTTTGTAGCGCCTTGCCTCGGTTGTCACTTGGCCTCCCTTGGTTGAAATCTTTCTAGGGGCCTTGGGATTGGAATGGCGGCCTGGATCATGCGCCTCTGCTGGGGTCTAAAAGGGGTCGAAGCTCACGCTTGAACCTCGTGAGCTTGGGGTGCCAATTTCTTTATGAAGTTGATGGCTTTTGAGGTGCTCAGCTTCCTTTGGCCGTCTTGAATGATGCGGCATTTGTTGACTAAGGGTGGGAAGTCCCTGATCTCCAAATGTACCACTGCAACATTGACTTCAGCCTTTTACCTGACTCGTGTAACGCCCCGATTTTCTGCCTAAGAGAAAATGACCAAAATGCCCTTGAGACAATTTTTCTCGCCTAATTTGAGGATAGCCGGCCCGACAGTCCTTGAAGGGTCAACTCAATGTTTGAAGGGGGTTGGATGATCCTTGAGTGTTTTTGGAAACGAAAAACTTGCTTTCTGCAGTTTCGGGTCAAAATGACCAAAATACCCTTGCAGCGTTTTTATGCTGGTAAAAGTGTCGTTCAAGCCTGAAACTTTCACCGAAGGTTTGAAATGATGTTTTCAAGTATTTAAAAGTGTTTGTTTAAAGCCGGTGGTCCCGGGGAGTTTTTGTGCAAAATTATGATTTTGCCCCCAGGATAGTGCCGTTTGAGCTTAATGACGTAATTAAGCAAACCTAAACAATATTAGACTCTAATCGAAGATTAATTGATTTTCATAATTAATCTAGAGTCAAAATAAGTTATTAAAATTAATTAGAACCTAAGATTGCTTAGATTAAACCTAAATCTCTTTTTAGAACTCAAGATTCCTAATCTTAGAATCTTGAATAGTGTTTTCTCTCTCCAATTCCTTAAATTAAAGAATTATGTCTAGAATTGTTTGTACCCTAAAATGAATTTCTGTCTCACTAATGAAGCAAGACCACTCCTTAATTATGTCTAGGCAACCTTAATTACCCTTTTCCTTACCTAAACCTTCCTACAAATTCCTAATCTTAAGCATAATCTAAGACATACTTAAACACAACTCTAATTCACAATTAAAATGTGAAAACTCCTCCCCCATGGCTGATGCATTTTTGTCCACATCGTCATCCTATTTGCACCACATGTTTTAAAATTCAAACACTCCTTGAGGCCATACCTTGAACCATACTTGAAGCCATACCTAGCCATGCTTCCACCATGCTTTGAATGAGATATTTTCTCTCCCTTTGACCATGAAGCTCACGACCAACACACCCTTCACTCACTCCTCCATGTTTTGTTTTTCTATAAATAGCACACTTGGGTGAACTTGAATCACCTTTAGTCATTTGCTAAGTTTTAGTTTCTTAGAACACTCAAAGCTTTCCTTTTTCTCTCAAGATCAAGAGTTCTTCCTCTTCAAACTTCTTCATCTTCTTCAACCTCATTTCACTTGGTAGGGATTTTGTTTTAAATATTTTAGCCATTAAAGTTCTTGTTTAGTTATGTACTTGATGGTTTCTCTTGAATCTTTTAGAACTTCTTCTTTTCTTCCCATTTTGATTTCGGCCTAGAGCCTTGGAGGAACTTGGAAATGAGAGCTTGATGATAGGGATTGCATGATGATATTCATCACTTGAGCAACCTCTAAAGCTTGATCTTGGCTCTTGAGGAAAAGATGTTTTTAGTTTCTTTCCTTTTTATCTTGAAAACTTAACTTTGATGTTGTTCTAAAATGAGTGTATGAACTCAATGATGAGGACACATGATGTTGGTGTTAATACATCATCAAGATCATGGTCTCTAGAGTATCAAAATGGTTTTTTTGCTTGCTCATGGTTTCGGTCCCTTTTCCTCTTTCTTTCTCTAAAATTTTGGCCATGATTGATGGTTTAACATGAAAGCTTGATGATGAGAGTTTCTAGATGATGACTATGTGTTCATCACAGTGAGACCTCTAGAGCTTGAGTTTTAATAAAAATGTTATTTGCAATTTTGCTTCAAAGAATGATATTTTGGGTTCTAAGGACCTTAAGGTCCACTTTATCTTGCTATGATATGTTCAAAGTTGAGGTTTAAGTTCCTCTAAAGTCTTAGATGAGCTCTAATAAGAAATAAAATAAACTTGCACTCATGTTTATATTCAAACTTTTGTATTTGCATATTTACTGTTGAGCTTTGCATTCATGTTTACCTTTAAAGCTATTACTTAAAGATAAAGATAAGGAATGAAGTGCATTTTATATTTATGTTTCTTGTCTAGCACGTTTACTTTTCAAGTCATCACTTAAGAACTTAAAGATTTAAAACGAGAGCTTGCATATCACCTAATTAATCTCGAAGCCTTTCTATTTCGGCCTTAAAGTCAATTGTTGCTGGGCCTAGAGCACTAAAATAAAGAATTGAACTTGCATATTCACTTTCAAGTCTTGCATATTTATATTTCTAGCACCTCATATTTATATTTCAAGTTCTTGCATCTCATATCTACTTTGAAGCCCTCACTTTATTTTATAATGAAGAATAAAATGGAATGCATAGCATGTTTATATTTTGTCATCACTTAAAAACTCTAGAGCTCAAAGACTTGCCCTTATTATCTCAAGTTAAAGTTTGGTTATGGAGACATCCCCATGGATGCATATTTTGGCCATGTGATGATGATGGGCTTGATATAAGTTTCATTTAGTTGCAAGAGCCAACAATCTATGTTCGAAGATTTTCCTATGTTTTAAGAATTTTATAACGTCATTGCCAACAAGATTTGTAAATTAAACCTCTTCCAAGAATTTTTTAAATTAGTTACTGCCCTATGGTTGTTCTTAGTCTCTTTTACAAGATAAAATGTTTTACAAAGAGTTTTAGAAGTCCTAAAACGAATCCAAGAGAAACTAGTAACTTATGCTTGTTAAAAATGAAATTTTATGCATGATATGAATATATATGAATTCGGTTCTGTCATGGTATATTTGCTACTGAATGATGTTGTTTTGGTATGTTGGAATGTGTTAAAATTATGTATAATAAGTTGAGAACCTTTCTATGCATGTTAGGAAAGAAACTAGTCTTACAGAAAAATCATAAAGTTGAGTTTTAGCATAGTTTTGACCCATTTATTTTTGGACACTGCCAAAACTATTTTAGTATGATAATATTCAGATTAGGATTGTTTATTTATGAAAAACTTGGTAACATTTGATGTAAGATTGAATTTTAGCACCCATAGAGAAACTAGTAACTAGAAAACCGTAAAAAATGTAATGTAGTAAACATGATTCTGTCCAGCGCCCCTATAATGTAGTAAACATGATTCATAATTAGCCCATAGGCATAGGAATACCTCATAAATGGTTTAGATTTAATTTATAGCACCTTAGACGAAGACGGAACTGAGAAAGGGTCTAAAACATAAGTGCTAGTAAAAATCATTAGTTGTGAATCCTTAGGTACATAAGAGGTTGATAGAGAATGATAGAACAATTATATCTCAAGTTTAAGGCTCGTAAGGGTCAAAGCATAAAACACCGTAGGTTCAAGAGCATAATGAGCTATAATGTTACATGAGAATGTATGTTTTATTTAAGAATGATTATGTATACGTGTGAAATTATGATTGAGGATACATGTTCTATTTGTTTATGTGGCATAAAGTAAATATGGAAGAAATCCGGCGTCAGTATGTTACGCCGAATTTCTGACAAATTTGGGGACTTAGAAAGTTTTTGAAAAACCTATGAGATTTTCTTTAAATGAGATGAGGTGCTAAGATGTGTTCTTGGATGACACCGGTTTGACCGAGCACCTCCAAGAACTCATGTGACATCGATACCAAGATGTATTCTTGGTTGATACCGGTTCGGCCGAGCACCCCCAAGAAAATGCCCCCTAGCCCGTACTAGAAAGTTGGGATTTATTTATGATACACTTATCAGTAAGGGATAAGTAAGAACTAGTGACGACTAGTTAGGTATGAGCTCATAACCTAGAGATATGACACATTCTGGGTGACAGCGGTTCAACCGAGCACCCCTGCAATCTAATGTCTTTTTAGGGTGGCCCCATGAGAAAGTAAAGTATGATGATTATGTCACAAAAGTCTTCCCACATGAGATTTCAATTGCCACTTTATGCCACTATTATGATGTTTCTTGATGATTATGATTAATATTCTTGCATTAAGTAGCGCCATGCATACATTCTTTACTATGTTGCATCCATGACATTAAGGATCATTCTAAAATGAACGAACCTTGGCTAAGTATGTTTTGAAGCTTAAAAATAAACTTGATGCATGCTCACTTATTTCATACACTAAACCCAAGGTTCTTGACGTAGATGATGTCACTTAGATAGTAGGAGACCCTACTGAGATTCTTTAGCAAGATTCTCACTCCCTCTATCTTTTCTTTCCGTCACGTCTTCAGATGGCGACATTCGTAGTTTTTGTGGATGCCCCAACATGGGAGGTACATTATGATCCGGACCATGGATCATACCATTTTGAGGGTCGCTAGCTGTTCGTGTGTTCATGTTTGTTGGACAACCCTTCGCCCATCCCGTACATGCTCACCGATTCTCTCCTGCCTCACCTTTCGGTGACAATTTGGTGTTCGAGCGCGCATGCCCTCAAGAGGAGTGGATTCGCCGCACCCTACTGATAGCCTATTCTACCCAAGACCTCCCACAGTATGTGCCCCGCTCCCCCTCATCATTCTCAGAGACGGACCCTTCCGAGGACTCTGCCACTCAGGTTCCTTCCGAGGATCCTTCCTTATGTACCGATGGACTTTGGGGAAGGCACCGAGGCTACCGTCACTCAGCCGATGCGTGGCGGACGAGTAAGGATGACTCCCTGCCATGGAGCACATGCCCGGTCGATGCAACGTATAGCCACCCCGGCAGAGATAGCTCAGTGGATTGGATACGTTCTTTCTTTCCAAAGAGGCCCGCAGTAGGAGACGACAGTTGTGTTCTGGTGCCCGAGCTTTGACTAGATTAGGATAGCTTCCTTCTGTTTACAGGTTACCCGTTGTAGGTGCATTAGAGTAGGAGAGTTTCTTTTATGCCTTCTGTTGTATTTCCCTTTCGGCTGTATTCGCTTTATGATGTATCGACTAAGTCCCGCTTTTTATAAGTGGGCTTATCATATTATATTTATGTAGTTCAGTTTCATTATGATGTGCCATTACCTGCTTTATGTTATGATGCTTGTTTCCATTTTTCCTATGTGCTTCATTGCTCACCGTATCACGCGGCTCTTCTTTGCTTTCACAATTCAAAAAATATATATATTTTTTTACCTGTATTTTCTGCTAAGTATTTTAAAGCAAAAAAGAACTATGACGTAATAGACTAATGATTAACCTAAATATGTTCTAGAGTATTGGGTTAAAAATAAGGATGTTACAACTCATACTTAATACACTTCCAAAGACTGCTGTGGTTCCCTTAGTACATTTTTAAGAACTTGATGAGTTCCTCGAACTTGGTGGTGTATTGGGTAATGCTCATCCTTCCTTGATTTAATTGTATGAATTCAATGTCCTTGCATTCCTTACGGATTCGAGGAAGTACTTCTCAGAAGCGAGCTTTAAACAGCTTCAGCTGATGGTGATATCGGCTACCTCCAACAGCCTTTGGGCACCGGTCCACCGTAATCCTGTCTCCTTCTAGCATGTAGGTGGCGAAAGTCACCTTCTACACCTTTGTGCATGGAATCATAGTGAAAATCTTCTCCATAGTCTTTATCCATTCGCTGTCGTGGTTTGAGTTCAAGGTTCCTTTGAAGGACGGTGGGTTGGCCTTGTAGAATTCCTTAAAGTGAGCGTGCTCGTGGTCTTAATCAGAACACCCCGATTTTTCTCGTCCGAGGAAATGACCAAAATGCCCCGAGGTTATTTCCTGACCCGAAGTTCGAGGGTAACCAACTCGGTCATCCTCAAGGGTCAACTCAATGTTTGAAGGGGATTGAATGGCCTTTGAATGCTTCCTAAGCGAAAATCTCGCTCGCAGCTTCGTCAAATGACCAAAATACCCTTATAGCGCTTACGCGGTAAAGGTGCTGCTTGAGCCCTAACTTTCCCCAGAGGTATAAAAACATGTTTTCATGTGTCTAGGGGTCTCTGTTCAAGTCCCGGTGGCCCTGGCAGTTTTAGTGCAAAATTACGATTTTGCCCCTAGAATAGTGTTTTTGAGCTTAATGACGAATTAAGCAAACCTAAGCAATATTAGGCTCTAAACGAAGATTAATTTATTTCCCTAATTAATCTAGAGTCAAAATAATTTATTAAATTTAATTAGAACCTAAAATTGCTTAGATTAAACTTAAATCCCTTTTTAGAACTCAAGATTCCTAGTCTTGGAATCTTGAATAGTGTTTTCTCTCTCCAATTCCTTAAATCAAGGAAATGTGTCTAGAGTTGTTTAGACTCTAAATTGAGGATTTAACTCACTAATGGTGCAAAACCACTCCTTAATTATGTCTAGACCACCTTAATTATCCATTTCCCTTACCTAAACACTTTCTTACAAATTCCTAATCCTAAGCATAATCAAAGATACACCTAAACACAACTCTAAACCACAATTAAAATGCAACTAAACCTCTCCCAAATCTGATGCACATCCCCCAAATTCTCTTCCCCATTGACCACATGTTTAATTATTTTCTCACTCAAAGAACCATGCTTGAGGCCATACCTTGAACCATACTTCACCATACCTTAAGCCATACCTCACCATGCCTCAAGAACACATTATCTCACCTCATGGAACTCATGGATGCCTCCAATTCTGCACACATGGCCGAAGCTCTTCATCACCATGAGCTCCCTCCATTTGTTTCATTTCTCTATAAATAGAATGCCTTGAGGAGCTTGCACCACTTTTAGATTATTTGCTAAGTTTAGGAAACACTCAAAGCTTTTCTTTTCTCTCAAAGTTCTAGTGTTCTTCAAGTTCTTCAAGCTCTTCAAAGTTCTTCATCATCTTCATCTTCTTCTTCCATCTTCAAGTTCATCACACCAAGTAGGGATTTTCTTTCTTGTATTCTTTTCTTTAAAGTTCTTGTTCCAAGCTTGATGTTCATAGTTTCTCTTGGTTCCTTTTAGAACTTCTTTTCTTCTCCTTCTTC
This sequence comes from Dalbergia cochinchinensis, assembly GCA_031216125.1. Classification (NCBI taxonomy): domain Eukaryota; kingdom Viridiplantae; phylum Streptophyta; class Magnoliopsida; order Fabales; family Fabaceae; genus Dalbergia; species Dalbergia cochinchinensis. The sequence continues at coordinate 35,486,990 of CM062372.1, forward strand.
CCCTTTATGTTTCGGCCATGGGCCTTTGGGAATGAAGGAATGAGAGCTTGATGATGAGAGTTTCATGATGATGTTCATCACTTGAAACAAACTCTAGAGCTTGATCTTTGTTCTTGAGCAAAAATGTTTTTAGTTTTTCCTTTCTTGAACTCTTGAGAACTTTAGCTTTAATGATGTTTTAAAATGGCTCTATGAACTCAATGATGAGGACTCATGATGTTGGTGTTAATATATCATCAAGATCATGAACTCTAGAGTTCTAAAATGTTCCTTTTTCTTCTTGATGATTTTGGCCATTCCCTTAAATTTTGCTTGGCTTCATGGTTTGATTTCCTAAAAATATTATGTTAAGTTTTAAGAACTCTAAGCTTGACTTTACCTTGTTTGGATGAGTTTGGGTTATGGTTTAAATTCCTTTAAAGTCTTGTTAAGAGCTCTAGAGAAAAATAAAATGAACTTGCATAATTTATTTTATGCTTGCATTCATATTTACATTCTTGCTATGCATCTTTACTTTCAAGCTATCACCTAAGAACATAAAGATTAAAATGGAACTTGCATCTTCACTTAATTTAATTCTCGAAGCCTTTCTATTTCGGCCTTAAAGTCGATTGTTGTTGGGCCTGGAGCACTAAAATAAAGAATTGAACTTGCATTATCACCTAAGTAATTTCTCGAATGCCTATCTATTTTGGCCTTAAAGTCGATTGTTGTTGGGCCAAGAGCACTAAAATCTAGAATTGAACCTTGCATATTTACTTTCAAGCTTGCACGTTTAAGTTTATGCCTTGCATATTTAATTTTAAGTCATCACTTTATTTTGTAAGCAAGATTAAAAATGAAAAGCATGAGCACGTTTAGTTTATGTCCTAGCTTAAGAACCTAGAGCTCAAAGACTTGCCCATTTCATCCCAAGTTAAAGTTAAATGTGAATGCATTCCTTGAATGCATAATCTCGGCCAAGTAGTGATGATGGACTTGCAATGAGTTTTCATCTAGCTACAAGGACCAATAGTCTACGTTCTAAGTTTTCCTTAAAGCTTTACAAACCTTTTCAAGGTTATGATGTCATGAGATATGACTTTACTCCCTTTTAGGAGATGAAATATATTTTGGTCATTGACCTAAGGATTCTCTTAGCCTTTTGATGAATTAAAATGATTTGCAAAGAGTTTTTAGAAGTTCTAGATTGATTTCAAGAGAAACTAGTTAACTTATGTACCTAGAAATGTCAATTTAATTCTCTTATTGAGGCAAGATGTTTTCGGTTCTAACATGATGAGTGTGATGCTGTATGATGATGTTTTGATGTGTTGGAATGTGGGAAAATATCATATGATGATGTAGAAGCGAATCTATGCGTGATAGGTAAGAAACTAGCTAACTAGAAATATCGTAAAGCTAGAATTTAACATAGTTTTGACCCATTTGTTTATGGAACTAATCCAAACTGTTTTAATGGGAACATAATCAGATTTAGATTGTTTAGACATGAAAAACTTGGTATCATTTGAATTAGAATTGAATTCTAGCAACTATAGGGAAACTAGTAACTAGAAAACCGTAAAAATGCAATGTAGAACTCTTGGAACATTTATTTTTCTGGATGCTGTCCAGCACCCTTACAACACGATAAAAATGATTAATAATTATTCCTTAAGCATAGGAATGTCTCATAATTGATTTAGATTTAATATATAGCGCCTTCGGCGAAGACGGAACCGAGAAAGGGTCTAAAACGTAAGTTCTAGAACCCCGTAAATACAAGTTAGAGATTCTGCCCTATGCTTTTCAGTTTTAAGTATGAACATGAGGATTAGGAATGATGATTAACTATGAGCCCTTAGGTGCATAAAGATATGAGCGACGGATGTAGAGAACTATATCTCAAGATTAAGACCCGTAAGGGTCAAAGCATAAGCTACCGTAAGGGTAAGCGTTTGAATGTTTTATGATGATGCATGTAGTATGCAAATGATGATGATGTTATTCATATGATGAATTCATGAGGATATATGTTTATGTGGCATAAAGCAAATTTGGAAGGAATTCGGTGTAATGCCATCGTGCCGCCGAATTCCCAACAAATTTGGGGACTTAAAGAGATTTTGAAAATTAAGGTACTAAGATGGGTTCTAGGATGACACCGGTTCGGCCGAGCACCTCCATAGAACTCATGTGACATCGGTACCATTTTATACTCTTAGGTGACACCGGTTCGGCCGAGCACCCCTAAGAGAATTGCCCCCAACCCGCACTCGTATAGTCGGGATTTATGATTTATGATACGCTTATCGTTATGGTAAGTAAGAACTAGTGACGACTAGTTAAGGTATGAGCTCATACCCTAGATGTATGACACGTTCTGGGTGACACCGGTTCGGCCGAGCACCCCCAGTTCGATTGTCTTTTAGGGTGGCCCATGAGGAAGAAAAGTTTCATGATTATGATTATGTCACTAAGTTTGTCCCATATGAATGTTTCTATTGCCACCTTATGCCACTAAGTATGATGATGCTTGATGTTATGTTATGTATGTGCATTAGGTAGTGCCATGCATACATCTTCTATTATGTTGCATTCATGACATTAAGATCATTCTAAAATGAATGGACCTTGGCTAAACTATGTTTAGAACTTAAAAATGGACATGATGCATGCTCACTCATTTGTATAATTAAACCCAAGGTTCCTGAGGACGTAGATGATGACACCTAGGTAGTAGGAGGCCCTACTGAGATTCTTTAGCAAGATTCTCACTCCCTCTATCTCTTTCTTGCCGTCACGTCTTCAGATGGCGACGTCCGTAGTTTTGAGGGATAGTGCACGGTGCGGGTTTTCATGTTGGGGGACAGTGCACGGTGCGGGTTTTCATGTTCGTAGGACGCCCCTTCGCTCATCCCGTGCACACCCATTGCTTCTCCCCGACTGCACCCTATGGCGACGATGAGCGGGTTTTTGAGCGCGCGCATACGCATGATGAGAGAGTGCTCCACATGCACACCGCCGCCCTAGCCATGCGAGACTATCCCGATTATGTGCCCCGGACTTACTTCTCGGAGACCGACCCGTCTAAGGACCTGCCTACCCATCCGTATAGCGAGAGCTCTGCCCCCTCTCCCCCGCCGTTGAGGGAGGGCAGTGAGGATACCGTGACTCAGCCACGGCTTGCGTGACAACCAGAGATGCGACCATACCGCGGGGGTCACACTCGATCCCCGTTCCGCCTCTTCACGTCCGAGGAGCTTGCCCAGTTTCCCGGATATTTGCCTCGTTCGCCAGATGGACGCCAGTAGGAGGTGACGATCGTCCGATGGAGTACCCGGTTAGAGCACACCCTACTTAGATAGGGATAAACCTTCTTTTGTTTAGAGGTTATCCCGTTAGATGCACTCGGGTAGGGGAGTAGATTATGTTTATGTTTTATGTTGTATTTTCTTTTATGTATTTCCCTTGTACTAAATTAAGTCCCACACTTATAAGTGGGCAAGTTATATATATAAAAGATGATATTTAGTGTTTGTTCATGTTGTGCCTTATGTTATGATGTTGTGAGACAATTGTTTTACTTTACATGGTTTACCGCTTATCGCATCACGCGGCTCTCACTTTATATTTCAAAAAAAATTTACCCGTATTTTCCGCTAAGTATTTCTAAGTAAAATTAAGAACTATGAAGTAACAGACTAATGTTTAACCTAAGTATGTTCTAGAGTATGGGGTTAAAAAAATTAGGATGTTACATTAATAGCATTGGGACCTCGTCCCATATTAGCTTAGCAGTCTTGGTCCATCCTCTCAAACATAGCTCTCATGATCCTCACTACATCTCGGAGAGCTTCAGTAGTTTCGTTGTCTTGGTTACAATTGGTCGGGTTCCTATTCTGTTGTCAACGTGCCATTGGTTCCTTTGCACACAAAACAGCAAACACCAAGGTAATCAAGCTCAATACTTATTGTGAGCTAGTTACCATGGCATGTGCAACATATAGTAGTTATGCATTTCTAATCCTCATGCTCATCCTATAGAGCAACTACACATGACATATCTATCGCATCATGCCTAAGAAGCATAGTCAATCTAATCCTCAGGCTCAGGAAAATTGAACTGCCTCGATACCAAAATAGCACTTAATAATTAACTCAATACACCTAGGATGTATTTAAGTTAATTATTAGCTATTACTCTTTGTTCCAGCCCTAGTTCTAGTTTTTGAAAATACTTAGTGAAAAAATGGTAAATTTTTTTTTCTTTTTGGAAATGAAAGCTAAAACGTGAGCCACATGGGTGCATAAAGTAAACCGTATCGTTGACTTGCAAAGGAGAATCATAACATAACAGATGAAATGTAAATAAAGCAACATCATAGTTGATATATATAAATAGTTATACTATACACTAAGTCAAGTAGCAGTAGTAGTGTTAATATAGTCATCCGTGCATAACATAAAGAAACGTAAAGAGAATACATCTGAATCTCCTAACTGCAAAAGTCCTTCTAGAAATAGATAACCTTTAAAAGTAAAAGAAAGCTATCCTAAGCATGTACGTGTATATGCACTAAGAGTCAGCTGCTAGCTCCTACTCTTGCCCATTGAAGGGAAGAACATAACCAACCTACTGAGCCAGCTCTGCCGGGGTGGCCAAACGGTGAGAGGGTCAGACATGCGTTCCACGACGAGGTACCATCCTCACCTTGCCTCCTCGAAGTGGTCAGGTCACAGTAGCCTCGCTACCTAACTCCATGGGTATGGTGGAGGAGGAACCCATGGATAGGATATCTGTCTCGGAGGGGTCGGTCTCAGAATGAGTTGAGGATGAGTGGGGAACGTACTCTGGGTCGTCTCGGACAATGGATGTAACGCCCCAATTTTCTGTCTAAAAGGAAAATGACCAAAATACCTCTGAGGTCATTTTTTGCCTGAAATTTGAGGATAGCCGGCCCGGCAGTCCTCAAAGGGACAACTTAATGTTTGAAGGGGATTAGACGGTCCTTGAGTGATTTCGGAAACGAAAATCTTATTTTCTGCCGTTTCGGGTCAAAATGACCAAAATACCCCTATAGTGTTTTTACATGAGTAAAGGTGCTGTTTGAGCCCGAAAATTTCCCCGAAGGTGTAAAATAATGTTTTCATGTGTTTAAAAGTATCTGTTTAAGTCCCGGTAGTCCCGGGCAGTTTTTGTGCAAAATTATGATTTTACCCCCGGAATAGTGTTGTTGAGTTTAATGATGTAATTAAGCAAACCTAAGCAATATTAGGCTCTAATCGAAGATTAATTAATTTTTATAATTAATCTAGAGTCAAAATAAGTTATTAAAATTAATTAGAATCTAAAATTGCTTAGATTAAACCTAAATCTCTTTTTAAAACTCAAGATTTCCTAGTCTTGGAATCTTGAATAGTGTTTTCTTTCTCCAATTCCTTAAATTAAGGAATTGTGTCTAGAATTATTTATACACTAAAATGAGTTTTTAATTTCACTAATGGAGCAAGAGCACTCCCTAACATTGCCTTGAAATCCTTAATTACATCCTTAGTCACCTAAATACTTTCTCACAAATTCCTAAACTTAAGTCTAATCAAAGACACACCAAAACACAACTCTAAACCACAATTAGAAATAGAGATTTTCCTCCCTCCCTTGGCTGATGCATTTGGCCACCAGTCTTCCTTATTTCCATAACATGTTTGAAATTTTGAACACTCAAAGAACCATGCCTTGAGCCATGCTTTGAGCCATACCTCACCATGCTTCAAGAACACAACATCTCACCTCATGGAACATATGGGCTGGCCGAAACTCCTGCCTCCATTTACACCTCTCATTTGCTTCATTTCTCTATAAATAGCATGCTTGGATGAACTTGAATCACTTTTAGTTCATTTCCCAAGTTTAAGTTTTTAAAGAGCACTTTGAGCTTTTCTTTTTCTCTCAAGTTCAAGAGTTCATCTTCTTCAACTTCTTCATCTTCTTCACTCATCTCAACCTCAAGTCACTTGGCAGGGATTTTGTTCTAAGTGTTTTATTCATTAAAGTTCTTATTTAGTATTGTGCTTTATGATTTCTCTTGAAACTTTTTAGAACTTCTTTTCTTCCTCTTTGATTTTTCGGCCAAGAGCCTTTGGGAACTTGGAAGTGAGAGCTTGATGATGGGGAATCCACAATGATATTCATCACTTGTGTAACATCTAAAGCTTGATCTTGGATCTTGAGTGAAAGATGTTTTTGGTTTCTTCCTTTCTTATTCTTGAGAAACTTAACTTTGATGATGTCCTAAAATGAATATGTGAACTCAATGATGAGGACACATGATGTTGATGTTAACACATCTTCAAGATCATGGCCTCTAGAGTTTTAGAGTCTCATTATTTTCTTCCCATGGTTTTGACCATCTTTCCTTTTCTTTAAGTTCATTTGTTCTTTTAATCCATTTCCTTAGAGCTTAATGATGAAGTTCATGCCACATGGTTTCTTTGTAAACCTTGGTACAAGAACTCTAAAGCTTGATTTATCTTGCCATGATAAGTTTGGGTTGAGGTTTAAGTTCCTTTAAAGTCTTGCAAGAGCTCTAGTGAAGAATGTAAAATGAACTTGCATTCATATTTACTTTCCTTGCTTAGCATATTTATTTTTGGCCATCACCTAAAATGTAAAGATTAAAACAAGAGTTGCATTTTCATATCACCTAAGAATTAATCTCGAAGCTCGCCTATTTCTGCCTTAAAGTCGATAATTGTGGAGCCTAGAGTACTAAAATAAAGAATTGGACTTGCATTCATGTTTACGTTTCCTTGTCTAACATATTTATATTTCAAGCCATCACTTAATTCCTAAAAGATAAAATGAACTTGCATATTTACTTTCAAATCTTGCATATTTATGTTTTTAGTGCCTCATATTTATATTTCAAGTTCTTATATCTCATATTTACTTTGAAGTTCTCATTTTACTTTATAATGAAGAATAAAATGGGATGCATAGCATGTTTACATTTTGTCATCACTTAAAGACTCTAGAAGCTCAAAGACTTGCCCTCTTTATATCAAGTTAAAGTTTGGTTATGGAAACATCCCCATGGATGCATATTTCGGGCATGTGATGATGATGAACTTGGTGTGAGTTTCATCTAGTCACAAGAGCTAACAATCTATGTTCTAAGATTTTCTTTGGGCCTTAAGAGTTTTATAAGATTATTACCAATGAGATTTATGAGTTAAACCTCTTCTAAACATGCCTTGAATTAGCTACTGTCCTATGGTTATTTTTAGTCTCCTCTTATAAAATAAAATGGGTTTCAATGAGTTTTAGAAGTCCTAAAATGATTTCAAGAGAAACTAGTAACTTGTATGTGTTAAGGACATGATTTTTTAATGATGCTTGAGCTTTAATGTTTCGATTCTGCCTTGGTATATTTGTTGCTATATGTTGTTGTTTTGGCATGTTAGAATGTGTAAAAATTATATATGTTGAGGTATGAGCCTTTCTATGCATGTTAGGAAAGAAACTAGTCTTACAGAAAAATCGTAAAGTTGAGTTTTAGCATAGTTTTGACCCATCTATTTTTAGCCACTACCAAAATTGTTTAACAGGATAACATTCAGTTTAGGATTGTTTAATTATGAAAAACTTGGTAACATTTGAGGTAGGATTGATTTTTAGCACGTATAAAGAAACTAGTAACTAGAAAATCGTAAAAGTGCAATTCTAGAACACTTAGATTAATTAATTTTGTTTCTGTCCATCAACTTTGTAAAGTAGTAAACATGGTTTCTAATTAGTTCATAGGCATAGGAATGCCCCATAATTGGTTTAGATTTGATTTATAGCGCCTTAGGCAAAGACGGAACGTAGAAAGGGTCTAAAACGTAGTTTCTAGAACCCCGTAATTGCAAGATTCAGAACTTGACAATCTGTATGGAGTTGTTTGGTTTTACTCCTAAGCATAAAGATTAATGAGGATAATTAGTTGTGAATCCATAGGTACATAAAAGGTTAATAGCGAATGTTAGGATAATTATATCTCGAGTTTAAGCCTCGTAAGGGTCAAGGCATAAGACACCGCAGGTTTAAGAGTATAATGAACCTTAATGTTTCATGTGAATGCATGTTTATTATGAGAATAACTTGAGCATGTGATCTCCTATTAGAGTAAATAATGTTGATATGTTAATACTCACGCTATGATACCTTATGAAAGGAATTTCGATGTTATGATGCTTATGGTGCATATGATGATTATGAATGATTATGTATACATATGAATGTGGCATAAAGCAAATTTGGAAGAAATTCGGTGCGTTGTTGTAATGCTGTCGAATTTCTGACAAATTTAAGGACTTAGAAAGTTTTCAAAAAGATATGAGTTTTTGAATGTGACATGGTACTGTAAGAATGCATTTGGGGAAACGGTGATACGTAACGCCCCAAAGAGGACAATATTCGCTGTGTATTTGATACCGGTGTGATGCGTTTTGTTATGATTATTATTATTGTGATTACACTTATCGGAGGATAAGTAAGAACTAGTGACGACTAGTTAAGGTATGAGCTCATAACCTAGAGAAGATTTTAGGGTGATCCCTGTAACATCCTCCCAAGTACATCATACTCGAGAAGTTGTTACTTATAAATTAACGAACCTTTCTTAAATATCTATAGCAAGTTCGATTGAACTGTGAAGTAACTAAATCGTAGTTCTATTAACATATATGACTAAGAAACAAACATTTATTGATTATAAGGTTGAGTACAAAAGGAAGCTCTTCTATGAGCTTTAATACACATTCAGTCTCTATTATAAATACAAACATAAACATATAACTAAGTACGCTTTGTTCAAACTTTAGTCAGAAACTATCGCAAATCTGATTTCCTTTCATAAAGTAGCCTCCTTGTTCTTGGATCAACCTCGAGACGACACTGAACACAAACACATAGGAGTGAGAATTCTAAAATTCTCAGAGGGTAACTCCCCAATTACATAATCATAATGTCATTGTCATCGCCCTAGCCACTTCGGTTTATTAAGAAAGTGTGAGCATGCAATATATATATATATATATATCAAATGTTCATTTTAAAGTTATAAAATTGCTTTTCCGAAGTGGGTTTCTTTTATTATTCAATCACTTAAAACATGTATTTCATAACATTCAAAATCATAGGAATTCCTTCAAGACCAATAATTTAACAAGATATATGTATACAAATGGCAATTGCAATGATTTTTTCTTGCCCTTGACATAATAAAGAGGACATTTTCGTGCCCTAATGGGGACCTTGCCGTGCCTTTACCTAATAAAGGGGACTTTTCCTTGCCCTTTTTAGATTAAAGGGGAATTACTTTTTTTTACTTAGCACATACGTCATCCTCAAGCTCACATATACATGCATCACATTTCTTTATGCATGAACATAATTCTCTAATCTCATAAGACTTCAAACCTATATATATCATTTATTCATTCCTCATAACATAATCTTGAAACTCCATGGCATGCATTCATATACATTAAACGTGAACCAACTGTCATTAGGTGACTAATTCAAGGCATTATCACAATTTCAGCACGTTGATAGATTTTTCACTCAAGTAATACAATTTATTTTTCATACCAAATAACTAATTCAAAGGATATAAAAATTATCTAAGACACTTCAATGTGTCCATAAAGTTCCATAAAAATTTCAGAGCATAAAAAGGTCTCTAACTATATTAATAACATCTCACAATTTCAGAGATCAGAAGCTACACACTCTTAGCCAATAGCCAGAAGTCTCAATTTTTCTACCCTATCAAATGAACCCAGAACTTTGTACAAAAAATTAGAGTTGGACCTCAATATGTCCTTAACATCTTTTGAAAATTTCAGCTAATAATTCGATCATTTTCTAGGTTAATAAAATTTCACAAATTCACAGCTTCAGATTCAACATTTCAGGCAGTATAGTTGTCACTTCGGTTCTTGAATTTCTCAAGGCATTAGGAGTCAAAACCAGAGCTCAAGAAAATTCATGGACCTATCCTAGGATGTTACCTTCAACATATAACTTTTATAGCTCATGAAAACACCCACAATTCCCTTAGAAAATTCGTGAACAATCACTGCCAGCAGGAAAATAAAAAATCCAGCAAACCACTTCAGAATCTCTTTTGATAAAAATGATTTTTCCACAACCCCAAACACTCTACCAAAATTAACACATCAATATCATCATATTATCAACCAATATATCCAAAAATTTCAGACCAAACACAATCAGAAAAGTCCAGCATAAAATTGGAAAGAAAAGGTCAAAGAAAACCCTACTTTAAAAGCTTTTGAGCTTGATACTTCAAAGGATGTTCTAAGTGATCTTCCTTCACTTCAAGACACCAATTTCAGTCCTAAACCTTCCTTAAGCAGTAGGGAAGTAAGGTATTAAGGTGAGGATTTAAGATTTCAATCGGTTAGATTTGTAGGGTTTGAGGTGTAGAACAAGTTTTGTGAAGGAACTTTGTGGTTTTATGAACTCTAGGCTAGTGTTTTTGCCATTTGAAATCAGGAGGAAGCTCTTGAAAATGGAGAATGGAGCTGCTGCGAGGAGATGGCCAAGAAAATGGCTTCTTAAAGAAGCTAAATGTCAAGTTTATCTTATATTAAATGAATGAATAGAAAATGTTATGTTTAGATAAGTACAAAGTTAATAAAGTAAAATGAATGGTTATGATTCAATCTTGTAATTCATGATTGAATCTTAGCCATTCATTTATTTTAGAGGGATAGGTTCATTTGTTTTGTAGAGTTCCAATTAGTTTTCGGTGTTAAAAATCACACACCGAAATTTCACTGAAGGGGTGAAACAGTGTACCCGGGTAATCAAACATTGCCCGAAAAATATTTTCTAGTATAAAATCTTTAATTCTACCTATTTCTAACCATAATCATATGATTTCTCAATTTTGAGCATCTTTAGGGCCCAATTCTAGGATTTCGGCTCTCCTGATGGGCCTGCAGGACTCGCCAAACACTGTTCACTTTTTTTTTTTTTACAAATCTGTTGGATCATCCTCATCATTGTTCAAACTATCAAATTTTTGAAATTATGACTAATTAAGCTTAAATTAATTTTTAAATAATTTTTTAGGGTGGTACAATCCCTATGTTGCAGTACGATGCTTTGAATGTCACACAGTTATAGAAAAAGAAATGTTTTTACATAAGAAGAGTATGCTACTTTATGCCACCTGTATAATGTTGATATCTCTATGAATGTTCACGTGATTTCTGCCTGTTGCATCTTCATGCATTCATGCTTATTATGCTGCATCCATAACATTAAGATTCATCCTAAAAGAAATAGACCTTGGATAATTAAGTTTAAAACCTAATAAATGAAGATTATGCATGCTCACCTTTTTCAAAGAAACCTTGAGGACGTAGATTATGTCACCTAGATAGGAGGTTGCCCTACTGAGATTCTTTAGTAAGATTCTCATTCCTTCTATCTCTTCTTTTCATCACGTCTTCAGATGGCGACATTCGTGGTTTTCGTGGATATCTCGATGTGGGAGGTGCATTATGATCCAAAGCATGGATCATATCATTTTGAGGGTCGATGTACTGTTCGCATTTTCATGTCTGTTGGATGACCCTTCGCTCATTCTGTACATACCCACCATTTCTCCCCTGCCTCACCGTTTGATGATGACCTTGTGTTCGAGCGCGCCTACCGGCGTGAGGAGCGGATTCGTCGCACCCCACCGACTACATCTGCTATCCAGGATTTTTCGCAGTATGTGCCTTGCTCCCCATCATCATTCTCGGAGACAGACCCTTCCGAGGACTCCGCCACCCAATTTCCTTCTAAGGGGTCCTCCCCCACTGTGTCGATGGATCTTGGAGAGGGCAGTAAGGCCACCATCACATAGCCAATGCGCGGGAGATGAGTGAGGATGACTCCTCATCGAGGGGCCCATGCTCGGCCGATGCAGTGCATAGCCACGCCAGCAGAGATAGCTTAGTGGATTAGGTGCGTTCCTCCTTTCCAGAGAGGTCAGCAGTATGAGATTGCAGATGTGTTCTGGTGCCTGAGCTTCTGACTAGAGCTGGATAGCCTACTTTTGTTTTGGGGGTTATCTAGTGTAGGTGCACCCTTTTGTGATGGGGGAGTTTTCTTTTTCATTTTCTATGTATTTTCCTTTCTACTGTATTTTCATTTCAGATGTATTTGTTTCTATGTTGTACCAACTAAGTCCCGCTTTTCATGAGTGAGCATATTATATATGTATGCAGCTAGTTTTATCATGATGTGCAATTACATGCTTTATGTTATAATGTTCGTGAGTTGCTTGTTTACTCTTGTGTCTCGTTTTCTTTATGCGCCTCATCGTTCATCGTGTTGCGTGGCTCTCACTTTGCATTTACATTTCAAAAAAAAAAAATTTTAATCGTATTTTCTGCTAAGTATTTTAATGAAAGGTTTAAAGAATAAGACTAAAAGAGTAATAAACTAATGATTAACCTAAATACATTATAGGAGTATTGGGTTAAAAATTAGGATGTTATAATGGAGGTAGTAGTAAGGGTACGACGGATGGGCTCGCCTCAAGGGCGTGTATGCTCGAAGAGTAGGTCATCAGTGAAGGGCGAGGTCGGCGAGAATTGGAAGCTAGTAACCGGCTGAGCAAAAGGACGATCCAGGAATACAAATAGATGGACTGAACAATGAACAATGAAACACCCTAGTAATTAACCAGATACACCTAGGTTGAATCTGATTAATGACTAGACTTTACTCCTTGCTTTGGTTCTTTCTTCATAATTTGAAAATACTTAGTGAAATTACGAGCCATTTTTTTTTAAACACATAATTGAAAACGTGAGCCGAGTACAACGTGAACGAGTAAGCGGAGTATAATAAGACGTTTAAGAATATATCACATCATATCACTTAGGCTCCATCATATAACATCCATAAGCACATTATAGCATATATTTACATACAATAACCTCACTCAAAGGGTGGGTTATGTTCATACATCATTATCTTATGCAAACCCATAAAAGAAAATATACTTAAGGAAATACATGCCCCTAAACTAGATAACTCCATAAGCCGGGAAGGTTATCCTAAAACTAGGGTGCATGATCACACATAAATCTACTAAGAACCCTCTATGGCCACTGTCCCGAAATGGGGAATAAATTCAATCCATCGATGAGCTCCCTGAGGGACACACGAGATGTACCAAGTCGGGTCGCATGGATGGCCTTCTTGCTAACCTCTACTGAACAACTGCTTCTTCACTACCCTCTCTTACACGCAGGGAGTAGGAGCAGAGCTCTCGTAATATACATGAGTAGGAGTGTCCTCTCAAGGATCAGCCAGAATATCTCGCCTCGGAACATACTGAAATCTATGGACAGCAGATGAAGCGGGATAAGAACGTAACATCCTTTCATCAAGTGGACGTGCATGTTTGAAAACCATTTCATCGCCATAGCGAAAAGTAGGAGAAAATCGATAACTAGGGACAGGATGTGCAAATGGACGACCTATGTAAATAAAAACACTAAATGTGCACCTCCCTTCAAAATGATACGAGCGATGCACCGGATCATAGTGAAATTCCCAAGTAGGGGTATCAACGAACAGGACGAATGTCGCCATCCGAACTGGAGACAATGACGGAAATAAAGAAAAGGGAGTGAGAATCTTGCTAAAGAATTCTCAATAAGGTACCTCCTTCTACAAAGGTCATCATCAAGTCCCCAGAACCTCGGGATTATTCTAAAATAGTGAGCATGCAAAGATCCATTTTAAGTTCAGACAAATACTTAACCGAGGTTCGTCAATTTTTAATCATGCGTCTTATAATGCATCATAATCTTAACATGTCATATTTACAATGAACTTTTCCTTTATCATTACATCATTTTCCTCATCATCATTATCAAATAACATGCATAAAAGAACGTCATATAATATTAACTACACGTGGACATAGTGCACATATTTCATTTCTTTAGTGCCTTAGGTGACTTAAAATCTTATCATCATCATTATTTTCCTTAGGCCACCCTATACTCCACCCTTTTGGGAGTAATTTAGGTTATGAGCTCATACTTTACTAGTCGTCACTAGCATATACTTATCCCTTTTGATAAGCTAAAGTCCCGACTCTACCCTTTTGAGAGAACGGGTTAGGGGGCTAAAATCACCTTTTCACCACCTATAGTCTGATGGTTCCAAAGGATCATTTTCTTATAAGTTTAAGTCACCATTAAATCTTTGCATGTTATATCACAATACAATTCATAAACATCATAACATTTTTTTCATTTATAGTCTTAAGCTAGAATAATATATATTAACTGTAATCATGCATATGGGAGATTCCCAGGAAAGAGAGGTGGGTCACAATGGACACGCTTAAATACCAAGTCTTTCCTTAGCCAGAACCTTTCCAAATTACACTTTTTTATGGATTGACGACTGTCCCCACAAACCAACACGAGTCTTTTCAGCGTGCTTTGTCCTCACTTACACGCTTCCTAGGAAAACTTCCCAGGAGGTCACCCATCCCAAAATTGCTCCAAGTCAAGCACGCTTAACTGTGGAGTTCTTTCAGTTTGGGCTACCGAAAAGAAGATGCATCTTGTTGGTATAGGTAGTACAAATCAATTCATATAAGCCCTCCTTAATCAGATAGTCTCATACCTACATAGTCTCAAGATTCCTCTCATTCAAATGTGTAATCGGTTCATTCATGTACCCCTCCGCTGGTCCGCCAGAGCCGCCCCTTGTCCGTGCCTCTTTGCTCCGGCGATCACTGCCCGACTTCGCAATCCCCCGGGCGTTACATGCCCACTCGCTTCCGCCTGGTTCGCCCCCTCAACCACACCATACTGGGAGAGGTGCAGGCTCTGATACCATTTGTAACATCCCCTGCTGCTTTATGGATTGACGACTGTCCCCACAAACCAACACGAGTCTTTTCAGCATGCTTTGTCCTCACTTACACACTTCCTAGGAAAACTTCCTAGGAGGTCACCCATCCCAAAATTGCTCCAAGTCAAGCACGCTTAACTGTGGAGTTCTTTCAGTTTGGGCTACCGAAAAGAAGATGCATCTTGTTGGTATAGGTAGTACAAATCAATTCATATAAGCCCTCCTTAACTGTATAGTCCCATACCTATACAGTCTCAGGATCCCTTTCATTCGGGTGTGTAATCAGTTCATTCATGTACCCCTCCGCTTTTGAAGTCTGCCAGGAGCCGCTCCTTGTCCGTGCCTCTTTGCACCGGCGATCACTCCCCGACTTCGCAATCCCCGGGCGTTACAATACACTTTCTTCTAGCAACAAAGGTAAATTTTACATAATAAAGAACATTTCATGTATAAGCATTCTCATTATTTGCCACAGCAACTATAACATGCAAGCCAGGAAATCATTCAATGATATCAAGTACTTAATAAGCATCCAATCCTTACATAGAATTATCAATTATAGAACTAATTAGTTACTAAACCAATTATGAACATTCTCTTAACAATAAACCATAATTATCACAACTTCAATCATATCAAATCATTATCACACATTGATACTAAACTCAGATCAGTGGCGAATCATGAACCTCACGCAATTACATAGAATCATAATTTAAGTGCATATAAAATACTAGTTCCCCATAAAATCCTTGCAAAGCCTTAAAACTCATGTAGAAACTAGTTCTTTTGTCAAATTTGGGAGGATCTTCACAATTAAAATTCTCACTTAAGATAAAAGGAGTAAGTCTTGAGCTTTAGAGATTTAGGTGACATCTTAGAATTATAAACATGCTATGCAACCTTATTTTAATCTTATCTTTATAAGGTGATAGCTTGGAATTATAAACATGATATGCAATTCCATTTCTTTATCTTTAAGATTTAAGGTGATGACTTGAAAATTAAACATGATGCAAGAACTTGAAATACAAACATGATACAAGAAACTGGAGCGTGTAATCCGCACAGACCAAGAGAGGGAGAAGAGAATATTAAGAAACCTGAGCGGCGGTAGTCCGCACAGACTAGTAGAGGAGAAGAGAATATTAAGAAACCGGCGGCGTGTAGTCCGCATACGACCAGTAGAGGGAGAAGAGAATAATTATTACATCTTTTTAAGCTCCAATCTCAAGACTTTTTAAAGAATAAATTCTTTAACTCCAATAATCATATTTCTTTGCTTGTGATACATGGGCAAGTCTTTGAGCTCTAGGATCTTTAGGTGATGGCATAAAATAAACATGCCATGCGGTGATTCTTTTAGCCATTATAAAATATAGTGAGAGCATAAATTAAATATGAGATGCAACCTCTTTATTATCTTGAAAGATTAAGTGATGACTTGAAACATAAACATGAAATACAAGCTTGGAATTTAAACATGAGAAATGCAAGTTCATTTATTCATTCTTGAAAATTTAGTGATGACATAGAAGGTAAACATGGTTATGCAAAGCATAAACTTAATCATGGATGCAAATTCATTTTGTTTCTTTACTAGAGCTCCTTCAAGACTTTAAAAGAATTATAAATTCAACCCAATACATATCTTAACAAGAAATAAAACATAAAAGGAAGATACATCTTTCAAGTTCTAAACTAAAAATCTTTGTTTTAGCATCATAAAGCATTATTCTTTAAAGTTTTGCATCACGTGGAATTTTCAAGCTTTAGAGGCCTAACTTGTGATGGATTTACAACCCACCCTCAAGGTCCTCATCATCAAGCCATCATCTTAGTTCCACCTAGGCCATATGGTTGAATTGGTTAAAGAAAAATTGAAGAGGAAAACCAAAATGAAAAGCTAAGGTAAGTTCATAATTTCATCATTTTGAGCTAAAAACACAACTCCTCAAAGCATAGAAATAAATTTAGAAACTACTCCCTACCTAATCTGAGTTGAAGAAGAGGAAGAGAACTTGGTTTCTTGAAGTGAAATGAAACAAAATCTCTTTGAAAAAATTGAAGAAAGAATTCAGCCAAAGAGGAGGAAGAAGGAAAGTTTTTGGTGCTCCTAAAAACTAGTTATGAACCAAGCATTCCAAGACCACTCAAGCAAGCCTATTTATAGAAGATTTTGAGGCTTCTAATTGGCCAAAATGATGAGGTAGTGGACGGAATTTTGCAGGAGAAATAAAGGAGGAAAAATCATTTTAGACAAAGTTGTATGAAATTAAGGAATTATGTCTCTTATGGTGACATTTTGGCATTTTATTTTAGTGCAACTTTTGGCAATAATTCAGCTGTATAATGGCATCAATAATTTCATCCATTACAGCCCAAAGAAGTGAAACTTGTGTGTTCCATGCATTATTTAGGTGTAGGCAAGGTATTCATGTAATTTAGAGAATTTACGGTTAAGGGTTTAAGTGAATTTAGTAAGCAATTTGGGTGTTTTTGAGCAATTTTGGGTTCTAATCAATCTAAATACATAATTTTGACTCTAGATTAATATTTAGAATTTAATAAGCTTTAATTTGAGCCTAATATTGCTTAGGTTTGGGTATACGAATCAAAAATCCCGAAATTCGCAAAGCGCCCAAAAACAGGGCAAAATCGCATTTTCACTTAAAACTGCCCGAGGCCACCCGAGCTTAACCAATGGGTAATCATGGCTTAAAAAAACATTTTAAAACATTTTAGTGAGGTTCGGGCTCAGTCGGCATGCACATCGGAGTTAAAACAGTATGAGGGCGTTTTGGTCATTTCTGCGGCCTAACTCAAAATTGAGATCCTTCTGCTCTATTAACACACATAACACAAACAATCCCTTATTATCCTCAAAATATCCCCTTGAGAATAGGTGGGGCCCACGATCCTCATTTTCTGAGTAAAATAACTTCAGGGGCATTTTGGTCATTTTATACGTACAGAAATTCGGGATTTGCGACTCTCGCATGAATCGTTCCTAACCTCTCTTCTAATGTTATATTCTTTTATTGAGGATTGTTCGGCCTCAAATCTTATGTAATAATTACCTACGGTAATTCGGTAATTGAGTAATTTCTAATGGCAGGAAAATTACAAAGAAAATTGGGGCGTTACAAACAACGAAGTGATAGGACTGGTGCATGGCGTCAAGATGCAGCTCCCAAGTCGATGCATCAACATAAATCACAAAGGTTGCCATCGTCCTCTGAAGATGTGACAGAAAGAAAAGATAGATGGAGTGAGAAACTTAATAAAGAATCTCAGTAGGGTGTCCTTCTATGCTGGTGTCATCATCTATGTCCTTAGGAACCTCGGGTTCCTTTATAAAAAGGTGAACATACATAAGGTTCAATTTAAAGTTCTAAAGTACCATTTACCGAGGCCCATTTATTTTAGTATGCATCTTGGATGTCATGAATGCAACATGCCTTATCATGAAATGCGTGGCAATTCCAATCGTAAGAAATGCTCATGGATCATAACAATCATAACGTGCCTTTCTTCCAATTATCCTTTAGGTGACTTGGATTAATTCTTTTTCTCATTTAGGGCCACCCTATTTCTCTCGTCTTTTGAGAGTTCTAGGTTATTAGCTCTGTAACATCCTCCCAAGTACAACGTCATCCTTAAGTCATGACATGGACCCGAGAGTTGTTACTTCTAAATTAGTGGACCTTTCTTAAATATCTATAGCTATTTTGATTGATTCGCGAGATAACTAGGTCATAATTCTACTAAAATATATAGCAAGGAAACCAAAATATTTATTTAATACAAAGTTCAGTATACAAAGGAAGCTCTTTTATGAGCTTTAACACACTTTTGTCCTTTAACATATTTACACACATATCCATTCCACTAAATACACCCTAATAAAAGCATTAACTACCAAACTATTGCACTTTCCGGTTCTTTTGCATATCAGCCTCTCGGTTCTCTGCATCAACCTGGAGACGACACGGGAACACAAAAACATAGGGGTGAGAATTCTACAATTCTCAGTAGGGTGACTCCCCCGAACACAATTATAATGTCATCGTCATCGCCCCAGCCACTTCGGTTTATTAAGAAAAAGTGGTCATGCATTATATAATAATGGTTTATTTTTAAAGTTCCAAATCGTACTTCCGAAGTGGGTTACTTTTAATAATCAATCACTTAATATACATATACCATACTACTCAACATCATATACTACTAAACTTTCCACTTAAATATATTGGTCTCAATATCGATGCTAAACTTCTTTACTCGACATATAGGACAAAAGATTTCTTAGAAAATTTACTTCTTAAACTTGCCTTGGCCCTTGACTAATCTTGTCACATCTGGGCGGCAAGCATGCATCGTCCCTCAAGGCAATAATGGGTAATAAACTGCTTTTCAGGACTGAGCTCATTCCTATACATGATCATTGGATTTACTTTCTCCAATTCTCACACAGACCTATCCCTAGTCAGGTTTACTTTCCCCGACTCAATTCAAGGGTAGTCAGGTTTACTTTTCCTCGATGCACTCGGATTTACTTTCTCCAAATTTCAAGGATTATAAATCTTATGCTTTTCTTGGTAGTTAGGTTTACTTTTCCTAACAAACTGGATTTACTTTCTCCAGTCCAAGAAACATAATCTTATGCTTTTCTTTCGCATATAAACAATTGTAATAATCATTCATATCTATGTGTACCTAACCTCATCAATAAGTTCACATGCTCAATTACTCATACTCATATTCAGGTACTCATGTCATACTAGTACAAAATGCCATCATTTCATCAATTCAAAGCATCAAGTTATTTTCAGCACAATGGCCGATTTCACACTCAAGTAGCACAATTTATTTCTCATACCAAATGATCAATTCAAATGCTATAAAAATTCTCAATGAAACCTCAATGTGTCACCAAGGTTCTGTAAAAACTTCAGAGTAAAAATAGTTCTCTAACTATGTTAAAAAAATTAGACAAATTTGGTGGCCAGAAACCACTCAACCTCAGCTCAAGAACCAAAATTCATAATTTTTAATCCTATAAATTGAACCCAGAAAATTATAAATAAAAATCCTGGTAAAACCTCAATATGTCTCTAATACTCTGTAAAAATTTCAAGTGATAATTCCATCATTTGATATGGTAACAAAATTAGCAAACTTTACAGCTTCTGTTCTAGCATTTCAGGCAGCATATGCTTAATTTCAGTTCTTGATTTTTATAAGGCAGTTTGACTCAAAATAAAAACCCAAGAAAATTCGTGGGACTAGATAAAGATGTTAAATCCAACATATTTTTTTTTCAGTTCATGAAAATGCCCACAACAAGCTCAGAAAATTCGTGATCACACACTGCCTGTCAGAAAACCGAAAATCCAGCAAGTATCACTCAACATCTTTTGACAAAATGATCTTTCTAACCTCATCCAAATACTTCAGAAAAATTCATACATCAATAACAACATAATATCCACCAAATTAACCAGAAATTTTGGATTGAAACCAGTAAGAATTGCTGAGAAAAACTTTGAAAGGAAAAGGCCAAAGAAAACCCTACTTTGAAAGCTTTTGAGCTTGATACTTCAAAGGATGTTCTAAGTGATCTCCCTTCACTTCAAGACACCAATTTCAGTCCTAAACCCTCCTTAGGCAGTGGGGAAGTGAGGTATTAAGGTGAGGATTTGAGATTTCAATCGGTTAGATTTGTAGGGTTTGAAGTGTAGAACAAGTTTTGTGAAGGAACTTTGTGGTTTTATGAACTCTAGGCTAGTGTTTTTGGCATTTGAAATCAAGTTTTCTTGTGTTTGAGGAAGCAAAAATGGATTTTTATGCTGCTCTAGATGCTGGCCGAGGATGTGTAACACCCCGATTTCTCTGTCCGAGGGAAATGACCAAAATGCCCCTGAGGTCATTTCCTGACCCGAACTCGAGGGTAACCAACTCGGTCGTCCTCGAAGGGTCAACTCAATGTTTGAAGGGGATTAAATGGCCCTTGAATGCTTTCGGAAGCGAAAATTTCATTTTCCGCAGTTTCGGGTCAAAATGGCCAAAATACCCCTATAGCGTTTTTACGCGGGTAAAGGTGCCGTTTGAGCCCTAACTTTCCCCTGCAGGTTTAAAAACATGTTTTCATGTGTCTAGAGGTCTCTGTTCAAGTCCCGGTGGTCCCGGGCAGTTTTAGTACAAAATTACGATTTTGCCCCTAGAATAGTGCTTTTGAGCTTAATGACGTAATTAAGCAAACCTAAGCAATATTAGGCTCTAAACGAAGATTAATTTATTTCCCTAATTAATCTAGAGTCAAAATAATTTATTAAAGTTAATTAGAACCTAAAATTGCTTAGATTAAACTTAAATCCCTTTTTAGAACTCAAGACTCCTAGTCTTGGAATCTTGAATAGTGTTTTCTCTCTCCAATTCCTTAAATCAAGGAAATGTGTCTAGAGTTGTTTAGACTCTAAATTGAGGATTTAACTCACTAATGGTGCAAGACCACTCCTTGATTATGTCTAGACCACCTTAATTACCCATTTACCGTACCTAAACACTTTCTTACAAATTCCTAATCTTAAGCATAATCAAAGATACACCTAAACACAACTCTAAACCACAATTAAAATGCAAAGAAACCTCCCCCCATGGGCTGATGCATTTCGGCCACATCCTCCCCCTTTGAACACATATTAAATTATTTTCTCACTCAAAGAACCATGCTTGAAGCCATACCTTGAACCATACCTCACCATACCTTAAGCCATACCTCACCATACCTCAAGAACACATAATCTCACCTCATGGAACTCATGGAATGCCTCCAATCTGCACCTCATGGTCGAAGCCATCCTCCCCCATGAGCTCCCTCCATTTGTTTCATTTCTCTATAAATAGAATGCCTTGAGGAGCTTGCACCACTTTTAGATCATTTGCTAAGTTTAGGAAACACTCAAAGCTTTTCTTTTCTCTCAAAGTTCTAGTGTTCTTCAAGTTCTTCAAGCTCTTCAAAGTTCTTCATCATCTTCATCTTCTTCTTCCATCTTCAAGTTCATCACACCAATTAGGGATTTTCTTTCATGTATTCTTTTCTTTAAAGTTCTTGTTTCAAGCTTGATGTTCATAGTTTCTCTTGTCTCTTTTTAGAACTTCTCTTCCATTCCTTTTTCCTTTCCATTTTCGGCCATGGGCCTTTGGGAATGAAGAAATGAGAGCTTGATGATGAGAGTTTCATGATGATGTTCTTCACTTGAAACAAACTCTAGAGCTTGATCTTTGTTCTTGAGCAAAAATGTTTTTAGTTTTTCCTTTCTTGAACTCTTGAGAACTTTAGCTTTAATGATGTTTTAAAATGGCTCTATGAACTCAATGATGAGGACTCATGATGTTGGTGTTAATATATCATCAAGATCATGAACTTTAGAGTTTTAAAATGTTCCTTTTTCTTCTTGAAGATTTCGCCGATTACCTTAAATTTTCTAAGCTTCATGGTTTGATTTCCTAAAAATATTATGTTGAGTTTTAAGAACTCTAAGCTTGACTTTACCTTGTTTGGATGGGTTTGGGTTATGGTTTAAATTCCTTTAAAGTCTTGTTAAGAGCTCTAGAAAGATAAAATGAACTTGCATAGTTTATTTTATGCTTGCATTCATATTTACATTCTTGCTATGCATCTTTACTTTCTAGCTATCACTTAAGAACATAAAGATTAAAATGGAACTTGTATCATCACTTAATTTAATTCTCGAAGCCTTTCTATTTCGGCCTTAAAGTTGATTGTTGTTGGGCCTAGAGCACTAAAATAAAGAATTGAACTTGCATTATCACCTAATTAATTTCTCGAATGCCTATCTATTTCGGCCTTAAAGTCGATTGTTGTTGGGCCAAGAGCACTAAAATAAAGAATTGAACCATGCATATTTACCTTCAAGCTTGCACGTCTAAGTTTATGCCTCGCATATTTACTTTCAAGCTTGCACGTTTAAGTTTATGCCTTGCATATTTAAATTTAAGTCATCACTTTACTTTGTAAGCAAGATTTAAAATGAAAAGCATGAGCACGTTTAGTTTATGTCGTAACTTAAGAACCTAGAGCTCAAAGACTTGCCCATTTCATTCCAAGATAAAGTTAAATGTGAATGTATTCCTTGAATGCATAATTTCGACCAAGTAGTGATGATGGACTTGCAATGAGTTTTCATCTAGCTACTAGGACCAATAGTCTATGTTTTAAGTTTTCCCTAAAGCTTTACAAATCTTTATAAGGTTATGTCATCACAAGTTGTGATTTTATTATCTTTTAGGGGATGGAATATGTTTTGGTCAGTGACCTGAGGCTTCACTTAGCCTCTTGATGAATTAAAATGTTTTGCAAAGAGTTTCAGAAGTTCTAGATCGATTCCGAGAGAAATTAGTTAACTTATGTACCTAGAAATGTCAATTTAACTCTCTCATTTAAGTTAAATGTTTTCGGTTCTGATGTGATGAGTGTGATGCTGTATGATGATGTTTTGATGTGTTGGAATGTGTGAAAATGTCATGTGATGATGTAGAAGCGAACCTATGCATGATAGGTAAGAAACTAGCTAACTAGAAATACCGTAAAGCTAGAATTTAACATAGTTTTGACCCATTTGTTTATGGAACTAATCCAAACTGTTTTAATGGGAACATAATCAGATTTAGATTGTTTAGACATGACAAACTTGGTATCATTTGGATTAGAATCGAATTCTAGCACCTATGGGAAAACTAGTAACGAGAAAAACCGTAAAAATGCAAATGTAGAACTCTTAGAACATTAATTTTCTGGATTCTGTCCAGCACCCTTACAACATGATAAACATGATTAATAATTAGTCCTTAAGCATAGGAATGCCTCATAATTGATTTAGATTTAATTCATAGCGCCTTAGGCGAAGACGGAACCAAGAAAGGGTCTAAAACGTAAGTTCTGGAACCCCGTGAACCCAAGTTAGAGGATTTGCCCTATGCTATTAAGATTTAAGTATGAACATGAGGATTAGGAATGATGATTAATTATGAGCCCTTAGGTGCATAAAAATATGAGCGACGGATGTTAGAGAATTATATCTCAAGATTAAGACCTATAAGGGTCAAAGCATAAGCTACCGTAAGGGTAAGCGTTTGAATATTTTATGATGATGCATGAAGTATGCTAATGATGATGATGTTATTCATATGAGGAATTTATGAGGATATATGTTTATGTGGCATAAAGCAAATTTGGAAGGAAATTCGGTGTAATGACCGTTGTCACTAATTTTCGACAAATTTGGGGACTTAAAGAGATTTTGAAAATTAAGGTACTAAGATGGGTTCTAGGATGACACCGGTTCGGCCGAGCACCTCCATAGAACTCATGTGACATCGGTACCATTTTACACTCTTAGGTGACACCGGTTCGCCGAGCACCCCTAAGAGTTTTGCCCCTAACCCGTACTCAGATAGTCGGGATTTATGATTTATGATACGCTTATCGTTAAGTGGTAAGTAAGAACTAGTGACGACTAGTTAAGGTATGAGCTCATAACCTAGATATGTGACACGTTCAGGTGACACCGTTCACCGAGCACCCCAGATTCGATTGTCTTTTAGGGTGGCCCATGAGGAAGAGAAGTTTCATGATTATGATTATGTCACTAAGTTTTGTCCCATATGAATGTTACTATTGCCACTTTATGCCACCAAGAATGATGATGCTTGATGTTATGTTTTATGTATGTGCATTAGGTAGTGCCATGCATACATTTTCTATTATGTTGCATCCATGACATTAAGATCATCCTAAAATGAATGGACCTTGGCTAAAATATATTTTAAAGTTTAAAATGAACCTAATACATGCTCAGTCATTTTGTATAAATAAACCCAAGGTTCTTGAGGACGTAGATGATGACACCTAGGTAGTAGGAGGCCCTACTGAGATTCTTTAGCAAGATTCTAACTCCCTCTATCTCTTTTTTTCCGTCACGTCTTCAGATGGCGACGTTTCGTAGTGTTCGTGGACACGCCGACGTGGGAGGTGCACTGTGACCCGACTCACGGGTCATACCATTTTGAGGGACAGTGCACGGTGCGGGTTTTCATGTTCGTAGGACACCCCTTCGCTCATCCTGTCCACACCCATCGCTTCTCCCCGACTGTACCCTATGGCGACGATGAGCGGGTTTTTGAGCGCGCGCGTACGCATGACGAGAGAGTGCTCTGTAACGCCCCAATTTTTACTGTAATTTTTACTGTCATTAGAAATTACTCAATTACCGAATTACCGTAGGTAATTATTACATAAGATTTGAGGCCGAACAATCCTCAATAAAGGAATATAACATTAGAAGAGAGGTTAGGAACGATTCATGCGAGAGTCGCAAATCCCGAATTTCTGTACGTATAAAATGACCAAAATGTCCCTGAAGTTATTTTACTCAGAAAATGAGGATTGTGGGCCCCACATATTCTCAAGGGGATGTTTTGAGAATAATAAGGGATTGTTTGTGTTATGTGTGTTAATAGAGCAGAAGAATCTCAATGTTGAGTTCCGACGCACGAAAAGACCAAAACGCCCCTGCGGCTGTTTTAACTCCGATGTTTGTGCCGACTGAGCCCGAACCTCACTAAAATGTTTTAAAATGTGTTTTTAAGCCATGATTAACCATTGGTTAAGCTCGGGTGGCCTTGGGCAGTTTTTAAGTGAAAGTACGATTTTGCCCCCGTTTTTGGCGCTTTATGATTTCGGGATTTTCGATTCATATACGAAACCTAAGCAATATTAGGCTCAAATTAAAGCTTATTAAATTCTAAATATTAATCTAGATTCAAAATTATGTATTTAGATTGATTAGAACCCAAAATTGCTCAAAAACACCCAAATTGCTTACTAATTCACTTAAGCCCTTAACCGTAAATTCTCTAAATTACATGAATACCTTGCCTACACCTAAATAATGCATGGAACACACAAATTTCACTTCTTTGGGCTGTAATGCACGAAATTATTGATGCCATTATGCAGCTGAATTATTTCCAAAAGTTGCACTAAAACAAAATGCCAAAATGTCACCATAAGAGACATAATTCCTTAATTTCATACAACTTTGTCTAAAATGATTTTTCCTCCATTATTACTCCTGAAAAATTCTGACAACTACCTCCTCATTTTGGCCAATTAGAAGCCTCAAAATCTTCTATAAATAGGCTTGCTTGAGTGGTCTTGGAATGCTTGGTTCATAACTAGTTTTTAGGAGCACCAAAAACTTTCTTTCTTCCTCCTCTTTGGCTGAATTCTTTCTTCAATTTTTCAAAGAGATTTTGTGTCATTTCACTTCAAGAAATCAAGTTCTCTTCCTCTTCTTCAACTCGTATTAGGTAGGGAGTAGTTTCTAAATTTATTTCTATGCTTTGAGGAGTTGTGTTTTTAGCTCAAAATGATGAAATTATGAACTTACCTTAGCTTTTCATTTTGGTTTTCCTCTTCAATTTTTCTTTAACCAATTCAACCATATGGCCTAGGTGGAACTAAGATGATGGCTTGATGATGAGGACCTTGAGGGTGGGTTGTAAATCCATCACAAATTAGGCCTCTAAAGCTTGAAAATTCCACTTGATGCAAAACCTTAAAGAATAATGCTTTATGATGCTAAAACAAAGATTTTTAGTTTAGAACTTGAAAGATGTATTTTTTTCCTTTTATGTTTTATTTCTTGTTAAGATATGTATTGGGTTGAATTTATAATTCTTTTAAAGTCTTGAAGGAGCTCTAGTAAAGAAACAAAATGAATTTGCATCCATGATTAAGTTTATGCTTTGCATAACCATGTTTACCTTCTAGGTCATCACTAAATTTTCAAGAATGAATAAAGGAACTTGCATTTCTCATGTTTAAATTCCAAGCTTGTATTTCATGTTTATGTTTCAAGTCATCACTTAATCTTTCAAGATAATTAAGAGGTTGCATCTCATATTTAATTTATGCTCTCACTATATTTTATAATGGCTAAAAGAATCAACGCATGACATGTTTATTTTATGCCATCACCTAAAGATCCTAGAGCTTAAAGACTTGCCCATGTATCACAAGCAAAGAAATATGATTATTGGAGTTAAAGAATTTATTCTTTAAAAAGTCTTGAGATTGGAGCTTAAAAGATGTAATAATAATTCTCTTCTCCCTCTACTGGTCTGTGCGGACTACCGCGCTCAGGTTTCTTAATATTCTCTTCTCCTCTCTTTGGTCTGTGCGGACTACCGCCCCTCCCGTTTCTTAATATTTTCTTCTCCCTCTCTGGTCCTGTGCGGATTACACGCTCCAGTTTCTTGTATCATGTTTATATTTCAAGTTCTCGCATCATGTTTAATTTTCAAGTCATCACCTTAAATCTTAAAGATAAAGAAATGGAATTGCATATCATGTTTATAATTCCAAGCTATCACCTTATAAAGATAAGATTAAAATAAGGTTGCATAGCATGTTTTTAATTCTAAGATGTCACCTAAATCTCTAAAGCTCAAGACTTACTCCTTTTATCTTAAGTGAGAATTTTAATTGTGAAGATCCTCCCAAATTTGACAAAAGAACTAGTATTTTATATGCACTTAAAATATGATTCTATGTAATTGCATGAGGTTCATGTTTCGGCCACTGATCTGAGTTTAGTATCAATGTGTGATAATGATTTGATATGATTGAAGTTGTGATAATTATGGTTTATTGTTAAGAGAATGATTCATAATTGGTTTAGTAACTAATTAGTTCTATAATTGATAATTCTATGTAAGGATTGGATGCTTATTAAGTACTTGATATCATTGAATGATTTCTGACTTGCATGTTATAGTTCTTTGTTGCAAATAATAAGAATGCTTATACATGAAATGTTCTTATGTAAAATTCACCTTTGTTGCTAGAAGAAAGTGTATCATTGTAAAAGTGTAATTTGGAAAGGTTCTGGCTAAGGAAAGACTTGGTATTTAAGCGTGTCCATTGTGACCCACCTCTCTTTGCTGGGAATCTCCCATATGCATGATTACAGTTGATATATATTATTCTAGCTTAAGACTATAAATGAGAAAATGTTATGATGTTTATGAATTGTATTATGATATAACATGCAAAGATTTAATGGTGACTTAAACTTATAAGAAAATGATCCTTTGGAACCATCAGACTATAGGTGGTGAAAAGGTGATTTTAGCCCGGTAACCGGTTCTCTCAAAAGGGTAGAGTCGGGACTTTAGCTTATCAAAAGGGATAAGTATATGCTAGTGACGACTAGTAAAGTATGAGCTCATAACCTAAATTACTCCCAAAGGGTGGAGTATAGGGTGGCCCAAGGAAAATCATGATGATGATAAGATTTTAAGTCACCTAAGGCACTAAAGAAATGAAATATGTGCCTTGTGTCCATGTGTAGCTAATATTATATGACGTTCTTTTATGCATGTTATTTTGATAATGATGATGAGGAATATGATGTAATGATAAAGGAAAAGTTCATTGTAAATATGACATGTTAAGAATAAGATGCATTATAAGGCGATGATTAAAAATTGAAGAACCTCGGTTAAGTATTTGTCCGAACTTAAAATGAATCTTTGCATGCTCACTATTTTAGAATAATCCCGAGGTTCTGGGGACTTTGATGATGACACTGTAGAAGGAGGTACCTTACTGAGAATTCTTTAGCAAGATTCTCACTCCCTTTTCTTTATTTCCGCCATTGTCTCCAGATTCAAATGGCGACATTCGTCTGTTCGTTGATACCCCTACTTGAATTCCACTATGATCCGGTGCATCGCTCGTATCATTTTGAAGGGAGGTCTTGCAGATTCGTGTTTTTATTTACATAGGTCGTCCATTTGCACATCCTGTCCCTAGTTATCGATTTTCTCCTACTTCTCCCTATGGCGAGGAAATGGTTTTCGAACATGCACGTCCACTTGATGAAAGGATGTTACGTTCTTATCCCGCTTCATCTGCTGTCCATGGATTTCCAGAGTATGTTCCCGAGACGAGATATTCTGAAACTGATCCTTCAGAGGACACTCCTACTCATGTATATTCTAAGAGCTCTGCTCCTACTCCCACACGTGTAAGAGAGGGTAGTGAGGAAACAGTTGTTCAGCCGAGGTTAGCGAGAAGGCCGTCCATGCGACCCCAGCCTGGTGCATCTCGTGTGTCCCCTCCCGAGGGAGCTCATTAGTGGATCGGATTTATTCCCCCATTTTCAGGACAGTGGCCATAGAAGGTTCTTAGTAGACTTATGTGTGATCATGCACCCTAGTTTTAGGATAACCTTCCCAGCTTATGGAGTTATCTAGTTTAGGGGCATGAATTTCCTTAAGTATATTTTCTTTTATGGGTTTGCATAAGATAATGATGTATGAACATAACCCCCCTTTGAGTGAGGTTATTGTATGTAAATATATGCTATAATGTGCTTATGGATGTTATATGATGGAGCCTAAGTGATATGATGTGATATATTCTTAAACGTCTTATTATACTCCGCTTACTCGTTCACGTTGTACTCGGCTCACGTTTTCAATTATGTGTTTTAAAAAAAAGGCTCGTAATTTCACTAAGTATTTTCAAATTATGAAGAAAGAACCAAAGCAAGGAGTAAAGTCTAGTCATTAATCAGATTCAACCTAGGTGTATCTGGTTAATTACTAGGGTGTTACATTTTGGTATCAGAGCAGTTCGATTCTCATGGAGCCTGAGGATTGGACTAGCTATGCTTCTAAAGCATAATACGTTAGTGACGTCATGTGTAGATGTTTATCATTAGGATAAGCTTGGGGAGTAGAAATACATGACTACTGTATGTTGAAAGTGTCATGGTAACTTGCTCACTTTGCATGGAATATTGGGCCTGATCACCTCAGTGTTGCTGTTTTGTGTGTATAGGGACCAATGGCACGTCGACAACAGACTAGGAGCGCAGCACAAAATAATCACGACAACGAGACAGCCGAAGCACTCCGCGACGTAGCAAGGACCATGAGAATGATGATGGAACGAATGGATCAGGATCGTCAAGCCAATATGAATCAGCGACATGAGATTCCTGAACATGCCTGTTTCGGGGAGTTTCGTAAGGCAAACCCACCGGTTTTCAAGGGGACACTGAATCCAAATATTGCAGATGAATGGATTCGGAATATTGAGAAGGTCTTTGCTGTAGTCCCATGCTCGGAGGAGCAAAAGGTCACCTTCGCTACTCATATGCTTGAGGGTGATGCCAGTTTCTGGTGGACAGGTGTTCGAAGACTCCTGGAGACGCCCGATGTGGACATTGATTGGGAACTATTCAAGGTCCATTTTTACGAAAAGTACTTTCCAGAGTCAGTTAGAAATGCCAAGGACATTGAATTCATGCAACTTGTCCAGGGAATATGAATGTGGCCCAAGACACTTTGCCAGATTTGAAGAACTCATTAAGTTCTCAAGAATGTACCAAGGAAATCTGATGAGTCTTGAAATGCATTAAATACGAGTCGTGGTTGAAGGCGGAACTTAATGTGGGAATTGCACATTTGGAGATTAGGGATTTCTCTACCCTAGTTAACAAATGTCGGATTATTGAAGAAGGTCAGAGAAAACTAAACACCCCAAAGTCAGATAATATTACCAAAAAGTTGACACCTCAAGGTCAGCGATTCAAGAGCGAGAATCGAGCTCCATTCCCCCCTCAATCAAGACCACAAGGGACACAAAGAAATTTTCAACAAGGAAGGCCAAACAACAACAATCGCTATGATAACAACCGCTACAACAATAACCCAAGAACAATCACAACAACAACAATAACAACAATAAAGGAAAGCACCACAAAGAGGTCCAGAAGTACCTCCACGCCTCGCCATCCATGGAATGTCCCAAGTGCGGCAAGAATCATGGGAGCATGCCATGTCGAGCGGAACAAACGTGTGCTATCGATTGTGGAAAACCAGGTCATTACTCCAGAGAATGCACTTTGAAAGGAACCCGCCAACCCCAATCCCAAGCCGCAATACCAGGGAAGGGTATTTCTGTTAATCTTTGAAGAAACAACGAAGTCACGAAATCTCGTGGAAGGTAAGGGTAATATGCATGGTAAAGACTTAATTGTACTATATGATTCTGGCGCTTCTCATTCTTTTATCTCCCATTCATGTGTTAAAAGCCTTAATTTACCTATGGTGAGCTTCCTTTTGACCTTATTGTTTCTACCCGACCGAAAACCCGTTAGGACTTGTAAATGTTGTTTAGATTGTACTTTTATTATAGATAATAGATCCTTTGTTTTAGATCTTATTTGCTTACCCATGCGAGGTTTAGATGTGATTCTTGGCATGGATTGGCTTGAGGCCAACCGTGTCTTTGTTAAACTGTTATGAGAAAACCATCACTTTTCTTCCTATTCCTATTGAACCTAAGAAACCCATAAGTCTTTACATAATCTTTGTGAAATGGAGTGTGGTAAGGGTGAGAGTAAAGGTTACATTTTCTTAGCCGCTAGTGATGTAGACTTTGAGCAAAGTATCGATGAGATACCAATAGTAAGAAATTATCCCAAGTATTTCCAGATGAGATACGAGTTTCCCCAAGAGAGAGATAGAATTTTCCATAGAGTTGCTTAGGTCAAGGGACCTATATCCATAGCCCCATACAGATGTCCCCATTAGAATTGACCGAGTTAAAAACTCAATTGGAAGATTTATTGGAGAAAAAGTTTGTTAGGCCTAGTGCATCACCTTGGGGAGCCCCTGTGTTGTTTGTAAAGAAAAAGGATGGGAGTATGAGGATGTGTGTAGATTATAGGCAGTTGAATAAAGTAACGGTGAAAAACAAGTATCCTCTGCCTAGGATCGATGATTTGATGGACCAATTGAAAGGTGCGGTAGTGTTTTCTAAGATAGATTTGAGGTCAGGCTACCATCAAATTAGAGTGAGAGATGAAAACATACCTAAAACGGCCTTTCGCACTCGATATGGCCATTTTGAGTTTGCAGTAATGTCCTTTGGGTTAACCAATGCTCCAGCTATTTTTATGGATTACATGAATAGGATCTTTCGACCCTATTTAGATCAGTTTGTAGTTGTCTTTATAGATGACATTCTCATATATTCTAAGACCCATGAAGAGCATGAATGCCACCTAACCATAGTACTAGAGATCTTGAAGGAAAAGAAACTATATGCCAAGATTTCCAAGTGTGAGTTTTGGTTGGATAAGGTGCAATTTTTAGGGCATGTAGTATCTAAGAAAGGAATTGTCAGTAGATCCTAGTAAGGTAGAAGCGGTAGTAAGCGGGAAAGACCAACCACGGTAGCGGAAGTAAGGAGCTTTTTGGGTTTAGCCCAGGTTATTACCGTCGATTTATCAAGGATTTTCCCAGATTTCCCTACCTTTGACCAAGTGACTAGGAAGAACACCTTTTCATGGACCGGAGTGTGAAAAGAGCTTTCAAGAGTTAAAACACAAGCTAACCTCGACCCCTGTTTTAGTGTTACCGACCCCAATGTGCCTTTCGACGTGTATTGTGATGCTTCCAAAAAGGGTTTAGGTTGTGTATTGATGCAAGATAGGCAAGTGGTGGCCTATGCATCAAGACAACTCAAGCCACATGAGGCAAACTACCCTACCCATGACCTTGAGTTAGGCTGCCGTCGTGTTTGCTCTAAAGATTTGGAGACACCATTTATATGGAGTTAAGTTTGAGGTGTTTTCCGATCACAAGAGTTTGAAATATCTCTTTGATCAAAAAGAGCTAAACATGAGGCAAAGGCGATGGATGGAGTTCTTGAAAGATTATGATTTTGGATTGAACTACCATCCTGCTAAAGCTTATGTAGTAGGGGATCCTTTGAGTAGGAAGTCCTTACAAGTGTCCGTTTGATGGTGAAGGAGGTTGAATTGATTGAGCAATTTAGGGACTTAAACCTAGGAATGACTTTGACCACTAAGGGCATCAGAGCTTGTCATCTTAGAGTGACAAGTGAGTTCAAAGAAAGGATTGTTCAAGCTCAAGGGGCGATCTTGAGTTTCAAGAGACTTTAGGGCGGTGAAGGCGGGAAAGTTGATAGGTTTTACCCAAGGAATGGGCGATTTGTTGAGGTTTAAAGGTCGAATATGTGTAGCTGCTAGTGGTGGCCTCCGAAAGGATATTTTGGAGGAAGCCCATAAGAGCCATTTTACCCTTCATCCTGGTGCCACCAAGATGTATCAAGATTTGAAGAAGATGTTCCGGTGGCCTGGAATGAACAAAGTTGTGTGCACATGGGTGAGTAAGTGCTTCCTGTGTCAGAAGGTGAAGATTGAACACCAAAAACCCTCTGGAATGCTGCAACCTCTGTCGATCCCTGAGTGGAAGTGGGATAGTATCTCCATGGATTTTGTGACTGGATTACCAAGGACCCAAAGGAATCATGATACCATATGGGTAATCGTGGATCGATTGACAAAGTCGACCACTTTTACCTATTAAGGTGACTTATTCCTTGGATAGGTTAGCACAATTATATATTCGAGGAGATAGTGAGGTTACATGGGGTGCCGTCGGCGATAATCTCGGATCGAGATCCGCGATTTACGTCGCGATTTTGAGAGCCTTTCAAAAGGCATTTGGTTGAAAGTTGTGTCTAAGCACGACCTATCACCCCCAAACAGACGGTCAATCTGAAAGAACTATCCAAACCTTGGAGGATATGTTAAGGGCATGTGTTTTAGATCAAAGGGGAAGTTGGGATAAGTACGTGCCACTTATTGAATTTGCATATAACAACTTGATTATCATGCAAGTATCGGTATGGCACCGTATGAGGCCCTCTATGGACGGAAATGTCAATCTCCCTTATGTTGGTATGAACCCGAGAGCAAAGTTTACTTGGACCTGATATTGTGAAACAACGGAACAAATCAAAAGATTAGGGATAAGATTCTTCTTGCTCAAAGTCGAAGCAGAAAAACTATGCGGACAAGCGGCGAAAACCGCTAGATTTTCAAGAAGGGGACCACGTGTTCCTAAGGATCACCCCCCACCAGGCATAGGCGAGCAATAAAAGTAAAGAAATTGAGCCCAGATTTCTTGGTCCGTTTGAAATCCTTACCAAAGTAGGACAGTAGCCTCACAGTATAGCCCTACCCCGAGTCTATCCAACCTTCATGATGTTTTCCATGTCTCTCGATTAAGAAAGTATCAATCGACCGAGTCATGTACTAGAGCCGAACATGTACAATTAAGAGATAACCCTGACATTTAACTTACTACCCACGAGAATCGTCGACCGAGGAGTTAGCGATTAAGGAACAAGGCTGTACCCTGGTCAAAGTAGCATGGGGGACAGGTGAAACCAAAGAACTTACATGGGAGCTGGAATCAAACATGAAAGCACAATACCTCAGAGTTGTTCTCGTGTAACGAATTTCAGGCGAAATTCTTTTTAAGGAGGGAGTAATGTAACGCCCCAATTTTTCTGTAATTTTCTTGTCATTAGAAATTACTCAATTACCGAATTACCGTAGGTAATTATTACATAAGATTTGAGGCCGAACAATCCTCAATAAAGGAATATAACATTAGAAGAGAGGTTAGGAACGATTCATGCGAGAGTCGCAAATCCAATTTACAGACGTATAAAATGACCAAAATGTCCCTGAAGTTATTTTACTCAGAAAATGAGGATTGTGCCCCACATATTCTCAAGGGGATGTTTTGAGAATAATAAGGGATTGTTTGTGTTATGTGTGTTAATAGAGCAGTAAGAATCTCAATGTTGAGTTAAGCCTTGCACGAAAAAGACCAAAAGCAGCCCCTGCTTCCCATTTGTTTAACTCCGATGTGCGTGCCAGTGAGTCTAACCTCACTAAAATGTTTTAAAATGTGTTTTTAAGCCATGATTAACCATTGGTTAAGCTCGGGTGGCCTTAGGCGATTTTAAGTGAAAATGCGATTTTGCCCCAGTTTTGGGCGAGTTTGCGAATTTCGGGATTTTCGATTCATATACGAAACCTAAGCAATATTAGGCTCAAATTAAAGCTTATTAAATTCTAAATATTAATCTAGATTCAAAATTATGTATTTAGATTGATTAGAACCCAAAATTGCTCAAAAACACCCAAATTGCTTACTAATTCACTTAAGCCCTTAACCGTAAATTCTCTAAATTACATGAATACCTTGCCTACACCTAAATAATGCATGGAACACACAAATTTCACTTCTTTGGGCTGTAATGCACGAAATTATTGATGCCATTATGCAGCTGAATTATTTCCAAAAGTTGCACTAAAACAAAATGCCAAAATGTCACCATAAGAGACATAATTCCTTAATTTCATACAACTTTGTCTAAAATGATTTTTCCTCCATTATTACTCCTGAAAAATTCTGACAACTACCTCCTCATTTTGGCCAATTAGAAGCCTCAAAATCTTCTATAAATAGGCTTGCTTGAGTGGTCTTGGAATGCTTGGTTCATAACTAGTTTTTAGGAGCACCAAAAACTTTCTTTCTTCCTCCTCTTTGGCTGAATTCTTTCTTCAATTTTTCAAAGAGATTTTGTGTCATTTCACTTCAAGGAATCAAGTTCTCTTCCTCTTCTTCAACTCATATTAGGTAGGGAGTAGTTTCTAAATTTATTTCTATGCTTTGAGGAGTTGTGTTTTTAGCTCAAAATGATGAAATTATGA
The DNA here is from genome assembly GCA_031216125.1 of Dalbergia cochinchinensis. Taxonomy (NCBI): domain Eukaryota; kingdom Viridiplantae; phylum Streptophyta; class Magnoliopsida; order Fabales; family Fabaceae; genus Dalbergia; species Dalbergia cochinchinensis. Next base: position 35,522,633 of record CM062372.1, read on the forward strand.
ACTTACCTTACCTTTTCATTTTGGTTTTCCTCTTCAATTTTTCTTTAACCAATTCAACCATATGGCCTAGGTGGAACTAAGATGATGGCTTGATGATGAGGACCTTGAGGGTGGGTTGTAAATCCATCACAAATTAGGCCTCTAAAGCTTGAAAATTCCACTTGATGCAAAACCTTAAAGAATAATGCTTTATGATGCTAAAACAAAGATTTTTAGTTTAGAACTTGAAAGATGTATTTTTTCCTTTTATGTTTTATTTCTTGTTAAGATATGTATTGGGTTGAATTTATAATTCTTTTAAAGTCTTGAAGGAGCTCTAGTAAAGAAACAAAATGAATTTGCATCCATGATTAAGTTTATGCTTTGCATAACCATGTTTACCTTCTAGGTCATCACTAAATTTTCAAGAATGAATAAAGGAACTTGCATTTCTCATGTTTAAATTCCAAGCTTGTATTTCATGTTTATGTTTCAAGTGATCACTTAATCTTTCAAGATAATTAAGAGGTTGCATCTCATATTTAATTTATGCTCTCACTATATTTTATAATGGCTAAAAGAATCAACGCATGACATGTTTATTTTATGCCATCACCTAAAGATCCTAGAGCTTAAAGACTTGCCCATGTATCACAAGCAAAGAAATATGATTATTGGAGTTAAAGAATTTATTCTTTAAAAAGTCTTGAGATTGGAGCTTAAAAGATGTAATAATAATTCTCTTCTCCCTCTACTGGTCTGAGGGACTACATCAGCTCAGTTTCTTAATATTCTCTTCTCCTCTCTCTTGGTCTGTGCGGACTACAGCTCAGGTTTCTTGTATCATGTTTATATTTCAAGTTCTTGCATCATGTTTAATTTTCAAGTCATCACCTTAAATCTTAAAGATAAAGAAATGGAATTGCATATCATGTTTATAATTCCAAGCTATCACCTTATAAAGATAAGATTAAAATAAGGTTGCATAGCATGTTTTTAATTCTAAGATGTCACCTAAATCTCTAAAGCTCAAGACTTACTCCTTTTATCTTAAGTGAGAATTTTAATTGTGAAGATCCTCCCAAATTTGACAAAACAACTAGTATTTTATATGCACTTAAAATATGATTCTATGTAATTGCATGAGGTTCATGATTCGACCACTGATCTGAGTTTAGTATCAATGTGTGATAATGATTTGATATGATTGAAGTTGTGATAATTATGGTTTATTGTTAAGAGAATGATTCATAATTGGTTTAGTAACTAATTAGTTCTATAATTGATAATTCTATGTAAGGATTGGATGCTTATTAAGTACTTGATATCATTGAATGATTTCCTGACTTGCATGTTATAGTTCTTTGTTGCAAATAATAAGAATGCTTATACATGAAATGTTCTTATGTAAATTCACCTTTGTTGTTAGAAGAAAGTGTATCATTGTAAAAGTGTAATTTGGAAAGGTTACGGCTAAGGAAAGACTTGGTATTTAAGCGTGTCCATTGTGACCCACCTCTTTCCTGAGAATCTCCCATATGCATGATTACAGTTGATATATATTATTCTAGCTTAAGACTATAAATGAGAAAATGTTATGATGTTTATGAATTGTATTATGATATAACATGCAAAGATTTAATGGTGACTTAAACTTATAAGAAAATGATCCTTTGGAACCATCAGACTATAGGTGGTGAAAAGGTGATTTTAGCCTACTAACCCGTTCTCTCAAAAGGGTAGAGTCGGGACTTTAGCTTATCAAAAGGGATAAGTATATGCTAGTGACGACTAGTAAAGTATGAGCTCATAACCTAAATTACTCCCAAAAGGGTGGAGTATAGGGTGGCCCAAGGAAAATAATGATGATGATAAGATTTTAAGTCACCTAAGGCACTAAAGAAATGAAATATGTGCACTGTGTCCATGTGTAGCTAATATTATATGACGTTCTTTTATGCATGTTATTTTGATAATGATGATGAGGAATATGATGTAATGATAAAGGAAAAGTTCATTGTAAATATGACATGTTAAGAATAAGATGCATTATAAGACGCATGATTAAAAATTGAAGAACCTCGGTTAAGTATTTGTCCGAACTTAAAATGAATCTTTGCATGCTCACTATTTTAGAATAATCCTGAGGTTCCTGGGGACTTTGATGATGACACTGTAGAAGGAGGTACCTTACTGAGAATTCTTTAGCAAGATTCTCACTCCCTTTTCTTTATTTCCGTCATTGTCTCCAGATTCAAATGGCGACATTAAGTCTGTTCGTTGACCCCTACTTGGGAATTCCACTATGATCGGTGCATCGCTCGTATCATTTTGAAGGAGGTCTTGTGATTCGTGTTTTTATTTACATAGGTCGTCCATTTGCACATCCTGTCCCTAGTTATCGATTTTCTCCTACTTCTCCCTATGGCGATGAAATGGTTTTCGAACATGCACGTCCACTTGATGAAAGGATGTTACGTTCTTATCCCGCTTCATCTGCTGTCCATGGATTTCCAGAGTATGTTCCCGAGACGAGATATTCTCAAACTGATCCTCTGAGGACACTCCTACTCATGTATATTCTAAGAGCTCTGCTCCTACTCCCACGTGTAAGAGAGGGTAGTGAGGAAGCAGTTGTTCACCGAGGTTAGCGAGAAGGCCGTCCATGCGACCCGACTGGTGCATCTCGTGTGTCCTCCCGAGGGAGCTCATCGATGGATCGGATTTATTCCCCATTTTCAAGACAGTGGGCATAGAAGGTTCTAAGAAGACTTAAGTGTGATCATGCAGCCTAGTTTTAGGATAACCTTCCCGGCTTATGGAGTTATCTAGTTTAGGGGCATGAATTTCCTTAAGTATATTTTCTTTTATGGGGTTGCATAAGATAATCATGTATGAACATAACCCCCCTTTGAGTGAGGTTATTGTATGTAAATATATGCTATAATGTGCTTATGGATGTTATATGATGGAGCCTAAGTGATATGATGTGATATATTCTTAAACGTCTTATTATACTCCGCTTACTCGTTCACGTTGTACTCGGCTCACGTTTTCAATTATGTGTTTTTAAAAAAAAAAGGCTCGTAATTTCACTAAGTATTTTCAAATTATGAAGAAAGAACCAAAGCAAGGAGTAAAGTCTAGTCATTAATCAGATTCAACCTAGGTGTATCTGGTTAATTACTAGGGTGTTACATGCTCCGCATGCACACCGCCGCCCTAGCCATGCGAGACTATCCAGATTACGTGCCCCGGACCTACTTCTCGGAGACCGACCCGTCCGAGGACCCGCCTACTCATCCGTATAGCGAGAGCTCTGCCCCCTCTCCGCCATTGATGAGGGAGGGCAGTGAGGATACTGTGACTCAGCCCTGACTTGCACGACGACCGGAGATGCGGCTACACCGCGAGGGTCACTCTCGATCCCCGTTCCGCCTCTTTACGCCCGAGGAGCTCGCACAGTTTCCCGGATACTTGCCTCGTTCACGAGACGGATGTCAGTAGGAGGTGACGATCGACCGATGGAGTACCCGGTTAGAGCACACACCACTTAGATGGGGATAAACCTTCTTTTGTTTAGAGGTTATCCCATTAGGTGCACTCGGGTAGGGGAGTAGATCATGTTTATGTTTATGTTGTACTTCCTTTCTTGTATTTTCCTTGTACCAAATTAAGTCCCACACTTATAAGTGGGCAAGTTATATATATATAAGATGATATTCAGTGATGTTCATGTTGTGCCTTATGTTATGATGTTGTGAGACATTTGTTTACCATACATGGTTTACCGCTTATCGCATCACGCGGCTCTCACTTTTATTTCAAAAAAAATTTACCCGTATTTTCCGCTAAGTAATTCAAAGCTAAATGAGGACTATGAAGTAACAAACTAATGATTAACCTAATTATGTTCTAGAGCATTGGGTTAAAAATTAGGATGTTACAGGATGACAATGACAATGGCTTCTTGGAGAAGAATTTTGCTCATATATATCTTATAAGAAAAATTGTGATTGGTTAACATAAAGCATAATTGCTTTTCATTAAAGGAACTTAATATCAATGGCTAAGATTTGATCTTTCATCCAAGATAAAATCTTAGACATTCATTTGGCATTCAAAGGGATAGACTTCATTATTTTGCAGAGATTAACTAGCTTTCGGTGTTAAAAATCGCACATCGAAATTTCACCGAACGGGTGAAACAGTGTACCCGGGAAATCAAACATTGCCCGAAAAATAATTTCGGGTATAAAATCTTTATTTCTACCTATTTCTAACCATAATTATATAATTTCTCAATTTCGGGCATCTCTGGGTCCCAATTCTAGGGTTTCGGCTGTCCCGGCGGGCCTGCGGGGCCCGTAAGTTACTATTCACGATTGTTTTTTTTTTTGTTTAACAAATCCGTTGGATCGTCCTCATCATTGTTCAAACTATCAAATTTTTGAAATTATGACTAATAAAGCTCAAATTAATTTTTAGACAATTTTCTAGGGTGTTACAAGCTCTTACATCACTAGTCATCACTACAATCTTTCAAAACTTTTTAGACATCACAAAAACAAGATTCATCATCAACAAGGCCTTTTTCAAAATCTCCAACTCCTTAAACGGAAACACCCATTTATAATGGTAAATGCACATGGAACCGAAATTCTTTTGTGAGTTAAGAAGAGTAAATCTTAAGCTCTAGGATTATTTAGGTGATGGCGTAAATTTAAACGTGCAAATGCATACCTTCTTTTAATTTTGTTACTATGAAGTGATGACAATGGGAAAGTAAATATGAGATGCAAAGCTTGAATGTAAACATGTAATGCAAGTCCAATTCTTTATTTTAGTGCTCTAGGCTCCACAACAGTCGACTTTAAGGCCGAAATAGGCGAGCTTTGAGATTATTTGTTGGTGATAGCAAGGAAACATAAATATGAATGCGAGGCTTAAACATAAATATGCAATGCAAGGACTTGAAATATAAATATGAATGCAATCCATTTATTATCTTTTTGAGTCCTAGGCTCAAGATCACCACTTAACCTTTCTGAAAACAACACCCATTCTTTACTTTCAAAAACCACTTAAAAGTGAAACCTTCAAGCTCTAGAGGTCAACCAAATGATGATTTTGCAACCAACACCCAAGACCCTCATCATCAAGCCATGGTTTCTTCCCAGTATAGGCCATTGTGGCCAAAAATCAAGAGAAGGAAAGAGGAAGAGTAAGAACCAACAAGAAAATGGAGAGGGAAAGAAGAACCAACATCATATCATTTCAAATCATAAGCAATAGAAAAAGAGAATAGCACTCTTCACACAACTCCCTACCTTGGATGTGTTTCTTGATTGAGAGAAGGAGTTTGCTCTTAGGAGAACGGAAAGGAAGGAGAAGAGCTCTTTGAAGTTGAGAGAAAGAAAGCTTTTGGAGGTGTAAGAGAAATTAGCAAAGGGATTCTTTGGGGAGGCTTGTCCTTTTTATAAAGGATTTTCAACATGAGGGGAGGGCGGAGGGAGGTGCCACCATTTGGAGGAAGAGAGAGAGGAAAAATATCTTATTCAAAGGCATCATATCATGGCATGGTGTAGGCATGGCTCAAGGCATGGTAAGGTATGGGTGGCCATGCTTTTCCAGAAGAACTTGGGGGACAAGTTGCTCCTTAATTGTGAGTTAGGATGTGTTTAGGTGTACTTTTGATTAGGCTTAAGATTAGGAGTTTGTAGTTAAGTGTTTGAGTGAAAGGATAAGTAATTAAGGCTATTCAAGGCATGATTAATGAGCATTCTTGCCCATTAGTAGAGTCAAACCATATTCAATCAAGATTTTCAATCACATCCTAGATTCCTTAAATCATGGGATTGGAATAGTGAAAACACTATTTAAGATTCCATGACTTGGAGTCTTGAGTTTTAAGAGAGGTTTGGATTTAATCTAAACAATTTTAGGTTCTAATTAATTTTAATAAATCATTTTGGCTCTAGATTAATTATGGAAATTAATTAATCTTCAATTAGAGCCTAATATTGCTTAGGTTTGCTTAATTACGTCATTAAGCTCAAAATCACTATTCCAGGGGCAAAATCGTAATTTTATACAAAAACTGCCTGAGACTATCGGGACTTAAACAAATATGGCCAGGTTCATAAAAACATCATCTTAAACCCTTCAGGATACTCCGGGCTCAAACAGTCCTTATACCCTATGTAAAAACGTTGTAGGTATTTTGGTCATTTTCGCTTAGACAGAAAAATCGGGGTGTTACATTCCTTGAAACCATTGCCTTTAAACGCATCTTCTAGGACACGTGTTGATCACTTATTTATGTCTTGGAAAAATAGTCTAAAAGAGTATACTGTCTTCTTGTCAGCTATATTACAGAAGCCATTGTGAAATAGAGGAGACTTCTGATGATCTTTAGAGACTACCTCCTACGTTCTGAACCATGGTTTCTGAACCTTCTTTTCTAGAGCACATTGACATTTTTCTTTAAAGGCAGAAAAGATAAGTAACCGGTTTTGACATTGAGATTTTGAATTTTCCATGAGCGCTTTTGAATTTGAATTTCAAATTTTTCTTCCTCCGTGTGTTGCAGATATCACAAATTTTGATACGTGAGATTTCTGAACTAGGATATCATTTCCTTGGCAAAGGGAATGACTGGTCTTCAGAGATTGCTTGATTCCTTCAAGTAAGCATACTTTCTGATTTCTAGTTCTACTTTCTGAAGTCTCAATATCTCTATTTCTTGGAATGTTGAAGTCTTCTTCAATCATTTAGCCATCAAGGACTTAGATAAGAATATAATCTCACTTCTTTAATAGACCAAGAACTAGTAACATAATTACACATGCATAGTAATATATATATATATATATATATTCATTTGAGTAAGCCTTGCTCTTTGCTAAAATGATAGATACCTATTGTAATCTTACAAGAAATTCAATAGAGACATTAGTCGTTCTTCAAAGTATTTTCTTTGAATTGGTTTTGCTGTCATTCAAAACATTTGAATGCAAGAGTTTAGGAGCTAACACTTGCCTCTCCCTTACACTCTCATATTTTAATTTTCTAACATTTTTGTGTCTTGTTCAAGAAGCTTGGCCAAAAACTCTCTATTCTCTCTCAACTCAAGAGCTCTTTTCTTCTTCTTCGACCATTAAGAACCCCTATCCTCTACCTTCTCTCCACCTCAATCCACCATACCACCACCATATGTAACACCCTAGTAATTAACCAGATACACCTAGGTTGAATCTGATTAATGACTAGACTTTACTCCTTGCTTTGGTTCTTTCTTCATAATTTGAAAATACTTAATGAAATTACGAGCCATTTTTTTTTTAAACACATAATTGAAAACGTGAGCGGAGTACAACGTGAACGAGTAAGCGGGGTATAATAAGACGTTTAAGAATATATCACATCATATCACTTAGGCTCCATCATATAACATCCATAAGCACATTATAGCATATATTTACATACAATAACCTCACTCAAAGGGTGGGTTATGTTCATACATCATTATCTTATGCAAACCCATAAAAGAAAATATACTTAAGGAAATACATGCCGGTAAACTAGATAACTCCATAAGCCGGGAAGGTTATCCTAAAACTAGGGTGCATGATCACACATAAATCTACTAAGAACCTTCTATGGCCGCTGTCTTGGAAATAGGGGAATAAATCCGATCCATCGATGAGCTCCCTCGGGAGGGACACACGAGATGCACCAGTGAGGTCGCATGGACGGCCTTCTCGCTAACCTCGGCTGAACAAGCTGTTTCCTCACTACCCTCTCTTACACGTGTGGGAGTAGGAGCAGAGCTCTCAGAATATACATGAGTAGGAGTATCCTCTGAATGATCAGTTTCAGCATATCTCGTCTCGGGAACATACTCTGGAAATCCATGGGACATAGATGAAGCGGGATAAGAACGTAACATCCTTTCATCAAGTGGACGTGCATGTTCGAAAACCATTTCATCGCCATAGGGAGAAGTAGGAGAAAATCGATAACTAGGGACAGGATGTGCAAATGGACGACCTATGTAAATAAAAACACGAACTGCGCACCCCCCTTCAAAATGATACGACGATGCAAGGATCATAGTGGAATTCCCAAGTAGGGGTATCAACGAGCAGGACGAATGTCGCCATTTGAATCTGGAGACAATGGCGGAAATAAAGAAAAGGAGTGAGAATCTTGCTAAAGAATTCTCAGTAGGGTACCTCCTTCTCTGATGTCATCATCAAAGTCCCCAGAACCTCGGGATTATTCTAAAATAGTGAGCATGCAAAGATTCATTTTAAGTTAGGACAAATACTTAATCGAGGTTCGTCAATTTTTAATCATCGTCTTATAATGCATCTTATTCTTAACATGTCATATTTACAATGAACATTTCCTTTATCATTACATCATATTCCTCATCATCATTATCAAAATAACATGCATTAAAGAACGTCATATAATATTAGCTACACATGGACACAGTGCACATATTTCATTTCTTTAGTGCCTTTGGTGACTTAAAATCTTATCATCATCATTATTTTTCTTGGGCCACCCTATACTCCACCCTTTTGGGAGTAATTTAGGTTATGAGCTCATACTTTACTAGTCGTCACTAGCATATACTTATCCCTTTTGATAAGCTAAAGTCCCGACTCTACCCTTTTGAGAGAAACGGGTTAGGGGCTAAAATCACCTTTTCACCACCTATAGTCTGATGGTTCCAAAGGATCATTTTCTTATAAGTTTAAGTCATCATTAAATCTTTGCATGTTATATCATAATACAATTCATAAACATCATAACATTTTCTCGTTTATAGTCTTAAGCTAGAATAATATATATCAACTGTAATCATGCATATGGGAGATTCCCAGGAAAGAGAGGTGGGTCACAATGGACACGCTTAAATACCAAGTCTTTCCTTAGCAGAACCTTTCCAAATTACACTTTTACAATGATACACTTTCTTCTAGCAACAAAGGTAAATTTTACATAATAAAGAACATTTCATGTACAACTATTCTCATTATTTGCGTCAGCAACTATAACATGCAAGCAAATCATTCAATGATATCAAGTACTTAATAAGCATCCAATCCTTACATAGAATTATCAATTATAGAACTAATTAGTTACTAAACCAATTATGAATCATTCTCTTAACAATAAACCATAATTATCACAACTTCAATCATATCAAATCATTATCACACATTGATACTAAACTCGGATCAGTGGCGAATCATGAACCTCATGCAATTACATAGAATCATATTTTAAGTGCATATAAAATACTAGTTCCTCAGTAAAATCCTTGCAAAGCCTTAAAACTCATTTATAAACTAGTTCTTTTGTCAAATTTGGGAGGATCTTCACAATTAAAATTCTCACTTAAGATAAAAAGGAGTAAGTCTTGAGCTTTAGAGATTTAGGTGACATCTTAGAATTATAAACATGCTATGCAACCTTATTTTAATTTTATCTTTATAAGGTGATAGCTTGGAATTATAAACATGATATGCAATTCCATTTCTTTATCTTTAAGATTTAAGGTGATGACTTGAAAATTAAACATGATGCAAGAACTTGAAATATAAACATGATACAAGAAAGCTGGGAGCGGTAATCCGCACAGGACGATGAGGGAGAAGAAAATATTAAGAAACCGGAGCGGTGAGTCCGCATAGGACCAATAGAGGAGAAGAGAATATTAAGAAACCGGAGCGGTAGTCCGCACAGGACCGATAGAGGGAGAAGAGAATATTAAGAAACCGGGCGGTAGTCCGCACAGGACCGATAGAGGAGAAGAGAATATTATTATTACATCTTTTTAGCTCCAATCTCAAGACTTTTTAAAGAATAAATTCTTTAACTCCAATAATCATATTTCTTTGCTTGTGATACATGGCCAAGTCTTTGACCTCTAGGATCTTTAGGTGATGGCATAAAATAAACATGCCATGCGTTGATTCTTTTAGCCATTATAAAATATAGTGAGAGCATAAATTAAATATGAGATGCAACCTCTTTATTATCTTGAAAGATTAAGTGATGACTTGAAACATAAACATGAAATACAAGCTTGGAATTTAAACATGAGAAATGCAAGTTCATTTATTCATTCTTGAAAATTTAGTGATGACATAGAAGGTAAACATGGTTATGCAAAGCATAAACTTAATCATGGATGCAAATTCATTTTATTTCTTTACTAGAGCTCCTTCAAGACTTTAAAAGAATTATAAATTCAACCCAATACATATCTTAACAAGAAATAAAACATAAAAGGAAAAAAATACATCTTTCAAGTTCTAAACTAAAAATCTTTGTTTTAGCATCATAAAGCATTATTCTTTAAAGTTTTGCATCAAGTGGAATTTTCAAGCTTTAGAGGCCTAACTTGTGATGGATTTACAACCCACCCTCAAGGTCCTCATCATCAAGCCATCATCTTAGTTCCACCTAGGCCATATGGTTGAATTGGTTAAAGAAAAATTGAAGAGGAAAACCAAAATGAAAAGCTAAAGCAAGTTCATAATTTCATCATTTTGAGCTAAAAACACAACTCCTCAAAGCATAGAAATAAATTTAGAAACTACTCCCTACCTAATCTGAGTTGAAGAAGAGGAAGAGAACTTGGTTTCTTGAAGTGAAATGAAACAAAATCTCTTTGAAAAATTGAAGAAAGAATTCAGCCAAAGAGGAGGAAGAAAGAAAGTTTTTTGTGCTCCTAAAAACTAGTTATGAACCAAGCATTCCAAGACCACTCAAGCAAGCCTATTTATAGAAGATTTTGAGGCTTCTAATTGGCCAAAATGATGAGGTAGTGGACGGAATTTTGCAGGAGAAATAAGGGAGGAAAAATCATTTTAGACAAAGTTGTATGAAATTAAGGAATTATGTCTCTTATGGTGACATTTTGGCATTTGTTTTAGTGCAACTTTTGGCAATAATTCAGCTGCATAATGGCATCAATAATTTCGTCCATTACAGCCCAAAGAAGTGAAATTTGTGTGTTCTATGCATTATTTAGGTGTAGGCAAGGTATTCATGTAATTTAGAGAATTTACGGTTAAGGGTTTAAGTGAATTAGTAAGCAATTTGGGTGTTTTTGAGCAATTTTGGGTTCTAATCAATCTAAATACATAATTTTGACTCTAGATTAATATTTAGAATTTAATAAGCTTTAATTTGAGCCTAATATTGCTTAGGTTTCGGTATACGAATCAAAAATCCCGAAATTCAAAGCTGTCCAAAAGCAGGGGCAAATCGTACTTTCACTTAAAATTGCCGAGGCCACCCGAGCTTAACCAATGGTTAATCATGGCTTAGAAACACATTTTAAAACATTTTAGTTAGGTTCGGGCTCAGTCGGCACGCGCATCGGAGTTAAAGCTTGACCATGAAGAGCGTTTTGGTCATTCGCCGTCGGAACTCAAAATTGAGATCCTTCTGCTCTATTAATACACATAACACAAACAATCCCTTATTATCCTCAAAATATCCCCTTGAGAATAGGTGGGGCCCACGATCCTCATTTTAAAGTAAAATAACTTGAGGGCATTTTGGTCATTTTATACATCTGAAATTAGGGATTTGCGACTCTGCATGAATCGTTCTAACCTCTCTTCTAATGTTATATTCCTTTATTGAGGATTGTTCGGCCTCAAATCTTATGTAATAATTACCTACGGTAATTGAGTAATTGAGTAATTTCTAATGACAGTAAAAATTACAGTAAAAATTGGGGCGTTACACCATAGATCATCTCCAAGACACAGTAGCTCAAAGAAAAATCCTCCTTCCCTTTTCTTTTCCCTTGGAAGAATTTGTTCTTGCTCTAAGAGAAGATTTGTTCTTCTCATTCCTTTGCACAAGACCAAAGCTATCTTTTAAAGGGAAAACACACTTAGTAAGGATTTTGTTTTGAGTTCTTTCTCTTGTCTCTTTTTCATTTTCAGATTTGATGATGGATAAATGGCTATGTTATTGTTGTTGGATGGTTAAAAACCATGACTTGATGATGAGATATCTTAATGGTGGGGTTGATACCACCATGTGCTTGACCTCTAAAGTGCAAAGTCTGGCTTCTTCTTTTTAGTCTTAAAGAATGAGTTAAAGATGGAATACTTGTTGGTTCCTTTGAAATATTTTCTTTCTTTGATGTTTAAGACCATAGCTTGATGATGAAGGTTTTAATATTGGTTGTATTACCATCATTTGTTTGACCTCTAGAGCTCAAGACATGATCGTTAGTTTTCAAATAATATGAGAAATGGAATATTGATGGCTTTCTTTGGTTGTTTTTGTTTGAGCTTGATGGTGAGTCCAAGAAACGAGGTTCTTGGAACCATGGTGTTGATGGACTCTAAAGTTCATTTTCATTTTGTAAGATTGATTGGGGTTAAAGAGTTTTCTCTCTTTAAAAAGGATTCTTGAGTTTGGAGGTTAAAGAGATATAAAAATGGAATACATTCATGTTTATTTTCCAAGTTCTTGCATCTCATGTTTAAATTCCAAGCCTTGCATATCATGTTTATATTCCAAGTTATCACATTAAATCTTAAATATAAGAAAATGGACTTGCATTTCATGTTTATATTTCTAGTCATGCATGTTTATGTTTCAAGTTATCACCTAAGCCTTGAAGACTTAAAATGAGCTTGCATCTTCATATTTAAATTCCAAGTCTTGCACATCATATTTATATTTCCAAGTTCTCACTTTATAATGACAAAGAAAAATGAGACTTGCATAGCATGTTTATGATTCTAGCCATCACCTAAATCTCTAAAGCTCAAGACTTGCCTCTTTCATCTTAAATGGAAATTTTGATCATAGATACCATTTTATTATTTATACATTTCGACCACAAGAAGATGAAGTTTTAAAGTTAGTTTTACTTTACTTTGAGGCTTTAACCACAAAGAGCTTTTGAAAGATTTAGGGACTCAAGAGGAATAAAAATATGATTCTATGTGATTAAAAAACCTATTAATAAAGAGTTTGTTTTGATTAGGAAAATATGAGTATGATTTCAAAGAAAACATTGGAATGATGTTTAAAATGGTTTTAGAATGAAAGAACAACTTGAAGGGTGCCAAAACTTGAGTTTGTAAACTTTTGAGGTTTTTGGTAATCGTTACCTGCATGTTTTTGAAGCCGGAAAATGAGTTTTTGGCTCAGGTAATTGATTACCATACTCTGTAATCGATTACCAGGATGTTCTTGAAGGCCCAGAATGTGTTTTTCCCACTGGTAATCGATTACACAACTCATGTAATTGATTACCAGCAAGCTAATCAAGCCAATTTCGAAAATTTAACACTGGTAATCGATTGCACAGCCTATGTAATCGATTACCAATAGCTTGAACATGTTTGTTTTGAAATTTTGAACTGTGTAATTGATTGCTAGCTCATGTAATCGATTACCAGACCCAGAAATGTGTAAATAAGTGTGTGCCTACTTGAAATAACATGAGTTAATGACCTTGCATGCTTGATCTTTGAATTATGTAAATGATAATCTTTAGTATGATTGTATATATCTTGTTGAGCATAGCATGTACATTAGCTAAGTTCGGTCCTTAATTTTGGACACACTGGGTAGGAGCATGTTTATTGTTATAAGATATTGATTTATGACATGCTTAGGGATATATGCAAAGAATGTGATGCATGCTTATGTGATCAATTACATGATATATTATGGCATGTTATGATTAAGCTTGAATATTTGAGGTGCACAACTTAAGTGTTTTGTGAGCATGGAATACGAAATGATATATTCATACATTTGCATCTTAAGATAACATGCTAAGGTTAAGGTGACATGAAACACATGGAAATGATCCTCTAGACTCCCCAAATTAAAGGTCATGAGAGGTGATCCAATATGGTGATCCTTTAGACTCCCCGAATTAAAGGTTATGAAAGGTGATCTTATGCCTCCTATCCCGCACTCTGGGAGTTGGGAATTAGCTTATCGAGAAGACAAGTGTAGACTAGTGAGATATAAACTCATAACCTAGAACTTTCAAAGGAGAGAATATTAGGGCGGCCCCTATCGAAAAGAGAATAGGAAGCTTAAGTCACCTAAAAGATTAATGAGGAAAAGATCATATGCTAGAAGAGTTTACATTCCTTATTCTAGGACGACATGCACTCATGACTTATTATGTTGCATTCATGCATTAAGATTCATGTTAAAATAGGCGAGCCTCAGATTAATGGTATTTGGAAACTTAATAATTGAACCTTAACTCAAGATTCCTAAAGACGTAGAAGATGACACATGTTAGGAAGCAAATGCCCTATTGAGATTCTTATATAAGTATCTCATCCCCATTGTCTTTCTTTCCATCTTGTCTTTAGAGGTTGATGGCATTATTCGTGATCTTCATGGATGCTCATACCTGGGAGTTGCACTTTGATGCTGCTCATCAGGTGTATCACTTCGTGGGTGGATGTGTTGTATGCCTTTTTGTCTTCATGGAGCACCCCTTTGCACCCAATCATTAGCTGTAGGTTCTCTCCTGCCACTGCGTTCGCTGATGATCTCATTTTTGAGCATTCTCATCCGCATGGGGAGAAAATTCTCTATACTCACCCTGCTATTTTGGCTATTCGTGATTACCCCGTCTACATACCTTGGTCACCCACTCATTAGACTGGACTGTTTTCAGACCCATCCGAGGATTCACCTGCCCGAGCTATCCTCGGCGTTGCCCTACCATTCCAATGGAGATAGGGGGTAGCAGAGAGGCGACGGTGACCTAACCCATGCGAGGATCCCAACATGTTTGTGGGGGACCCACTCGACCATGCCGAGATGCCCATGCTCGACCTGCCCATTGTCTTGCCATACCCGATGAGCTGGCTCAATGGATTGGTTACCTTCCTTCCTCTTGGGAGCGATAGTAGTAGGAGTTAGCAGTGGACCTCATAGAGCGCCCATGCATATATTATGGAGAGGATAGCCTTCTTTTGCTTTTTGTTTATTAGAGGTTATTTACCTAGGCGACCCCAGTAGGAATAGCGGGGAGGAGAGGTTTTGGCTAGTTGTATTTAGTTTTTCTTTTCTTAACTTCTATGGATGATTGTACTATCCCAACCTCTAATAGTGGGTATGATGCTACATATTATAAAAACATATTATGGTATGTAAAGAGCAACAATTGATGCTAGTAACATATGAATCTATGATGATGTGTTATGTTATGACTTTATGTTTAATTATAATCCATGTCTATCTATGATGTGCTTTAATTTCTTTTCTACATGTATGTGAGACAGAGATGACTTAGTTTATTTTAAGTATATGCGGCTCATCTTTTAGTCTTAAATTTGAAAAAAAATCTACCCAAATTTTCTCTAAGTATTTTAAAAATTTAAAGTTAAGAACTAGAACAAAAGAGTAATGACTAATAATTAATTTAAATGTGTCCTAGGCATGTTGGGTTAAATATTAGGATGTTACATGGTGTGTTGGGGAAAGTAAACTTGACTACCCTTAAATTGTGTTGGGAAAAGTAAACCTAGCTAGGAATAAGTCTGTGTGAGAATTGGAAAAAGTAAATCCAATGATCATGTGTAGGAATGAGCTTAGTCTTGAAAAGTAGCCTATTACCCTAAAGTGGTCAAAGCCACAAAAGTTGAGGGCCAAGGCGAATTAAAGTAGCAATGGTTCTAAGTAGTTGTTTACATTATGTGCTAACTAAAGAATTTTTAGTAATCGATATTGAGGCCAATATGTTTAAGTTGTGATTTGGCAATATATGGTTTATATGATGTTGAGTAGTATGATATGTGTTTGAATAATAAAAGCTTCCCACTTCGGAAGGATGATTTTAGAACTTTAAAATGAACCTTTAATATGTATTGTATGATCACATTTTCTTCATAAAACGAAGTGGTTGGGACGATGACAATGACATTATGATTATGTATTTTGGGGATACCTTACTTGGAATTTCATAATTCTCACCCCTGCCTGTTTGTGTTCTTATGTCATGTCTAAGTTGATTTCAGACAATAGTGAAGCAGCTATAAGAAGGACTAAATTGTAATTTCTGTAGTTTAGTTGTGGCAACTCGTATCTATTGTACATAGTTATATATATATATATATATATATATTGGTCTATAAATATAGTAAAGAACAAATGTATTGTAAAGCTCTTAGAAGAGCTTCTTTTTGTATTTGACCTTGTATTAAATAGCCACTTTGTTTCTTTGATATATATTTTGACAGAACCATGAATTAGTTACTATATGGTTCCATTGATTTTGCTATAGATAATTAAGAAAGGCCCACTAATTTGTAAGTAACAACTCCTAAGTATAATATCATGACTTAAGGATGAGGTTGTATTTAGGAGGGTGTTACAAGATCATCATGTGCATGCTTCATGTCTTATCATAATTCATGAAATCTCTTACAAGTATAGTCCAAAAGCCTCATAACATTTCATGAGGTCTCAATTTATCTCGCTTGCTCAGAATAAGAATGTCAAGGTAAGGCGAAAGTGATGTTTTCCCCTCTATCACCCCATATTAAATCTAATGTAGCTAGTTCGATTGAGCTCATCATAGGATCGATAAGATGAAATTTTGGTGGTTATTTGTAAAATTGTCAAGGAGGTGAGATGGTTGGTTTAGGTGATTATGTAAGATGATGGCTTTTAAGAAAAGAACTTAAGAGTTCAAGTAAGAGAAAGTAAAGTATCATGGATTCTTTTACATTCCCATGCCTGTTGTAACATCCTAATTTTTAACCCAATACTCTAGAACATATTTAGCTTAATCACTAGTACATTCGTCATAGCTTCCTCTTTACTTTAAAATACTTAGCGAAAAATACTGGTAAATTTTTTTTTGAATTATAAAACCAAAGTGAGAGCCGCGCGACACGATGAGCAATAAAACATGGATGGGAAAAGCAAACATCTCATAACATCATAACATAAAGCAAGTAAAGGCACATCACAATAAAGCGATATGCATATTTATATATAATATGATATGCCCACTTATGTAGAGTGGGACTTAGTTTGGTGCAACTGGAATAGAAATACATGGAAAATGAAAGTACAACAAAGGCAATAAAAGAAACTCTCCTAACTCTAGTGCGCCTACAAATAGATAGCCTTAAAACAAAAGGAGGCTATCCAGGCCTAGTCAAAGCTCGGGCACGAGCAGCTGACGGTTATCTCCCTCATGTGGGCTTCTGCGGAAAGGAGGGATGTATCCGATCCTTTGGGCTATCTCGTAGGGGTGGCTATGAGATGCTTCGGTCGGGCGTGAGCTCTACGGCGGGGAATCATCCTCACCCGTCCTCCACGTACCGGCTGAGCGACAGAAGCCTCACTACCCTCCCCAACGTCCATCGGCACGGTGGGGGAGGATCCCTCGGAAGGTACCTAAGTGGCAGAGTCCTCTGAAGGGTCCGTCTCGGAGAATGATGAGGGCGAGCGGGGCACATACTGTGGGTAGTCTCGGATGGCAGAAGCTGTCAGTAGGGTGCGGCAGATCCCCTCCTCTCGAGGGCGTACGCGCTTGAACACGAGGTCGTTACTGAAGGGTGAGATAGGAGAAAATTGATGGCTATGTACGAGGGTGACTAAAGGGCAGTCAATGGACATAAATACCTGAGCAGCGCAGCGACCCACAAAATGGTATGACCCGTGGTCCGGATCATAGTGCACCTCCTATGTCGGGGTGTCCACAAAAACTACGAACGTCGCCATCTGAAGACATGACGGAAAGAAAGAGATAGAGAGAGTGAGAATCTTGCTAAAGAATCTCAGTAGGGCCTCCTACTACCTAGGTGTCATCATCTACGTCCTCAGGAACCTTGGGTTTAGTATGTAAAACAAGTGAGAATACATCAAGTCCATTTTTAAGCTTTAAAACATAATTAGCCAAGGTCCATTCATTTTAACATGATTCTTAATGACATGGATGCAACATATTAAAGAATGTATGCATGGCTCTACTTAATGCAAGAATAATAGTCATAACATTAAGAACATCATAATAGTGGCATAAAGTGGCAATTAAATTCTCATATGGGAAACTTGGTGACATAAACATCATACTTTACTTCCTCATAGGCCACCCTAAAAGACAATCGCTTTGGGGGTGCTCGGCCGAACCGGTGTCACCCAGAACGTGTCACATCTCTAGGTTATGAGCTCATACCTTAACTAGTCGTCACTAGTTCTTACTTATCAATCCCAATAAGCGTATCATAATCATAAACATAATCCCGACTTATCCAGTACGGGCTAGGAGGCATTTCTTGGGGGTGCTCGGCCGAACTGGTGTCACCCAAAAATTCATCTTGGTACCGATGTCACATGAGTTCTCTAGAGGTGCTCGGCCGAACTGGTATCATCCGAGAACTCATCTTAGTACCTCATAATAAAAATCTCATAGTTTTCTCAAAAACTTTCTAAGTCCCCAAATTTGTCGAATTCAGACATAGATGACATGTCAAATTTCTTCCAAATTCTACTTTATGCCACATAAGTCAATCAGACATGCATCCTTCATCATAATTTCATGCATTCACATAATCATTCTCAGACGTTTACAAGCAATATTAAAAATTCATTATGCTCTTGGTCCTACGGTATCTTATGCTTTGACCCTTGCGGGCCTTAAACTTGTGATGTAATTAATCTATCATCTTCCATCAACCTCTTATGCACCTAAGGATTCTCTTCTAACAAATCTTACTATTATTTATGCTCTCTAATAAATCTAGACAACACCAATTATGAAGTATTCCTATGCCTAAGAACTAATTATAAACCATGTTCATTACATTATAAGGTTGCTGGACAGATTCTAAAAATTAAATGTTCTAAAAGTTCTAGAATTACGGTTTTACAGTTTTCTAGTTACTAGTTTTCTCTATAGATGCTAAAATTCAATCCTACTTCAATTGTAACCAAATTTATCATGATTAAACAATCCTAATCTGATTATATTCCTATTGAAACAGTTTGGGCAGTATCCAAAAATAAATGGGCTAAAACTATGCTAAATCTTGACTTTACGATTTTTCTAGAAAGCTAGTTTCTCTCCTATCGTGCATAGAAATGTTCCTACCTCATCATACATAATTTTTACATATTCTAACACATCAAAACATCATCACACAGAAGCAAGCTCATCATGGTAGAACCGAAACATTAAGTCCCAAAAAGATGCATAACTTGATATTTCTAAAACATATAAGTTACTAGTTTCTCTTGGAACCATTTTTAGGACTTCTAAAACTCTTTTGCAAACTATTTTATTTTGTCAAGAGGCTAAAAATAGCCTTAGGTCAGTAACCAACTTGATCCCTCCTTAAAAGAGAATTAAATTCATAAATCTTGTTGGTCTTAATCTCACAAGGTTCATGAGGCTTAAAGAAAGTCATAAAACTTAGATTGTTGGCCCTCGTAGTTAGATGAAACTCATTCCAAGCTCATCATCACTACATGACCGAAATTATGCATTCAAAGAATGCTCCCACATTAAACTTTAACTTGAGATAAAATGGGCAAGTCCTTGAGCTCTAAGGTCTTTAAGTGATGACATAATTTAAACATGCTATGCACCTCATTTTTATTCTTTGTTACAAAGTAAAGTGAGAGCTTACAAATAACCTTAGGTCAGTAACCAATTTAATACTTCTAAAACACTTTGCAAATCATTTTATTTCATCAAGAGACTACAAATAACCTTAGGTCAGTAACCAATTTAATACTTCTTTAGAAGAGGAATAGAATCATAAATCTTGTTAGTCATAACTTTATAAGACTCATCAAACTTAGAGAAAACACTAGAACATAGGTTGTTGGCCCTTGTAACTAGATGGAACTCATTCCAAGCTCATCATCGTTACTTGGCCGAATTTATGCATTCAAAGAATGCTTCCACATAAAACTTTAACTTGAGATAAAATGGGCAAGTCTTTGAGCTCTAAAGTTCTTAGGTGTTGACATAATTTAAACATGCTATGCACCTCATTTTTATTCTTTGTTACAAAGTAAAGTGAGAGCTTAAAGTAAATATGCAAGACTTGAATATAAATATGCAAGGCTTGAAATAAATATGCAACACTTGGAATATAAATATGCAAGTTCATTTCTTTATTTTAGTGCTCTAGGCCCAGCAACAATCGACTTTAAGGCCAAAATAGAAAGGCTTTGAGATTTAGTTAGGTGATAGTGCAAGCTCTCATTTTAAATCTTTATGTTCTTTAGTGATAAAAAGTAAATATGCTAGACAAGAATGTAAATATGAGGTGCAATCCATTCTTTATCCTTTAACTTTAAGTGATGGCTTGGAAAATAAATATAAATGCAAAGCTCAAAGTAAATATGTAATGCATAAGCTTCAATTTAAATATGAGTGCTAGTCCATTTTATTTCTTATTAGAGCTCATACAAGACTTTAAAGGAATTTAAACCTCAACCCAAACTTATCATGACAAGATAAAGTAAAGACAAGAGTGAACCTCAAGGGTTCATTAGAACACAAAGTTTCTTTCCTTGAAATGAGGTCATAAATAGCTTTTGCATTAAAACTCAAGCTCTAGAGGCCTCATTGTGATGAACACATAGTCATCATCTAGAAGCTCTCATCATCAAGCCATTATGAATCTCATTGGCCAACATGGCCGAAAATTTGGAGAAAGAAAAGGAAAAGGAACCAAAACTTTTTAAGAAGAAAGGAAACATTTGAAACTCTAGAGAGCATAATCTTGATGATGCATTAACACCAACATCATGAGTCCTCAACATTGAGTTTATGTAACCATTTAAAACATCATCAAAGTTAAAGATTCAAGGTTCAAGAAGAAAGAACTAAAAACATCATTAACTTAAGGACAAAGATCAAACTTTAGAGATTGTTCAAGTGATGGACATCATCATCATGAAACCTCATCATCAAGCTCTCATTCCCTTGTCCTCAAAGGCCCATGGCCGAAATGAAGAAGAAAAAGGAGAGGGAAAGAAGTTCTAAAAAGACTCAAGAGAAACCATAAACACATAACTAGAGTAAGAACTTAACCAAAGGAAATACTTGAAAGAAAATCCCTACCAAGTGATTTGAAGATTGGTATGAGAGAAGAAGATGAAGAACTTGAACACTTGAACTTGAGAGAAAAGAAAACTTTGAAGTGCTCTTTGTAAACTTACACTTAGCAAATGAACCCAAAATGATGCAAGTTCACCCAAGCATGCTATTTATAGAGAAATGAAACAAATGCAAGGTGCAAGAGGGAGGGAAGGTTTCGGCCAAGCAAGAGCAGCCCCATGAGTTCCATGAGGTGAGATGTTGTGATCTTGAGGCATGGTGATGTATGGTTCAAGGTATGGCTCAAGCATGGTTCTTTGAGTGAGAAACAAATCAACATGTGATGTAATTGGAGGAGGAGTGGCCGAAGGTGCATCAGCCATGGGGGAGGATTTTTTGCATTTTAATTATGGTTTAGAGTTGTGTTTAGGTGTATATTTGATTAGGATTAAGATTAGGAATTTGTAAGAAAGTGTTTAGGTGAGAAAATGGGTAATCAAGGTTGTCAAGACATGTTTAAGGAGTGGTCTTGCATCATTAGTGAGATATAAACTCATTTTAGTGCATAAACAATTCTAGACACAATTCCTTGATTTAAGGAATTGGAGAGAGAAAATACTATTCAAGATTCCAAGAGTGAAATCTTGAGTTTACAAGGAGATTTAAATCTAATCTAAGCAATCTTAGGTTTTAATTAATTTTAATAGTTTATTTTGACTCTAGATTAATTATGAAAATTAATTAATCTTCGATTAGAGCCTAATATTGCTTAGGTTTGCTTAATTACATCATTAAGCTCAAAAACACTATTCTAGGGGCAAAATCGTAATTTTGTACTAAAACTGCCCGGGACCACCAGGACTTAAACAGACGCTTTTAAACATGTAAAAACATTGTTTTAAACATTCAGGGAAAGTTTCGGGCTCAAACAGCATTTTTACCCGCGTAAAAACGCTATAGGGGTATTTTGGTCATTTTGACCCGAAACTGCAGAAAATGAAACTTTCGCCTCCGAAACTACTCAAGGGTCATTCAATCCCCTTCAAACATTGAGTTGGCCCTTCGAGAACTGCCGGGTCGGCCATCCTCGAATTCCGGGCCTAAAATGACCTCAACGGCATTTTGGTCATTTTCCACTCGGACAAAAAATCGGGGCGTTACACAAGGCACGGTTATTTGATTGTTTAAAATTTCAAAACGAGATGGAAATGGGAAGAGGAGTTTCCGAATTGCATCAGCCAAGGGGGGAGGAAAATCTCTCTTTTTAATTGTGGTTTAGAGTTGTGTTTAGGTGTGTCTTTGAGTAAGCTTAAGTTTAGGAATTTGTGAGAAAATGTTTAGGTGACTAAGGATGTAATTAAGGATTTCAAGACAAGGTTAAGGAGTGCTTTTGCTTCATTAGTGAGATGAAAACTCATTTTAGTGTATAAACAATTCTAGACACAATTCCTTAATTTAAGGAATTTGGAGAGAGAAAACATTATTCAAGATTCCAAGACTAGGAATCTTGAGTTTTAAAAAGAGATTTAGGTTTAATCTAAGCAATTTTAGGTTCTAATTAATTTTAATAACTTATTTTGACTCTAGATTAATTATGGAAATTAATTAATCTTCGATTAGAGCCTAATATTGCTTAGGTTTGCTTAATTAATCATTAAGCTCAAATGACACTACTCTAGGGGCAAAATCATAATTTTGCACAAAAACTGCCCGGAACCACCGGTGTAACATCCTAATTTTTTAATCCAATACTCCTAAAATGTATTTAGATTAAACATTAGTCTATTACCCTTTTAGTCCCATTCTTTAAAACCTTTTATTAAAATACTTAGTGGAAAATACGAATAAATTTTTCTTTTTGAAACTTGAAAACAAAACGCGAGCCGCGCACTAACCTAACGTTCGTCATAACCATGACATGCAAGAAAAATAATCACACCATTCATAATCATGAAACATAGTATTATACATAACAATCATAATATCATCACATCTTCATAGCTACATAAATTACTAGCATCATTGTACTATCATTTACATCAAAACATGTCCATATACATGAAGTGATCCTTATCCACCTATGAGGTTGGATAAGTGTCAACCCAAAAGCTAAGCTATCTATGCTCCTGCAGCGACCCTCTGCTTTGTTTGCTAGTGTGACCCTTAAGCACGAGCCTTAGAAGAAGTCACGAACCTCATTGCAATCCTCGTCTAGAGACGACATAGAAGAAAAGAGAGGGATGAGAAACTCATTCAAGATTCTCAGTAGGGATTCCTGACTCTAACACAAATGTCATCATCGTCGCCCCCAGCCACCTCGATTTTAATTATGAAAAAGGTGTACATGCATAAGGTTTGGTTTTAGACTTTTCAAATCTGTTTATTCGAAGTGGGTGTCTTTTAGTATGAGTCTTAATGTCATGAATGCAACAGATATTAGATGAACGCATGGCAGTATCATATGCACTTTAACATGGAAATCGTAATACTTAGCTACATCATAAGGAAACATAAATCATATACGTGGCATAAAAAGGCATAGTACTTTTCATGTGACATCCTTCCCATAAGTCAAACTCTTAAGTTCTTTTTCTTTAAGACTACCCTCTTAACATATCTGCCAAAAATCCAACAGACTCACCTGCCAGGCGATAAGCTGGTCACCAAACTACATTGCATCTATCGCCTAGGAATGAGATCAATCCTAACTAGTCGTCACTAGATTTAATATTGGCTAATAGAGGGGGTATACATAACTTTCTTGGATCACCTATCTTAGGATCATTTCCTTCTTTGAAACGCTCTACTAGTATCTATTACACAGCGAATTGTCTGCTTTGGCAAGCTCAATGTCAATACCTTCACAGATTTGTTTCCTCCCCACCGTAGCAGGAAGAATACGTCTCAATGTTATATCACATCTATTTTGGGGGTGCTCGGCCGAACCGGTGTCACCCAGGAGTTTTCACAAACTTTTCTCAAATCCTCAAGTTTGATATGAAATTGGACAGCGTAATGGCATACACCGGATTTCCTTCAAACTTGCTTTATGCCACGAAACATATAGAGCATGCATAGCCATTCAACTCTGCCATAAGACATCAAGTCATATAGTCAAACTCATCATAGCATATACGTTATCACATCATTGCTTTAACATTCTTAAAAGATAGCATGCTCCTAACCAGTTTGTCGGAATCAAGGACCGGGCTCAGCTAATGCATATGCTATGCTCAAGTCATTCTCATAATTAAACATACATCCTCGTGTAACATAAAAGCTCATTATATCCTTGAACTTGCAGTATCTTATGTTTTAACCCTTACGGGCCTTAAATTTGAGATGTAATTATTCTATCATTCTCTATTAACCTCTTATGCACCTAATGATTCACAACTAATAATTCTTACTAGCATTTAAGTTCATTAATAAATCTGGCCAGCATCATACTCTAAGGGCAGAATTACATCTTTAAGATTACGGGGTTCTAGAACTTACGTTTTAGACCCTTTCTTGGTTCCGTCTCACCTAAGGTGCTATAAATTAGATATAAACCAATTATGAGGTATTCCTAAGCCTTTGAACTAATTATAAATCATGTTTACTACATTATAAGGGTGCTGTATAGAATCGAAAAATTAAATGTTCTAAGACAAGGATTACAACGAGGTTCATGACTTCTTCTAAGGCTCGTGCTTAAGGGTCACGTTAGCAAATGGAGTAGAGGGTCACCGCGGAAGCATAGATAGTTTAGCATTTGGATTGATACTCATCCAACCTCATAGGTGGATAAGGATCACTTCATATATATAGGCATGTTTTGATGTAAATAACGATACAATGATGCTAGTAATTTATGTATTTATAAAGGAGTGATGATATTATGATTGTTATGTATGATACTATATTTCACGATTATGAATGGTGTGATTACTTTTCTTGCACGATGTGGTTACGACGAACATTAGGTTAGTGCGCGGCTTGCGTTATGTTTTTTCAAGCTTTGAAAAGGAAAAATTTATTCGCATCTTCCGCTAAGTATTTTAACGAAAGGTTTTAAAGAATAAGACTAAAAGAGTAATAGCCTAATAATTAACCTAAATATGTTCTAGAGTATTGGGTTAAAAATTAGGATGTTACATTTTGGTATCAGAGCAATTCGATTCTTACGAAGCCTGAGGATTGGACTGACTATGCTTCTTAAGCATGATGCAGTAGTTATGTCATGTATAGTGCTTTATTAGAATAAGCTATAGGATAGGAACGCATGACTCCTGTACGTGTAAACATGCCATGGTAACTAGCTCACTTTGCATAGAGTATTGAGCCTGATCACCTCAGTGTTTGTTGCTCTATGTGCTTAGGGACCAATGCTAAGACTGTAACACCCTAGTAATTAACCAGATACACCTAGGTTGAATCTGATTAATGACTAGACTTTACTCCTTGCTTTGGTTCTTTCTTCATAATTTGAAAATACTTAGTGAAATTACGAGCCATTTTTTTTTAAACACATAATTGAAAACATGAGCCGAGTACAACGTGAATGAGTAAGCGGGGTATAATAAGACGTTTAAGAATATATCACATCATATCACTTAGGCTCCATCATATAACATCCATAAGCACATTATAGCATATATTTACATACAATAACCTCACTCAAAGGGTGGGTTATGTTTATACATCATTATCTTATGCAAACCCATAAAAGAAAATATACTTAAGGAAATACATGCCCCTAAACTAGATAACTCCATAAGCCGGGAAGGTTATCCTAAAACTAAGGTGCATGATCACACATAAATCTACTAAGAAGCTTCTATGGCCACTTGTCCCGAAATGGGGAATAAATCGATCCTTTGTTGAGCTCCTCCTGGGACGGGACACACGAGATGCACCAGTGAGGTCGCATGGGCCGGCCTTCGCTAACCTCGGCTGAACAACTGTTTCCTCACTACCCTCTCTTACACGT
This sequence comes from Dalbergia cochinchinensis, assembly GCA_031216125.1. Lineage (NCBI taxonomy): Eukaryota > Viridiplantae > Streptophyta > Magnoliopsida > Fabales > Fabaceae > Dalbergia > Dalbergia cochinchinensis. The sequence goes on from CM062372.1 coordinate 35,548,690, forward strand.
GTGGGAGTAGGAGCGAGCTCTCGAGAATATACATGAGTAGGAGTGTCCTCTGAAGGATCGGTTTGAGAATATCTCGTCTAGGAACATACTCTGAAATCCATGGACAAGCAGATGAAGCGGGATAAGAACGTAACATCCTTTCATCAAGTGGGCGTGCATGTTTGAAAACCATTTCATCGCCATAGGGAGAAGTAGGAGAAAATCGATAACTAGGGACGGGATGTGCAAATGGGCGACCTATGTAAATAAAAACACGAATCAAGCTAGCACCTCCGCTTCAAAATGATACGAGCGATGCACCTGATCATAGTGGAATTCCCAAGTAGGGGTATCAGCGAGCAGGGCGAATATGTCGCCATTTGAATCTGGAGACAATGGCGGAAATAAAGAAAAGGGAGTGAGAATCTTGCTAAAGAATTCTCGGTAGAGGTACCTCCTTCTACGATGTCATCATCAAAGTCCCCAGGAACCTCGGGATTATTCTAAAATAGTGAGCATGCAAAGATTCATTTTAAGTTCGGACAAATACTTAACCGAGGTTCGTCAATTTTTAATCATGCGTCTTATAATGCATCTTATTCTTAACATGTCATATTTACAATGAACATTTCCTTTATCATTACATCATATTCCTCATCATCATTATCAAAATAACATGCATAAAAGAACGTCATATAATATTAGCTACACATGGACACAGTGCACATATTTCATTTCTTTAGTGCCTTTGATGACTTAAAATCTTATCATCATCATTATTTTCCTTGGGCCACCCTATACTCCACCCTTTTGGGAGTAATTTAGGTTATGAGCTCATATTTTACTAGTCGTCACTAGCATATACTTATCCCTTTTGATAAGCTAAAGTCCCGACTCTACCCTTTTGAGAGAATGGGTTAGGGGGCTAAAATCACCTTTTCACCACCCATAGTCTGATGGTTCCAAAGGATCATTTTCTTATAAGTTTAAGTCATCATTAAATCTTTGCATGTTATATCATAATACAATTCATAAACATCATAACATTTTCTCATTTATAGTCTTAAGCTAGAATAATATATATCAACTGTAATCATGCATATGGGAGATTCCCGGGAAGAGAGGTGGGTCACAATGGACACGCTTAAATACCAAGTCTTTCCTTAGCGAACCTTTCCAAATTACACTTTTACAATGATACACTTTCTTCTAGCAACAAAGGTAAATTTTACATAATAAAGAACATTTCATGTACAAGCATTCTCATTATTTGCAACAAAGAACTATAACATGCAAGCCAGGAAATCATTCAATGATATCAAGTACCTAATAAGCATCCAATCCTTACATAGAATTATCAATTATAGAACTAATTAGTTACTAAACCAATTATGAATCATTCTCTTAACAATAAACCATAATTATCACAACTTCAATCATATCAACTCATTATCACACATTGATACTAAACTCATATCGTGGCGAATCATGAACCTCATGCAATTACATAGAATCATATTTTAAGTGCATATAAAATACTAGTTCTGTAAAATCCTTGCAAAGCCTTAAAACTCATTTAGAAACTAGTTCTTTTGTCAAATTTGGGAGGATCTTCACAATTAAAATTCTCACTTAAGATAAAAGGAGTAAGTCTTGAGCTTTAGAGATTTAGGTGACATCTTAGAATTATAAACATGCTATGCAACCTTATTTTAATCTTATCTTTATAAGGTGATAGCTTGGAATTATAAACATGATATGCAATTCCATTTCTTTATCTTTAAGATTTAAGGTGATGACTTGAAAATTAAACATGATGCAAGAACTTGAAATATAAACATGATACAAGAAAGCTGGAGCGGCGGTAATCCATACAGGACCAAGAGAGGGAGAACAAAATATTAAGAAACCGAGCTAGCGGTAGTCATACCAGGACGAGAGGGAGAAGAGAATATTAAGAAACCGGGCGGTAGTCCGCCTGAGGACCAGATAGAGGAGAAGAGAATATTATTATTACATCTTTTTAAGCTCCAATCTCAAGACTTTTTAAAGAATAAATTCTTTAACTCAATAATCATATTTCTTTGCTTGTGATACATGGGCAAGTCTTTGAGCTCTAGGATCTTTAGGTGATGGCATAAAATAAACATGCCATGCGTTGATTCTTTTAGCCATTATAAAATATAGTGAGAGCATAAATTAAATATGAGATGCAACCTCTTTATTATCTTGAAAGATTAAGTGATGACTTGAAACATAAACATGAAATACAAGCTTGGAATTTAAACATGAGAAATGTAAGTTCATTTATTCATTCTTGAAAATTTAGTGATGACATAGAAGGTAAACATGGTTATGCAAAGCATAAACTTAATCATGGATGCAAATTCATTTTGTTTCTTTACTAGAGCTCCTTCAAGACTTTAAAAGAATTATAAATTCAACCCAATACATATCTTAACAAGAAATAAAACATAAAAGGAAAAATACATCTTTCAAGTTCTAAACTAAAAATCTTTGTTTTAGCATCATAAAGCATTATTCTTTAAAGTTTTGCATCAAGTGGAATTTTCAAGCTTTAGAGGCCTAACTTGTGATGGATTTACAACCCACCCTCAAGGTCCTCATCATCAAGCCATCATCTTAGTTCCACCTAGGCCATATGGTTGAATTGGTTAAAGAAAAATTGAAGAGGAAAACCAAAATGAAAAGCTAAGGCAAGTTCATAATTTCATCATTTTGAGCTAAAAACATAACTCCTCAAAGCATAGAAATAAATTTAGAAACTACTCTCTACCTAATCTGAGTTGAAGAAGAGGAAGAGAACTTGGTTTCTTGAAGTGAAATGAAACAAAATCTCTTTGAAAAAAATTGAAGAAAGAATTCAGTCAAAGAGGAGGAAGAAAGAAAGTTTTTGGTGCTCCTAAAAACTAGTTATGAACCAAGCATTCCAAGACCACTCAAGCAAGCCTATTTATAGAAGATTTTGAGGCTTCTAATTGGCCAAAATGATGAGGTAGTGGACGGAATTTTGCAGGAGAAATAAGGGAGGAAAAATCATTTTAGACAAAGTTGTATGAAATTAAGGAATTATGTCTCTTATGGTGACATTTTGGCATTTTGTTTTAGTGCAACTTTTGGCAATAATTCAGCTGCATAATGGCATCAATAATTTCGTCCATTACAGCCCAAAGAAGTGAAATTTGTGTGTTCCATGCATTATTTAGGTGTAGGCAAGGTATTCATGTAATTTAGAGAATTTACGGTTAAGGGTTTAAGTGAATTAGTAAGCAATTTGGGTGTTTTTGAGCAATTTTGGGTTCTAATCAATCTAAATACATAATTTTGACTCTAGATTAATATTTAGAATTTAATAAGCTTTAATTTGAGCCTAATATTGCTTAAGTTTAGTATATCTGAATCAAAAATCCCGAAATTCAAAGCGCCCAAAAACAGGGATAAAATTGTACTTTCACTTAAAAATTGCCCGAGGCCACCCGAGCTTAACCAATGGTTAATCATGGCTTAAAAACACATTTTAAAACATTTTAGTGAGGTTGCGGCTCAGTCGACACGCATATCGGAGTTAAAGCGATCGCAGGGCGTTTTGGTCATTTCGCGCGTCGGAACTCAAAATTGAGATCCTTCTGCTCTATTAACACACATAACACAAACAATCCCTTATTATCATCAAAACATCCCCTTGAGAATAGGTGGGGCCCACGATCCTCATTTTCTGAGTAAAATAACTTCAAGGGCATTTTGGTCATTTTATACGTACAGAAATTCGGGATTTGCGACTCTCGCATGAATCGTTCCTAACCTCTCTTCTAATGTTATATTCCTTTATTGAGGATTGTTTGGCCTCAAATCTTATGTAATAATTACCTACGGTAATTCGGTAATTGAGTAATTTCTAATGACAGTAAAAATTACAGTAAAAATTGGGGCATTACAAAGACCACGACAGACTAGGAGGCCGGGAGGAAGCGAGCATAATAATGAGACTGCTGAAGCCCTCAGGGATATGGCGAGGGCCATGCAAAGGATGTTCGAGAGGATGGATCGTCAGTGCAATGCTGGCCGTGGCCTCAACACTGTTGAAGATCTTGAGCACGCCCGATTTGGGGAGTTTCGCAAAGTGAACCCGCCATGGTTTAGAGGAGCTCTGAACTCGGACTAAGCTGATGAGTGGATCAAGAGCATGGAGAAGATTTTCTCGGTGATCGCTTGCACCGAAAAACAGAAAGTGACCTTCGCTGCCTACATGCTAGAGGCGGATACGGAGTTTTGGTGGACTGGCACGCTAAGACTGCTAGAGGCAGTAGAAACCTTGATCAATTGGGAATTGTTCAAGGCCTACTTGTAACGCCCTATTTTTCTCTAAACTTTTAAATGACCAAAATGCCTCTGAGGTCATTTTTACCTGAAACATGAGGACGACCGGCCTCGGCCATCCTCACAAGGCTTTTATGATATATGAAGGGGATTATATGTTTACGAATGTTAACAAGCCAGAAAAATCTCATTTCTGAGGTTTCTGTGCACAAATGACCAAAATACCCCTAACTTGATTTAAGGCAGTTTTAAGTTTTGACTTTGACCCGGACATGTCCCGGAGATCAAAAATGATGTTTTAAGACATGAACTATGTTGGTTTAAGTCCCGGAGGTCCCGGGCAACTTTTGATAAAAATTACGATTTTACCCCCGCTTAGTGCATTTTACGACTAACGAGTTACTTAACTCAAACCCAAGCAATATTAGGCTCTAATAAAAGGTTAATTAATTTCTTGAATTGATCTAGAGCTAAAATAATTATTTGAAATTGATTAGAACCTAAAATTGCTTAAGGAAATTTAAAACTCATTTCTAATTCTTTTCTTTCTTTAAAGAAAAAGCAACTATGAATAGTATTTTCACTATTCACGCTCACATTTCCAAGAACACTTTCATTCCCAAGAAAAGTTGTCACATTTCAATCAATGGTCATAGGAGTTTGATTCCATCAATCCTACAATAGTACGCTTAGTCTAAGGTATTAGGGTCCTAATTACCTAATTAGTTCACCTAAACACTTGGTTACACAACCTTAAATAGTGACCTAACCTTGTTTACTCCTAAACACTTCATTAGTACATGATTAAATTGGATGAAATCTTCCCTCCCTTAGCCTTATAATGATCAGCCACTTTCCCCCCAAAAATTCAAAAGAATGATATTTTATGTAGTCAATCACATTGTCCATCAAAGCCACCCTAAGACCTATGACCTATGACACCATGAATGATAACACAAGAGATATTTTTCCTCATTCTTCCTCAAGAAGTTTCGGCCACTTCTTCCTTCCCTCCACTCCTTCATGATTCATTTTCCTATAAATACACAACACCACACAACTTCACTCCTTTGCTCACTTCTTGCAAAATCTCTAAAAGTCTCAAGCTTCCAAGAGTTCTTCAAGCTCAAGTTCTTCCTCTCCTTTTTCAAAAGCCACAAGGTAGGGAACCTTTCTAAATATGTCTTTAATTTCTATGTTGAATCTTATTGGGAAATGGTGAAAGGTGGAACCTCCATATTGCTTTTCATTTTCGGTTTCTTCCTTTTCTTTTCCTTTGATTTTCGGCCTCAAGGCCTTGAGCATGATAGCTTGATGATGAGTGCTCTCTAGAGGTGACTATGAGTTCATCTCACATGAGACCTCTAAAGCTTGAGTTTTTCTTGAGAAAAGTTTCATCTTTTACAAGTTTAGTTGAACATGAGGTTATGTTTCTCTTGAACATTTGGAACTTTCCCTTTTCTTCTTTAATGTTTCGGCCATGAGAGCCTTAACCCATGAGAAAAATGAGAGCTTGATGATGAGGTTGTCATGATAGTGCTTGCCACTCAACAACCTCTAAAGCTTGAATTTTTTTTTAAGGAAAGTTACATCCTTTTTTTTCAAGTTTGAGAAAGAAAGGAGTTTATGTCTCTTGAACTCTTTTGGACTTCACTTTTTCCTTCCATATTTTCAGCCATGTAGGCTTCTAAGACTTGGAAAAATGAAAGCTTGATGATGAGTGTTTCATGTTGATGCTTGTCACATGAACAAACTCTAAAGTTTGAAACTTTGACCCTAAAACAAGCATGGCTTTGGTTTTGCTTTCTTCTCTAGCATGAACTTTGAGTAAATGTTGGTTTTGAAGGAAGCTATGTACTCAATGATGAGGACTTAGGATGTTGATGCCTTAGATCATCAAGATCTTGGTCCCTAGAGTTTAAAAATGGTTCATTCTCCATGATGGAGATTCGGCCACTTCCAAGTTCTTAAGGTTATGATTTATTTTAAGTACTCTAGCACTAGTAGTTCTCTTTTCTTGTGAGGATGAGGTTTGGGTTGGAACTATGTTCTCTTTAAAAGTCTTGCAAGAGCTCTAGACAAGATAAAAGTAACTTGCATTCACGTTTACTTTATGCTTTGCATAGCACGTTTATTTCTATGCTATCACTAAACCCCAAGATAAGGAATGAACTTGCATAATGCATGTTTAAATTCCAAGCTTCGCATTCCATGTTTATATTTCAAGTCATCACTTAAGAACTTAAAGATTTAAAATGAGAGCTTGCATATCACCTAAGATAATCTCAAAGCCTTTCTATTTCAGCCTTAAAGTCAATTGTTACTAGGCCTAGAGCACTAAAATAAAGAATTGAACTTGCATATTTACTTTCAAACCTTGCATATTTAATTCCAAGTTCTTGCATTTCATATTTACTTTGAAGCTCTTACTTTACTCTCTAATGAGAATAAAATGAAATGCATAACACGTTTACTTTTGTCATCACTTAAAGATCCTAGAGCTCAAAGACTTGCCCATTTCATCTTGAGAAAAGTTATATCAAGGAGGTATTCCCTTGGTAATACATTCGGCCATGTGATGATGGGAACTCTTGGATGAGTTCTCATTAGTTACAAGAGCCTATAGCTTATGTTTTAAGTTTTTCCTAAACATAAGTGACATTTAAAAGTGTTTTTGAGTATGTTCTTATATTTAGGATTTCAACCATGAGTAAAATTAAAGAGTTGCTGCCCCATGTGTTTTATGAAAGTTCTTGACAAGTTAAATTGATTCCCAAGGTATTTTTGAAGTCCTAAAATTGTTCCAAGAGAAACTAGCTACCTAAGTACATTGAAAAAGAAATTTATACATAATTTGATGACTTACCAATTTTGGTTCTGCCATGATCATTTCCAGCACCTTAAATTATGTTTTGGGTGGTCTAAATGTGTTTAAATACTTTGCCAAGTATATGCTAATTGTTCTAGACATTTTAGAGCATGTGTAGTTACTTTAATTGCTTGAAATGTGAATTCTAGAACCCCATAGGTACAAAAAATATGAATTCTGTCCAGATTGATTAACACCCATAGAATCACATTATATGATGTCTAGATCAGTGAGAGTGACTCATAATTGGCTTAGGTATTAATTGTTGCATCATAGAAAAAGTCGGATGTGAGAAAGGGTTTAAAATGCATCTTTTAGAACACCGTAATTCATCTAACTCAAGCTTACTGCCAATGCTGTCCAGCCATGATTAATTAAGTTTTAGGACTTAATAAATTATGGTAATGAGGTTAATCAATCCCTTAGAGGTATAAGAAAATAATTTGGAAGTTTGAGGTTATCCGATTAGGGTTTTCACTCTTACGGGAAAGGTTTAAGCATTATTGTATGAATGATGAATTGGTGTTTACCTCATGACTTGTATGATGCTATGTGAACTATTATTCCTAAATGATAGTTTTATTATTGCATATGATTGTTCTTTGAGAACTTAGAGATGCCTATGTTGTAATGAAAGTTATGTGACATGCATGAAACTATGTGGCATCTCAATAAAACATGCTAAGACTTAAGGTGACTTAAACTATGAGAAGATGATCCTTGAACCACCAAGTTAAGGGCGGGGATAAGGTGATTCTAGCCCCCTAGACCCGTACTTTAAGTCGGGACCTTTAACTTATCAAAAGGGATAAGTCCATGTGCTAGTAACGACTAGCGTGGTATGAGCTCATAACCTAGAATTTCTCCACAGGGAGATCAGTTAGGGTGGCCCCAGGAAAATAATGATGATGTTTTAATGTCACCTCAAGTAACCAAGATATGTACCATGTTCCATGAACTATGATTCTATGCACCATGATTATATGAGTTTATGTGCTATGCCCTATGATATAAGAAACCATGATTATATGAGTCTATGTATTATGCCCCATGATATAAGAAGCATGAATTTATGAGTTTATGTGCTATGACCCATGATATAGGAAACCATGATTTATGATTAATGTACCATGACTTATGATCCATGTTTTATGACTTATAGACTATGTAACCAAGAGATTTTCATAATTAAAAAGAACGGGCCTCGGAGGTTAATGTTTGCGAACTTCATAAATGAACTATTGTATGCCCACATTTTTACTAACACTACAAGAAAAATGCTTCTTTGCGGCGGTTTTTTAGCGGTGGTTTACGTAACCGCCGCTAAACCTTTGGTTTCCTGGCGGTTTGGGCTACCCGCTGCAAATCCAAGTGAATTGCGGCGGTTCCTATTGGATTAGTGGCAGTTGATGTATTCCTCCGATTTGCATCAATTGAAACCGCCGCTAAGTTAAAAAATTGAATGAAATAATTTTCAGAAACCTCACTAATGTTGATCTGTGATTATCTCTAACCCAAGGCCCAAGGAAAATTACAAGCGCGCGCATCTCTCCCTTTTCTTTTAGAAACCCTTCGCGCCGTCTGCCTCCATTTCACCTCCATCTCACCGCCCCACCTCCCAATCACCTGACCACCTCACCGTCTAGGTTCAAAGATCGCAGACGAAGGGCGCGAAGAAGAAGGGACGAGTGCGAAGAAGAAGGGAAGCGTGCGAAGAAGAAGGGAAACACAGCGTCCCCTATTTGAGCAGCATCACCCCTTTTTCCAATTTGAGCAGCTTCGTCCGTTTTGTTTGGCCAAGGTACAACTTTTCATTATTGTTCTCGTTTGCTTGCTTGCTTCTTAGTTGTACCAAAGTTCTGATCCCTTTCGTTTTTTCGATTTAATCCCTTCCCCAGTCAATGCCTCCTCAGATTCACGGTTTCTGGATTATTGATGGTCAGATTCACGGTCTTGCATCCATTTGTTTTGTTCTGTTTTGTTTCAATTCTATTTACAAAGACCATGTTGTTTTTCTTCTTATTTTCTGTTCTTTTTTTAACCCGGATCTTATTGTAATACCAATAATGCACAAGAATGGTATATTCTGAATCAAATACTGAGAATAATTCAAGCATCCCCAAATAGCTGAAGTTGTGAACATGTGCAACATAGGAATAAATTGAGAGAATCTATATATGTAATGTAACCAAAACTAACAAAATAACCCCGGAAACCAAAGCTCGATGAATATACGGTAAATAATCATTTTTGTGTATTGGTTTGATTCTCTTGAGACCTTCCATTTTCGCATCCTTGGTAGACTGAACGTACAAATATCTATTGTTAACTGCTAAGGCTGATCTGGTCCACCAGTGAGTACTGTTCCTGCTATTTTTATTGTAACACCCTAGTAATTAACCAAATACACCTAGGTTGAATCTGATTAATGACTAGACTTTACTCCTTGCTTTGGTTCTTTCTTCATAATTTGAAAATACTTAGTGAAATTATGAGCCATTTTTTTTTTTTAAAAAAAGCATAATTGAAAACGTGAGCCGAGTACAACGTGAACGAGTAAGCGGAGTATAATAAGACGTTTAAGAATATATCACATCATATCACTTTGGCTCCATCATATAACATCCATAAGCACATTATAACATATATTTACATACAATAACCTTACTCAAAGGGTGGGTTATGATCATACATCATTGTCTTATGCAAACCCACAAAAGAAAATATACATAAGGAAATACATGCCCCTAAACTAGATAACTCTATAAGCCGGGAAAGTTATCCTAAAAGTAGGGTGCATGAACACACATAAATCTACTAAGAACCTTCTATGGCCACTGTCCTGGAAATGGGGGAATAAATCTGATCCACTGATGAGCTCCTTCGGGAGGGGACCCACGAGATGCACCAGGCTAGGGTCGCATGGACGACCTTCTTGCTAACCTCGGCTGAACAACTGTTTCCTCACTACCCTCTCTTACACGTGTGGGAGTAGGAGCAGAGCTCTCAGAATATACATGAGTAGGAGTGTCCTCTGAAAGATCAGTTTCAAAATATCTCATCTCGGGAACATACTCTGGAAATCCATGGACAGCAGATGAAGCGAGATAAGAACGTAACATCCTTTCATCAAGTGGACGTGCATGTTCGAAAACCATTTCATCGCCATAGGGAGAAGTAGGAGAAAATTGATAACTAGGGACAGGATGTGCAAATGGACGACCTATGTAAATAAAAACACGAACTGCGCACCTCCCTTTAAAATAATACGAGCGATGCACCAGATCATAGTGGAATTCCCAAGTAGGGGTATCAACGAATAGGACGAATATTGCCATTTGAATCTGGAGACAATGACGGAAATAAAGAAAAGGGAGTGAGAATCTTGCTAAAGAATTCTCAGTAGGGTACCTCCTTCTACAGTGTCATCATCAAAGTCCCTAGGAACCTCGGGATTATTCTAAAATAGTGAGCATGCAAAGATTCATTTTAAGTTCGAACAAATACTTAACCGAGGTTCGTCAATTTTTAATCATGCGTCTTATAATGCATCATAATCTTAACATGTCATATTTACAATGAACTTTTCCTTTATCATTACATCATATTCCTCATCATCATTATCAAAATAACATGCATAAAAGAGCGTTATATAATATTAGCTACACATGGACACAGTGCACATATTTCATTTCTTTAGTGCCTTAGGTGACTTAAAATCTTATCATCATCATTATTTTCCTTGGGCCACCCTATACTCCACCCTTTTGGGAGTAATTTAGGTTATGAGCTCATACTTTACTAGTTGTCACTAGCATATACTTATCCCTTTTGATAAGCTAAAGTCCCGACTCTACCCTTTTGAGAGAACGGGTTAGGGGGCTAAAATCACCTTTTCACCACCTATAGTCTGATGGTTCCAAAGGATCATTTCCTTATAAGTTTAAGTCACCATTAAATCTTTGCATGTTATATCACAATACAATTCATAAACATCATAGCATTTTCTCATTTATAGTCTTAAGCTAGAATAATATATATCAACTATAATCATGCATCTGGGAGATTTCCGGGAAAGAGAGGTGAGTCACAATGGACACACTTAAATACCAAGTCTTTCCTTAGCTTAACCTTTCCAAATTACACTTTTACAATGATACACTTTCTTCTAGCAACAAAGGTAAATTTTACACAATAAAGAATATTTCATGCATAAAGCATTCTCATTATTTGCAGCAAGAACTATAACATGCAAGCCAGAAAATCATTCAATGATATCAAGTACTTAATAAGCATCCAATACTTACATAGAATTATCAATTATAGAACTAATTAGTTATGCACCTAAGGGATTTATTACCATCCTTACGATTATTTATAGGCCTTAAGAACACTATTAAATCAAATGGGGTAGCATAGGTAGTAAGTTGTTCCTAAGGTTTTACGGTATGCTAGAAGTTATGTTTTAAATCTTTTCTTGTTACCAGCTTTCCCTATGATGCTGAAATTAGTTACTAAACCAATTATGAATCATTCTCCCTTATTTAAACATAATAAAACCTGGTTCTTATCGTTGCTAAAGATTTTGGATAAAATGCATAAATTTCATTCCCTAGAGTTCTAGAAATCTTGTTTTTACGGTTTTCTAGTTGCTAAGTTCATTTTTAGTGTTCGGGATCAATCCTAGTCTAATTGATACCAAAGTTTTTGTGGCTAACTAATCCTAGACAGAATTATAACATACTAAAATAGATTTGGCATTGGCTAAACTTAAAGGGGTCAAAAACTAGGTAAATTCTAGCTCTTCGATTGTTCTAGGGAGCTAGTTTTATCTCTAACATGCAGTGAATCATTCTCTTAACAATAAACCATAATTATCACAACTTCAAACATATCAAATCATTATCATACATTGATACTAAACTCAGATCAGTGGCCGAATCATGAACCTCATGCAATTATATAGAATCATATTTTAAGTACATATAAAATACTAGTTCCCCGTAAAATCCTTGCAAAGTCTTAAAACTCATTTAGAAACTAGTTCTTTTGTCAAACTTGGGAGGATCTTCACAATTAAAATTCTCACTTAAGATAAAAGGAGTAAGTCTTGAGCTTTAGAGATTTAGGTGACATCTTAGAATTATAAACATGCTATGCAACCTTATTTTAATCTTATCTTTATAAGGTGATAGCTTGGAATTATAAACATGATATGCAATTCCATTTCTTTATCTTTAAGATTTAAGGTGATGACTTGAAAATTTAACATGATGCAAGAACTTGAAATATAAACATGATGCAAGAAACAAGAGCGGCGGTAATCCGCACAGGACCAGTAGAGGGAGAAGAGAATATTAAGAAACCAGAGCGGCAGTAGTCCGCATAGGACCGGTGAAGGGAGAAGAGAATTATTATTACATCCTTTTTAAGCTCCAATCTCAAGACCTTTTAAAGAATAAATTCTTTAACTCCAATAATCATATTTCTTTGCTTGTGATACATGGCCAAGTCTTTGACCTCTAGGATCTTTAGGTGATGGCATAAAATAAACATGCCATGCGTTGATTCTTTTAGCCATTATAAAATAAAGTGAGAGCATAAATTAAATATGAGATGCAACCTCTTTATTATCTTGAAAGATTAAGTGATGACTTGAAACATAAACATGAAATACAAGCTTGGAAAATACATCTTTCAAGTTCTAAACTAAAAATCTTTGTTTTAGCATCATAAAGCATTATTCTTTAAAGTTTTGCATCAAGTGGAATTTTCAAGCTTTAGAGGCCTAACTTGTGATGGATTTACAACCCACCCTCAAGGTCCTCATCATCAAGCCATCATCTTAGTTCCACCTAGGCCATATGGCCGAATTGGTTAAAGAAAAATGAAGAGGAAAACCGAAATGAAAAGCTAAGGTAAGTTCATAATTTCACCATTTTGAGCTAAAAACACAACTCCTCAAAGCATAGAAATAAATTTAGAAACTACTCCCTACCTAATTTGAGTTGACGAAGAGGAAGAGAACTTGATTTCTTGAAGTGAAATGAAACAAAATCTCTTTGAAAAATTGAAGAAAGAATTCAACCAAAGAGGAGGAAGAAAGAAAGTTTTTGGTGCTCCTAAAAACTAGTTATGAACAAAGCATTCCAAGACCACTCAAGCAAGCCTATTTATAGAAGATTTTGAGGCTTCTAATTGGCCAAAATAAGGAGGTAGTTGGCGGAATTTTCCAGGAGAAATAAGGGAGGAAAAATCATTTTAGACAAAGTTGTATGAAATTAAGGAATTATGTCTCTTATGGTGACATTTTGACATTTTGTTTTAGTGCAACTTTTGGCAATAATTCAGCTGCATAATGGCATCAATAATTTCTTCCATTACATCCCAAAGAAGTGAAATTTGTGTGTTCCATGCATTATTTAGGTGTAGGCAAGGTATTCATGTAATTTAGAGAATTTACGGTTAAGGGCTTAAGTGAATTAGTAAGCAATTTGGGTGTTTTTGAGCAATTTTGGGTTCTAATCAATCTAAATACATAATTTTGACTCTAGATTAATATTTAGAATTTAATAAGCTTTAATTTGAGCCTAATATTGCTTAGGTTTCGGTATACGAATCAAAAATCCCGAAATTCAAAGCGCCCAAAAACAGGGGCAAAATCGTACTTTCACTTAAAAATTGCCCGAGGCCACCCGAGCTTAACCAATGGTTAATCATGGTTTAAAAACAAATTTTAAAACATTTTAGTGAGGATCGGGCTCAGTCGGCACACACATCGGAGTTAAAACAGCCGCAGGGGCGTTTTGGTCATTTTGCGCGTCGGAACTCAAAATTGAGATCCTTCTGCTCTATTAACACACATAACACAAACAATCCCTTATTATCATCAAAACATCCCCTTGAGAATAGGTGGGGCCCACAATCCTCATTTTCTGAGTAAAATAACTTCAGGGGCATTTTGGTCATTTTATACGTACAAAAATTCGGGATTTGTGACTCTCGCATGAATCACTCCTAACCTCTCTTCTAATGTTATATTCCTTTATTGAGAATTGTTTGGCCTCAAATCTTATGTAATAATTACCTACAGTAATTCGGTAATTTCTAATGACAGTAAAAATTACAGTAAAAATTGGGGCATTACATTTATGGCTAAGCATTGTGGAAAGGGCTTATATATGGCCCTATCTCATAGAGCAATCCCTTTTATACACACCCCTTTAATTTGAAGTTCAGTAGCAGTACCTTATATTTAGTTGTTGATGCTCTGTCTGCCCAAAACTATTGTTTTATATACATAGCATTGTCTTTTAGCCCTCTTATCTCCAGACACCATTTTGAGCAGTATCATAGACTATAGTTCGTTTCCTTTATTTAACTTTTTTGTTACAAATTGGATTGTTTTCCAACTTCAAAGCCATACTCATACTTTTGATTTTGTAAAACAAAGAGCATTTCTAGAAAATTTGTTATAACATTCTTATGAATTTGAAAATAAAAGATTGAAATGATTAAAGGGGCATTTGAATGAGATCTATGGGTTGAAAATCATTTTTTCTGTTGCTTGGTCCTGAAGTGATGCATGCAGATTCACATAGATAAAATGGATTAAATGTATCCAAAAAGCACAATTAAGTTGTCATGCTCCAAAATTGAGGCAGCCTACTCAAACTATGCTCAGTGCCTGCATTATGCATACATATGGTTTACTTGTTCTATTCTATTATTCTATTCCTTTATTACTTTGTTTAATTATGCACATCATATTTGTGCTCCAATCAAAGCTATCTTATTACTTTTTCTGTTGCTCTTGGCTCTTGCATCACTGTCCAGTATTTTGAAAGCTCAAAAGGGCCAGAGGTTTATTTTGGTTGGTTGGTCCAGCAGTAGGACTTTTGTAGCACATCGTCAAGCCATGCTTATTCAGTATGTCAGTAAACATCAGCTTTCTATTTTTTATTGTTCCTTTCTATTTTCTGTTGTGGTTTCATCATCTAATCTAATTCTTTGATAACAGGGAACAACAAGTATAACAATATTTGATTTTGCCTCAAAAGGAACCCCAAACCACCATTTTTATTTTTCTTCCGTTCTCTTCCAAAGGTATCTTTCTTCACCTACTTTTCCCATTAATGTTTTTTTTTTCTATATTTGTTTTTAAAGAGTCTCCACTATCCAAACCAAGGAATTCCTATGTTTGCATGGATAGGAAAATTATTATTCCTATTTTGGTATATACAAACAGTTTTGGTAATTCGGTTTGAGTCCTTAGATTTAGATTATAGTTGCTTTATGAGGTAAATATATATTTGGTTAACATGTATATAGGCTTCTCTATTTTAACCTTGGCACTTTAGAAGGTGAAATGAAATTCAGTGGATATAAACTCTATAATGAAAATAAGCAAAAAGGATGTAATGTAGGTTTGCTATTGCTAGAGAAACTATAGACAAAAATTTATTGTCAACCTGTCTCCAAATAAAGATGGAAGCAAAAGTGTGAATTATCTTTCATGTACTTAAAGAAAATTATCTTTTTGTTTCATTATGTCTTCTCTGTTGTATGTGAATTATCTTTTATGTATTTTCAAGTTCTTGTATGCCTTTGTTAGTGTTCTTTTTGAGCCCCCACTCTAGCATGCTTTTAATTTAATTGTCTACTATTGATTTAGATATGGACAAAAGTTGGATGGATTATTGAAATTTTGTAGACTTTGCATTTGCTAATGCATCATCTGATAATAGGATAAAGTGCCCTTGTTCTCGTTGTGGATTTAGACTATTCCAGACTAGAGAAGAGGTGTATGATCACTTATTGTTAAGACCTTTTCCACCAGGTTATACAGTTTGGCTATTACATGGTGAGAGAGGTGAAGGAGAGACTTCTGGTTGTAGGCACGAAGCTCAACATCCGAGATCTTCTGAAGATCCAATGCATGACATGATTCACGATGCTTTCATATTCCCTAGAACACATGCTAGTGAAGATACCACAATGCATGATCCAATAATGAGGGTGAAAGAAGGATGCCGCATTTACAGGAGGGTCCGAGTGGCAAAGCTAAGGAGTTTTATGATTTGCTTAAAGATGGGGAACAAGAATTATATGAAGGATGTTCAAAGTACTCAAAGCTGTCTTTTTTAGTAAAGTTGTATCATATCAAGTGCATTTGTGGGATGAGTGACAAGGCCTTGTCGATGATAATTGACTTGTTCCATGATGCCTTTGAGGATGCGAAGATCCCAAAATCATTGTACGAGGCCAAAAAGACTATAAGAAAACTTGGTCTTGATTATAAGAAGATAGATGCATGTCCAAATGATTGCATGCTATATTGGGGACCTGATAAAAATTTGAATGAATGTAAACGATGTGGCATATCTAGATGGAAAAATTCTTCTACTGAGCGTGAGCTTGAAATTGTTAAAAAGAGAAAAAACCAACCAGCAAAGTTTCTTCGTTATTTTCTGTTAATTCCTCGGTTGCAGAGATTGTTCATGTGTAGTAAGACATTTGATGATATGAAATGGCATGCTGTGGATAGTAATAAGGATGGCTTCTTGTGACATCCGAGAGATGCTGAGGCATGGAAAAGATTTGACAATAAATTTTCTAAATTTTCTTCGGATGCACGTAATGTTCGCTTAGCCTTAGCTAGTGATGGGTTTAATCCTTTCGGAAACATGAGTACTAATTATAGCATTTAGCCTGTGATTCTTATTCCGTATAATACCCCTCCTTGGACATGCATGAAACAAACTAACTTCATTATGTCGATGATTATTCCAGGTAAGAAAATGCCAGGGAATGACATAGACATTTACTTGCAACCTTTAGTTGATGAGCTGAAAAAGTTATGGGATGGTGTTGAAACATTTGATGCTTCATCAAATGAAAGTTTTAAAATGCGTGCATCATTGATGTGGACAATTAGTGATTTTCCTGGTTTAGGGACATTGTCTGGCTGGAACACATATGGTAAGCTAGCTTGTCCTACGTGCAATATTGATACTGAACCATGCCGACTTCATCATAGTAGAAAATGGTGTTTTATGGGTCATCGTCGTTTCCTACATAGTGGTCACAAATTTAGATTGGATAAGGTTCGATTTGATAGTAAGGTTGACAAAAGAAGTCCACCAATAAAATTATTAGGCTCAGATATTTTCAAGCAGGTTGAGAATATCCAAGTTTCATTTGGAAAGACACAGGAGGTTAAAGGGAAAAGAGGACGTGGGCAGCGAAATGCTAATGAAGACGAGTCACATTGGAGAAAGAGGAGTATATTCTTTGAATTTCCATATTGGGAGTTTAATGCATTGTGCCATAATCTTGATGTAATGCACATTGAGAAAAATGTGTAACATCCTAATTTTTAACCCAATACTCTAGAACATATTTAGGTTAATCATTAGTCTATTACTCTTTTAGTCTCATTCCTTACAACCTTTCATTAAAATACTTAGCGGAAAATATGAATAAATTTTTCTTTTTGAAACTTGAAAGCAAAACGCGAGCCACGCACTAACCTAACGTTCGTCATAACCATAACGTGCAAGAAAAAGTAACCACACCATTGATAATCATGAAACATAGTATTATTCATAATAATCATAATATCATCACATCTTCATAGATACATAGACTACTAACATCATTGTACCATCATTTACATCAAAACATGCCCATATATGTGAAGTCATCCTTATCCACCTATGAGGTTAGATAGGTGTCAACCCAAAAGCTAAGCTATCTATGCTCCCTTGGCGACTCTACTTGCCTCTTTGCTAGTGTGATCCTTAAGCACGAGTCTCGTAAGAAGTTACGAACCTCATTGTAATCCTCGTCTAGAGCGACCACGGAAGAAGAGGAAGGGATGAGAAACTCATTAAGATTCTCAGTAGGGATTCCCGACTCTAACGCAAGTGTCATCATCGTCGTCCCTAGCCACTTCGGTCTTAATTATGAAAAATGTGTACATGCATAAGGATTGGTTTTAGGCTTTTCAAATCTATTTATCCGAAGTAGATGTCTTTTAGTATGTGTCTTAATGACATGAATGCAACAGATATTTGATGAATGCATGACAATACCATATGCACATTAACACGAAAGTCGTAATACTTGGGCACATCATAAGGCAACATAAATCATATACGCGGCATAAAAAGGCATAGTACTTTTCATGTGACATCTCTCTCGTAAGTAAAACTCTTAAGTTCTTTTTCTTAAAGACTACCCTCTTAACATATCCACCAAAAATCCAACCGATTCACCGGCTCAGCGATAATCTGATCACCAAACTACATCTCACCTATCGCCTAGGAATGAGCTCAATCCTAACTAGTCGTCACTAGATTTAATATGGGCTAATAGAGGGGGTATACATAACTTTCTTGGATCACCTATCTTAGGATCATTTCCTTCTTTGAAATGCTCTACTGGTATCTAGTACACAGCAAATTGTCCGCTTTGGCAAGCTCAATGTCAATACCCTCACGGATTTGTTTCCTCCCCACCGTAGCGGGAGAAATGCGTCTCAGTGTTATGTCACATCTGTTCTGGGGGTGCTCGGCCGAACCGGTGTCACCCAGAACTTTTCCTGGGGGTGCTCAGCCGAACCGGTGTCACCCAGGAGTTTTCACAAACTTTTCTTAAATTCTCAAGTTTGATGGGAAATTCGGCAAGATAACTTGGCATTCACGGATTTCCTTCAAACTTGCTTTATGCCACGGAACTTGTAGGACATGCACAACCATTCATGATCATCATAAGACATCAAATCATTCTCGTAATCAATCATACGTCTACTGGAAGTCATAAGGTTCGTTATGTCTTGGGACCTATGGTGTCTTATGCTTTGACCCTTACGGGTCTTTAACTTGCAGTATAAACTATTCTAACATTCACTATCCACCTTTGATGCACCTCAGGATTCTCTTCTAACAAATATTACTATTATTTATGCTCTTTAATAAATCTGGGCAACTCCATTCCTTTAGGGGCAGCGTTATAAACTTATGATTACGGGGTTCTAGAACTTGCGTTTTAGACCCTTTCTTGGTTCTGTCTTCATCTAAGGCGCTATAAGTTAAACCTAAACCAATTATGAGTCATTCCTATAACAAAGAGCTAATTTTAAACCATGTTATCTACATTATAAGGTTGCTGGACAGATTTCTAAAAATTAAATGTTCTAAGAGTTCTAGAATTGCGGTTTTACGGTTTTCTAGTTACTAGTTTCTCCATAGGTGCCAAAATTCATTCCTACTTCAAATGAAACCAAATTTTTCATATTTAATCAATCCTAATCTGATTATATCCCCATTAAAACAGTTTGGGCAGTGTCCATAATTAAATGGGATAAAACTATGCTAAATCTTGACTTTACGGTTTTCCTAGAAAGCTAGTTTCTTCCCTAACTTGCATAGAATTGTTCCTACTTCGTCATACATAATTTTTCACTCATTCAAACACATCAAACATCATCACATGGCAGCAAACACATTCATGGAAGAACCAAAACATTAAATCTCAAAAAGACACATAACTTGATATTTTTAAAACACATAAGCTATTAGTTTCTCTTGGAATCATTTGCAAAACTTCTAAAACCCTTTTGCAAACCATTTTATCATGTCAAAGAGACTACACACACATCCTTGGGTCAGTGACCACTTAATCCCTCCTTAAAAGAGTGTTAAATTCATAAAACCTTGTTGGTCTTAAACTTAAACAAATTCATGAGCTTTAAAAGGATTTCTTAAAACTTGACTTCTTGGTCCTTGAAGCTAGATGAAACTCATTCCAAGTTCATCATCACTTCATGGCCGAAATCATGCACTCAAAGAATGCTCCCTCATTAAACTTTAACTTGAGATAAAATGGGCAAGTCTTTGAGCTCTAAGATCTTTTAAGTGATGACATAATTTAAACATGCTATGCACTTCATTTTTATTCTTCATTACAAATTAAAGTGAGAGCTTAAAGTAAACATGCAAGACTTGAATGTAAAAATACAAGGCTTAAAATAAATATGCAAGACTTGGAATATAAATATGCAAGGCTTAAAATATAAATATGCAAGTTCAATTCTTTATTTTAGTGCTCTAGGCCCAACAACAATCGACTTTAAGGCCGAAATAGAAAGGCTTTGAGACTTTAGTTAGGTGATAGTGCAAACCTCATTTTAAATCTTTACGTTCTTTAGTGATGAAAGGTAAATATGCTAGACAAGAATATAAATATGAGATGCACTCCATTCTTTAGCCTTTAACTTTAAGTGATGGCTTGCAAATTAAATATGAATGCAAAGCTCAAAATAAATATGTAATGCATAAGCTCAAATTTAAATATGAATGCTAGTTCATTTTATTTCTTATTAGAGCTCTTGCAAGACTTTAAAGGAACTTAAACCTCAACCCAAACTCATCATGACAAGATAAAGAAAAACAAGAGTGAACCTCAAGGGTTCTTTAAACACAAAGTTCTTTTCCTTGGAATGTAAACATAAATAACATTTTTATTAAAACCCAAGCTCTAGAGGCCTCATTGTGATGAACACATAGTCATCATCTAGAAGCTCTCATCATCAAGCCATTGTGAACTCCCTTGGCCATTATGGCCGAAAACATGAAGGAAGGAAAGGAAAGGGAACTGAAAACTTTTTAGAAGGAAAAGAAACATTTGAAACTCTAGAGACCATGATCTTGATGATGCAATAACACCAACATCATGAGTCCTCATCATTGAGTTCATGTGACCATTTTAAAATATCATCAAAGTGAAAGGTTTCAAAGATTCAAGAAGAAAACTAAAAACATCTTTAACTCAATATCAAAGATCAAGCTTTAGAGATTGTTCAAGTGATGAACATCATCATGAAACTCTCATCATCAAGCTCTCATTTCTCTATTCTCAAGGGCTCATGGCCGAAACAAGAAAGAAAAAGGAATAGAGAAGAAGTTCTAAAAAGAAAACAAAAGAAACCATAAACATCAAGCTTTAAAGAAGAACATTCATGAAAAGAAATCCCTACTTGGTGTGATAATCTTGAAGATGGAAGAAGAAGATGGAGAAGATGAAGAACTTTGAAGAGCTTGAAGAACACTAGAACTTTGAGAGAAAAAGAAAAGCTTTGGAGAGAACTAAACTTTGCAAATGATCTAAAAGTGGTGCAAGCTCCTCAAGGCATTCTATTTATAGAGAAATGAAGCAAATGGAGGGGCGTGTGTGGTGATGAAGGCTTGACCATTGTGTGCAGAATTGGGGAGAAAAATATCTCTTACAAGGCATGGTTGAAGGCATGGTGAGTTATGGGTTCAAGTATGGTGAGGTATGGTTCAAGGCATGGCTCAAGCATGGTTCTTTGAGTGAGAAAACAAATCAACATGTGGTCAAATGGGGGAGGAGGTGGCCGAAACTTCATCAGCCATGGGGGAAGGATTTCTTGCATTTTAATTGTGGTTTAGAGTTGTGTTTAGGTGTATTTTTTATTAGGATTAAGATTAGGAGTTTGTAAGAAAGTGTTTAGGTGAGAAAATGGGTAACTAAGGTTGCCAAGACATAATTAAAGAGTGTTCTTGCATCATTAGTGAGTTATAAATTCATTTTAGTGTATAAACAATTCTAGACATAATTCCTTGATTTAAGGAATTGGAGAGAGAAAACACTATTCAAGATTCCAAGAGTGAAATCTTGAGTTTTAGAAAAGAGATTTAAATCTTATCTAAGCAATCTTAGGTTCTAATTAATTTTAATAATTTATTTTGACTCTAGATTAATTATGGAAATTAATTAATCTTCGTTTAGAGCCTAATATTGCTTAGGTTTGCTTAATTACATCATTAAGCTCAAAACCACTATTCTAGGGGCAAAATCATAATTTTGCACTAAAACTGCCCGGGACTGCCGGGACTCAAACAGATGTTTTGAAATATGTAATAACATGATTTTAAACCTCTGGGGAAAGTTTTGGGCTCAAACGGCACCTTTACCCGCGTAAAACGCTATAGGGGTATTTTGATTATTTTGACCCGAAACTGCGGAAAATGAGACTTCCGTCTCCGGAACCACTCAAGGGTCATTCAATCCCCTTCAAACATTGAGTTGGCCCTTCGAGGGATCAGAGTCGGCCATCCTCGAATTTCGGGCCGAAAACGACCTCAAGGGCATTTCGGTCATTTTCCACTAAGAGAGAAAATCGGGGCGTTACAAAATGTGTTTGACAATGTATTGTACACTTTGCTCAATGAAAGTGGAAACACAAAAGACCACCTTAATGCTCGAAAAGACCTACAATCTATGGGCATAAAATCTAAACTTTGGCCAAATGAGAATGGGAAATATCCTTCTGCTATTTTTACTATGTCAAATGCACAAAAGGATATATTTCTTAAGACCTTGAAGAATGTGGTTGTTCCAGATGGTTACTCAAGCAATATTTCGAGGTGTGTTGATTTGAAGCAACGTAAGTTGTTTGGGTTGAAAAGTCATAACTGTCATATTCTAATGGAACAATTGTTACCAATTGCTTTGAGGAATGCAATGTGTAACATCCTAATTTTTAACCCAATACTCTAGAACATACTTAGGTTAAACATTAGTCTGTTACTTCATAGTTCTCAATTTTACTTAGAAATACTTAGCGGAAAATACCGGTAAATTTTTTTTTTGAAATATAAAGTGAGAGCCGCGTGATGCGATAAGCGGTAAACCATGTAAAGTAAAACAATTGTCTCACAACATCATAACATAAGGCACAACATGAACAACACTGAATATCATCTCTTATATATATAACTTGCCCACTTATAAGTGTGGGACTTAATTTAGTACAAGGGAAATACATAAAAGAAAATACAACATAAAACATAAACATAATCTACTCCCCTACCCGAGTGCATCTAATGGGATAACCTCTAAAAAAAAGAAGGTTTATCCCTATCTAAGTGGGGTGTGCTCTAACCGGGTACTCCATCGGACGATCGTCACCTCCTATTGGCGTCCATCTCGCGAGCGAGGCAAATATCCGAAAGCAAGCGAGTTCCTCGGACGTGAAGAAGCGGAACGGGGATCGAGTGTGACCCCCACGGTATGGTCGCATCTCCGGTCGTCGCGCAAGCCATGGCTGAGTCACGGTATCCTCACTGCCCTCCCTCAACGGTGGACGAGAGGGGGCAGAGCTCTCGCTATACGGATGGGTAGGCGGGTCCTCGGACGGGTCGGTCTCCGAGAAGTAAGTCCGGGGCACGTAATCTGGATAGTCTCGCATGGCTAGGGTGGCGGTGTGCATGCGGAGCACTCTCTCGTCATGCGTACACGCGCGCTCAAAAACCCGCTCATCGTCGCCATAGGGTGCAGTCGGGGAGAAGCGATGGGTGTGTACGGGATGAGCGAAGGGGCGTCCTACGAACATGAAAACCCGCACCGTGCACTGTTCCTCAAAATGGTATGACCCGTGAGTCGGGTCACAGTGCACCTCCCACGTCGGCGTGTCCACGAACACTACGAAACGTCACCATCTGAAGACGTGACGGCAAGAAAGAGATAGAGGGAGTGAGAATCTTGCTAAAGAATCTCAGTAGGGCCTCCTACTACCTAGGTGTCATCATCTACGTCCTCAGGAACCTTGGGTTTAATTATACAAATGAGTGAGCATGCATCATGTCCATTTTTAAGTTCTAAACATAGTTTAGCCAAGGTCCATTCATTTTAGAATGATCTTAATGTCATGAATGCAACATAATAGAAGATGTATGCATGGCACTACCTAATGCACATACATAACATAACATCAAGCATCATCATACTTAGTGGCATAAGGTGGCAATAGAAACATTCATATGGGACAAACTTAGTGACATAATCATAATCATGAAACATCTCTTTCTCATGGGCCACCCTAAAAGACAATCGAACTGGGGGTGCTCGGCCGAACCGGTGTCACCCAGAACGTGTCATACATCTAGATTATGAGCTCATTGTAACGCCCCAATTTTTACTGTAATTTTTACTGTCATTGGAAATTACTGAATTACCATAGGTAATTATTACATAAGATTTGAGGCCGAACAATCCTTAATAAAGAAATATAACATTAGAAGATAGGTTAGGAGCGATTCATGCGAGAGTCGCAAATCCCGAATTTCTGTACGTGTAAAATGACTAAAATGTCCCTGAAGTTATTTTACTCAGAAAATGAGGATTGTGGGCCCCACATATTCTCAAGGGAATGTTTTGAGAATAATAAGGGATTGTTTGTGTTATGTGTGTTAATAGAGCAGAAGAATCTCAATTTTGAGTTTCGACGCGCGAAATGACCAAAACGCCCCTGCGGCTGTTTTAACTCCGATGTGCGTGCCGACTGAGCCCGAACCTCACTAAAATGTTTTAAAATGTGTTTTTAAGCCATGATTAACCATTGGTTAAGCTCGGGTGGCCTCGGCGATTTTAAGTGAAAGTACGATTTTGCCCCGTTTTGAAGGCGATTTGAATTTCGGGATTTTCGATTGATATACGGATCCTAAGCAATATTAGGCTCAAATTAAAGCTTATTAAATTCTAAATATTAATCTAGATTCAAAATTATGTATTTAGATTGATTAGAACCCAAAATTGCTCAAAAACACCCAAATTGCTTACTAATTCACTTAAGCCCTTAACAGTAAATTCTCTATATTACATGAATACCTTGCCTACACCTAAATAATGCATGGAACACACAAATTTCACTTCTTTGGGCTGTAATGCACGAAATTATTGATGCCATTATGCAGCTGTATTATTTCCAAAAGTTGCACTAAAACAAAATGCCAAAATGTCACCATAAGAGACATAATTCCTTAATTTCATACAACTTTGTCTAAAATGATTTTTCCTCCATTATTTCTCCTGAAAAATTCTGACAACTACCTCCTCATTTTGGCCAATTAGAAGCCTCAAAATCTTCTATAAATAGGCTTGCTTGAGTGGTCTTGGAATGCTTGGTTCATAACTAGTTTTTAGGAGCACCAAAAACTTTCTTTCTTCCTCCTCTTTGGCTGAATTCTTTCTTCATTTTTTCAAAGAGATTTTGTGTCATTTCACTTCAAGAAATCAAGTTCTCTTCCTCTTCTTCAACTCAGATTAGGTAGGGAGTAGTTTCTAAATTTATTTCTATGCTTTGAGGAGTTGTGTTTTTAGCTCAAAATGATGAAATTATGAATTTACCTTAGCTTTTCATTTTGGTTTTCCTCTTCTTCTTTTTTCTTTAACCAATTCAGGCCATATGGCCTAGGTGGAACTAAGATGATGGCTTGATGATGAGCACCTTGAGGGTGGGTTGTAAATCCATCACAAGTTAGGCCTCTAAAGCTTGAAAATTCCACTTGATGCAAAACTTTAAAGAATAATGCTTTATGATGCTAAAACAATGATTTTTAGTTTAGAACTTGAAAGATGTATTTCCTTTTATGTTTTATTTCTTGTTAAGATATGTATTGGGTTGAATTTATAATTCTTTTAAAGTCTTGAAGGAGCTATAGTAAAGAAACAAAATGAATTTGCATCCATGATTAAGTTTATGCTTTGCATAACCATGTTTACCTTCTATGTCATCACTAAATTTTCAAGAATGAATAAATGAACTTGCATTTCTCATGTTTAAATTCCAAGCTTGTATTTCATATTTATGTTTCAAGTTATCACTTAATCTTTCAAGATAATAAAGAGGTTGCATCTCATATTTAATTTATGCTCTCACTTTATTTTATAATGGCTAAAAGAATCAACGCATGACATATTTATTTTATGCCATCACCTAAAGATCCTAGAGCACAAAGACTTGCCCATGTATCACAAGCAAAGAAATATGATTATTAGAGTTAAGAAAATTTATTCTTTAAAAGTCTTGAGATTGGAGCTTAAAGGATGTAATAATAATTCTCTTCTCCCTTTCTCGGGTCCTGTGCGGACTACCGCTCCGGTTTCTTAATATTCTCTTCTCCTCTCTTTGGTCTGTGCGGACTACATAGCTCAGGTTTCTTAATATTCTCTTCTCCCTCTCTTGGTCTGCGGATTACCGCCGCTCCAGTTTCTTGTATCATGTTTATATTTCAAGTTCTTGCATCATGTTTAATTTTCAAGTCATCACCTTAAATCTTAAAGTTAAAGAAATGGAATTGCATATCATGTGTATAATTCCAAGCTATCACCTTATAAAGATAAGATTAAAATAAGGTTGCATAGCATGTTTATAACTCTAAGATGTCACCTAAATCTCTAAAGCTCAAGACTTACTCCTTTTATCTTAAGTGAGAATTTTAATTGTGAAGATCCTCCCAAATTTGACAAAAGAACTAGTTTCTAAATGAGTTTTAAGGCTTTGCAAAGGATTTTACTGGGGAACTAGTATTTTATATGCACTTAAAATATGATTCTATGTAATCGCATGAGGTTCATGATTCGGCCACTGATCTGAGTTTAGTATCAATGTGTGATAATTATGGTTTATTGTTAAGAGAATGATTCATAATTGGTTTAGTAACTAATTAGTTCTATAATTGATAATTCTATGTAAGGATTGGATGCTTATTAAGTACTTGATATCATTGAATGATTTCTGGCTTGCATGTTATAGTTCTTTGTTGCAAATAATGAGAATGCTTATACATGAAATATTCTTTATTATGTAAAATTTACCTTTGTTGCTAGAAGAAAGTGTATCATTGTAAAAGTGTAATTTGGAAAGGTTACGGCTAAGGAAAGACTTGGTATTTAAGCGTGTCCATTATGACCCACCTCTCTTTCTGAGAATCTCCCATATGCATGATTACTGATTGATATATATTATTCTAGTTTAAGACTATAAATAAGAAAATGTTATGATGTTTATGAATTCTATTGTGATATAACATGCAAAGATTTAATGGTGACTTAAACTTATAAGAAAGTGATCCTTTGGAACCATCAGACTATAGGTGGTGAAAAGGTGATTTTAGCCTCCTAACCCGTTCTCTCAAAAGGGTAGAGTCGGGACTTTAGCTTATCAAAGGGATAAGTATATGCTAGTGACGACTAGTAAAGTATGAGCTCATAACCTAAATTACTCCCAAAGGGTGGAGTATAGGGTGGCCTAAGGAAAATAATGATGATGATAAGATTTTAAGTCACCTAAGGCACTAAAGAAATGAAATATGTGCATTATGTCCACGTGTAGCTAATATTATATGACGTTCTTTTATGCATGTTATTTGATAATGATGATGAGGAATATGATGTAATGATAAAGGAAAAGTTCATTGTAAATATGACATGTTAAGATTATGATGCATTATAAGACGCATGATTAAAAATTGACGAACCTCGGTTAAGTATTTGTCCGTACTTAAAATGAATCTTTGCATGCTCACTATTTTAGAATAATCCCGAGGTTCCTGGGGACTTTGATGATGACACTGTAGAAGGAGGTACCCTACTGAGAATTCTTTAGCAAGATTCTCACTCCCTTTTCTTTATTTCCGTCATTGTCTCCAGATTCAGATGGCGACATTAAGTCACTGTTCATTGATACCCCTACTTGGGAATTTCACTATGATCCGGTGCATCGCTCGTATCATTTTGAAGGGAGGTGCGCAGATCGTGTTTTTATTTACATAGGTCGTCCCTTTGCACATCCTGTCCCTAGTTATCGATTTTCTCCTACTTCTCCCTATGGCGATGAAATGGTTTTCGAACATGCACGTCCACTTGATGAAAGGATGTTACGTTCTTATCCCGCTTCATCTGCTGTCCACGGATTTCCAGTATGTTCCGAGGCGAGATATTCTCAAACTGATCCTTCAGAGGACACTCCTACTCATGTATATTCTGAGAGCTCTGCTCCTACTCCCACGTGTAAGAGAGGGTAGTGAGGAAAGCAGTTGTTCAGCCAAGGTTAGCAAGAAGGCCGTCCATGCGACCCCAACATGGTGTATCTCGTGTGTCCCTCCCGAGGAGCTCATCGATGGATCGGATTTATTCCCCATTTCGGGGCCGATTGGCCATAGAGGGTTCTTAGTAAACTTATGTGTGATCATGCACCCTAGTTTTAGGATAACCTTCCCGGCTTATAGAGTTATCTAGTTTAGGGGCATGTATTTCCTTATGTATTTTCTTTTATGGGTTTGCATAAGACAATGATGTATGAACATAACCCACCCTTTGAGTGAGGTTATTGTATGTAAATATATGCTATAATGTGTTTATGGATGTTATATGATGGAGCCAAAGTGATATGATGTGATATATTCTTAAACGTCTTATTATACTCCACTTACTCGTTCACGTTGTACTCGGCTCACGTTTTCAATTATGTTTTTTTTAAAAAAAAAATGGCTCGTAATTTCACTAAGTATTTTCAAATTATGAAGAAGGAACCAAAGTAAGGAGTAAAGTCTAGTCATTAATCAGATTCAACCTAGGTGTATTTGGTTAATAACTAGGGTGTTACATTTTGGTATCAGAGCAGTTCGATTCTCATGGAGCCTGAGGATTGGACTAGCTATGCTTCTAAAGCATAATACGTTAGTGACGTCATGTGTAGATGTTTATCATTAGGATGAGCCTAAGGATTAGAAATACATGACTACTGTATGTTGAAAGTGCCATGGTAACTTGCTCACTTTGCATGGAATATTGGGCCTGATCACCTCAGTGTTCTTTGTTTTGTGTGTATAGGGACCAATGGCACGTCGACAACGGACTAGGAGCGCACGCAGAATCAATCAAGACAACGAGACAGCCAAGCACTCGCGATGTAGCAAGGACCATGAGAATGATGATGGAACGAATGGATCAGGATCGTCAAGCCAATATGAATCAAGGACATGAAATTCCTGAACATGCCCGTTTCGGAGAGTTTCGTAAGGCGAACCCACCAGTTTTCAAGGGGACCTTGAATCCAAATATTGCAGATGAATGGATTCGGAATATTGAGAAGGTCTTTCTTTGTAGTCCCATGCTCGGAGGAGCAAAAGGTCACCTTCGCTACTCATATGCTTGAGGGTGATGCCGCTTACGGTGGAGAGGTGTTGAAGACTCCTGGTGACGGCCGACTTGGACATTGATTGGGAACTATTCAAAGTCCATTTTTATGAAAAGTACTTTCAGTCGATTAGAAATGCTAAGGACATTGAATTCATGCAACTTGTCCAGGGAATATGAATGTGGCCCAAGACACCGCTGCATTTGAAGAACTCATTAAGTTCTCAAGAATGTACCAAGGAAATCCTGATGAGTACTGGAAATGCATTAAATACGAGTCAGGGTTGAAGGCGGAACTTAATGTGGCGATTGCACATTTGGAGATTAGATTTCTCTACCCTAGTTAACAAATGTCGGATTATTGAAGAAGGTCAGAGAAAACTAAACACCCTAAAATCAGATAATATTACCAAAAAGTTGACACCTCAAGGTCAGCAGTTCAAAAGGCAGAATCGACCTCCATTTCCCCCTCAATCAAGACCACAAGGGCCACAAAGAAATTTTCAACAAGGAAGGCCAAACAACAACAACCGCTATAATAACAATCGCTACAACAATAACCCCAGTAACAATCGCAACAACAACAATAACAACAATAAAGGGAAAGCACCACAAAGAGGTCCAACAGTACCTCCACAGCCTGTGCCATCCATGGAGTGTCCCAAGTGTGGTAAGAATCATGGGAGCATGCCATGTCGAGCCGGAACAAACGTGTGCTATCGGTGTGGAAAACCAGGACATTTCTGCCGAGAATGCACGGAAAGGAACCCACCAACCCCCATCCCCAAGCCGCACTACCAGGGAAGGGTATTTACTGTTAATCTTTGAAGAAACAACGAAGTCACGAAATCTCGTGGAAGGTAAGGGTAATATGCATGGTAAAGACTTAATTGTACTATATGATTCTGGCGCTTCTCATTCTTTTATCTCCCATTCATGCGTTAAAAGCCTTAATTTACCTATGACTGAGCTTCCTTTTGACCTTATTGTTTCTACCCCAACTGGAAAACCCGTTAGGACTTGTAAATGTTGTTTAGATTGTAGTTTTATTATAGATAATAGATCCTTTGTTTTAGATCTTATTTGCTTACCCATGCGAGGTTTAGATGTGATTCTTGGCATGGATTGGCTTGAGGCCAACCGTGTACTGTTAAACTGTTATGAGAAAACCATCACTTTTCTTCCTATTCCTATTGAACCTAAGAAACCCATAAGTCTTTACATAGCTGTGTGGAAATGGACTGTGGTAAGGGTGAGAGTAAAGGTTACATTTTCTTAGCCGCTAGTGATGTAGACTTTGAGCAAAGTATCGATGAGATACCAATAGTAAGAAATTATCCCGAAGTATTTCGAGATGAGATACCAGAGTTTCCCGCGAAGAGAGAGATAGAATTTTCCATAGAGTTGCTTCCTGGTGCGGGACCTATATCCATAGCCCCATACAGGATGTCCCCATTAGAATTGACCGAGTTAAAAACTCAATTGGAAGATTTATTGGAGAAAAAGTTTGTTAGGCCTAGTGCATCACCTTGCGGAGCCCTGTGTTGTTTGTAAAGAAAAAGGATGGGAGTATGAGGATGTGTGTAGATTATAGAGAGTTGAATAAAGTAACGGTGAAAAACAAGTATCCTCTGCCTAGGATCGATGATTTGATGGACCAACTGAAAGGTGCGGTAGTGTTTTCTAAGATAGATTTGAGGTCAGGCTACCATCAAATTAGAGTGAGAGATGAAGACATACCTAAAACGGCCTTTACTTTCGATACGGCCATTTTGAGTTTGCAGTAATGTCCTTTGGGTTAACCAATGCTCCAGCTATTTTTATGGATTACATGAATAGGATCTTTCGACCCTATTTAGATCAGTTTGTAGTTGTCTTTATAGATGACATTCTCATATATTCTAAGACCCATGAAGAGCATGAATGCCACCTAACCATAGTACTAGAGATCTTGAAGGAAAAGAAACTATATGCCAAGATTTCCAAGTGTGAGTTTTGGTTGGATAAGGTGCAATTTTTAGGGCATGTAGTATCTAAGAAAGGAATTGCTGTAGATCCTAGTAAGGTAGAAGCGGTAGTAAACTGGGAAAGACCAACCACGGTAACTGAAGTAAGGAGCTTTTTGGGTTTAGCGGGTTATTACCGTCGATTTATCAAGGGATTTTCCCAGATTTCCCTACCTTTGACCAAGCTGACTAGGAAGAACACCCTTTTTCATGGACCCCGGAGTGTGAAAAGAGCTTTCAAGAGTTAAAACACAAGCTAACCTCGACCCCTGTTTTAGTGTTACCCGACCCCAATGTGCCTTTCGAGGTGTATTGTGATGCTTCAAAAAAGGGTTTAGGTTGTGTATTGATGCAAGATAGGCAAGTGGTGGCCTATGCATCAAGACAACTCAAGCCACATGAGGCAAACTACCCTACCCATGACCTTGAGTTAGGCTGTAGTCGTGTTTGCTCTAAAGATTTGGAGACACCATTTATATGGAGTTAAGTTTGAGGTGTTTTCCGATCACAAGAGTTTGAAATATCTCTTTGATCAAAAAGAGCTAAACATGAGGCAAAAGCGATGGATGGAGTTCTTGAAAGATTATGATTTTGGATTGAACTACCATCCTGGTAAAGCTAATGTAGTAGCTGATGCTTTGAGTAGGAAGTCCTTACAAGTGTCTCGTTTGATGGTGAAGGAGGTTGAATTGATTGAACAATTTAGGGACTTAAACCTAGGAGTGACTTTGACCACTAAGGGCATCAAAGCTTGTCATCTTAGAGTGACAAGTGAGTTCAAAGAACGGATTGTTCAAGCTCAAGGGGACGATGCTGAGTTTCAAAAGACTTTAGGGGCAGTGAAGGTAGGAAAGTTGATAGGTTTTACCCAAGGAATGGACGATTTATGGAGGTTTAAAGGTCGAATATGTGTACCTGCTAGTGGTGACCTCCGAAAAGATATTTTGGAGGAAGCGCATAAGAGTCATACTACCGCTCATCCTGGAGGCACCAAGAAGTATCAAGATTTGAAGAAGATGTTACGGTGGCCTGGAATGAAGGAAGATGTGTGCACATGGGTGAGTAAGTGCTTGGTGTGTCAAAAGGTGAAGATTGAACACCAAAAACCATCTGGAATGCTGCAACCTCTGTCGATCCCTGAGTGGAAGTGGGATAGTATCTCCATGGATTTTGTGACTGGATTACCAAGGACCCAAATGAATCATGATACCATATGGGTAATCGTGGATCGATTGACGAAGTCAGCCCACTTTTTACCTATTAAGGTGACTTATTCCTTGGATAGGTTAGCACAATTATATATTCAGGAGATAGTGAGGTTACATGGGGTGCCGTCGACGATAATCTCGGACCGAGATCCGCGGTTTACGTCCACGATTTGGGGAGCCTTTCAAAAGGCATTTGGTTCAAAGCTGTGTCTAAGCACGACCTATCACCCCCAAACAGATGGTCAATCTGAAAGAACTATCCAAACCTTGGAGGATATGTTAAGGGCATGTGTTTTAGATCAAAGGGGAAGTTGGGATAAGTACCTCCCACTTATTGAATTTGCATATAACAACAGTTATCATGCAAGTATCGGTATGGCACCGTATGAGGCCCTCTATGGACGGAAATGTCAATCTCCCTTATGTTGGTATGAACCCGGAGAGCAAAGTTTACTCGGACCTGATATTGTGAGGGAAACAACGGAACAAATCAAAAAGATTAGGGATAAGATTCTTACTGCTCAAAGTCGACAGAAAAACTATGCGGACAAGCGGCGAAAACCGCTAGATTTTCAAGAAGGGGACCACGTGTTCCTAAGGATCACCCCCACCACAGGCATAGGCCGAGCAATAAAAGTAAAGAAATTGAGCCCCAGATTTCTTGGTCCGCTTGAAATCCTTACCAAAGTAGGACTGTAGCCTCACCGTATAGCCCTACCCCGAGTCTATCCAACCTTCATGATGTTTTCCATGTCTCTCGATTAAGAAAGTATCAATCGACCCGAGTCATGTACTAGAGCCAGAACATGTACAATTAAGAGATAACCTGACATTTAACTTACTACCCACGAGAATCGTCGACCGAGGAGTTAAGCAGCTAAGGAACAAGGTCACCCTGGTCAAAGTAGCATGGGGACAGGGTGAAACCCGAAGAACTTACATGGGGCTGGAATCGAACATGAAAGCACAATACCCGAGTTGTTCTCAGTAACGAATTTAGAGGCGAAATTCTTTGTAAGGAGGGAGTAATGTAACGCCCCAATTTTTACTGTAATTTTCTTTGTCATTGGAAATTACTTGAATTACCATAGGTAATTATTACATAAGATTTGAGGCGAACAATCCTTAATAAAGGAATATAACATTAGAAGATAGGTTAGGAGCGATTCATGCAGAGTCGCAAATCCCGAATTTACATGCGTGTAAAATGACCAAAATGTCCCTGAAGTTATTTTACTCGAGAAAATGAGGATTGTGGGCCCACATATTCTCAAGGGGATGTTTTGAGAATAATAAGGGATTGTTTGTGTTATGTGTGTTAATAGAGCAGAAGAATCTCAATTTTGAGTTTTGGCCATGAAATGACCAAAGCAGCCCCTATAATTTGTTTAACTCCGATGTGCGTGCCGACTGAGCCCAAACCTCACTAAAATGTTTTAAAATGTGTTTTTAAGCCATGATTAACCATTGGTTAAGCTCGGGTGCCCTCAGGCGATTTTTAAGTGAAAGTACGATTTTGCCCCGTTTTTGGCGCTTTTGCAATTTCGGGATTTTCGATTCATATACGAAACCTAAGCAATATTAGGCTCAAATTAAAGCTTATTAAATTCTAAATATTAATCTAGATTCAAAATTATGTATTTAGATTGATTAGAACCCAAAATTGCTCAAAAACACCCAAATTGCTTACTAATTCACTTAAGCCCTAAACCGTAAATTCTCTATATTACATGAATACCTTGCCTACACCTAAATAATGCATGGAACACACAAATTTCACTTCTTTGGGCTGTAATGCACGAAATTATTGATGCCATTATGCAGCTGTATTATTTCCAAAAGTTGCACTAAAACAAAATGCCAAAATGTCACCATAAGAGACATAATTCCTTAATTTCATACAACTTTGTCTAAAATGATTTTTCCTCCATTATTTCTCCTGAAAAATTCTGACAACTACCTCCTCATTTTGGCCAATTAGAAGCCTCAAAATCTTCTATAAATAGGCTTGCTTGAGTGGTCTTGGAATGCTTGGTTCATAACTAGTTTTTAGGAGCACCAAAAACTTTCTTTCTTCCTCCTCTTTGGCTGAATTCTTTCTTCATTTTTTCAAAGAGATTTTGTGTCATTTCACTTCAAGAAATCAAGTTCTCTTCCTCTTCTTCAACTCAGATTAGGTAGGGAGTAGTTTCTAAATTTATTTCTATGCTTTGAGGAGTTGTGTTTTTAGCTCAAAATGATGAAATTATGAATTTACCTTAGCTTTTCATTTTGGTTTTCCTCTTCTTTTTGTTCTTTAACCAATTCAGGCCATATGGCCTAGGTGGAACTAAGATGATGGCTTGATGATGAGGACCTTGAGGGTGGGTTGTAAATCCATCACAAGTTAGGCCTCTAAAGCTTGAAAATTCCACTTGATGCAAAACTTTAAAGAATAATGCTTTATGATGCTAAAACAATGATTTTTAGTTTAGAACTTGAAAGATGTATTTCCTTTTATGTTTTATTTCTTGTTAAGATATGTATTGGGTTGAATTTATAATTCTTTTAAAGTCTTGAAGGAGCTCTAGTAAAGAAACAAAATGAATTTGCATCCATGATTAAGTTTATGCTTTGCATAACCATGTTTACCTTCTATGTCATCACTAAATTTTCAAGAATGAATAAATGAACTTGCATTTCTCATGTTTAAATTCCAAGCTTGCATTTCATATTTATGTTTCAAGTTATCACTTAATCTTTCAAGATAATAAAGAGGTTGCATCTCATATTTAATTTATGCTCTCACTTTATTTTATAATGGCTAAAAGAATCAACGCATGACATATTTATTTTATGCCATCACCTAAAGATCCTAGAGCACAAAGAATTGCCCATGTATCACAAGCAAAGAAATATGATTATTAGAGTTAAAAAAATTTATTCTTTAAAAAGTCTTGAGATTGGAGCTTAAAAGGATGTAATAATAATTCTCTTCTCCCTTTATCGTCTGTGCCGACTACCGCCGCTCCGGTTTCTTAATATTCTCTTCTCCTTCTACTGGTCCTGTGTGGATTACCGCCGCTCCAGTTTCTTGTATCATGTTTATATTTCAAGTTCTTGCATCATGTTTAATTTTCAAGTCATCACCTTAAATCTTAAAGTTAAAGAAATGGAATTGCATATCATGTGTATAATTCCAAGCTATCACCTTATAAAGATAAGATTAAAATAAGGTTGCATAGCATGTTTATAACTCTAAGATGTCACCTAAATCTCTAAAGCTCAAGACTTACTCCTTTTATCTTAAGTGAGAATTTTAATTGTGAAGATCCTCCCAAATTTGACAAAAGAACTAGTTTCTAAATGAGTTTTAAGGCTTTGCAAGGATTTTACGGGGAACTAGTATTTTATATGCACTTAAAATATGATTCTATGTAATTGCATGAGGTTCATGATTCGGCCACTGATCTGAGTTTAGTATCAATGTGTGATAATTATGGTTTATTGTTAAGAGAATGATTCATAATTGGTTTAGTAACTAATTAGTTCTATAATTGATAATTCTATGTAAGGATTGGATGCTTATTAAGTACTTGATACCATTGAATGATTTCTGGCTTGCATGTTATAGTTCTTTGTTGCAAATAATGAGAATGCTTATACATGAAATATTCTTTATTATGTAAAATTTACCTTTGTTGCTAGAAGAAAGTGTATCATTGTAAAAGTGTAATTTGGAAAGGTTACGGCTAAGGAAAGACTTGGTATTTAAGCGTGTCCATTATGACCCACCTCTCTTTCTGGGAATCTCCCATATGCATGATTACGATTGATATATATTATTCTAGTTTAAGACTATAAATAAGAAAATGTTATGATGTTTATGAATTCTATTGTGATATAACATGCAAAGATTTAATGGTGACTTAAACTTATAAGAAAGTGATCCTTTGGAACCATCAGACTATAGGTGGTGTAAACGTGATTTTAGCCCCCTAACCCGTTCTCTCAAAAGGGTAGAGTCGGGACTTTAGCTTATCAAAAGGGATAAGTATATGCTAGTGACGACTAGTAAAGTATGAGCTCATAACCTAAATTACTCCCAAAAGGGTGGAGTATAGGGTGGCCTAAGGAAAATAATGATGATGATAAGATTTTAAGTCACCTAAGGCACTAAAGAAATGAAATATGTGCATTATGTCCACGTGTAGCTAATATTATATGACGTTCTTTTATGCATGTTATTTGATAATGATGATGAGGAATATGATGTAATGATAAAGGAAAAGTTCATTGTAAATATGACATGTTAAGATTATGATGCATTATAAGGCGCATGATTAAAAATTGACGAACCTCGGTTAAGTATTTGTCCGTACTTAAAATGAATCTTTGCATGCTCACTATTTTAGAATAATCCCGAGGTTTCTGGGGACTTTGATGATGACACTGTAGAAGGAGGTACCCTTCTGAGAATTCTTTAGCAAGATTCTCACTCCCTTTTCTTTATTTCCGTCATTGTCTCCAGATTCAGATGGCGACATTCGTCCTGTTCGTTGATACCCCTACTTGGGAATTTCACTATGATCCGGTGCATCGCTCGTATCATTTTGAAGGAGGTCTTGTGATTCGTGTTTTTATTTACATAGGTCGTCCCTTTGCACATCCTGTCCCTAGTTATCGATTTTCTCCTACTTCTCCCTATGGCGATGAAATGGTTTTCGAACATGCACGTCCACTTGATGAAAGGATGTTACGTTCTTATCCCGCTTCATCTGCTGTCCACGGATTTCCAGTATGTTCCGAGACGAGATATTCTGGCTGATCCTTCAGAGGACACTCTTACTCATGTATATTCTGAGAGCTCTGCTCCTACTCCCACACGTGTAAGAGAGGGTAGTGAGGAAACAGTTGTTCAGCCAAGGTTAGCAAGAAGGCCGTCCATGCGACCCCAACATGGTGTATCTCGTGTGTCCCCTCCCGAGGGAGCTCATCAGTGGATCGGATTTATTCCCCCATTTCGGAGGCGGTGGCCATAGAGAGTTCTTAGTAAACTTATGTGTGATCATGCACCCTAGTTTTAGGATAACCTTCCCCGCTTATAGAGTTATCTAGTTTAGGGGCATGTATTTCCTTATGTATTTTCTTTTATGGGTTTGCATAAGACAATGATGTATGAACATAACCCACCCTTTGAGTGAGGTTATTGTATGTAAATATATGCTATAATGTGTTTATGGATGTTATATGATGGAGCCAAAGTGATATGATGTGATATATTCTTAAACGTCTTATTATACTCCACTTACTCGTTCACGTTGTACTCGGCTCACGTTTTCAATTATGTTTTTTTTTTAAAAAAAAAATGGCTCGTAATTTCACTAAGTATTTTCAAATTATGAAGAAGGAACCAAAGTAAGGAGTAAAGTCTAGTCATTAATCAGATTCAACCTAGGTGTATTTGGTTAATAACTAGGGTGTTACACTCATACCTTAACTAGTCATCACTAGTTCTTACTTACCACTTAACGATAAGCGTATCATAAATCATAAATCCCGACTATCTGAGTACGGGTTAGGGGGCAATGCTCTTAGGGGTCACCTAAGAGTATAAAATGGTACCGATGTCACATGAGTTCTATGGAGGTGCTCGGCCGAACCGGTGTCATCCTAGAACCCATCTTAGTACCTTAATTTTCAAAATCTCTTTAAGTCGCCAAATTTGTTGGGAATTCGGCAGAACGATGGCATTACACCGAATTCCTTCCAAATTTGCTTTATGCCACATAAACATATATCCTCATGAATTCATCATATGAATAACATTATCATCATAACATACATCATCATGGAACATTCAACCGTTTATCCTTACGGTAGCTTATGCTTTGACCCTTACGGGTCTTAATCATGAGATTTGGTTCTCTAACATCCATTGCTCATATTTTATGCATCTAAGGGCTCATAATTAAACATCACTCATAATCCTCATATCTACATTTAAATCTGAAAAGCATAGGGTAGAATTCTTAACTTGTGATCACGGGGTTCTAGAACTTACGTTTTAGACCCTTTCTTGGTTCCGTCTTCGCCTAAGGCGCTATGGATTAAATCTAAATCAATTATGAGGCATTCCCATGCTTAAGGACTAATTATTAATCATGTTTATCATGTTGTAAGGGTGCTGGACAGCATCCAGAAAAATAAATGTTCCAAGAGTTCTACATTGCATTTTTACAGTTTTCTAGTTACTAGTTTCCCTATAGGTGCTAGAATTCAATTCTAATTCAAATGATACCAAGTTTTTCATGTCTAAACAATCTAAATCTGATTATGTTCCCATTAAAACAGTTTGGATTAGTTCCATAAACAAATGGGTCAAAACTATGTTAAATTCTAGCTTTACGGTATTTCTAGTTAGCTAGTTTCTTACCTATCATGCATAGGATCGCTTCAACATCATCACATGATATTTTCACACATTCCAACACATCAAAACATCATCATACAGCATCACACTCATCATATCAGAACCGAAAACATTTAACTTTAATGAGAGAGTTAAATTGACATTTCTAGGTACATAAGTTAACTAGTTTCTCTTGGAATCGATCTAGAACTTCTAAAACTCTTTGCAAAACATTTTAATTCATCAAGAGGCTAAGTGAAGCCTTAGGTCAGTGACCAAAACATATCCCATCCCCTAAACGAGAATGAAATCATAACTTGTGACGATATAACCTTATAAAAATTTGTAAGGCTTTAGGGAAGACTTGAAACATAGACTATTGGTCCTAGTAGCTAGATGAAGACTCATTGCAAGTCCATCATCACTACTTGGCCGAAATTATGCATTCAAGGAATGCATTCACATTTAACTTTATCTTGGAATGAAATGGGCAAGTCTTTGAGCTCTAGGTTCTTAAGTTATGACATAAACTAAACGTGCTCATGCTTTTCATTTTTAATCTTGCTTACTGTAACACCCTAATATTCGACCCAATACTACTAGTACGTACTTAGGCCAAATACTAGTCGTTACTATCTGACATGGTTCTTTAAAAAGTAACTTAGAGAAAATACGAGCCAATTTTTTTTTCTTAAAACATTACTTAAAATAAGAGCCGCGCGTATCCTATCGGGTCGGTATTATAAAGTGCCGAAACATAAACATAGAGGTGGCTCCAAAACATAGCATCATCATAACTGAACTATTTCATCTTTATAATATGCCTACCATAAGGGGCAGGGCTCTTCAAGTACATAATAACATGAATACAGCAGAAAAACAGAATACATGGAAAAGAACTGGAAAGAAGCATCCCTACCCTTGTGCAACCTAAGATGGATAATCTCAACACAAAAGAGGTTTCATCCATACTATGTGACGTGCGTGCACTAAGGACTACCCTCCAACCTATGCAGCGGAGTCACGGGTACGGAGGAACGTAGCCAATCCACGGGCGGAGCTCGGCGGGTGCAGGCATGCCCTGTGACTGCACATGTCGTCCACGTCGGGGTCGTGGCCCGGGCACCGAAGCCCTTCATTGAGTGATGTCTCCTCGCGCCCTCGGTCGCGGAGGCGGAGCGGGGGCGAGTCCTCGTGGTCCATGGGGATTCCTGCGAAGGGTCCTCCTCGAGTGCTCGCGACAATGGTACGTCTTTGCGCACGCGTCGGTGATCCAGCAGAGTGGGTCCGCAAGTTCCTCTCATGTCGTGGTCGCGCATGCTCAAAGATCGCGGGGTCACCATAGGGGATGCTGGGGAGAAGCGATAACTGTACAAGGGGTGTGCGAATGGCCGTCCTACAAACATGAAGATGCGCATGATGCACGGCCCTCAAAATGGAATGACCCATGCTCGGGTCATGGTGGATCTCCCACCGTAGGCGTGTCAACGTCAAAGACGAACGTCGCCATCTCGCTCTGAAGGCGTAATGGAAAGAAAGAGATAGAGGGAGTGAGTTTTCTTACTAAAGAAACTCAGTAGGGTTTTCCTCCTATCCTAGGTGTCATCATTTACGTCTCCAGGAATCTCGGTTTATTTATGAAAACTATGGACATCTATTGGTTCAATTATGAGTTTTCTAAAGTCCCAATTTCCGAGATCCGTTCCTTTTAACATATCACTTGTATCATAGACATAAATCACATAACTGGGATCATAGAACATAAATCATATATCTTAACTCATGGAGCATGATTTCCTATATCATGGGTCATAGCACATAAACTCATAACTTTATGGTTCTCATATCATGGGGCATAGCACACAAATTCATATGATTATGGTGCATAAAAACATAGCTCATGGAACATGGTACATGTCTTGGTTACTTGAGGTGACATTAAAACATCATCATTATTTTCCTGGGCCACCTAACTGATCTCCTTGTGGAGAAAAATTCTAGGTTATGAGCTCATACCTTACTAGTCGTCACTAGTACATGGACTTATCCCTTTTGATAAGTTTAAAGATCCCGACCTAAGGTACTGGTCTAGGGGGCTAGAATCACCTTATCCCCACCTTTAATCCGGTGGTTCAAGGATCATCTTCTCATAGTCTATGTCACCTTAAGTCTTAGCATGTTAATGCAAGATGTCACATAATTCATGCATGTCAAGCATAATTACATCATAGGCATCTTTGAAGTCTTTAAAGAACAATAACATGCAAACATAAAACTATCATCGAAGAATAATAGTTCACATGGTATCATCATACTTGACTTATGGAGTGAAATCATCATAAGGTAAACAAGAGCAATAAGCCTCTTAACTTGATCATGTTTGAAATCGAACATATAAGATCATATATTCATGTTGGGCTTAAGCATAGACTCATGTCATAACAATTCTCAGTTTCAAGCAATGCAAGATCATAGCTTCAAGTCGTTAAGTCAGAAGAGTATTTTGTTTGTAAACTTGGGCTCTGGTAATCGATTACATAAGTTTTGTAATCGATTACACAGCCTCGAGATTTCAAAACATGGCAGATAGGGGTTCTGGTAATCGATTACATGGAACTTGTAATCGATTACTATGTTTAAAAACACTTTGTGGGCACCTGGAACATCTGGGTAATCGATTACATTACTAGGTAATCGATTACTAGAATCCAGAATGTGTAATCGATTACACTATATAGTAATCGATTACTTTGGGCAAAAGTTCATGTTTGGGCTCGTCAAGAGCTTTACGTGTCGATTACA
The DNA here is from genome assembly GCA_031216125.1 of Dalbergia cochinchinensis. Classification (NCBI taxonomy): domain Eukaryota; kingdom Viridiplantae; phylum Streptophyta; class Magnoliopsida; order Fabales; family Fabaceae; genus Dalbergia; species Dalbergia cochinchinensis. The sequence continues at coordinate 35,590,288 of CM062372.1, forward strand.
TGGGCCGGGTAATCGATTACAAGCATCTTAAAACCGAAATATGGGGTCTAAACATATCTCGAGTCATTCCTTTGAAATACTTATGGTGGCTAGTTTCTCTTGGAACAATTTTTGAACTTCAAAAACATCTTGTCAAACATTTTAACTTGTCAAAACCCTTATAAATCTAAGAACATACCCAAAATGTTTTTGAGTACAACATATGTTTTAGAAAGACTTAAAACATGAGCTATAGGCTCTTGTGACTAATAAACTCCTCTTGGAGCTATCTTCATCACATGGCCAAAATGTACATTCCAAGAATGTTTTCCATGGTTAACCTCTTCTCAGGATGAAATGGGCAAGCCTTTGAGCTCTAGAATCTTAGGTGATGACATAAAATAGACGTGCTATGCATTTCATTTTAGAGTCCTTTAGAAAGTAAAGTGATAGCTCAAGGTAAATATGAGGTGCACATCCATTTTCATTCTTTGAGTTTAGTGAGGACTTGAAATATAAAATGAGATGCAAAGCATGGAATTTTAAACGTGCATAATGCAAGTCCATTCTTAGTCTTGGGGTTTAGTGATTGCATAGAAATAAACGTGCCATGCAAAGCATAAACGTAAACGTGAATGCAAGTTACTTTTATATCTTGTCTAGAGCTCTTGCAAGGCTTTAAGAAGGAACATAGTCCCAACCCAAAACTCATCTTCACAAGAAAAGAAAAACCATTGGTACCAAGGCATCAAGAGAAAACATGACTTCAAGAATCATGAAAGTGGTCAAATCTTAACAAAAGAAATGAACCATTTTTAAATCTCTAGGGACCAAGATCTTGATGATCCAAGCATCAACATCCTAAGTCCTCATCATTGAGTACATAGCTTCCTTCAAAACAAATATTTAAAACAAAGTTCATGATAAAGAAGAAAGCAAAACCAAAATCATGCTTGGTTTAGGGCCAAAGTTTCAAGCTTTAGAGTTTGTTCATGTGACAAGCATCAACATGAAGCTCTCATCATCAAGCTTACATTTTTCCCATGTAAAAGGCTTCATGGCGAAAACATGAGAAGAAGAAGGAAGAAGATCCAAAATGTTCAAGAGAAACATAAACTCTTTTAACTAAACTTGTAAAGAATGAAACTTTCTTTAAGAAAAACTCAAGCTGTAGAGGTCTCATGAGAGATGGACTCATGGTCACATCTAGAGAACACTCATCATCAAGCTATCATATTCAAGGCCTTGAGGCCGAAAATCTAAGGGGAGAAAAGGAAGAAACCAAAAAAAGAAAGCAACATAGAGGTTCAACCATTCATCAACTCCCAAACAAGATTCAAGCATAAGAATCAAAGACATATTTAGAAAGAGTTCCCTACCTTGTGTCTTGAAAATGAAGGAGAGAACTTGAGCTTGAGGAACTCTTTGAGAGTTTGAGAGAAAAGTGAGAAAGCTTGAGAGGGGGAAATGAGAGAGTTTGAGACTTTGGAGAAGGATCCAAAAGTGATGGAGTTGTGGAGTGTGGTGTATTTATAGGCAAATGAAGGAGTGAAGGGGGAGTTGGTTGAAGCTTCTTGAAGAAGGAAGAGAGAAATATCTTCTTGTGTGGTCATTCTTGGTGTGATTGAAACCATAGGTAGGCATAGGTCATAGGGTAGCTTGAAAGACAACTTGATTGACTACATAAAATAAAATTCTTTTGGATTCTTGGGGAAGTGGCTGAAAATTATAGGGCCAAGGGAGAGAAAATTTCATGGCCACAAGATAAAATATCTATATGTGTTGTCATTCAAAGGTATGGAAGAAAGTATGGAAGGTATGATTGATTATGAAGCTTGATTGAAAGCTTTGAGTGACAACATAAACAATTTATTCTTTTGAATTTTGAATGACATATATTTTTCAAATGTGATCATGATTATTTGAGAGTGACAACTTTCTTGGAAAAGAGAGTGTCATTGGGAAAGGGAGTGTGAATAGTGAAAACACTATTCATAGTTGCTTTTTCTTTTAAAAGAAAGAAAAGAATTTAGGAAAGAGTTCTAAATTTCCTTAAACAATTCTAGGTTCCAATTAGTTTTTAAATAATGATTTTGGCTCTAGATTAATTATGGAAATTAATTAACCTTCAATTAGAGCCTAAAATCGCCTAGGTTCTGAGTTAGATAACTCATTAAGCCCAAAGATGCACTAAGCAGGCGCAAAATCGTAATTTTACTCAAAAACTGCCCGGGACCACCGGGATTTAACCAAACCTTAAACAATCATAGTTCATGCCTTAAAATCATGGTTTTAAACCTCGGGACAAAGTCCGGGTCAAAACGAAATTTTAAAAGCGCCTGAAATCATCACAGGGTATTTTGGTCACTTATGTGCTGAAATCTCAGAAATGAGATTTTTCTGCTTTGTTAGGCACTCATGCTCATACAATCCCCTTCATATAACATATGAACCCTTTGAGGATGGCCAAAGTCGGCCGTCCTCGTGTTTCGGGTAAAAATGACCTCAGGGGCATTTTGATCATTTAAAAGTTTAGAGAAAAACGGGGCGTTACACTTACAAAGTAAAGTGATGACTTAAATATAAATATGCAAGGCATAAACTTAAACGTGCAAGCTTGAAAGTAAATATGCGAGACATAAACTTAAACGTGCAAGCTTGAAAGTAAATATGCAAGGTTCAATTCTTTATTTTAGTGCTCTTGGCCCAACAACAATCGACTTTAAGGCCGAAATAGATAGGCATTCGAGAAATTACTTAGGTGATAATGCAAGTTCAATTCTTTATTTTAGTGCTCTAGGCCCAACAACAATCGACTTTAAGGCCGAAATAGAAAGGCTTCGAGAATTAAATTAAGTGAAGATGCAAGTTCCATTTTAATCTTTATGTTCTTAGGTGATAGCTTGAAAGTAAAGATGCATAGTAAGGTAAAGTCAAGCTCAGAGTTCTTAAAACTTAACATAATATTTTTAGGAAATCAAACCATGAAGCCAAGCAAAATTTAAGGGAATGGCCGAAATCATCAAGAAGAAAAAGGAACATTTTAGAACTCTAGAGTTCATGATCTTGATGATATATTAACACCAACATCATGAGTCCTCATCATTGAGTTCATAGAGCCATTTTAAAACATCATTAAAGCTAAAGTTCTCAAGAGTTCAAGAAAGGAAAAACTAAAAACATTTTTGCTCAAGAACAAAGATCAAGCTCTAGAGTTTGTTTCAAGTGATGAACATCATCATGAAACTCTCATCATCAAGCTCTCATTCCTTCATTCCCAAAGGCCCATGGCCGAAACATAAAGAGGAAGAAGGAGAAGAAAAGAAGTTCTAAAAGGAACCAAGAGAAACTATGAACATCAAGCTTGAAACAAGAACTTTAAAGAAAAGAATACATGAAAGAAAATCCCTACTTGGTGTGATGAACTTGAAGATGGAAGAAGAAGATGAAGAAGATGAAGAACTTGAAGAATTTGAAGAACACAAGAACTTTGAGAGAAAAAGAAAAGCTTTGAGTGTTTCCTAAACTTAGCAAATGATCTAAAAGTGGTGCAAGCTCCTCAAGGCATTCTATTTATAGAGAAATGAAACAAATGGAGGGTGTGAATGAGTGAAGAGGTTTCGGCCATGAGGGTGCAGATTGGAGGGCATCCCATGAGTTCCATGAGGTGAGATAATGTGTTCTTGAGGCATGGTGAGGTATGGCCCAAAGTATGGTGAGGTATGGTTCAAGGTATGGCATCAAGCATGGTTCTTTGAGTGAGAAAATAATTAAACATGTGGCCAAAGAGGAGTGTGCTGGCCGAAATGCATCAGCCAAGGGAGGAGAGTTTCTTGCATTTTAATTGTGGTTTAGAGTTGTGTTTAGGTGTATCTTTGATTATGCTTAAGATTAGGAATTTGTAAGAAAGTATTTAGGCAAGAGAAATGGATAATTAAGGTGGTCTAGACATAATTAAGGAGTGGTCTTGCACCATTAGTGAGTTAAATCCTCAATTTAGAGTCTAAACAACTCTAGACACATTTCCTTGATTTAAGGAATTGGAGAGAGAAAATACTATTCAAGATTCCAAGACTAGGAGTCTTGAGTTCTAAAAAGGGATTTAAGTTTAATCTAAGCAATTTTAGGTTCTAATTAACTTTAATAAATTATTTTGACTCTAGATTAATTAGGGAAATAAATTAATCTTCGTTTAGAGCCTAATATTGTTTAGGTTTGCTTAATTACGTCATTAAGCTCAAAAATACTATTCTAGGGGCAAAATCATAATTTTGCACTAAAACTGCCCGGGGCCACCGGGACTTGAACAGAGACCTCTAGACACATGAAAACATGTTTTTAAACCTCTGGGGAAAGTTCCGGGCTCAAACAGCACCTTTACCCGCGTAAAACGCTATAGGGGTATTTTGGTCATTTTGACTCGAAACTGCGGAAAACGAGATTTTCGCTTCCGGAAGCATTCAAAGGCCATTCAATCCCCTTCAAACATTGAGTTGACCCTTCGAGGACGATCGAGTTGGTTACCCTCGAACTCGGGTCAGGAAATGACCTCAAAGGCATTTTGGTCATTTCCCTCGGACAGAAAAATCGGGGTGTTACACAATGCCTGGCATAGTGTTTGCAATTTTAGCTGACCTTTGTTCGTTCTTTCAACAAATATGTAGTAAAGCGTTGAACCCTATTGATCTTATTACCCTCCAAGATCAAATTGTTCACACTCTTTGTCATTTGGAAATGATTTTTCCTCCGTTATTTTTCAAAGTCATGGTTCACTTAGTTGTTCATCTAGTTAATGAAGTAAAAGAGGGTGGCCCGGTGCATTATCGATGGATGTATCCAATAGAAAGGTGAACTTAACATGGCAAATTTCTTTTGTTAACTTTCTTTAAATAACTAGATTATTTTAGCTAAATCCATAAACTTTTTAATGTGAAGGTACTTAGGTCGTTTGAAGTCTTATGTGCGTAATAAGGCACAACCAGAAGGCTCTATTGTTCAGGGTTACTTGGCCGAAGAAATTCTCACTTTTTGTTCAAGATATTTGGATAATATAGAGACAAGAATCAATCGACCAAGGCGTGTTGATGATGAACCCGATGATGCTGAACACCATGAAAGTGATACTATGTTCCCAAAAGTTTGCAGATCAGTTGGGGGTTTCTCATATTTTATATTAACACCAATGGAGAAGTTGCAAGCACATCGTCACGTGTTAGTCAATTGTCTAGCAGTAGACCCTTTTCTTGAGTAAGTAATGCATAAAGTTTTACACAAACCTCATTGTAATTCAATGGTCTTAGTATTTTACATTAATTTATTCCTACTTCTAGAGAATTTAGGGTAATAACAAAGAGGATGTTAAGGCATTGTACACGATTGCAGTCAGAGATAGATAAAGTTGTACATAAGGAATTTCCTACCTGGTTTTAGAAGCATGCGAGTAGAAGTTATGCTATCATTTTTTATTCAATCTTAGAGATTTAACTAATAATAAAAACTAAGTATGGCAATTCTTGATGCTAGCTCTCAAATGAAGGTGCTACACATTCAAATGAATTAAGGTGGCTTGCACTTGGACCACTTGATCAAGCCAAACGATTTAGTGCTTACAATGTCAATGGATTTAAATTTAGAACTCTTTCTCGAGAGCATGAGTTAAAAAGTCAAAATAGTGGAGTGTTTGGCATGTTTGATACTAGGAGCTACGCAAGCAACCGTGATAACAATGTGGCAGTCAGAGGTGTTCCTTATTATGGAAAATTGGTGGACATAATTGAATTGAACTACAATGGTCAATTCACTGTTACATTGTTCAAATGTCAGTGGGCTAACACTACTTCTGATAGAGGCATCAAAAGAGATGACTCAGGTTTTACTAGTGTTAACTTTTCTCGTTTGATACATGTTGGAGATCGAGAAAATGATGAGCCATATATATTTGCATATGATGCTCACCTTGTGTTTTATGTGGATGATAAGATTGACAAAGGATGGAGTATTGTAAAACATCTGCAACCAAGAGACTTGTATGACATGGGAGAAGACAAAGAAGAAGAGCCAATTTATGATCTTGTTCCCTCTCTGCAATTCAACTTGGATAGGTGGTTTCATGATGGCAATGGAGATTTGCAATTGGCAAGGGATGATAATATAGAAGATAGACCTGCAAATGATGTTGTTGTTGACAATAATGATGGAGCCAAAGACTTTGCTTAGTTTTTATTAGTTGTGTTTCTATGTTTCTATTGTGCTTTTTATATATGATTGACTATTATGTTTCTATATGCTTTTTGGATATGCTTTTGAGATGCTATTATGCGTTTCTATTATAGAACTTTATACCACACTTTATAGTTTGATTGGGAAATGTGTTATCTAATGGGGGTGGCCATGTTTCTTAAAGTTCTTGTTAAAAGTGTCCTATAAAGTTCTCAATCATTATAAAATTCTTGCTGACCTGATGCTTTTTACTACCGATCTTGAAGGTTTGCTCTAAAATATTAATATTATCCTCTTAACTTTTATGCATCTTTGTTTTATGTGAATTCTTTGCTATGTGTATTTCAACTTGAGATTTTATGTGAGTATTTTATGCTGATCTTTGTTTTATGTCAAAATATGTGCATTTCAACTTGAGAATTCAAGTTAAAACTTAAAATTTGATCAAAATACATATGAAAGGAAAACAGTGGAAGGAACAAGACAAGAAAAAGGGGTCTATTTCTTTTGGTTCAAGTATTAGAATATTGTTCTTTTGGTCATTTCATCTAGTCCTTGATGTTTGTCATTTCCTAAAATTATGATTTTTCTTTTCAAAATTACAGCCATGCCTAGAAATAAATGCTTTAAAGTTGCACCACCAGTTACAGAGAAATCAACTGTAGCTATGCCACAAGCTCATACTAAGGCCTGTCCTGTTCCATCTTAGGAACGAGATGACATTGGAGCTAATTTAGTTCCACCAGCTCATAGTGATACTCGTTCACTCTCAGCTTCTAATGTAGGTGTTCATTCAAGGCCATTTACTCAGATTGGAGCTAGTTCAGTGCCATCTACTCATAGGGCATCTAGTTCTATTCCTTCCCACCATTTACATGATCAACAGGCTGATCCAGAGGATGATCTAGAGGGTGAAGATGTTGGTTCATTTGATGAATATGTGGATGATCTTTTTGCTGCATCTGGTGACACTACTTCTAGCGGTAGTAGGAAGAAAAGTTATTGGGTTGTTAATGTTGTTGGTAAAAAATTTCTTCCTTTATTTTTTTAAAATCTAACTTAGAATAGGACAAATTTTGGTTGATGGAAGTTTCCGAAGCTTCAAATTTGAAACCTTTTGTGCATGAATTTGTAAAATTGATAGTTATATTGTTTTGTAAAGTTGGCAACTTAAAGGTTATACTTGTTTTAGATGGGCTGGTGACACAACTAAAGAAGCACGATACATGGTGCAAGATGTTTGGTCCATTCCTGATGGTAGAAAGATTATAGTTCCATGCAATGAGTTTAGGCAAGCCATAGGTGATGCAGGTGGCCTTTTAGGTGGCTTCTTAGGAGTTTTGGGAAGTGATTTTAATAAATTTCCCATTTGCTACATCTCTTGGCATAAGGTTCCTAAATCATATAAGGACACGGTGTATAATGGCATTATACAGGTAAATTTGATTCTTTCATATCTTTTGTAATCTCTATAACCTTGATACTAATGTCTTTCATTTCGTATGCAGAAGAAATTTCATATATTAGATAATCGACTCAAGAATAATATCATGAAACGTCTTGGGAAAGTATGGAAAGATACTAGATATAGCTTGTTTCATGAATTCTATAATAGCACTTTGAGCATGGAGGAAAATGTTGCAAAGCGACCCTCTGGAATTGATGAAAACCATTGGAGATGGTTCATTAAGTATCGCTTGAATGAGAAAACTCAGGTGACATCCTAATTCGCTCTTGCTCATTAGATTTGTGTCAATTGGGAGTCCAATAATGATTATTTTTAGTATTGAACTTCTCATATTGAACTTCAGTAAAGGAAAACATAGCTCTACCATAGACCCCCGAGTTTCATACAATGGAAGACTAAAGAAAAAGCAATCGACCTTATTTTCTCTTAAATAGCATAATCTCTAGCATGCCCTAGTCAGCAAAACTAAGTTTTATCTTATCTAGTTTCTCCAAACATCTTTAAATTTTTCCCATATGCAAAATACTACAGTCATAGTTTTTTAAGACAGAAGATTTCAGTTATGTAAATTACAACTCATGTTGCAATATTATCATCAATGAATAATCACATTCTTCTGAGGCAAATCATGATACAACCAAATATGATAGACAGTACCAAACTAGGAGCTTACTAAATAAGCATACGCCCTCACAGTGAAACACCCTTGAGTATGCAAGTATATTATTGTCAGTGATTACAATGTGAATCTATTGTTGTCAAATGGCATAAGCTGATTTGCTAGCTGTGTTTATATATGTATATCCATCCTATTTAAAGATTGACTTTATTAATTTAATTAAGGGTGTGCATTGAGTGTTAACCAAAACATCATAGGTGTTGAAGGAAGGAAGCACTTGGTTCTGTTTTATATGCACATTTTGCTACTCATTATAGTGGTTACTTGCTTGTGTTGTTTTTCTAAACACCCTAGTCAAGGACTGAAGAGAATTTGTTTCCCTGATTCAATTTGGAGTAAGAATGTAATATTTTTCTCTATTTTTATTCAAGCATCCTGGATTGAAAATTGATATAGGTGAACTATTTTACCAAAGTGGAGATTTAATTGCTGATTGAGATTATTAGTACTTTAAGTGTTGTTTAATTGTAATTAGAAGATAGCATGTTGTATTAGAAGTAGCACAAGGTTTGTAGAAATCAGAATAATTTTTAGAATATAAGATATCTAGATGATAGGTGTCGGTTCATAATTTTATTCATCACAAATTATAAATATTGTTTCCTTGATTGTAACACCCTAGTAATTAACCAGATACACCTAGGTTGAATCTGATTAATGACTAGACTTTACTCCTTGCTTTGGTTCTTTCTTCATAATTTGAAAATACTTAGTGAAATTACGAGCCATTTTTTTTTAAACACATAATTGAAAACGTGAGCCGAGTACAACGTGAATGAGTAAGCGGAGTATAATAAGACGTTTAAGAATATATCACATCATATCACTTAGGCTCCATCATATAACATCCATAAGCACATTATAGCATATATTTACATATAATAACCTCACTCAAAGGGTGGGTTATGTTCATACATCATTATCTTATGCAAACCCATAAAAGAAAATATACTTAAGGAAATACATGCCGCTAAACTAGATAACTCCATAAGCCGGGAAGGTTATCCTAAAACTAGGGTGCATGATCACACATAAATCTACTAAGAACCCTCTATGGCCACCGTCCCGAAATGGGGAATAAATCTGATCCATCGATGAGCTCCTGGGAGGGACACACGAGATGCACCAAGTCGGGTCGCATGGAGGACCTTCTAGCTAACCTGGCCTCAACAAGTGTTTCCTCACTAGCCTGTCTTACACGTGTGGGAGTAGGAGCAGAGCTCTCGTAATATACATGAGTAGGAGTGTCCTCTGAAGGATCAGTTTGAGAATATCTCATCTCAGAACATACTCTGAAATCCATGGACAGCAGATGAAGCGGAAAAGAACGTAACATCCTTTCATCAAGTGGACGTGCATGTTCGAAAACCATTTCATCGCCATAGGGAGAAGTAGGAGAGAATCGATAACTAGGGACAGGATGTGCAAATGGACGACCTATGTAAATAAAAACACGAATCACAAGACCTCCCTTCAAAATGATACGAGCGATGCACCGGATCATAGTGAAATTCCCAAGTAGGGGTATCAACGAGCAGACGAATGTCGCCATCTGAATCTGGAGACAATGACGGAAATAAAGAAAAGCGAGTGAGAATCTTGCTAAAGAATTCTCAGTAAGGTACCTCCTTCTACAAAGTCATCATCAAAGTCCCCAGAACCTCGGGATTATTCTAAAATAGTGAGCATGCAAAGATTCATTTTAAGTTCGGACAAATACTTAACCGAGGTTCGTCAATTTTTAATCATGCGTCTTATAATGCATCTTATTCTTAACATGTCATATTTACAATGAACTTTTCCTTTATCATTACATCATATTCCTCATTATCATTATCAAAATAACATGCATAAAAGAACGTCATATAATATTAGCTACATGTGGACATAGTGCACATATTTCATTTCTTTAGTGCCTTAGGTGACTTAAAATCTTATCATCATCATTATTTTCCTTAGGCCACCCTATACTCCACCCTTTTGGGAGTAATTTAGGTTATGAGCTCATATTTTACTAGTCGTCACTAGCATATACTTATCCCTTTTGATAAGCTAAAGTCCCGACTCTACCCTTTTGAGAGAACGGGTTAGGGGGCTAAAATCACCTCTTCACCACCTATAGTTTGATGGTTCCAAAGGATCATTTTCTTATAAGTTTAAGTCACCATCAAATCTTTGCATGTTATATCATAATACAATTCATAAACATCATAACATTTTCTCATTTATAGTCTTAAGCTAGAATAATATATATCAACTGTAATCATGCATATGGGAGATTCCCAGGAAAGAGAGGTGGGTCACAATGGACACGCTTAAATACCAAGTCTTTCCTTAGCCAGAACCTTTCCAAATTACACTTTTACAACAATACACTTTCTTCTAGCAACAAAGGTAAATTTTACATAATAAAGAACATTTCATGTATAAGCATTCTCATTATTTGCAACAGCAACTATAACATGCAAGCCAGGAAATCATTCAATAAGCATCCAATCCTTACATAGAATTATCAATTATAGAACTAATTAGTTACTAAACCAATTATGAATCATTCTCTTAACAATAAACCATAATTATCATAACTTCAATCATATCAAATCATTATCACACATTGATACTAAACTCAGATCAGTGGCTGAATCATGAACCTCATGCAATTACATAGAATCATATTTTAAGTGCATATAAATTACTAGTTCCCCGTAAAATCCTTGCAAAGCCTTAAAACTCATTTAGAAACTAGTTCTTTTGTCAAATTTGGGAGGATCTTCACAATTAAAATTCTCACATAAGATAAAAGGAGTAAGTCTTGAGCTTTAGAGATTTAGGTGACATCTTAGAATTATAAACATGCTATGCAACCTTATTTTAATCTTATCTTTATAAGGTGATAGCTTGGAATTATAAACATGATATGCAATTCCATTTCTTTATCTTTAAGGTTTAAGGTGATGACGTGAAAATTAAACATGATGCAAGAACTTGAAATATAAACATGATACAAAAAACTGGACCGGCGGGAATCCGCACAGACCAGATAGAGGGAGAAGAGATTATTAAGAAACCGGAGCGGCGGTAGTCCATGACGGGACCAGTAGAGGAGAAGAGAATTATTATTACATCTTTTTAAGCTCCAATCTCAAGACTTTTTAAAGAATAAATTCTTTAACTCCAATAATCATATTTCTTTACTTGTGATACATGGGCAAGTCTTTGAGCTCTAGGATCTTTAGGTGATGGCATAAAATAAACGTGTCATGCGTTGATTCTTTTAGCCATTATAAAATATAGTGAGAGCATAAATTAAATATGAGATGCAACCTCTTTATTATCTTGAAAGATTAAGTGATGACTTGAAACATAAACATGAAATACAAGCTTGGAATTTAAACATGAGAAATGCAAGTTCATTTATTCATTCTTGAAAATTTAGTGATGACATAGAAGGTAAACATGGTTATGCAAAGCATAAACTTAATCATGGATGCAAATTCATTTTGTTTCTTTACTAGAGCTCCTTCAAGACTTTAAAAGAATTATAAATTCAACCCAATACATATCTTAACAAGAAATAAAACATAAAAGGAAAATACATCTTTCAAGTTCTAAACTAAAAATCTTTGTTTTAGCATCATAAAGCATTATTCTTTAAAGTTTTGCATCAAGTGGAATTTTCAAGCTTTAGAGGCCTAACTTGTGATGGATTTACAACCCACCCTCAAGGTCCTCATCATCAAACCATCATCTTAGTTCCACCTAGGCCATATGGTTGAATTGGTTAAAGAAAAATTGAAGAGGAAAACCAAAATGAAAAGCTAAGGTAAGTTCATAATTTCATCATTTTGAGCTAAAAACACAACTCCTCAAAGCATAGAAATAAATTTAGAAACTACTCCCTACCTAATCTGAGTTGAAGAAGAGGAAGAGAACTTGGTTTCTTGAAGTGAAATGAAACAAAATCTCTTTGAAAAAATTGAAGAAAGAATTCAGCCAAAGAGGAGGAAGAAAGAAAGTTTTTGGTGCTCCTAAAAACTAGTTATGAACCAAGCATTCCAAGACCACTCAAGCAAGCCTATTTATAGAAGATTTTAAGGCTTCTAATTGGCCAACATGATGAGGTAGTGGACGGAATTTTTCAGGAGAAATAAGGGAGGAAAAATCATTTTAGACAAAGTTGTATGAAATTAAGGAATTATGTCTCTTATGGTGACATTTTGGCATTTTGTTTTAGTGCAACTTTTGGCAATAATTCAGCTGCATAATGGCATCAATAATTTCGTCCATTGCAGCCCAAAGAAGTGAAATTTGTGTGTTCCATGCATTATTTAGGTGTAGGCAAGGTATTCATGTAATTTAGAGAATTTACGGTTAAGGGTTTAAGTGAATTAGTAAGCAATTTGGGTGTTTTTGAGCAATTTTGGGTTCTAATCAATCTAAATACATAATTTTGACTCTAGATTAATATTTAGAATTTAATAAGCTTTAATTTGAGCCTAATATTGCTTAGGTTTCAGATATCTGAATCAAAAATCCCAAATTAAACTCGCCAAAAAACAGTGGGCAAAATCGTACTTTCACTTAAAAGCGCCGAGGCCACCCGAGCTTAACCAATGGTTAATCATGACTTAAAAACACATTTTAAAACATTTTAGTGAGGTTCGGGCTCAGTCGGCACGCACATCAGAGTTACAACAAATGAGGCGTTTTGGTCATTTCGCGTCGGAACTCAAAATTGAGATCCTTCTGCTCTATTAACACACATAACACAAACAATCCCTTATTATCCTCAAAATATCCCCTTGAGAATAGGTGGGGCCCACGATCCTCATTTTCTGAGTAAAATAACTTCAGGGCATTTTGGTCATTTTATACGTCTGAGAATCTGGATTTGCGACTCTCGCATGAATCGCTCCTAACCTCTCTTCTAATGTAATATTCCTTTATTGAGGATTGTTCGGCCTCAAATCTTATGTAATAATTACCTACGGTAATTCGGTAATTGAGTAATTTCTAATGACAAGAAAATTACAAAGAAAATTAGGGCGTTACATTACTCCTCCTTAAAAAGAATTTCGCCTGAAATTCGTTACTGAGAACAACTTCGGGGTATTGTGCTTTCATGTTTGATTCCAGCTCCCATGTAAGTTCTTCGGTTTCACCTGTCCCCATGCTACTTTGACCGAGAGTACAGCTTGTTCCTTAACCGCTTAGCTCCTCGTCGACGATTCTCGTGGGTAGTAAGTTAAATGTCGAGTTATCTCTTTATTGTACATGTTACGGCTCTAGTACATGACTCGGTCGATTGATACTTTCTTAATCGAGAGACATGGAAAACATCATGAAGGTTGGATAGACTGGGGTAGGGCTATACGGTGAGCTACTGTGTCCTACTTTGGTAAGGATTTCAAACGGACCAAGAAATCAGGGCTCAATTTCTTTACTTTTATTGCTCGGCCTATGCCTGTGGTGGGGGTGATCCTTAGGAACACGTGGTCCCCTTCTTGAAAATCTAGCGGTTTTCGCCGCCTGTCCGCATAGTTTTTCTGCCGACTTTGAGCAAGAAGAATCTTATCCCTAATCTTCTTGATTTGTTCCGTTGTTTCCCTCACAATATCAGGTCCGAGTAAACTTTGCTCTCCGGGTTCATACCAACATAAGGGAGATTGACATTTCCGTCCATAGAGGGCCTCATACGGTGCCATTCCGATACTTGCATGATAACTCTTGTTATATGCAAATTCAATCAGTGGCAGGTACTTATCCCAACTTCCCCTTTGGTCTAAAACACATGCCCTTAACATATCCTCCAAGGTTTGGATAGTTCTTTCAGATTGACCGTCTGTTTGGGGGTGATAGGTCGTGCTTAGACACAGCTTTGAACCAAACGCCTTTTGAAAAGCTCCCCAAAATCGTGACGTAAACCGCGGATCCTGGTCCGAGATTATCGTCGACGGCACCCCATGTAACCTTACTATCTCCTGAATATATAATTGTGCTAACCTATCCAAGGAATAAGTCACCTTAATAGGTAAAAAGTGGGCTGACTTCGTCAATCGATCCACGATTACCCATATGGTATCATGATTCATTTGGGTCCTCGGTAATCCAGTCACAAAATCCATGGAGATACTATCCCACTTCCACTCAGGGATCGACAGAGGTTGCAGCATTCCAGAGGGTTTTTGGTGTTCAATCTTCACCTTTTGACACACCAAGCACTTACTCACCCATGTGCACACATCTTTCTTCATTCCAGGCCACCAGAACATCTTCTTCAAATCTTGATACATCTTGGTGGCACCAGGATGAAGGGTAAAATGGCTCTTATGGCCTTCCTCCAAAATATCCCTTCGGAGGCCACCACTAACAGGTACACATATTCGACCTTTAAACCTCCACAAATCATCCATTCCTTGGGTAAAACCTATCAACTTTCCTATCTTCACTGCCCCTAAAGTCTCTTGAAACTCAGCATCGTCCCCTTGAGCTTGAACAATCCTTTCTTTGAACTCACTTGTCACTCTAAGATGACAAGCTCTGATGCCCTTAGTGGTCAAAGTCATTCCTAGGTTTAAGTCCCTAAATTGCTCAATCAATTCAACCTCCTTCACCATTAAACGGGACACTTGTAAGGACTTCCTACTCAAAGCATCAGCTACTACATTAGCTTTACCAGGATGGTAGTTCAATCCAAAATCGTAATCTTTCAAGAACTCCATCCATCGCCTTTGCCTCATGTTTAGCTCTTTTTGATCAAAGAGATATTTCAAACTCTTGTGATCGGAAAACACCTCAAACTTAACTCCATATAAATGGTGTCTCCAAATCTTTAGAGCAAACACGACGGCAGCTAACTCAAGGTCATGGGTAGGGTAGTTTGCCTCATGTGGCTTGAGTTGTCTTGATGCATAGGCCACCACTTGCCTATCTTGCATCAATACACAACCTAAACCCTTTTTGAAGCATCACAATACACCTCGAAAGGCACATTGGGGTCGGGTACCACTAAAACACGGGTCGAGGTTAGCTTGTGTTTTAACTCTTGAAAGCTCTTTTCACACCCCGGGGTCCATGAAAAAGGGGCGTTCTTCCTAGTCAGCTTGGTCAAAGGTAGGGAAATCTGGGAAAATCCCTTGATAAATCGACGGTAATAACCGGCTAAACCCAAAAAGCTCCTTACTTGAGTTACCGTGGTTGGTCTTTCCCAATTTACTACCGCTTCTACCTTACTAGGATCTACAACAATTCCTTTCTTAGATACTACATGCCCTAAAAATTGCACCTTATCCAACCAAAACTCACACTTGGAAATCTTGGCATATAGTTTCTTTTCCTTCAAGATCTCGATACTATGGTCGTGTGGCATTCATGCTCTTCATGGGTCTTAGAATATATGAGAATGTCATCTATAAAGACAACTACAAACTGATCTAAATAGGGCCGAAAGATCCTATTCATGTAATCCATAAAAATAGCTGGAGCATTGGTTAACCCAAAGGACATTATGAAACTCAAAATGGCCGTATCGAGTGCGAAAGGCCGTTTTAGGTATGTCTTCATCTCTCACTCTAATTTGATGGTAGCCTGACCTCAAATCTATCTTAGAAAACACTACCGCACCTTTCAGTTGGTCCATCAAATCATCGATCCTAGGCAGAGGATACTTGTTTTTCACCGTTACTTTATTCAACTGCCTATAATCTACACACATCCTCATACTGCCATCCTTTTTCTTTACAAACAACACAGGGGCTCCCCAAGGTGATGCACTAGGCCTAACAAACTTTTTCTCCAATAAATCTTCCAATTGAGTTTTTAACTCGGTCAATTCTAATGGGGACATCCTGTATGGGGCTATGGATATAGGTCCCGCACCCGGAAGCAATTCTATGGAAAACTCTATCTCTCTCTTGGGGGGAAACTCTGGTATCTCATCTGGAAATACTTCAGGATAATTTCTTACTATTGGTATCTCATCGATACTTTGCTCAAAGTCTACATCACTAGCGGCTAAGAAAATGTAACCTTTACTCTCACCCTTACCACAGTCCATTTCCACAGCAGTTATGTAAAGACTTATGGGTTTCTTAGGTTCAATAGGAACAGGAAGAAAAGTGATGGTTTTCTCATAATAGTTTAACAGTACACGGTTGGCCTCAAGCCAATCCATGCCAAGAATCACATCTAAACCTCGCATGGGTAAGCAAATAAGATCTAAAACAAAGGATCTATTATCTATAATAAAACTAAAATCTAAACAACATTTACAAGTCCTAACGGGTTTTCCAGTTGGGGTAGAAACAATAAGGTCAAAAGGAAGCTCAGTCATAGGTAAATTAAGGCTTTTAACACATGAATGAGAGATAAAAGAATGAGAAGCGCCAGAATCATATAGTACAATTAAGTCTTTACCATGCATATTACCCTTACCTTCCACGAGATTTCTTGACTTCGTTGTTTCTTTAGCATTAACAGTAAATACCCTTCCCTGGTATTGCGGCTTGGGATTGGAGGTTGGCGGGTTTCTTTCTGTGCATTCTCGGGAGTAATGACCTGGTTTTCCACACCGATAGCACACGTTTGTTCCGGCTCGACATGGCATGCTCCCATGATTCTTGCCGCACTTGGGACATTCCATGGATGGCGCAGGCCGTGGAGGTACTGCTGGACCTCTTTGTGGTGCTTTCCCTTTATTGTTGTTATTGTTGTTGTTGTGATTGTTACTAGGGTTATTGTTGTAGCGGTTGTTATTATAGCGATTGTTGTTGTTTGGCCTTCCTTGTTGAAAATTTCTTTGTGTCCCTTGTGGTCTTGATTGAGGGGGAAATGGAGGTCGATTCTGCCTTTTGAACCGCTGACCTTGAGGTGTCAACTTTTTGGTAATATTATCTGACTTTGGGGTGTTTAGTTTTCTCTGACCTTCTTCAATAATTCGACATTTGTTAACTATGGTAGAGAAATCCCTAATCTCCAAATGTGCAACTGCCACATTAAGTTCCGCCTTCAACCCTGACTCGTATTTGATGCATTTCCAGTACTCATCAGGATTTCCTTGGTACATTCTTGAGAACTTAATGAGTTCTTCAAATTTGGCAGTGTACTGGGCCACATTCATATTCCCCTGGACAAGTTGCATGAATTCAATGTCCTTGGCATTTCTAACTGACTCTGGAAAGTACTTTTCGTAAAAATGGACCTTGAATAGTTCCCAATCAATGTCCACGTCGGTCGTCTCCAGGAGTCTTCGAACACCTGTCCACCAGAAACTGGCATCACCCTCAAGCATATGAGTAGCGAAGGTGACCTTCTGCTCCTCCGAGCATGGGACTACAACAAAGACCTTCTCAATATTCCGAATCCATTCATCTGCAATATTTGGATTCAGTGTCCCCTTGAAAACTGGTGGGTTTGCCTTACGAAACTCCCCGAAACAGGCATGTTCAGGAATCTCATGTCCCTGATTCATATTGGCGTGACGATCCTGATCCATTCGTTCCATCATCATTCTCATGGTCCTTGCTACGTCCCGGAGTGCTTCGGCTGTCTTGTTGTCTTGATTATTCTGTGTTGCGCTCCTAGTCTGTTGTCGACGTGCCATTGGTCCCTATACACACAAAACAAAGAACACCGAGGTGATCGGGCCCAATATTCCATGCAAAGTGAGCAAGTTACCATGGCACTTTCAACATACAAAGAGTCATGTATTTCTAATCCTCAAGCTCATCCTAATGATAAACATCTACACATGACGTCACTAACGTATTATGCTTTAGAAGCATAGCTAGTCCAATCCTCAGGCTCCATGAGAATCGAATTGCTCGATACAAAATGTAACACCTAGTAATTAACCAGATACACCTAGGTTGAATCTGATTAATGACTAGACTTTACTCCTTGCTTTGGTTCTTTCTTCATAATTTGAAAATACTTAGTGAAATTACGAGCCATTTTTTTAAACACATAATTGAAAACGTGAGCGAGTACAACGTGAATGAGTAAGCGGAGTATAATAAGATGTTTAAGAATATATCACATCATATCACTTAGGCTCCATCATATAACATCCATAAGCACATTATAGCATATATTTACATACAATAACCTCACTCAAAGGGTGGGTTATGTTCATACATCATTATCTTATGCAAACCCATAAAAGAAAATATACTTAAGGAAATACATGCCCCTAAACTAGATAACTCCATAAGCCCGGAAGGTTATCCTAAAACTAGGGTGCATGATCACACATAAATCTACTAAGAACCCTCTATGGCCACTGTCCTGGAAATGGGGGAATAAATCTGATCCACTGATGAGCTCCCTCGGGAGGGGACACACGAGATGCACCAAGCTGGGGTCGCATGGTCGACCTTCTTGCTAACCTCGGCTGAACAACTGTTTCCTCACTACCCTCTCTTACACGTGTGGGAGTAGGAGCAGAGCTCTCAGAATATACATGAGTAGGAGTGTCCTCTGAAGGATCAGTTTTAGAATATCTCATCTCGGGAACATACTCTGGAAATCCATGGACAGCAGATGAAGCGGGAAAGAACGTAACATCCTTTCATCAAGTGGACGTGCATGTTCGAAAACCATTTCATCGCCATAGGGAGAAGTAGGAGAGAATCGATAACTAGGGACAGGATGTGCAAATGGACGACCTATGTAAATAAAAACACGAATCACGTACCTCTCCTTCAAATGATACGAGCGATGCACCTGATCATAGTGAAATTCCCAAGTAGGGGTATCAACGAACAGGACGAATGTCGCCATCTGAATCTGGAGACAATGACGGAAATAAAGAAAAGGGAGTGAGAATCTTGCTAAAGAATTCTCAGTAAGGTACCTCATTCTACAGTGTCATCATCAAAGTCCCAAGGAACCTCGGGATTATTCTAAAATAGTGAGCATGCAAAGATTCATTTTAAGTTCGGACAAATACTTAACCGAGGTTCGTCAATTTTTAATCATGCGTCTTATAATGCATCTTATTCTTAACATGTCATATTTACAATGAACTTTTCCTTTATCATTACATCATATTCCTCATTATCATTATCAAAATAACATGCATAAAAGAACGTCATATAATATTAGCTACATGTGGACATAGTGCACATATTTCATTTCTTTAGTGCCTTAGGTGATTTAAAATCTTATCATCATCATTATTTTCCTTAGGCCACCCTATACTCCACCCTTTTGGGAGTAATTTAGGTTATGAGCTCATACTTTACTAGTCGTCACTAGCATATACTTATCCCTTTTGATAAGCTAAAGTCCCGACTCTACCCTTTTTGAGAGAACGGGTTAGGGGGCTAAAATCACCTTTTCACCACCTATAGTTTGATGGTTCCAAAGGATCATTTTCTTATAAGTTTAAGTCACCATCAAATCTTTGCATGTTATATCATAATACAATTCATAAACATCATAACATTTTCTCATTTATAGTCTTAAGCTAGAATAATATATATCAACTGTAATCATGCATATGGGAGATTCCCGAGAAAGAGAGGTGGGTCACAATGGACACGCTTAAATACCAAGTCTTTCCTTAGCCGTAACCTTTCCAAATTACACTTTTACAATAATACACTTTCTTCTAGCAACAAAGGTAAATTTTACATAATAAAGAACATTTCATGTATAAGCATTCTCATTATTTGCAACAAAGAACTATAACATGCAAGCCAGAAATCATTCAATAAGCATCCAATCCTTACATAGAATTATCAATTATAGAACTAATTAGTTACTAAACCAATTATGAATCATTCTCTTAACAATAAACCATAATTATCATAACTTCAATCATATCAAATCATTATCACACATTGATACTAAACTCAGATCGATGGCTGAATCATGAACCTCATGCAATTACATAGAATCATATTTTAAGTGCATATAAATTACTAGTTCCCCGTAAAATCCTTGCAAAGCCTTAAAACTCATTTAGAAACTAGTTCTTTTGTCAAATTTGGGAGGATCTTCACAATTAAAATTCTCACTTAAGATAAAAGGAGTAAGTCTTGAGCTTTAGAGATTTAGGTGACATCTTAGAATTATAAACATGCTATGCAACCTTATTTTAATCTTATCTTTATAAGGTGATAGCTTGGAATTATAAACATGATATGCAATTCCATTTCTTTATCTTTAAGGTTTAAGGTGATGACGTGAAAATTAAACATGATGCAAGAACTTGAAATATAAACATGATACAAGAAACTGGAGCGGCGGTAATCCGCACAGGACCAGTAGAGGGAGAAGAGAATATTAAGAAACTGGAGCGGCGGTAGTCCGCATACGACCAAAGAGAGGGAGAAGAGATTATTAAGAAACCGGAGCGGCGGTAGTCCGCACAGACCGAGAGAGGAGAAGAGAATTATTATTACATCTTTTTAAGCTCCAATCTCAAGACTTTTTAAAGAATAAATTCTTTAACTCCAATAATCATATTTCTTTACTTGTGATACATGGGCAAGTCTTTGAGCTCTAGGATCTTTAGGTGATGGCATAAAATAAACGTGCCATGCGTTGATTCTTTTAGCCATTATAAAATATAGTGAGAGCATAAATTAAATATGAGATGCAACCTCTTTATTATCTTGAAAGATTAAGTGATGACTTGAAACATAAACATGAAATACAAGCTTGGAATTTAAACATGAGAAATGCAAGTTCATTTATTCATTCTTGAAAATTTAGTGATGACATAGAAGGTAAACATGGTTATGCAAAGCATAAACTTAATCATGGATGCAAATTCATTTTGTTTCTTTACTAGAGCTCCTTCAAGACTTTAAAAGAATTATAAATTCAACCCAATACATATCTTAACAAGAAATAAAACATAAAAGGAAAATACATCTTTCAAGTTCTAAACTAAAAATCTTTGTTTTAGCATCATAAAGCATTATTCTTTAAAGTTTTGCATCAAGTGGAATTTTCAAGCTTTAGAGGCCTAACTTGTGATGAATTTACAATCCACCCTCAAGGTCCTCATCATCAAGCCATCATCTTAGTTCCACCTAGGCCATATGGTTGAATTGGCTAAAGAAAAATTGAAGAGGAAAACCAAAATGAAAAGCTAAGGTAAGTTCATAATTTCATCATTTTGAGCTAAAAACACAACTCCTCAAAGCATAGAAATTGTAACATCCCCTGCTGCTTTATGGATTGACGACTGTCCCCACAAACCAACACGAGTCTTTTCAGCGTGCTTTGTCCGCACTCGCACACTTCCTGGGAAAACTTCCCAGGAGGTCACCCATCCCAAAATTGCTCCAAGTCAAGCACGCTTAACTGTGGAGTTCTTTCGATTTAGACTACCCAAAAAGAAGATGCATCTTGTTGGTATAGGTAGTACAAATCAATTCATATAAGCCCTCCTCAACTGTATAGTCCCATACCTATACAGTCTTAGGATCCCTCTCATTCGGGTGTGTAATCGGTTCATTCATGTACCCCTCCGCTTTCGAAGTCTGCCAGGAGCCGCTCCTTGTCCGTGCCTCTTTGCACCGGCGATCACTCCCCGACTTCGCAATCCCCGGGCGTTACATGCCCACCAGCTTCCGCTTGGTTCGTCCCCAAACCACACTCAGATCGGGAGAGGTGCAGGCTCTGATACCATTTGTAACATCCCCTGCTGCTTTATGGATTGACGACTGTCCCCAAAAACCAACACGAGTCTTTTCAGCGTGCTTCTTCTTTTCGGTAGCCCAAACTGAAAGAACTTCACAGTTAAGCGTGCTTGACTTGGAGCAATTTTGGGATGGGTGACCTCCAGGGAAGTTTTCCCAGGAAGTGTGCGAGTGAGGACAAAGCACGCTGAAAAGACTCGTGTTGGTTTGTGGGGACAGTCGTCAATCCATAAAGCAGCAGGGGATGTTACAGAAATAAATTTAGAAACTACTCCCTACCTAATCTGAGTTGAAGAAGAGGAAGAGAACTTGGTTTCTTGAAGTGAAATGAAACAAAATCTCTTTGAAAAAATTGAAGAAAGAATTCAGCCAAAGAGGAGGAAGAAAGAAAGTTTTTGGTGCTCCTAAAAACTAGTTATGAACCAAGCATTCCAAGACCACTCAAGCAAGCCTATTTATAGAAGATTTTGAGGCTTCTAATTGGCCAACATGATGAGGTAGTGGACGGAATTTTTCAGGAGAAATAAGGGAGGAAAAATCATTTTAGACAAAGTTGTATGAAATTAAGGAATTATGTCTCTTATGGTGACATTTTGGCATTTTGTTTTAGTGCAACTTTTGGCAATAATTCAGCTGCATAATGGCATCAATAATTTCGTCCATTACAGCCCAAAGAAGTGAAATTTGTGTGTTCCATGCATTATTTAGGTGTAGGCAAGGTATTCATGTAATTTAGAGAATTTACTGCTAAGGGTTTAAGTGAATTAGTAAGCAATTTGGGTGTTTTTGAGCAATTTTGGGTTCTAATCAATCTAAATACATAATTTTGACTCTAGATTAATATTTAGAATTTAATAAGCTTTAATTTGAGCCTAATATTGCTTAGGTTTCGATATACGAATCAAAAATCCCGAAATTCGCAAAACTGCCCAAAAGCAGGGCAAAATCGCACTTTCACTTAAAAATCGCCTGAGGCCACCCGAGCTTAACCAATGGTTAATCATGACTTAAAAACACATTTTAAAACATTTTAGTGAGGTTCGGGCTCAATGCACGCACATCGGAGTTACAACAACATAGGGTGTTTTGGTCATTTTCGCTGCTGAACTCAAAATTGAGATCCTTCTGCTCTATTAACACACATAACACAAACAATCCCTTATTATCCTCAAAATATCCCCTTGAGAATAGGTGGGGCCCACGATCCTCATTTTCTGAGTAAAATAACTTCAGGGGCATTTTGGTCATTTTATACGTCTGTAAATTCGGATTTGCGACTCTCGCATGAATCGTTCCTAACCTCTCTTCTAATGTTATATTCCTTTATTGAGGATTGTTCGGCCTCAAATCTTATGTAATAATTACCTACGGTAATTCGGTAATTGAGTAATTTCTAATGACAGTAAAAATTACAGTAAAAATTAGGGCGTTACATTGATCACACAAAGTTAAAATCTGATTGAGATCACTAGTAGACATTCCCACAATAAATATTACCTTAGCTTGTGTCATCACTGTCATGTTAAAAAATTATCATCTGTGTACTATTAGTTTTTGGTTTGCCCACAGCAAATCCGTGCCTGAAGCATTTGCTACACAGCCAAGTTGTGGCCTCACTGAGTTAAGGAAGTATTACTTTCGGTGAAGGAAATAAGCCAATCTGGATTCCTGTTGGAGACATGTTTTTTTTTTCATTTTTTAGACTATTATTATCTCTTATTTTTTTCATTTTAATGCAATAGCCAACATTAAATGAAAATAATTAATGCCTGTCTTTGATCCTTGATCTTTTTGTTTCTGTTTCCTGCGTTTGCACTTTTGGCGAGTAATTGTATTCCTGGTTATGCAATGATAGGACATATGCAAGAAAAATGCTGAAAATCGAAAGAAGCAATTATACACCCACACAGGTGGTTCAAAAACCATAGCAAGGAGAAAATATGAAGAAGTGATTAATGCTTTATTTGAATTAATTGTTCAATTCTTTTTGTTTAATTATTGGCTATATGTAAATAATGACATATAGGAACGACAACGTGGAAGTAGCATTAGTAGAGGGGAGTTATGGGTGATGTTGCACAAGAAAAAGGATGGTTCTTATATTCACAACGATGCTCAAGTCATTGGTGTAAGTATTGTATTAATTAAAGTAGTCATACTTTACTTAATTTTTTCACAAAGAAGTACCTTAATGGATAAGGCCTTATATGTATGCAGGAAAAAATTATGAATATTGAGCGTGAAAATGATTCCTCTAAGGGATTTTCACAAAATGATTCACTTTCTCAAGCTAAAGGAAAGGAGCACTCTGGGCGAGTTCGAGGTGTGGGTTCTGGGCCATGTCCTACTCAAGTCTTTGGTCAAACCACATGTTCAAATGCACCTGTTGATCATGGATTCCAAATAGATATGAATGAGATGAAGTCTGAATTAGAAGCTTATCGATTGAAGGTGCAGAATCTGGAATCAATTATTGATGCAGAAAGATTAAGAAGACAAGCAATTGAGGGAGCTGTTAAATATATGTTGCAAATGCAAGGAACTAATTTGCCACCTGAATTGGCTGCTTTGATTAATGTGATGGTAAGTATTTTAGAACTTTTAAAATTAATTAGACTGGTTTTGGTATTTTGTGGTGCACACAACTGTGTGTACACGACAGTAGTGAAAATATTGTTACAATTTATCTTCTATCTCTATTCATAATTTTAGGCACCAGATGAAAGGAGTGGATAAATTTCACCAGGTGTCAGACCGTTCCTCAGCTAGTCATGATGCTCAACACTATGATAATCATTCCAATCGAAGTTGAAAATAAATGCATCATAGCAGCTTTGACTTGAGACACTTTTTTTTTTGTCATGCCTTTTTACCTTTCACTTTTTGGGACATTTGAATTTGTTTAACTATTATTTAATATTATGTTATGACATTTGATACATGCGTTCATTGCTTAAAAATTAATGAATTTCTATGCAACTTTCCTTTTTGTTTATGATTGTTAATCACTGGTGTTATACAGAATATGAATTAGTGTTTTTCACTTGTATGTTTCAAAATAAAACATTGAACAATGAGAAAAAGAAGCAATAATAGGGGTCCATTTTGCTGCGGTTTGAAATTGCTAGCAAATAAGGATGAACCAATATGCCTTGATCTGTTTTGCGGCGGTTTAAAACCACCAGTAATTAGAATTTGCGGGCGGTTCAGTAAACAGCTAGTAAATGGAATTTGCGGCGATTCAGAACTGCCACTAAATACAAGAAATATGGCGGGAACCACGTATTTTGCGGCGGTTAATAACCGCCACTATTTTAATAAAACCGCCGCAAAACAATTATGACCAAAACCGTTTGAAGGTTATTTGCAGCTTTAAACCCGCCGCTAAATACACAAAACCCGCCGCTAAAAAACCGCCATGAAAACCGTCGGGAAACCAAATTTAGCAGCAGTTATTCCAGCGGTTGCCCCAAACCGCCGTTGAATGGTTTAAAGACACCAACATCTGCCCGGTATGATGTTTTGTGGCGGTTTTAAACCGCCATAAATCCATAAAAAAAATGCCGCTAAATTCCAGTTTTCTGGTAGTGTAAGAAACTGAGGTCCCTGGAGATGTATATGATGACACTTAGATATGAGGAAAAACCCTACTGAGTTTCTTTAGTAAGAAATCTCACTCCCTCTATCTCTTTCTTTCCATTACGTCTCTAGATTCGGATGGCAACGTTTGTACTCTACGTTGAGACACCCACGTGGGAGTACCACTACGATCCGGATCATGGATCGTACCATTTTGAAGGCCGCTGCACTGTTCGTGTCTTTATGTTTCCCCGATGGCCTTTCGCCCATCTTGTAGATAGCTACCTCTTCTCCCCAATGTCACCTTATGGAGATGACATGGTTTTTGAGCGTGCTCGCACACGCAACGAGAGAATCCTACGGACTTACACCGCAGGCTCGGGCGCCGTACCCGAATATGTACCCCGCTCGCAGCATTCGGAGGAGCCACCTGTCCCCATGTAAGCAGGCAGCGAAGAGACTGTTACCCAGCCACGGAGAGCTCGGATACCTGAGGTGCAACCTCACCACGGTGGACGTGTCCGAGTGCTCACTCCTGACGCGCTTTGCCCATGGATTGGCTATGTCCTACCTTACCCGTGACTGTAGCCGTATGGTTTAGAGGGTAGTCCTTAGTGCACACACGTCACGTAGCAGGATAAACCTTCTTTTGTGTTGAGGTTATCCATTTTAGGTGCACTTGGGTGTGGGTTTTCTCTTGCATGTGTCCTTTATATTTCAATGTATTTCCTACATTTCAGTTGTATTACACTCTATGTATGGAACAGTCCTGCCATCACTGGTGGGCATTCTATGTATTAATATATGAGGTATTTCAGTATATGTGTTCATGATGCTGTGTATGGAGCCTTTATGTGTTTACATTTCCACACTTTACGATATTGTTCGAATTACATAATACGCGGCTCATACTTTATCAAGGTTTTGTTACAAAAAAAAATGGCTCGTATTTTTAGTAAGTAATTTCAAAGGTAATAGAATTAAAACAAGAAGTAATGACTAATATTTGGGTAGTATTGGGTTGAATATTAGGGTGTTACACTACTTCTACGAGAAGTACTTCCCAGAATCTGTGAGGAATGCTAAAGACATAGAATTCATGAAGCCGACTCAAGGCAAGATGAGCGTTGCACAATACACCGCGAAGTTTGAGGAGTTGATCAAATTTTCAAGGGTTTTCCAAGAGAATCCCGATGAAGTATGGAAATCTGTCAAGTATGAAGCCGGGCTGAAGGTAGAACTTAATGTCGCTGTTGCACACATGGAGATTAGGGACTTCCCTACCCTAGTCAATAAGTGTCGCATTCTTGAGGAAGGCCACAAGAAACTGAGGGTATCGAGAGCCGAGAATTTCACTAAGAAGCTGGCACCACAAGCCCCAAGGTTCAAGCCGCAGCACAAACATCAATCCAAGACATACTTCAATCTGCAGTATAATCAGCGGGTCAAGCTGCAATTCGAGCCACCCTCTAGACCACTGATCAAACCACAAGGCCCCGAGAATAACTTTCAACATGAAGGATCATATGGCCTAAAAGAGGAGGCATCTCAAGATAACCCCGTCATCATTTGCCCAAAGTGTGGGAAGAACCATGGTGACCGCCCCTGTTTAGCTGGACAAAGAGTGTGCTTTAGGTGCGGCAAGCCTGGGTACATGATTAAGGATTGCAATATGAAGCACCCACAATTGAACTCCACTTTCAGACCCCAACGCCTAAGGACGAGTGTTCATAATCAATGTTGGAGATACCTCCCATTCTGACGCTCAAGGTGAAAATGCGATATATGGTAAGATTTTTGGTTGTAGCTTATGATGGTGTAGAAGCCTCGTAAGCCCTCTATACATGTAACGAATTTCGAGGATGAAATTCTTTTTAAGGAGGGGAGTAATGTAACGCCTCGATTTTTCTGTCTAAGAGGAAAATGACCAAAATGCCCCTGAGGTCATTTTCGGCCCAGAATTCGAGGATGGCAGGCCCGGCAGTCCCCAAAGGGCCAACTCAATGTTTGAAGGGGATTGGATGGCCCTTGAATGGTTTCGAAGGCAAAAGTCTCATTTTCTGCAGTTCGGGTCAAAATGACCAAAATACCCCTATAGCGTTGTTACGCGGGTAAAGGTGCCGTTTGAGCCCGAAACTTTCCCCGAAGGCTTAAAACAATGTTTTTACATGTTCAAAAGCATCTGTTTGAGTCCCGATGGTCCCGGGCAATTTTAGTGCAAAATTATGATTTTGCTTCTAGAATAGTGTTTTTGAGATTAATGACGTAATTAAGCAAACCTAAGCAATATTAGGCTCTAATCGAAGATTAATTAATTTCCATAATTAATCTAGAGTCAAAATAAGCTATTAAAATTAATTAGAACCTAAAATTGCTTAGATTAGATTTAAATCTCTTTTTAAAACTCAAGATTCCAATCTTGGAATCTTGAATAATATTTTCTCTCTCCAATTCCTTAAATCATGGAATTGTGTCTAGAATTGTTTATGCACTAAAATGAGTTTATAACTCACTAATGATGCAAGACCACTCCTTAAACATGTCTTGACAACCTTGATTACCCATTTTTTCACCTAAACACTTTCTTACAAATTCCTAATCTTAATCCTAATCAAAGAAACACCTAAACACAACTCTAAACCACAATTAAAATGCAAGAAACCCTCCCCCATGGCTGATGCATTTTCGACCACTCCTCCCCTATATACATCACATGTTGATTTGTTTCTCACTCAAAGAACCATGCTTGACCCATACTTGCACCCATGCTTGAACCCATACCTAGCCATGCTTTCTACCATGCCTTGAACCGTACCTTGGAGAAGATATTTCTTCCTCCCTTGTACTGTAATGGCCGAAGCCTTACCTCCCCTAAACGCCTCTCATTTTGTTTCATTTCTCTATAAATAGCATGCTGGGGTGAACTTGCATCATTTTGGTTTCATTTGCTAAGTGTAAGTCTTCAAAGAGCACTTCAAAGTTTTCTTTTCTCTCAAAGTTCAAGTGTCCAAGTCCTTCAAGTTCTTCATCCTCTTCTCTTATCCCAACCTTCAATCACTTGGTAGGGATTTTCTTTCAAGTGTTTCTTTCATTTAAGTTCTTAATCTCTTTATGTGTTCATAGTTTCTTTTGAATCTTTTGGAAACTTCTTTTCTTCTCCTCCTCCTTCTTTGTTTTGGCCATAAGGCTTGAAATCAAAGGAATGAGAGCTTGATGATGAGGGTTTCATGATGATGTTCATCACTTGAGCAAACCTCTAAAGCTTGATCTTTATTCTTGAGTTAAAAATGTTTATAGTTCTTTCTTTCTTGAATCGTGAAATATTTAACTTTGATGATTGTTTAAAATGGTTACATGAACTCAATGATGAGGACTCATGATGTTGGTGTTAATACATCATCAAGATCATGGTCTCTAGAGTTTCAAAATGGTTCTTTCTTGCTCTCAAGTTTCGGTTTCTTTTCTTTCCTTTTCTCTAAAATTTCAACCAACCATCCTTGGTGGTCCAAACATGATAGCTTGATGATGAGAGTTCTAGTTGGTAACTTTGTGTTCACCACAAAGAAACCTCTAAAGCTTGAGTTTTCATAAAGGTGTTATAAAGTTCATTTATGGTTATATTTTTAAGAAATGTTATCTTGAGTTCTAAGAACTCTAGACCTCACTTTACCTTATCATAATGAGTTTGGGTTAAGGTTAAAATTCCTCTAAAAGTCTTGTATAAGCTCTAATAAGGAATAAAATAAATTCGCATTCATATTTATATTCAATCTTATGCATTGCATATTTACTTGGAGCTTTGCATTCATATTTATTTTTCCAAGCCATCGCTTAAAGTTGAAGGATAAGAAATGGAGTGCATCTCATATTTACGTTCTTGTCTAGCATATTTACTTTTCATCACTAAAGAACATAAAGATTTAAAATGAGAGCTTGCATTATCAACTAATTAATTCTCAAAGTCATTCTATTTCGGCCTTAAAGTCGATTGTTGCTGGGCCTAGAGCACTAAAATAATGAAATGAACTTGCATGGTATATTTATTTTAAGTCTTGCATATTTAAATTCCAAGCCTTGCATATTTACTTTAAAGTCCTCACTTTACTATGTAACGAAAAATAAAAATGAAGTGCATAGCATGTTTAAATTATGTCATCACTTAAAGACCTTAGAGCTCAAAGACTTGCCCATTTTATCTCAAGTTAAAGTTTAGTATGGAAGCATTCTTTGAATGCATAATTTTGGCCAAGTAACAATGATGAGCTTGGAATGAGTTTCATCTAGTTACAAGGGCCAACAACCTATGTTCTAGTGTTTTCTTCAAGTTTGATGAGTTTTATAAAGATATGACCAACAAGATTTATGATTTTATTCCTCTTCTAAAGGAGAATTAAATTGGTTATTGACCTAAGGTTGTTTTTAGTCTCTCGATCAAATAAATTGGTTTGCAAAGAGTTTTAGAATTCCTAAATTGATTCCAAGGGAAACTAGCAACTTATATGCTTTAGAAATGTCAAATTATGTGTCTTTTGAACATTGAACAATTTGGTTCTATCTTGATATGTTTGATGCTGAATAATGATGTGTTATAATGTGTGAAAATGATATATGATGAGGTAGGAACACTTCTATGCATGTTAGGGGAGAAACTAGCTTCATAGAAAAACCATAAAGTTGGAATTTAACGTGTTTAACCCCTTTAATCTAAATCAATACCAAAACTGTTTTAGTATGATAACAATCAGTTTAGGATTGAATAATCATGAAAAATTAGGTAACATTTGATGTAGGATTGATTTTTAGAGCCTATAGAGAAACTAGCAACCAGAAAATCGTAAAAATGCAATTCTAGAACTCTTAGAACATTTAATTTTCTGATTCTATACAGCACCCTTATAATGTAGTAAACATGATTTATAATTAGTTCAAAGGCTTAAGAATACCTCATAATTGGTTTAGATTTAGTTAATAGCGCCTTAGGCGAAGATGGAACTCAGAAAGGGTCTAAAACGTAGTTTTTAGAACCCTGTAATCGCAAGATGTAAACTCTGTCCTTAAAACATGATGCTGTCCAGATTCAGTGATAAGACATAAATATTTGTAAGAATTGTTAGTTGGGAATCCTGAGGTGCATAAAAGGTTGATAGCGAATGTTAGAATAATTATACCTCAAGTTAAAGACCCGTAAGGGTCAAAGCATAAGACACCATAGGTCCCAAGACATAATGAACCTTATGACTTCCAGTAGATGTATGATTGCTTATGAGAATAACTTGATGTCTTATGATGTTGTTGAATGGTTATGCATGTCCTACAAGTTTCGTGGCATAAGACAAGTTTGAAGGAAATCATTTGTCTTATTTATTCTGTTGCCGAATTTCCCATCAAACTTGAGAATTTCAGAAAAGTTTGTGAAAACTCTTGGGTGACACCGATTTTACGAGCACCCCAGAAAGGTTTTGGGTGACACCGGTTTGGCCGAGCACCCCCAGAATAGATGTGACATAACACTGAGACGCATATTAAATCTGTGAAGGTATTGACATTGAGCTTGCCAAAGCGGATAATTCGCTGTGTACTAGATACCAGTAGAGCATTTCAAAGGAGGAAATGATCCTAAGATAGGTGATCCAAGAAAGTTATGTATACCCCCTCTATTAGCCCATATTAAATCTAGTGACGACTAGTTAGGATTGAGCTCATTCCTAGGCGATAGGTGAGATGTAGTATGGTGACTAGATTTGTAACGCCCCAATTTTTACTGTAATTTTTACTGTCATTAGAAATTACTCAATTACCGTAGGTAATTATTACATAAGATTTGAGGCCGAACAATCCTCAATAAAGGAATATAACGTTAGAAGAGAGGTTAGGAACGATTCATGCGAGAGTCGCAAATCCCGAATTTCTGTACGTATAAAATGACCAAAATGCCCCTGAAGTTATTTTACTCAGAAAATGAGGATCGTGGGCCCCACCTATTCTCAAGGGGATATTTTGAGGATAGTAAGGGATTGTTTGTGTTATGTGTGTTAATAGAGCAGAAGGATCTCAATTTTGAGTTCCGACGCGCGAAATGACCAAAATGCCCCTACGGCTGTTTTAACTCCGATGTGCGTGCCGACTGAGCCCGAACCTCACTAAAATGTTTTAAAATGTGTTTTTAAGCCATGATTAACCATTGGTTAAGCTCGGGTGGCCTCGAGCAATTTTTAAGTGAAAGTACGATTTTGCCCTGTTTTTGGCGATTTTGCAATTCGGGATTTTGATTGGTATACCGAAACCTAAGCAATATTAGGCTCAAACTAAAGCTTATTAAATTCTAAATATTAATCTAGAGTCAAAATTATGTATTTAGATTGATTAGAACCCAAAATTGCTCAAAAACACCCAAATTGCTTACTAATTCACTTAAACCCTTAACCGTAAATTCTCTAAATTACATGAATATCTTGCCTACACCTAAATAATGCATGGAACACACAAATTTCACTTCTTTGGGCTGTAATGGACGAAATTATTGATGCCATTATGTAGCTGAATTATTGCCAAAAGTTGCACTAAAACAAAATGCCAAAATGTCACCATAAGAGACATAATTCCTTAATTTCATACAACTTTGTCTAAAATGATTTTTCCTCCCTTATTTCTCCTGCAAAATTCCATCCACTACCTCATCATTTTGGCCAATTAGAAGCCTCAAAATCTTCTATAAATAGGCTTGCTTGAGTGGTCTTGGAATGCTTGGTTCATAACTAGTTTTTAGGAGCACCAAAAACTTTCTTTCTTCCTCCTCTTTGGCTAAATTCTTTCTTCAATTTTTTCAAAGAGATTTTGTTTCATTTCACTTCAAGAAACCAAGTTCTCTTCCTCTTCTTCAACTCAGATCAGGTAGGGAGTAGTTTCTAAATTTATTTCTATGCTTTGAGGAGTTGTGTTTTTAGCTCAAAATGATGAAATTATGAACTTACCTTAGCTTTTCATTTTGGTTTTCCCTCTTCAATTTTTCTTTAACCAATTCAACCATATGGCCTAGGTGGAACTAAGATGATGGCTTGATGATGAGGACCTTGAGGGTGGGTTGTAAATCCATCACAAGTTAGGCCTCTAAAGCTTGAAAATTCCACTTGATGCAAAACTTTAAAGAATAATGCTTTATGATGCTAAAACAAAGATTTTTAGTTTAGAACTTGAAAGATGTATTTTCCTTTTATGTTTTATTTCTTGTTAAGATATGTATTGGGTTGAATTTATAATTCTTTTAAAGTCTTGAAGGAGCTCTAGTAAAGAAACAAAATGAATTTGCATCCATGATTAACTTCTATGTCATCACTAAATTTTCAAGAATGAATAAATGAACTTGCATTTCTCATGTTTAAATTCCAAGCTTGTATTTCATGTTTATGTTTCAAGTCATCACTTAATCTTTCAAGATAATAAAGAGGTTGCATCTCATATTTAATTTATGCTCTCACTATATTTTATAATGGCTAAAAGAATCAACGCATGACATGTTTATTTTATGCCATCACCTAAAGATCCTAGAGCTTAAAGACTTGCCCATGTATCACAAGCAAAGAAATATGATTATTGGAGTTAAAGAATTTATTCTTTAAAAAGTCTTGAGATTGGAGCTTAAAAAGATGTAATAATAATTCTCTTCTCCCTCTACTGGTCCTGTGCGGTGCAACACCCCGATTTTTCTGTCCGAGGGAAATGACCAAAATGCCCCTGAGCTCATTTCCTGACCCGAACTCGAGGGTAACCAACTTGGTCATCCTCGAAGGGTCAACTCAATGTTTGAAGGGGATTGAATGGCCTTTGAATGCTTTCGGAAGCGAAAATTTCCTTTCCATGATTTGGTCAAAATGACCAAAATACCCCTATAGCATTTTTACGCGGGTAAAGGTGCCGTTTGAGCCCGGAACTTTCCCCAGAGGTTTAAAAACATGATTTCATGTGTCTAGAGGTCTCTGTTCAAGTCCCGGTGGTCCCGGGCAGTTTTAGTGCAAAATTACGATTTTGCCCCTAGAATAGTGTTTTTGAGCTTAATGACGTAATTAAGCAAACCTAAGCAATATTAGGCTCTAAACGAAGATTAGTTTATTTCCCTGATTAATCTAGAGTCAAAATAATTTATTAAAGTTAATTAGAACCTAAAATTGCTTAGATTAAACTTAAATCCCTTTTTAGAACTCAAGATTCCTAGTCTTGGAATCTTGAATAGTGTTTTCTCTCTCCAATTCCTTAAATCAAGGAAATGTGTCTAGAGTTGTTTAGACTCTAAATTGAGGATTTAACTCTCTAATGGTGCAAGACCACTCCTTAATTATGTCTAGACCACCTTAATTACCCATTTACCTTACCTAAACACTTTCTTACAAATTTCTAATCTTAAGCATAATCAAAGATGCACCTAAACACAACTCTAAACCACAATTAAAATGCAAAGAAACCTCCCCCATGGGCTGATGCATATTCGGCCATCACTCCCTAATTACCACACATATTAAATTGTTTTCTCACTCAAAGAACCATGCTTGAGCCATACCTTGAGCCATACCTCACCATGCTTTGAACCATACCTCACCATACCTCAAGAACACATTATCTCACCTCATGGAACTCATGGAAAGCCTCCAATCTGCACCCTCATGGCCGAAACCTCCTCCTCCATGATCTCCCTCCATTTGTTTCATTTCTCTATAAATAGAATGCCTTGAGGAGCTTGCACCACTTTTAGATCATTTGCCAAGTTTAGGAAACACTCAAAGCTTTTCTTTTTCTCTCAAAGTCTTTGTGTTCTTCAAGTTCTTGGAGTTCTTCAAGTTCTTCATCTTCTTCATCTTCTTCTTCCATCTTCAAGTTCATCACACCAAGTAGGGATTTTCTTTCATGTATTCTTTCTTTAAAGTTCTTGTTCTAAGCTTAATGTTCATAGTTTCTCTTGATTCTTTTTAGAACTTCTTTTCCTTCCCTTGTTCTTGCTCTTTTTCGGCCATGGGCCTTGGAGTTCAAAGAAATGAGAGCTTGATGATGAGAGTTTCATGATGATGTTCATCACTTGAAACAAACTCTAGAGCTTGATCTTTGTTCTTGAGCAAAAGTGTTTCTAGTTTTTCCTTTCTTGAACCTTTGAGAACTTTAACTTTGATGTTGTTTCAAAATGGTTCCAATGACTCAATGATGAGGTCTCATGATGTTGGTGTTAGTATATCACCAAGATCATGGATTCTAGAGTTTCAAACATTTCTTTTCTTTCCTTGAAGTTTCGGCCATTACCTTTCCTTTTCATGCTAGATGTTTGATTTTCTAAATATGTTATGTTGAGTTCTAAGAACTCTAGACTTTTACTATGTCTTGGTTTGATGAGTTTGGGTTGAGGTTTAAGTTCCTTTAAAGTCTTGTTAAGAGCTCTAGAAAGATAAAATGAACTTGCATAATTTATTTTATGCTTGCATTCATATTTACATTCTTGCTATGCATCTTTATTTTCAAGCTATCACCTAAGAACATAAAGATTAAAATGGAACTTGCATCTTCACTTAATTTAATACTCGAAGCCTTTCTATTTCGGCCTTAAAGTCGATTGTTGTTGGGCCTAGAGCACTAAAATAAAGAATTGAACTTGCATTATCACCTAATTAATTTCTCGAATGCCTATCTATTTCGGCCTTAAAGTCGATTGTTGTTGGGCCAAGAGCACTAAAATAAAGAATTGAATCTTGCATATTTACTTTCAAGCTTGCACGTTTAAGATTATGCTTCATATTTACTTTCAAGCTTGCACGTTTAAATTATGCCTTGCATATTTAATTTCAAGTCATCACTTTACTTTGAAAGCAAGATTAAAAATGAAAAGCATGAGCATGTTTAGTTTATGTCGTAACTTAAGAACCTAGAGCTCAAAGACTTGCCCATTTCATTCCAAGTTAAAGTTTAATGCAAACCACACTTTGAATGTATGTTTTTCGGCCAAGTAGTGATGATGGACGTGCAATGAGTTTTCATCTAGCTACTAGGACCAATAGCCTATGTTTTAAGTTTTCCTTAAAGTTTTACAAATTCTTTATAAGGTTATGTCATTATAAGATGTGATTCCAATCTCTTTTAGGGGATGGAATATGTTTTGGTCACTGACCTAAGGCTTCACTTAGCCTCTTGATGAATTAAAATGTTTTGCAAAGAGTTTTAGAAGTTCTAGATTGATTCCGAGAGAAACTAGTTATCTTATGTACCTAGAAATGTCAATTTACTTCTCTTATTGAGGCAAGATGTTTTCGGTTCTGATGTGATGAATGTGATGCTGTATGATGATGTTTTAATGTGTTGGAATGTGTGAAAATATCATATGATGATGTAGAAGCGATCCTATGCATGATATGTAAGAAACTAGCTAACTAGAAATACCGTAAAGCTAGAATTTAACATAGTTTTGACCCATTTGTCTATGGAACTTTTCCAAACTGTTTTAATGGGGACATAATCAGATTTAGATTGTTTAGACATGAAAAACTTGGTATCATTTGAGTTAGAATTGAATTCTAGGACCTATGGGGAAACTAGTAACTAGAAAACCGTAAAAATGCAAATGTAGAACTCTTAGGACATTTAATTCTCTGAATTCTGTCCAGCACCCTTACAACATGATAAACATGATTAATAATTAGTCCTTAAGCATAGGAATGCCTCATAATTGATTTAGATTTAATCCATAGCCTTGGTAACGGAACCAAGAAAGGGTCTAAAACGTAAGTTCTAGAACCCCGTATTCACCTGTTAGGATTTCCACCCTATGCTATTCAGATTCAAAAGTAAAATGAGAGGATTATGAATGATGTTTAATTATGAGCCTTAGGTGCTTAAAATATGAGCAGCAGTGTAGAGAACTATATCTCAAGATTAAGACCCGTAAGGTCAAAGCATAAGCTACCGTAAGAGTAAACGTTTGGATCATTTATGCTGATGCATGCAGTATGCTAATGATGATGATGTTATTCATATGAGGAACTTATGGGGTTATATGTTAATGTGGCATAAAGCAAATTTGGAAGGAAATTGATTGTAATGACCGTTTTGGCCGAATTTCCGACAAATTTGGGGACTTAAAGAGATTTTGAAAATTAAGGTACTAAGATGGGTTCTAGGATGACACCGGTTAGTGAGCACCTCCATAGAACTCATGTGACATCGGTACCATTTTATACTCTTAGGTGACACCGGTTGGCCAAGCACCCTAAGAGTTTTGCCCCTAACTCGTACTCAGATAGTCGGGATTTATGATACGCTTATCGTTAAGTGGTAAGTAAGAACTAGTGACGACTAGTTAAGGTATGAGCTCATAACCTAGATGTATGACACGTTCTGGGTGACACCGGTTCGGCCGAGCACCCCCAGTTCGATTGTCTTTTAGGGTGGCCCATGAGGAAGAGAAGTTCATGATTATGATTATGTCACTCGGTTTTGTCCCATATGAATGTTACTATTGCCACTTTATGCCACCAATGATGATGATGCTTGATGTTATGTTTTATGTATGTGCATTAGGTAGTGCCATGCATACATTTTCTATTATGTTGCATTCATGACATTAAGATCATCTTAAAATGAATGGACCTTGGCTAACGTATATTTTGAAGTTTAAAATGAACTAAATGCATGTTCAGACTTTTCGCATAATTAAACCCAAGGTTCCTGAGGACGTAGATGATGGCACCTAGGTAGTAGGAGGCCCTACTGAGATTCTTTAGCAAGATTCTCACTCCCTCTATCTCTTTCTTTCCGTCACGTCTTCAGATGGCGACGTTCGTAGTGTTCGTGGACACGCCGACATGGGAGGTGCACCATGACCCGGACCACGGGTCATTCCATTTTGTGGGTCGATGCACAGTTAGAGTATTCATGTTCATGGGTCGACCCTTCACTCCCCCTGTACATTCCCATCGTTTCTCCCCCGTCTCACCTTTTGGCGATGACCTAGTGTTCGAGCGCGCACGTCCCCGAGAGGAGAGGCTACGCCGTACTCCACCTTCCGCAGCCGCCGTTCGAGACTACCCCGAGTATGTGCCCCGTTGCCCATCGTCCTTCTCGGAGATGGATCCTTCCGAGGATTCGGCCACCCAGGTACCCTCCGAGGGATCTTCCCCCACCATACCTATGGACTTCGGAGAGGATAGCGAGCCCACCGTGACTCGGCCGAGGCGTGCACGACGACCGGAGATGCGGCCGTACCCTGGGAGTCATATTCGATCCCCACTCCGCCTTTTCACACCCGAGGAGCTCGCTCAGTTTCCCGGATATCTGCCTCGATCACGAGATGGTCGCCAGTAGGAGGTCGAGGATGGCCCGAGTTAGAACACACACCACTTAGATGGGGATGAACCTTCTTTTGTTTAAAGATTATCCTATTAGTTGAACTCGGGTAGGGGAGTAGATTATGTTTATGTTTATGTTGTATTTTCTTTCATGTATTTCCATGTACTAAATCAAGTCCCACGCTTATAAGTGGGCAAATTATAATTATATATGAGATGTTATTCAGTGTCTCTCATGATGTGCCCTTATATGCTTTATGCTATGACGTTATGAGATGTACGTTTTGCCCGTTGCAAGTTATATCGCATCACGCGACTCTCACTTTCATTTCAAAAAAAATTACCCGTATTTTCCGCTAAGTAATTCAAAGTTAAATGAGAACTATGAAGTAACAGACTAATAATTAACCTAAATATGTTCTAGAGTATTGGGTTAAAAATTAGGATGTTACATGCGGACTACCGCCGCTCCGGTTTCTTAATATTCTCTTCTCCCTCTACTGGTCCTGTGCGGACTACCGCCGCTCCGGTTTCTTAATATTCTCTTCTCCCTCTACTGGTCCTGTGTGGATTACCGCCGCTCCAGTTTCTTGTATCATGTTTATATTTCAAGTTCTTGCATCATGTTTAATTTTCAAGTCATCACCTTAAATCTTAAAGATAAAGAAATGGAATTGCATATCATGTTTATAATTCCAAGCTATCACCTTATAAAGATAAGATTAAAATAAGGTTGCATAGCATGTTTATAATTCTAAGATGTCACCTAAATCTCTAAAGCTCAAGACTTACTCCTTTTATCTTAAGTAAGAATTTTAATTGTGAAGATCCTCCCAAATTTGACAAAAGAACTAGTTTCTAAATGAGTTTTAAGGCTTTGCAAGGATTTTACGAGGAACTAGTATTTTATATGCACTTAAAATATGATTCTATGTAATTGCATGAGGTTCATGATTCTGCCACTGATCTGAGTTTAGTATCAATGTGTGATAATGATTTGATATGATTGAAGTTGTGATAATTATGGTTTATTGTTAAGAGAATGATTCATAATTGGTTTAGTAACTAATTAGTTCTATAATTGATAATTCTATGTAAGGATTGGATGCTTATTAAGTACTTGATATCATTGAATGATTTCTGGCTTGCATGTTATAGTTGCTGTTGCAAATAATAAGAATGCTTATACATGAAATGTTCTTTATTATGTAAAATTCACCTTTGTTGCTAGAAGAAAGTGTATCATTGTAAAAGTGTAATTTGGAAAGGTTTTGGCTAAGGAAAGACTTGGTATTTAAGCGTGTCCATTGTGACCCACCTCTCTTTCCTGGGAATTTCCCATATGCATGATTACAGTTGATATATATTATTCTAGCTTAAGACTATAAATGAGAAAATGTTATGATGTTTATGAATTGTATTATGATATAACATGCAAAGATTTAATGGTGACTTAAACTTATAAGAAAATGATCCTTTGGAACCATCAGACTATAGGTGGTGAAAAGGTGATTTTAGCCCCTTAACCCGTTCTCTCAAAAGGGTAGAGTCGAGACTTTAGCTTATCAAAAGGGATAAGTATATGCTAGTGACGACTAGTAAAGTATGAGCTCATAACCTAAATTACTCCCAAAAGGGTGGAGTATAGGGTGGCCCAAGGAAAATAATGATGATGATAAGATTTTAAGTCACCTAAGGCACTAAAGAAATGAAATATGTGCACTGTGTCCATGTGTAGCTAATATTATATGACGTTCTTTTATGCATGTTATTTTGATAATGATGATGAGGAATATGATGTAATGATAAAGGAAAAGTTCATTGTAAATATGACATGTTAAGAATAAGATGCATTATAAGACGCATGATTAAAAATTGACGAACCTCGGTTAAGTATTTGTCCGAACTTAAAATGAATCTTTGCATGCTCACTATTTTAGAATAATCCCGAGGTTCCTGGGGACTTCGATGATGACACTGTAGAAGGAGGTACCTTACTGAGAATTCTTTAGCAAGATTCTCACTCCCTTTTCTTTATTTTCGTCATTGTCTCCAGATTCAGATGGCGACATTTGTCCTGTTCGTTGATACCCCTACTTGGGAATTTCACTATGATCCGGTGCATCGCTCGTATCATTTTATTTACATAGGTCGTCCATTTGCACATCCTGTCCCTAGTTATCGATTTTCTCCTACTTCTCCCTATGGCGATGAAATGGTTTTCGAACATGCACGTCCACTTGATGAAAGGATGTTACGTTCTTATCCCGCTTCATCTGCTGTCCATGGATTTCCAGAGTATGTTCCCGAGACGAGATATTCTGAAACTGATCCTTCAGAGGGCACTCCTACTCATGTATATTCTGAGAGCTCTGCTCCTACTCCCACACGTGTAAGAGAGGGTAGTGAGGAAACAGTTGTTCAGCCGAGGTTAGCAAGAAGGCAGTCCATGCGACCCCAGCCTGGTGCATCTCGTGTGTCCCCTCCCGAGGGAGCTCATCAGTGGATTGGATTTATTCCCCATTTCCAGGACAGTGGCCCTAGAGAGTTCTTAGTAGATTTATGTGTGATCATGCACCCTAGTTTTAGGATAACCTTCCCGGCTTATGGAGTTATCTAGTTTAGGGGCATGAATTTCCTTAAGTATATTTTCTTTTATGGGTTTGCATAAGATAATGATGTATGAACATAACCCACCCTTTGAGTGAGGTTATTGTATGTAAATATATGCTATAATGTGCTTATAGATGTTATATGATGGAGCCTAAGTGATATGATGTGATATATTCTTAAACGTCTTATTATACTCCGCTTACTCGTTCACGTTGTACTCGGCTCACGTTTTCAATTATGTGTTTAAAAAAAAAAAGTGGCTCGTAATTTCACTAAGTATTTTCAAATTATGAAGAAAGAACCAAAGCAAGGAGTAAAGTCTAGTCATTAATCAGATTCAACCTAGGTGTATCTGGTTAATTACTAGGGTGTTACAAGATTATCGCCAGGCCGGTGAGTCGGTTGGATGTTTGGTGGATATGTTAAGAGGGTGGTCTTTAAGAAAAAGAACTTTAGAGTTTGACTTATGAAAAAGATGTCACATGAAAAGTACTGTGCCTTTTATGCCACGTATATGATTTATGTTTCTTTATGTTGAGCCCAAGAGCAATGATTTTCATGTTAATATGCATATGGTATTGTCATGCATTCATCAAATATCTATTGCATTCATGTCATTAAGACTCATACTAAAAGATACCCACTTCAGATAACTAGATTTGGAAAGCTTAAAACCGAACCTTACGCATGTACACCTTTTTCATAATTAAAACCGAGGTAGCTGGGGACGACGACGATGACACTCGTGTTAGAGTCGAGTATCCCTATTGAGAATCTTGAATGAGTTTCTAATCCCTCTCTCTTTTTCCGTGTCGTCTCTAGACAAGGATTACAACGAGGTTCGTGACTTCTTCTAAGGCTCGTGCTTAAAGGTCACGCTAGCAAATGGAGTAGAGGGTCGCTGTGGAAGCATAGATAGTTTAGCTTTTGGATTGATACTCATCCAACCTCATAGGTGGATAAGGATCACTTCATATATATAGGCATGTTTTGATGTAAATAATGGTACAATGATGCTAGTAATTTATGTATTTATGAAGGAGTGATGATATTATGATTGTTATGTATGATACTATATTTCACGATTATGAATGGTGTGATTACTTTTCTTGCACGATGTGGTTACGATGAACGTTAGGTTAGTGCGCGGCTAGCATTATGTTTTTTCAAGCTTTGAAAAAGAAAAATTTATTCATATCTTCCGCTAAGTATTTTAACGAAAGGTTTTAAAGAATGAGACTAAAAGAGTAATAGCCTAATAATTAATCTAAATATGTTCTAGAGTATTGGGTTAAAAATTAGGATGTTAAAATTTTGGTCATTTTCTCTCAGACAGAAAATCGAGGCGTTACAGTGGAGGGTGGTGACTCTTGGAAGAATGAAGAAGATGAAGAAGAAGAATTCTTTAGGATCAAAGGAAGAAAGCTTGAAGTTATAAAGATGTGCAAAGGTTTTTGCAACTTCCTTTAGCACCTATTTATAGAAAATGAAACATATGGGGGCATGAGGGGGGAAGTGTGACTGGCGGTCTTGGAGGGAGGGAAGAAGAGAAAAATATCTTATTTCATGGTATGGTGTAGGCATAGTTCAAGGTATAGCCAAACATGGTTCAAGGTATGGTTCTTTGAATACACATTTTTAATTGAATTTCAACATGTAATGGATGAAAAATGGGGGAGGTTGGCCGGCCATATTAAGAGAAAAATAGGGGAGGATTTCTTTTATTCTAATGTGGATTAAAAGTTTGCTCTGGGAATGGATTTGGTTAGGCCATGGATTAGGAGTTGTAATTAGATGTTTAGGTGAGAAAGTGAGCAAGCAATTAAAGTGGCTCAAGAAAAGATTAAAGAGTGTTCTTGCACAATTAGTGCAAATCCACTTTTATTAGTAAGGAATCTCATCACACGACCATTCCCATGATTTAAGGAATTGAATAGAGAAAATACTATTTAAAATTGACATGACATTAATTCTTGGATTAAGAAAAGGGTTTTGAGTTTCTCTAAGAAATCTTAGGCCCTAATTAACCTTAATTAATTATTTTGACTCTAGATTGATTATTAAAATTAATCACTCTTTAATTAGAGCCTAATATTGTTTAGGTTTCATTAATTATGTAATTAAACTCATTACGCCCTTAATCAGGGGTAAAATGGTAATTTTTCACAAAAACTCATTGGGACCACCCGGGCTTAACTAGACATTAAACAACCCTTAAAAACAACGTTTCAAACTCTTGGGTAAGGTCCGGGCCCAGTCGGGAATTAATTTTGTGTAAGTTAGACACATGGGTGTTTTGGTAATTTTATGCATTGGAACTCAAAAATGAGATTTTTTTGCTCTATTGACACATATAACACATGTAATCACACATAATCCCCCTTCAATACTAAAATCGGCCTTTGAGGATGGCCACGGCTGGTTATCTGTATTTTCTCGGTAAAAATGGCCTCAGGGGCATTTTGGTCATTTGTACATGTGAAAATCAGGGCGTTACATTATTCCCCTCCTTAAAAAGACTTTCGCCCTTGAGATTCGTTACTTGAGAATAGCTCGGGGTATTGTGCCTTCATATCTGACTCTAGCTCCCAAGTAAACTCTTCTGTCCTTCTCCGCCCCCACACTACTTTAACCAAAGGTACAGTCTTATTCCTCAATTGCTTGACTCCCTTATCTATGATTCTCATAGGTAGTAGGTTACACTTTAGGTCTTCCCTTAATTGTACCTACTATGGCTCTAATACATGGCTCAAGTTAGACTCGTATTTTCTTAGCTGGGAAACATGGAAGAGATCATGGAGGTTGGATAGATTAGGGGGTAGGGCTATACAGTATGCTATATTTCCGACTCAGTTAAGGATCTGAAATGGATGAAGAAATCTGGGGCTCAATTTCTTAACTCTCATGGCTCGACCTATGCTTGTAGTAGGGGTGATCCTAAGGAACACATGTTCTCCCTCTTGAAACTGCTTGTCCGCATGGCTTTTTTGTCGACTTTGAGCAGTGAGAATTCTATCCGTAATTCTCTTGATGTGTTCCGTCGTTTCCCTCATGATGTCGGGTCCTAGTAAGTTTTGCTCTCTAGGCTCGTACCAGCACAAAGGTGACTGGCATTTCCTCCCATACATTGCTTCATACAGTGCCATGCCGATACTTGCATGATAACTGTTGTTATATGCAAATTTGATCAATGGCAAGTACTTGTCCCAACTCCCTTTTTGGTCCAAGATGCATGCCC
The DNA here is from genome assembly GCA_031216125.1 of Dalbergia cochinchinensis. Lineage (NCBI taxonomy): Eukaryota > Viridiplantae > Streptophyta > Magnoliopsida > Fabales > Fabaceae > Dalbergia > Dalbergia cochinchinensis. The sequence goes on from CM062372.1 coordinate 35,634,032, forward strand.
TTAGCATATCTTCCACTGTTTGGATAGTCCTCTCAAATTGCCCATCCATTTGAGGGTAGTAAGCCGTGCTTAGGCATAGCTTTGATCCGAACGCCTTCTGAAATGCTCTCCAAAACCATGACATAAATTGCAGGTCTCGATCCAAGATTATTGTCGACGGTACTCTATGAAATCTCATGATCTCTTTGATATATAATTGAGCCAGCCTATCCAAGGAGTAAGTTACCTTGATAGGTAAAAAGTGGGCTGACTTGCTTAGCTGGTCCACTATTACCCATATGGCATCCATGGAGATACTATCCCACTTCCACTCGGGGATTGACGGGGGTTATAACATCCCAGAGGGCTTTTGGTGCTCAATCTTCTCCTTTTGATAGATTAAGCACTTACTTACCCACGCACTTACGTCCTTTTTCATCCTTGGCCACCAAAACATCTTCTTCAGATCTTGATACATCTTGGTGGTACCAGGGTGAATGGTAAAATGGCTTTTATGGGCTTCCTCCAAAATCTCTCTTTGGAGGTCACCATTTGCCAAGACACAGATCTGTCCTTTGAACCTGCATACATCATCGGCATCTTGTGTAAAACCCTTTAACTTTCCATCCTGTATTGCCTCTAAAGTTTCTTGAAACTCTCTATCTTCCCGTTGGGCTTGAGTGATCCTTCTCCTAAAGTTACTCGTCACACTAAGATGGCATGCCTTTATGCTCTTAGTGGTTAAGGTTATTCCTAGGTTTAGATCTCTAAACTTTTCGATCAACTCCATCTCCTTAACCATCATATAGGACAGGTGCAATGATTTCCTACTTACGGCGTCGGCCACTACATTGGCCTTGCTGGGGTGGTGGCTTAGCCCAAAATCATAGTCTTTTAGGAACTCTATCCATCTTCTTTGCCTCATGTTTAGCTCCTTTTGATCAAAGAGGTACTTCAAACTCTTGTGATCAGAGAACACCTCAAACCTTGCTTCGTACAAATGGTGTTTCCACACCTTTAGAGCAAATACTACGGTGGCTAGCTTTAGGTCATGAGTAGGGTAGTTTGCCTTGTGGGGCTTGAGTTATCTAGATGCATAGGCTACCACTTGCCTATTTTGCATCAATACATAACCTAAGCTTTTCCTGGAAGCATCACAATATACCTCAAAAGGTACATTGGGGTCAGGTAACACTAAGACTGGGGTCGAGGTTAACTTCTGCTTTAGCTCTTGGAAACTCATTTCACACTCCGGAGTCCAAGTAAAAATGGCATTCTTCCTAGTAAGTTTGGTTAAGGGTAAAGCAATCTGGGAAAATCCTTTAATAAACCTATGGTAATATCCTGCCAAACCCAAAAAGCTTATAACCTTCGTTACCGTGGTAGGTTTCTCCCAGTTCATCATAGCCTCTACCTTACAAGGGTCAACAACAATACTTCCTTTTGACACTACATGCCCCAAAACCTTTACTTTCTCCAACCAAAATTCACACTTCGACAGCTTGGCATATAGTTTCTTCTCTCTCAGGATCTCCAACACTATCCCCAAATGACGTCCATGCTCCTCGTGGGTCTTAGAGTAGATGAGTATGTCATCTATGAAGACAACCACGAACTGATCTAGATAGGGTTGAAAGATCCTATTCATGTAGTCCATGGATATAGCCGAAGCATTCGTCAATCCAAAGGACATGACGGTAAACTCAAAGTGGCCATATCGAGAACAAAAGGTTGTGTAACATCCTAATTTTTAACCCAATACTGTAGAACATATTTAGGTTAATCATTAGTCTATTACATCATAGTTTCCTTTTTACTTTAAAATACTCAGCGGAAAATACAAGTAATTTTTTTGTTGAAATGCAAAGACAAAGTGAGAGCCGCGCAACACGGTGAACGATGAAGCACCTAAATAGATAAACACAAACTCAAATAAAGAAAATCCAATCAATCATGATAAAACAAACTGCAAATATATATATATATATATATATATATATATATATATATCATATGCCCACTCATGCGAAGTGGGACTTAGTTGGGTATAATATGGAACAAATACAACTGAAATGAAGGTACAACAGAAAAGAAAATACTACAGAAAGTGAAAAGGGAAACTCCCCTACCCATGTATGTAACACCCGATTCTTACATCAGAAATGACCAAAATGCCCCGAGGTCATTTCCTGATCCGAATTTGAAGGTAACCAACTAAATTAGTCCTCGAAGGGTCAACTCAATGTTTGAAGGGGATTGAATGGCCTTTGAATGCTTCCAGAAGCGAAAATTTCGTTTTCATGAGCTTTGGTCAAAATGACCAAAATACTCCTATAGCGTTTTACGCGGGTAAAGGTGCCGTTTGAACCCGAAACTTTCCCCAGAGGTTTAAAAACATGTTTTCATGTGTCTAGAGGTCTCTGTTCAAGTCCCGGTGGTCCCGGGCAGTTTTAGTGCAAAATTACGATTTTGCCCCTAGAATAGTGTTTTTGAGCTTAATAACGTAATTAAGCAAACCTAAGCAATATTAGGCTCTAAACGAAGATTAATTAATTTCCCTAATTAATCTAGAGTCAAAATAATTTATTAAAGTTAATTAGAACCTAAAATTGCTTAGATTAAACTTAAATCCCTTTTTAGAACTCAAGATTCCTAGTCTTGGAATCTTGAATAGTGTTTTCTCTCTCCAATTCCTTAAATCAAGGAAATGTGTCTAGAGTTGTTTAGACTCTAAATTGAGGATCTAACTCACTAATGGTGCAAGACCACTCTTTAATTATGTCTAGACCACCCTAATTATCCATTTTCCTTACCTAAACACTTTCTTACAACTTCCTAATCTTAATCCTAATCAAAGGTACACCTAAACACAACTCTAAACCACAATTAAAATGCAAAGAACCCTCCCCCATGGCTGATGAAGTTTCGGCCACCTCTCTCCCAATTACCACACATATTAAATTGTTTTCTCACTCAAAGAACCATGCTTGAGCCATACCTTGAGTCATACCTCACCATGCTTTGAACCATACCTTACCATGCCTCAAGACCACATTATCTCACCTCATGGAACTCATGGATGCCTCCATTCTGCACCCTCATGGCTGAAACACCTTCAGCCCATTCACACCCTTCATTTGTTTCATTTCTCTATAAATAGAATGCCTTGAGGAGCTTGCACCACTTTTAGATCATTTGCTAAGTTTAGGAACACTCAAAGCTTTTCTTTTCTCTCAAAGTTCTAGTGTTCTTCAAGTTCTTCAAAGTTCTTCATCTTCTTCATCTTCTTCTTCCATCTTCAAGTTCATCACACCAAGTAGGGATTTTCTTTCATGTATTCCTTTCTTTAAAGTTCTTGATCTAGCTTTATGTTTATAGTTTCTCTTGATTCTTTTTAGAACTTCTTTTCTTTTCCTTGTTCTTTCTCATTTTCGGCCATGGGCCTTGAGGTTCAAAGAAATGAGAGCTTGATGATGAGAGTTTCATGATGATGTTCATCACTTGAAACAAACTCTAGAGCTTGATCTTTGTTCTTGAGCAAAAATGTTTCTAGTTTTTCCTTTCTTGACCTCTTGAGAACTTTAGTTTTGATGGTGTTTTAAAATGGTTCTAAGGACCCAATGATGAGGTCTCATGATGTTGGTGTTAATATATCATCAAGATCATGGACTCTAGAGTTTCAAAATGTTCTTTTTGTTCCTTGAGATTCCGGCCATTTCCTTTTCTTTTAACATGCAAAATGTTTTGATTTCTAAAAATGTTATGTTGAGTTCTAAGAACTCTAGACTTTACTTTATCTTGGTTTGATGAGTTTGGGTTGAGGTTTAAGTTCCTTTAAAGTCTTGTTAAGAGCTCTAGAGAGATAAAATGAACTTGCATAATTTATCTTATGCTTGCACTCATATTTACATTCTTGTTATGCACCTTTACTTTCAAGCTATCACCTAAGAACATAAAGATTAAAATGGAGCTTGCATAATCACTTAATTTAATTCTCAAAGCCTTTCTATTTCGGCCTTAAAGTCGATTGTTGTTGGGCCTAGAGCACTAAAATAAAGAATTGAACTTGTATCATCACCTAATTAATCTCTCGAATGCCTATCTATTTCGGCCTTAAAGTCGATTGTTGTTGGGCCAAGAGCACTAAAATAAAGAATTGAACCTTGCATTTTTACTTTCAAGCTTGCACGTTTAAAGTTTATGCCTTGCATATTTACTTTCAAGCTTGCACGTTTAAGTTTATGCCTTGCATATTTAATTTATGTCATCACTTCATTTTGTAAGCAAGATTAAAAATGAAAAGCATGAGCACGTTTATTTTATGTCGTAACTTAAGAACCTAGAGCTCAAAGACTTGCCCATTTCATTTCAAGTTAAAGTTCAATGTGAATGCATTCCTTGAATACATGTTTTCGGCCAAGTAGTGATGATGGACTTGCAATGAGTTTTCATCTAGCTATAAGGACCAATAGTCTATGTTCTAAGTTTTCCTTAAAGCTTTACAAAGCTTTTCAAGGCTATGTTGTCAAGAGATATGACTTTATTCCCTTTTAGAAGATGAAATATATTTTGGTCATTGACTTAGGGCTTCTCTTAGCCTCTTGATGAATTAAAATGATTTGCAAAGAGTTTTAGAAATTCTAAATTGATTCCAAGAGAAACTAGTTAACTCATGTACCTAGAAATGTCAATTTAAATCCTTTACTAAAGCTAAATGTTTTCGGTTCTGATATGATGAGTGTGATGCTGTATGATGATGTTATGATGTGTTAGAATGTGTGAAAATATCATACGATGATGTAGAAATGATTCTATGCATAATAGGTAAGAAACTAGCTAACTAAAAATACCGTAAAGCTAGAATTTAACATAGTTTTGATCCATTTGTTTATGGAACTTATCCAAACTATTTTAATGGGAGCATAATCAGATTAGGATTGTTTAGAGATGAAAAACTTGGTAACATTTGGATTAGAATCGAATTCTAGCACCTATAGGGAAACTAGTAACTAGAAAATCGTAAAAGTGCAAGTTTAGAACTCTTAGAACATTTATCTTTCTGGATTCTGTCCAGCACCCTTACAACATGATAAACATGATTAATAATTAGTCCTTAAGCATAGGAATGCCTCATAATTGATTTAGATTTAATTCATAGCGCCTTAGGTGAAGACGGAACCAAGAAAGGGTCTAAAACGTAAGTTCTAGAACCCCGTAATCACAAGTTAGGAATTCTGCCCTATGCTATTCAGATTTAAGTGTGAACATGAGGATTATGAATGATGTTTAATTATGAGACCTTAGGTGCATAAAATATGAGCGATGGATGTTAGAGAACCATATCTCATGATTAAGACCCGTAAGGGTCAAAGCATAAGCTACCGCAAGGATAAACGGTTGAATGTTCCATGATGATGCATGTGGTATGTAAATGATGATGATGTTATTCATATGAGGAATTCATGAGGATATATGTTTATGTGGCATAAAGCAAATTTGGAAGGAATTCGGCGTAATGCCTTTGTGCCGCCAAATTCCCGACGAATTTGGGGACTTAAAGAGATTTTGAAAATTAAGGTACTAAGATGGGTTCTAGGATGACACCGGTTCGGTCGAGCACCTCCATAGAACTCATGTGACATCGGTACCATTTTATACTCTTAGGAGGCACCGGTTCGGCTGAGCACCCCTAAGAGAATTGCCCCCTAACCCGTACTCAGATAGTTGGGATTTATGATTTATGATACGCTTATCGTTAAGTGGTAAGTAAGAACTAGTGACAACTAGTTAAGGTATGAGCTCATAACCTAGATGTATGACACGTTCTGGGTGACACCGGTTTGGCCGAGCACCCCCAGTTCAATTGTCTTTTAGGGTGGCCCATGAGGAAGAGATGTTTCATGATTATGATTATGTCACTAAGTTTGTCCCATATGAATGTTACTATTGCCACTTTATGCCACCAAGCATGATGATGCTTGATGTTATGTTTTATGTATGTGCATTAGGTAGTGCCATGCATACACTTTCTATTATGTTGCATTCATGACATTAAGATCATCCTAAAATGAATGGACCTTGGCTAAAGTATATTTTAAAGTTTAAAATGAACTTAATGCATGTTCGGTCATTTTGTATAATTAAACCCAAGGTTCCTGAGGACGTAGATGATGACACCTAGGTAGTAGGAGGCCCTACTAAGATTCTTTAGCAAGATTCTCACTCCCTATATCTCTTTCTTTCCGTCACGTCTTCAGATGGCGACGTTCGTAGTGTTCGTGGACACCCCGACATGGGAGGTACACTATGACCCGGCTCACGGGTCATACCATTTTGAGGGGCAGTGCACGGTGCGGGTTTTCATGTTCGTAGGACGCCCTTTCGCTCATCCCGTGCACACCCATCGCTTCTCCCCGACTGCACCCTATGGCGACGACGAGTGGGTTTTTGAGCGCACGCGTACGCATGACGAGAGAGTGCTCCGCATGCACACTGCCGCCTTAGCCATGCGAGACTATCCCGATTACGTGCCCCGGACCTACTTCTCGGAGACTGACCTATCCGAGGACCTGCCTACTCATCCGTATAGCGAGAGCTCTGCCCCCTCTCCACCATTGATGAGGGAGGGCAGTGAGGATACCGTGACTCAGCCACGACTTGCACGGCGGCCAGAGATGCGGCCACACCGCGGGGGTCACTCTCGATCCCCGTTCCACCTCTTCACGCCCGAGGAGCTCGCTCAGTTTCCCGAATACTTGCCTCGTTCGCGAGACGAACGTCAGTAGGAGGTGACGATCGACCGATGAAGTACTCGGTTAAAGCACACACCACTTAGATGGGGATAAACCTTCTTTTGTTTAGAGGTTATCCCATTAGATGCACTCGAGTAGGGGAGTAGATCGTGTTTATGTTTATGTTGTATTTCCTTCCTTGTATTTCCCTTGTACTAAATTAAGTCCCACCCTTATAAGTGGGCAAGTTATATATATATGAGATGATATTCAGTGTTATTCATGGTGTGCCTTATGTTATGATGTTGTGAGACATTTGTTTTACTTTACATGGTTTACCGCTTATCGCATCACGCGGCTCTCACTTTTTATTTCAAAAAAAATTACCCGTATTTTCTGCTAAGTAATTCAAAGTTAAATGAGGACTATGAAGTAACAGACTAATGATTAACCTAATTATGTTCTAGAGTATTGGGTTAAAAATTAGGATGTTACAATGTACATCTAAAATGGATAACCTTTAAACAAGAGAAGGTTTATCCTATTCTACGTGGTGTGTGCACTATCTTTACCCACGAGCCTTTACTGCTAGGTTCCTGGAAAGGGTGGGACGTATCCAATCCAAGGACGAAGCGCATCTGGAGTGGACACGCTCAAAAACTTAATCGTTGTCGCTGTATGGTGATGTTGGGGAGAAGCAATGAGTATGTACAGGATGCGCGAAAGGTCATCCATCAACCATGAAGACACAAACAGTGCATCGACCCTCAAAATAGTATGACCCGTGCTCCGGATCATGACGCGTTTCCCACGTCGGGGAATCCACAAAAACCACGAACGTCGCCATCTGAAGATGTGATGAAAAGAAGAGATAGAGGGAGTGAGAATCTTACTAAAGAATCTCAGTAGGGTCACCTCTTATCTAGGTGTCATCATCTACGTCCTTAGGAACCTTGGGTTTAGTATATAAAATAAGTAAGCATGCATCAAGTTCATTTTTAAGTTTCAAAACATAGTTAGCCAAGGTCCGCCTATTTTAGAATGAGTCTTGATGTTATGGATGCAGCATAATAAGGCATGAATGCATGAAGATGCATCAAGCAGAAATCAATTAACATCATAGAGAAATCAACATCATGTAGGTGGCATAAAGCGGCATATACTTCTCATGTAAAACATTTCTCTTTCTATAACTGTGTGACATTCAAAGTATTGTACTGTAACATAGGGATCACCCTAAAAAGACAATTGATCTGGGGGTGCTCGGCTGAACCGGTGCCACCCAGAACGTGTCACATCTCTAGGTTATAAGCTCATACCTTAACTAGTCGTCACTAGTTCTTACTTATCATCTGATAAGCGAAATCTCAATAATAATAATAATCATAATAGAACGCGTCGCACTGGTATCGAGTACACGGTGAATATTGTCCTCTTCGGGGCGTTACGTATCGCCGTCCCCCAGAACGCGTTCTCACAGTACTATGTCACATTCAAAACTCATCTTTTTGAAAACTTTTCAAAGTCCTCAAGTTTGTTAGAAATTCAAAGATAACAAAGAAGACGCCAAATTTCTTCCAAACCTTCTTTATGCCACATTCATATCTTTACATAGTCATTTATAATCATGTGTGTCATAAGCATCATTATCATATGCATCATAAGCATTGTAAAACATCATACTCATCATAACATGAGCATCAATACATCAACATTACATATTCTCATAAGAAGTCATATGCCTAAGATATTCTCATAATAAAACATGCATTCACGTAAAACACTAAAGTTCATTATGCTCTTACACCTATGGTGTCTTATGCTTTGACCTTTACGGGTCTTAAACTTGAGGTATAATTATCCTATCATTCTCTATCAACCTCTTATGCACCTAAGGGTTCACAACTGATGATTTTTACTAGCATTTATGTTCATTAATAAATCTAGGCAGCATCATACTCTAAGGACAGAATTTTATCTTTATGCTTACAGGGTTCTAGAACTTACGTCTTAGACCCTTTCTCGGTTCCATCTTCGCCTAAGGCGCTATAAATTAAATCTAAACCAATTATGAGGTATTCCTAAGCCTTTGAACTAATTATAAATCATGTTTACTACATTGTAAGGGTGCTGAACAGAAATAGAAAATTAAATGTTCTAAGAGTTCTAGAATTGCATTTTTATGGTTTTCTAGTTACTAGTTTTTCTATGGGTGCTAAAATTCAATCCTACACCAAATGTCACCAAGTTTTTCATAACATAACAATCCTAATCTGATTATTATCATACTAAAATAGTTTGGGCAGAACCTAAAAATAAATGGGTCAAAACCATGCTAAAACTTGACTTTACAATTTTTCTGCAAGACTAGTTTCTTTCCTAACATGCATAGAAAGGTCCCTACCTCAACACATATAAATTTTATACATTATAGCATATCAAAACAACGTCATACAGCACCAAGCACACCATGGCAGAACCGAACTCATATATATACATATCAGGCGTAAAATCTCAATTTCTAACAACACTAGTTACTAGTTTCTCTTGGAAACATTTTAGGACTTCTAAAACTCTTTTGCAAAACATTTTATCTTGTAAAAGAGGCTAAGAACAATCATAGGACAGCAACTATTTTAAAATACCTTTGGAAGAGGTTTAATTTCTTATTGGTAATGATCTTATAGAATTCTTAAAACATAGGAAAACTTCTTGAACATAGATTGTTGGCCCTTGCAACTAGATGAAACTCATATTAAGTTCCTCATCATCACATGGCTGAGATATGCATGCATGGGGATGTCTCCACAACCAAACTTTAACTTGAGATACTAAGGGCAAGTCTTTGAGCTCTTAGAGTTTTTAAGTGATGACATAAAGTAAACGTGCTATGCATTCCATTTATCCTTCATTATAATGTAAAGTGCGAGCTTGAAAGTAAATATGCAAGACTTGAAAATAAACATGCAAGACTTGCAAGTAAATATACAAGTTCAATTCTTTATTTTAGTGCTCTAGGCCCAGCAACAATCGACTTTAAGGCTGAAATAGAAAGGATTTGAGATTAATTAGGTGATATGCAAGCTCTCGCTTTAAATCTTTAAGTTCTTTAAGTGATGACTTAAAAGTAAACGTGCTAGGTGAGAAATATAAATATGAAATGTTCTTCATTTCTTATCTTTAACTTTAAATGATAGCTTGGAAGGTAAACATGAATGCAACGCTCAAAAGTAAATATGTAAATGCAAAAGCTTAAATATAAACATGTGTGCAAGTTCATTTTATTCTTAATAGAGCTCATTCAAGACTTTAGAGTCCCTTGAACCAAGGTTTACAAAGAAACCATATGGTATGAACATCATCATCAAGCTTTGAGGAATGGATTAAAAGAAACAAGTTAAACATTAATATTATTTAAAGAACCGAAAATGGATCAAGTTAGAAAACCAAGCTTTGAGTTCTAGAAACCATCTCACCATGTCTTTAGTGACAAAACCAAAATATCAAAGAAAAGGAAACCATGGCCGATACCATGGAGGAGAAGGGATAAAACTTTGAAACTCTAGAGACCATGATCTTGATGATGTATTAACACCAACATCATGTGTCCTCATCATTGAGTTCATACATTCATTCCAGAACAACATAAAGGTCAAGTTTTTCAAGGTAAAAAGGAAGGAGGCTAAAAACACCTTTTCCTCAAGAACTAAGATCAAGCTTTAGAGGTTGCTCAAGTGATAAATATCATCATGCGAATCCCATCATCAAGCTCTCATTTCCAAGCTCACTAAAGGCCCATGACCGAAAATGGAAAAAGAAACAAAGAGGAAGAAAGAAGTTCTAAAAGATTCAAGAGAAACTATAAAGCACATAACTTAAACAAGAACTTTAATGGCTAAAACATTTAAAACAAAATCCCTACCAAGTGAAATGATGTTGAAGAAGTTGAAGAAGATGGACTCTTGATCTTTGAGAGAAAAAAGAAAGCTTTGAGTGCTCTAGGAAACTAAACTTAGCAAATGAACTAAAGGTGATTCAAGTTCACCCAAATGTGCTATTTATAGAAAAAAAAAAGGGTGAAGGAAAAGGAGGGAGTGGCCGAATTCTTGTAGAGGGAAAAAGGAAGAAAATATCTCTTTGTAAGGTATGGTGTAGGCATGGCTAGGTATGGTGAGGTATAGTCTCAAATATGGCTTCAAGCATGGGTTCTTTGAATGAAAGAATTCAAACATGTGGTGGATATTGGATGATGATATGGCGCCATCTTCTCCATGGAATGGGGGAGGGAAATCTTCCATTTAATTGTGGTTTAGAGGTGTGTTTAGGTGTGTCATAGATTATGTTTAAGATTAGGAATTTGTAGGAAAATGTTTAGGTGGGGTAATGGTTAATTAGAGGCTTGTAAGACTAGGTTTAGGAGGTAGTCTTGCTAAATTAATGGAGTCAAACTCCATTAACAAGGAATCCAATGCCAACACAATTCCTTGATTTAGGGAAATTGAAGAGAGAAAACACTATTCAAGATTCCAAGACTAGGAGTCTTGAGTTTGAAAAAGATATTTAGGTTTAATCTAAGCAATTTTAGGTCCTAATTAATTTTATTAACTCATTTTGACTCTATATTAATTATGGAAATTAATTAATCTTTGATTAGAGCCTAATATTGCTTAGGTTTGCTTAATTACGTTATTAAGCTCAAACGGCACTATCCCGGGGGCAAAATCGTAATTTTGTACAAAAACTCCCCAGGATCACCAGGATTTAAACAGACACTTTAAATACTTGAAAACATCATTTTAAACCTTCGGGAAAAGTTTCAGGTTCGAACGGCACATTTACCCGCGTAAAAAAGCTACAGGCGCATTTTTGTCATCTTGACCCGAAACCGCAGAAAACAGGTTTTTCGTTTCCGAAAACACTCAAGGATCATCCAGTCCCCTTCGAACATTGAGTTGACCCTTGAGGATCGCTGCTCGCTATCCTCGATTTTCGGTCTAGAAATGACCTCAGGGGCATTTTGGTCATTTCCTTCAGATAGAAAAATCGGGGCGTTACAAGTTGTTTTTGGTATATCCTCATCCCTCACCCTAATCTGGTGGTATTCGGACCTCAGATCAATCTTAGAAAACACTGTTGCTCCTCTTAACTGATCCATTAAATCATCAATCCTAGGCAAAGGGTACTTATTTTTCACTGTCACTTGGTTCAACTACCTATAATCGACGTACAGCCTCATACTCCCATCCTTCTTTTTGACAAACAAAACCGGGGCTCCCCGTGGTGATGCACTAGGTTTCACAAATTTTTTTTCTAAAAGCTCTTCCAATTGTATTTTTAACTCAGTTAGTTCCAAGGGTGACATCCTATATGGTGCTATGGATATAGGTCCGGTTCCGAGAATCAACTCAATAGAGAATTCTACTTCTCTTACCGAAGGGAACTTAGGTATCTCATCTAGGAATACTTAGGGATAGTTCCTCACCGTGGGTATCTCGTCAAAGTTTTGCTTAAAGTCTACATCACTAGCGGCCAGGAAAATGTAGCCCTTATTCTCTTCCTTACCACAGTTCATTTCTATAGCATTTATATACAGGCTTAGAGGTTTTTTAGGTTTACTAGGGATGGGAAGAAAAAGAATGACTTTCTCATAACAATTTAGCATTACACGGTTAGTATAAAGCCAATCCATGCCAAGGATTATGTCTAGGCCTTGCATAGGTAAGCAGACTAAATCTAAGACAAAAGGTCAATTCTCAACAATAAAACTACAGTTTAGGAAACATTTACATGTTCTAACAGGTTTTCCAGTAGGGGTAGAAACAGTGAGATCAAAGGGAAATTCAGACATAAGCAAATTCAAGGACTCAGCACAAGAATAAGAGATGAACGAATGGGTAGCGCTAGAGTCAAATAGTACAATTAAGGTCATACCATTCATTTTACACTTACCTTCCATGAGGTTTCGTGACGTCATTGTCTCTTCGGTGTTAAGGGCGAAGACTCTCCCTTGGCGTTTCGGCTTGGGGTTGGGGGTTGTCATGTTTTTCTCCATGCATTCCTGTGAGTAGTGGCCAGGATTCCCACACCAGTAGCAAACTCCCAAGCCTGCCCGGCAGGGTAGGTCTCCATAAGGCTTCCCGCACTTGGCACATACCACGGCGGGTGTAGGCCGTGAGGGTGCAGTCGGGGTTCTTTATAGTGCCTTGCCTTGGTTGTCACTTGGCCTCCCTTGCTTGAAATCTCTCTAGGGACCTTGGGGTTGGAATGGCGGCCTGGACTGCGGCCTCGGTTGGGGTCGAAAAAGGGGTTGAGTCTGCGGCTTGAACCTCAGGCTTGGGGTGCCAATTTCTTTATGAAGTTGTTGGCTTTTGAGGTGCTCAGCTTCCTTTGGCCATCTTGAATGATGCGGCATTTGTTGACTAAGGGTGGGAAGTCCCTGATCTCCAAATGTGCCACTGCAACATTGACTTCAGCCTTCAACCTGACTCGTGTAACGCCCCGATTTTCTGCCTAAGAGAAAATGACTAAATTGCCCTGAGTCCATTTTCTGCCCGGAATTTGAGGATCGCCGGCCCGGCAGTCCTCGAAGGGTCAACTCAATGTTTGAAGGGGGTTGGATGATCCTTGAGTGTTTTCGGAAACGAAAAACTTGCTTTCCGCGATTTAGGTCAAAATGACCAAAATACCCCTGCAGCGTTTTTACGTTGGTAAAAGTGTCGTTTGAGCCCGAAACATTCACCGAAGGTTTAAAATGATGTTTTCAAGTATTTAAAAGTATTTGTTTAAATCCCAGTGGTCCCAAGGAGTTTTTGTGCAAAATTATGATTTTACCCCTGTAACGCCCCGATTTTCTGTCTGAGTGGAAAATGACCAAAATACCCCTGAGGTCATTTCCGGCCTGGAATTTGAGGATGGCCAACCCGGCAATCCTCGAAGGGCCAACTCAATGTTTGAAGGGGATTGAATGACCCTTGAGTCATTCCGGAGGCGAAAGTCTCATTTTCCGCAGTTTCGGGTCAAAATGACCAAAATACCCCTATAGCGTTTTACGCGGGTAAATGTGCTGTTTGAGCCTGAAACTTTCCCCAGAGATTCAAAACCATGTTTTTACATGTTTCAAAACATCTGTTTGAGTCCCGACAGTCCCGAGCAGTTTTAGTGCAAAATTACGATTTTGCTCCTAGAATAGTGTTTCTGAGCTTAACGATGTGATTAAGCAAACCTAAGCAATATTAGGCTATAAACGAAGATGAATTAATTTCCATAATTAATCTAGGGTCAAAATAAATTATTAAAATTAATTAGAACCTAAAATTGCTTAGATTAGATTTAAATCTCTTTTCTAAAACTCAAGATTTCACTCTTGGAATCTTGAATAGTATTTTCTCTCTCCAATTCCTTAAATCAAGGAATTGTGTCTAGAATTGTTTATACACTAAAATGAATTTATAACTCACTAATGATGCAAGAACACTCTTTAATTATGTCTTGACAACCTTAATTACCCATTTTCTCACCTAAACACTTTCTTACAAACTCCTAACCTTAATCCTAATCAAAGATACACTTAAACACAACTCTAAACCACAATTAAAATGCAAGAAACCCTCCCCCCATGGCTGATGCATTTTGGCCACCTCTCTCTTTTTTACCACACATGTTGAATTGTTTCTCACTCAAAGAACCATGCTTGAGGCCATACCTTGAACCATACCTCACCATACTTTGAACCATACCTCACCATGCCTCAAGACCACATTATCTCACCTCATGGAACTCATGGGCTCCCTCCATGCTGATGGCCGAAGCTCTTTTCCCTCCATGCACCCTTAATTTTTTTTATTTCTCTACAAATAGCTTGCTTGGGTGAACTTGTATCATTTTGGGTTCATTTGCAAAGTGTAAGTTTTCAAAGAAACACTTCAAAGCTTCCTTTTTCTCTCAAGTTCAAGTCTTCAAGTTCTTCATCCTCTTCTCTCATTCCAACCTCCTAATCACTAGGTAGGGATTTTCTTTCAAGAGTTCTTTCATTTAAAAGTTCTTAATTCCTTTATGTGTTCTTAGTTTCTCTTGAATCCTTTCAAGAACTTCTTTTCTTTTTCTTCTCCTCCTTGTTTCGGCCATGAGCCCTTGAGAATCAAAGGAATGAGAGCTTGATGATGAGGTTCCATGGTGATAATGTTCATCACTTGGATAATCTCTAAAGCTTGATCTTTGTTCTTAAGTTAAAGATGTTTTCTTTGCTCTTTCTTCTTGAACTTTGAAACCTCTCACCTTGATGATATTTTAAAATGGTCACATGAACTCAATGATGAGGACTCATGATGTTGGTGTTAATGCATCATCAAGATCATGGTCTCTAGAGTTTCAAATGTTTCTTTTTCTCCTAAAAGGTTTTCGGTTCCTTTTCCTTTTATTCCTTCATATTTTCGGCCATATTGGCCAAGGGAGTTCACAATGGCTTGATGATGAGAGCTTCTAGATGATGACTATGTGTTCATCACAATGAGGCCTCTAGAGCTTGAGTTTTAATAAAAATGTTATTTATGTTTACATTCCAAGCAAAGCAACCTTGTGTTTTAAAGAACCCTTGAGGTTCACTCTTGTTTTTACTTTGTCTTGTCATGATAAGTTCAGGTTGAGGTTTAAGTTCCTTTAAAGTCTTGTATGAGCTCTAATAAGACATAAAATAAACTAGCATTCATATTTAAATTCAAGCTTATGCATTGCATGTTTAATTTGAGCTTTGCATTCATATTTAATTTCCAAGCCATCACTTAAAGTTAAAGGCTAAAGAATGGAGTGCATCTCATATTTATATTCTTGTCTAGCATATTTACTTTTCATCACTAAAGAACGTAAAGACTTAAAATAAGGTTTGCACTATCACCTAACTAAATCTCAAAGCCTTTCTATTTCGGCCTTAAAGTTGATTGTTGCTGGGCCTAGAGCACTAAAATAAAGAAATGAACTTGCATATTTATATTTCAAGCCTTGCATATTTATATTCCAAGTCTTGCATATTTATTTTAAGCCTTGCATTTTTATATTCAAGTCTTGCACGTTTACTTTAAGCTCTCACTTTAATTTGTAATGAGGAATGAAAATGAAGTGCATAGCACGTTTAAATTATGTCATCACTTAAAAGATCTTAGAGCTCAAAGACTTGCCCATTTTATCTCAAGTTAAAGTTTGATGAGGGAGCATTCTTTGAATGCATGATTTCGGCCTTGTGGTGATGATGAACTTGGAATGAGTTTCATCTAGCTTCAAGGACCAATAAGCCAAGTTTTAAGAATCCTTTTAAATCTCATGAATTTGTTTGAGTTTAAGACCAACAAGGTTCTATAAATTTAACACTCTTTTAAGGAGGGATTAAGTGGTCACTAACCTAAGGATGTTTTTAGTCTCTTTTACAAAATAAAATGGTTTGCAAAAGACTTTTAGAAGTCTTGAAAATGATTCCAAGAGAAACTAGCAACTTAACATCTAGGCGTGTTAAAAGAGAAACTAGCTTTCTAGGAAAACCGTAAAGTCAAGATTTAGCATAGTTTTAACCCATTTATTTATGGACACTGCCCAAACTGTTTTAATGGGAATATAATCAGATTAGGATTGATTAATCATGAAAAATTTGGTTACATTTGAAGTAGGAATGAATTTTGGCACCTATAGAAAAACTAGTAACTAGAAAACCGTAAAACTACAATTCTAGAACTCTTAGAACATTTAATTCTTAGAATCTGTCCAGCAACCTTATAATGTAGAGAACATGGTTTATAATTAGTTCTTTGATATATGAATGACTCATAATTGGTTTAGGTTTAACTTATAGCACCATAGGCGAAGACAGAACCAAGAAAGGGTCTAAAACGCAAGTTCTAGAACCCCGTAATCATAAGTTTATAACGCTGCCCCTAAGGAATAGTGATGTTCAGATTTAATTGAGAGCATAAGTAGATGTTAAGTTTTGATAAGAGAGAACCCTTAGGTGCATAAAAGTTTGATAGGAGATGATAGGATAACTACATCACGAGTTTAAGGCCCGTAAGGGTCAGAGCATAAAATACTGTAACATCTTAATTTTTAACCCAATACTCTAGAACATAATTAGGTTAATCATTAGTCTGTTACTTCATAGTTCTCATTTAACTTTGAATTACTTAACGGAAAATACGAGTAAATTTTTTTTGAAATATAAAGTGAGAGCCGCATGATGCGATGTAACACGTAAAGAACAAAACATACATCTCATAACGTCATAGCATAAAGCACATAAAGGCACATCATGGGAAAACACTGAATATCATCTCATATATATATAACTTGCCCACTTATAAGTATAGGACTTAATTTGGTACAACACGAGTAATACAATCTAAAAAGGAAATACAAGAGAAAATGCAACGGAAACTATAAAAGCAACTCCCCTACCCAAGTGCAACTAACGGGATGACCTCTAATACAAAATAAGGTTCATCTCCATCTAAGTGTGTGTGCTCTACCCGGGTACTCCATCGGTCGATCGTCACCTCCTACTGACGTCCATCTCGCGAACGAGGCAAATATCCGGGAAACTGGGCGAGCTCCTCGGGCGTAAAGAGGCGGAACGGGGATCGAGCGTGACCCCCGCGGTGTGGCCGCATCTCCGGTCGTCGTGCAAGCCGTGGCTGAGTCACGGTATCCTCACTGCCCTCCCTCAACGGTGGGGGAGAGGGGGCAGAGCTTTCTCTATACGGATGGGTAGGCGGGTCCTTGGACGGGTCGGTCTCCAAGAAGTAGGTCTGGGGCACGTAATCGGGATAGTCTCGCATGGCTAAGGCGGCGGCGTACATGCGGAGCACTCTCTCGTCATGCGTACGCGCGCGCTCAAAAACCCGCTCGTCGTCGCCATAGGGTGCAGTCGGGGAGAAGCGATGGGTGTGCACGGGATGAGCGAAGGGACGTCCTATGAACATGAAAACCCGCACCGTGCACTGTCCCTCAAAATGGTATGACCCGTGAGCCGGGTCATAGTGCACCTCCCACGTCGGCATGTCCACGAACACTACGAACGTCGCCATTTGAAGACGTGACGGAAAGAAAGAGATAGAGGGAGTGAGAATCTTGCTAAAGAATCTCAATAGGGCCTCCTACTACCTAGGTGTCATCATCTACGTCCTCAGGAACCTTGGGTTTGATTATACAAAATGACTGAACATGCATTAAGTTCATTTTAAACTTTAAAATATACTTTAACCAAGGTCCATTCATTTTAGGATGATCTTAATGTCATGAATGCAACATAATAGAAGATGTATTCATGGCACTACCTAATGCACATACAAAAAACATAACATCAAGCATCATCATACTTAGTGGCATAAAGTGGCAATAGTAACGTTCATATGGGACAAACTTAGTGACATAATCATAATCATGAAACTTCTCTTCCTCATGGGCCACCCTAAAAGACAATCGAACTGGGGGTGCTCGGCCGAACCGGTGTCACCCAGAACGTGTCATACATCTAGGTTATGAGCTCATACCTTAACTAGTCATCACTAGTTCTTACTTACCACTTAACGATAAGCGTATCATAAATCATAAATCCCGACTATCTGAGTACGGGTTAGGGGGCAATCCTCTTAGGGGTGCTCGGCCAAACTGGTGTCACCTAAGAGTATAAATGGGTACCGATGTCACATGAGTTCTATGGAGGTGCTCGGCCGAACCGGTGTCATCCTAGAACCCATCTTAGTACCTTAATTTTCAAAATCCCTTTAAGTCCCTAAATTTGTCGGGAATTAGTGACACGATGGCATCACGCCAGATTTCTTCTAAATTTGCTTTATGCCACACAAACATATATCCTCATGAATTCCTCATATGAATAACATTAACATCCTTCACATAACACATACATCATTATGGAACATTCAACCGTTTATCCTTACGGTAGCTTATGCTTTGACCCTTACGGGTCTTAATCATGAGATATGGTTCTTTAACATCCGTTGCTCATATTTTATGCACCTAAGGGCTCATAATTAAACATCATTCATAATCCTCATGTTCACACTTAAATCTGAAAAACATAGGGCAGAATTCCTAACTTGTAATTACGGGGTTCTAAAACTTACGTTTTAGACCCTTTCTCGGTTCCGTCTTCGCCTAAGGCGCTATGAATTAAATATAAATCAATTATGAGGCATTCCTATGCTCAAGGACTAATTATTAATCATGTGTATCATGTGGTAAGGGTGCTGGACAGAATCCAGAAAAATAAATGTTCTAAGAGTTCTAAACTTGCACTTTTACGGTTTTCTAGTTACTAGTTTCCCTATATGTGCTAGAATTCGATTCTAATCCAAATGTTATCAAGTTTTTCATGTCTAAACAATCCTAATCTGATTATGCTCCCATTAAGACAGTTTGGATAAGTTCCAAAAACAAATGGGTGAAAACTATGTTAAATACTAGCTTTACGGTATTTCTAGTTAGCTAGTTTCTTACCTATTATGCATAGAATCGTTTCTACATCATCATATGATATTTTCACACATTCTAACACATCAAAACATCATCATACAGCATCACACTCATCATATCAGAACCAAAAACATTTAGCTTCAGTAAAGGATTTAAATTGACATTTCTAGGTACATAAGTTAACTAGTTTCTCTTGGAATCAATTTAGAATTTCTAAAACTATTTGCAAATCATTTTAATTCATCAAGAGGCTAAGAGAAGCCTTAGGTCAATAACCAAAATATCTTTCATCTTCTAAAAGGGAATAAAGTCATATCTCATGACAACATAACCTTGAAAAGATTTGTAAAGCTTTAAGGAAAACTTAGAACATAGACTATTGGTCCTTGTAGCTAGATGAAAATTCATTGCAAGTCCATCATCACTACTTGGCCGAAACATACATTCAAAGAATGGTTTCACATTAAACTTTAACTTGGAATGAAATGGGCAAGTCCTTGAGCTCTAGGTTCTTAAGTTATGACATGAAATAAACATGCTCATGCTTTTCATTTTTAATCTTGCTTACAAAATAAAGTGATGACTTAAATTAAATGTGCAAGGCATAAACTTAAACGTGCAAGCTTGAAAGTAAAGATGCAAGGTTCAATTCTTTATTTTAGTGCTCTTGGCCCAACAACAATCGACTTTAAGGCCGAAATAGATAGGCATTCGAGAGATTAATTAGGTGACAATGCAAGTTCAATTCTTTATTTTAGTGCTCTAGGCCCAACAACAATCGATTTTAAGGCCGAAATAGAAAGGCTTTGAGAATTAAATTAAGTGATGATGCAAGTTCCATTTTAATCTTTATGTTCTTAGATGATAGTTTGAAAGTAAAGGTGCATAGCAAGAATGTAAATATAAATGCAAGCATAAAATAAATTATGCAAGTTCATTTTATCTTTCGAGAGCTCTTATCAAGACTTTAAAGGAACTTAAACCTCAACCCAAACTCATCAAACCAAGACAAAGTAAAGTCTAGAGTTCTTAGAACTCAACATAACATTTTTAGAAAATCAAAACATTTTGCATGTAAAAGGAAAGCAAATGGCCGAAATTTCAAGGAAAACAAAAAGAACATTTTGAAACTCTAGAGTCCATGATCTTGATGACATATTAACACCAACATCATGGGACCTCATCATTGAGTCCTTAGAACCATTTTAAAACATCATCAAAGTTAAAGATTCCAAAAGTTGGAGAAAGGAAGAACTAGAAGTATTTTACTCAAGAACAAAGATCAAGCTCTAGAGTTTATTTCAAGTGATGAACATCATCATGAAACTCTCATCATCAAGCTCTCATTCCTTTGTTCTCCAAGGCCTATATTTAAAATGAAAAGGAAAAAGGAGTAGAAGAGAAGTTCTAAAAAGAAACAAGAGAAACTATGAACATCAAGCTTGAAACAAGAATTTTAAAGAAAAGAATACATGAAAGGAAATCCCTACTTGGTGTGATGAACTTGAAGATGGAAGAAGAAGATGAAGATGATGAAGAACTCCAAGAACTTGAAGAACACAAGAGCTTTGAGAGAAAAAGAAAAGCTTTGAGTGTTCCTAAACTTAGCAAATGGTCTAAAAGTGGTGCAAGCTCCTCAAGGCATTTTATTTATAGATAAATGAAATAAATGAAGGGTGTGAATGGGCTGATGAGTTTCGGCCATTGTGTGCAGAATTGGAGGGCATCCATGAGTTCCATGAGGTGAGATAATGTGGTCTTGAGGCATGGTGAGGTATGGCTCAAAGTATGGTGAGGTATGGTTCAAGGTATGGCTCAAGCATGGCTTCAAGGAGTGAGAAAACAATTCAATCATGTGGCCAAAGAGAGCATGGCTGTTCAGCCATGTTACAGCCAAGGGGAGGTTTGTTTTGCAATTTAATTATGATTTAGAGTTGTGTTTAGGTGTATCTTTGATTATGCTTAAGGTTAGGAAGTTGTAAGAAAGTGTTTAGGTAAGGAAAATGGATAATTAGGGTGGTCTAGACATAATTAAGGAGTGGTCTTGCACCATTAGTGAGTTAGATCCTCAATTTAGAGCCTAAACAACTCTAGACACACTTCCTTGATTTAAGGAATTGGAGAGAGAAAACACTATTCAAGATTCCAAGACTAGGAATCTTGAGTTCTAAAAAGGAATTTAAGTTTAATCTAAGCAATTTTAGGTTCTAATTAACTTGAATAAATTATTTTGACTCTAGATTAATTAGGAAAATTAATTAATCTTCGTGTAGAGCCTAATATTGCTTAGGTTTGCTTAATTACGTCATTAAGCTCAAAAACACTATTCTAGGGGCAAAATCGTAATTTTGCACTAAAACTACCCGGGACCATCGGGACTTGAACAGAGACCTCTAGACACATGAAAACGTGTTTTTAAACCTCTAGGAAAAGTTTGGTATAAGCGGCACTTCTACCCGCGTAAAAACACCATAGGGGTATTTTGGTCATTTTGACCAGCTGAACGAGATTTTCGCTTTCGGAAGCATTCAAAGGCCATTCAATCCCCCTTAAAATATTGAGTTGACCCTTTGAGGACGACCGAGTTGGTTACCCTCGAATTCGGGTCAGGAAATGACCTCAGGGGTATTTTGGTCATTTCCCTCGGACAGAAAAATCGGGGTGTTACAAATACTGTAGGACCAAGTGCATAACGAACTTTTAATGTTGCTTGTGAAAGCATGAGGATGGCTATGTGAATGCATGAAATTATGATGAAGGATGCATGTTTGATTGACTCATGTGGCATAAAGAAGAATTTGGAAGAAATTCGGCATGCCGCAGTTATGCCACCGAATTTCTGACAAATTCAGGACTCAAAAAGTTTTTGAAAACCTATGAAATTTTTATGAGGTACTAAGATGGGTTCTCGGATGACACCGGTTAAGTAGAGCACCTCCGAGAGAACTCATGTGTTATCGTACCAAGATTAATTCTTGGGTGACAGGTTAGTGAGCACCCCCAAGAAATGCCCTCTAGCCCATACTGGATAAGTCGGGATTATGTTTATGATTATGTTACGCTTATCGAGATTGATAAGTAAGAACTAGTGACGACTAGTTGAGGTATGAGCTCATAACCTAGTGATGTGACACGTTCTGGGTGACACCGGTTTGGCCGAGCACCCCCAGAGCGCTTGTCTTTTAGGGTGGCCTATGAGGAAGTTATGATGATTATGTCACAAAGAGAATTTAATTGCCACTTTATGCCACTATTATGATATTCTTAAAGTTATGATGATTATTCTTGAATTAAATAGAGCCATGCATACATCCATTAATATGTTTGCATCCATGACATTAAGAATCATGCTAAAATGAACGGACCTTGGCTAAATTATGTTTTAGAACCTAAAAATGGACTTAATGCATGCTCACCTATTTCGCTTACTAAACCCAAGGTTCCTGAGGACGTAGATGATGACACCTAGGTAGTAGGAGACTCTACTGAAATTCTTTAGCAAGATTCTCACTCCCTCTATCTCTTTCTTTCCGTTACGTCTTCAGATGGCGACGTTCGTGGTTTCTGTGGACACCCCAACTTGGGAGGTACATCATGATCCAGACCACGGGTCATACCATTTTGTGGGCTGCTGCGTCGTCCGAGTGTTTATGTTCGTTGGACGGCCCTTTAATCACCCCGTACATAGCCACCGATTCTCTCCTGTCAAATGATGGAATTATCACTTGAAATTTTTACAGGGTATTAGAGACATATTGAGATGTTACCAGGATTTTTATTTCGAATTTTCTGGTTCAATTGCTAGATTTAAAAATTATGAATTTTGGTTCTTGAGTGGTTTTTGGCCACCAAATTTGTCTAATTTTGTTAACATAGTTAGAGAACTATTTTTACTCTGAAAGTTTTACAGAACCTTGTTGACACATTGAGGTGTCATTGAGATTTTTTATAGCATTTGAATTGGTTATTTGGTATGAGAAATAAATTGTGCTACTTAAGTGAAAAGTCTGCCATTGTGCTGAAAATAACTTGATGCTTTAAATTGATGAAATGATGGCATTTTGTACTAGTATGACATGAGTACCTAAATATGACCCTGAGTAATTGAGCATGTGAACTTATTGATGAGGTTAGGTACACATAGATATGAATGATTATTACAATTGTTTATATGCGAAAGAAAAGCATAAGATTATGTTTCTTGGACTGGAGAAAGTAAATCCAGTTTGCTAGGGAAAGTAAACCTAACTACCAAGAAAAGCATAAGATTTATAATCCTTGGGCTAGAGAAAGTAAATCCGGTCTGTCAGGGAAAGTAAACCTGACTACCCTTGAATTGAGTCGGGGAAAGTAAACTTGGCTAAGAATAGGTCTGCGTGATAATTAGAGAAAGTAAATCCAATGATCATGTATAGGAATGAGCTCAATCCTGAAAAGCAGTCTATTACCCATTATTGCCACACTGGGGACGGCGGTACGTGACACCCAGATGTGATAAGATTAGTCAAGGGCCAAGGCAAGTTTAAGAAGTAAATTTTCTAAGAAATCTTTTGTCTTATATGCCGAGTGAAGAAGTTTAGCATCGATATTGAGACCAATATATTTAAGTGGAAAGTTTAGTAGTATATGATGTTGAGTAGTGTGGTATATGTATATTAAGTGATTGATTATTAAAAGTAACCCACTTCGGAAGTATGATTTGGAACTTTAAAAATAAACCGTTATTACATAATGCATGACCACTTTTTCTTAATAAACCGAAGTGGCTAGGGCAATGACGATGTCATTATAATTGTGTGTTTGGGGGAGTTATCCTACTGAGAATTGTATAATTCTCACCCCTATATATTTTTTTTGTGTTCCCGTGTCGTCTCCAGGTTGATGCAGAGAACCGAGAGGCTGATATGCAAAAAGGATGTGGAAGTGCAATAGTTTAGTAGTTAATGTTTTTCTTAGGTTGTATTTAGTGAAATGGATATGTATGTAAAGATGTTAGAGAACTAAGGAGTATTTAAGCTCATAGAAGAGCTTTCTTTTAAACTTAAATATGTACCGATTAAATGTTTTATTTCTCTGTTATATATTTTACTAGAATTATGAGTTAGTTACTTCACAATTTGATCATTTTTCCTATAGATAATTATGACAAGTCCGCTAATTTATAAGTAATAACCCTCGGGTATGATGTCATGACTTAAGGATGACGTTGTACTTGGGAGGGTGTTACACGATCCATGGGCGAAGTTAGGTCGGGAGTGGGCATACGAGATGCCTGAGCATGGGCACCACGTCGGGGTTGCATAGCTGGCCTCCGTGCCAACCTCGGTTGTGTAACTGTCTCCTTACTACCCTCCACCCTCTAAGGGGGAGTGAGGGCAGAACTCTCGGAATATAGATGGGTAGGTAGATCCTCTAATGGGTCAGTCTCCGAATGCCTGGAGTGGGGAACATAGTCAGGGATGCCATGAACAACAGATGCAGTGGTATATGTGCAAAGTATCCTCTTATTGTGCATCCGTATACGCTCGAAGACCATGTTGTCACCAAAAGGGGAAGTCGGAGAAAAGCGATAACTATGAACAGGGTGTACGAAGGGTTGCGGTAAAAACATGAAAACTCAGACGGTGCAGTTCCTCTCAAAATGATAGGACTAGTGCTCCGGATCATAGTGAACTTCCCACACCGGGGTGTCGATGGAAACCATGAATGTCGCCATCCAAATCTGAAGATGTGATGGAAAGAAAATGAAGTGAGAATCTTACTAAAGAATCTCAGTAGGGAGTCTCCTATACCTTGGGTTTAATATAAAAAGGTGTGCATGCATATAATTCATTATTAGGTTTCAAACATAATTATCCAAGGTCCATTCATTTTAGAATGAATCTTAATGTCATGTATGCAGCATATCAAAGCATGAATGCATGGTAATACATTATGCAAGAGGACAATAGAACACAACATCAATAAACATCACATAAGTGGCATAAAGTGGCATGTAACTTTTCTTACGAAACTTTCTCTTTTCTCAACTATGTGACATAATCATTATACTTTGTATCATGGGGGCCACCATAAAAACATATCTAGGTTATGAGCTCATACCTAACTAGTCGTCACTAGTTTTCACTTATCCTTCTTGATAAGCGTAACATAATAATCCCGACTTCTAGAGTACGAGCTAGGGGGCATAAGGATCACCAATCATAACCTTTAATTCGGGAAGTCCATAGGAATATTTCCTTCTTTGAAATGCAATTACTGTTTTATTTGCCCGCTTTGGCAAGCTTGATGTCAATACCCTCACGGTTTTGTTCCTGGGGGTGCTTGGCTAAACCAGTGTCACCCAGAACGCGTCTCAGTACTATGTCACATTTGCTCTTGGGCATGCTCGGCTAAACTGGTGTCACCTAGAGTATATCTCATATCTTTCAAAAACTTTCTAAGTCCTCAAGTTTGGCGAATTAGATTGCGTTAACTAGCATTTGTCTTTGAATTTTCCCAAACTTGAGGTATGCCACAAAACATATAGAGTATGTACATTCAATCATAATCCCATATTCAAAATGAGTCATCAAAGGCATATAAACATGTTCTTCATAACACATGTATCCATACTAACAAACTTCATTATGTCCCTTAGCTCATAATGTAACACCCTAGTAATTAACCAGATACACCTAGGTTGAATCTGATTAATGACTAGACTTTACTCCTTGCTTTGGTTCTTTCTTCATAATTTGAAAATACTTAGTGAAATTACGAGCCATTTTTTTTTTTTTTTAAACACATAATTGAAAACGTGAGCCGAGTACAACGTGAACGAGTAAGCGGGGTATAATAAGACGTTTAGGAATATATCACATCATATCACTTAGGCTCCATCATATAACATCCAATAGCACATTATAGCATATATTTACATACAATAACCTCACTCAAAGGGTGGGTTATGTTCATACATCATTATCTTATGCAAACCCTTAAAAGAAAATATACTTAAGGAAATACATGCCCCTAAACTAGATAACTCCATAAGCCCGGGAGGTTATCCTAAAACTAGGGTGCATGATCACACATAAATCTACTAAGAACCTTCTATGGCCACTGTCCTGGAAATGGGGAATAAATCCGATCCAGTGATGAGCTCCCTCGGGAGGGGACACACGAGATGCACCAGGGTGGGGTCGCATGGATGGCCTTCTCGGTAACTTCGGCTGAACAAGTGTTTCCTCACTACCCTCTCTTAGACGTGTGGGAGTAGGAGCAGAGCTCTCAGAATATACATGAGTAGGAGTGTCCTCTGAAGGATCAGTGTCAGAATAGCTCGTCTCGGGAACATACTCTGGAAATCCATGGACAAAGATGAAGCGGGATAAGAACGTAACATCCTTTCATCAAGTGGACGTGCATGTTCGAAAACCATTTCATCGCCATAGGGAGAAGTAGGAGAAAATCGATAACTAGGGACGAGGATGTGCAAATGGGCGACCTATGTAAATAAAAACACGACTACGCACCTCCCTTCAAAATGATACGAAGCGATGCAGGATCATAGTGGAATTCCCAAGTAGGGGTATCAACGAGCAGGGACGAATGTCGCCATTTGAATCTGGAGACAATGACGGAAATAAAGAAAAGGGAGTGAGAATCTTGCTAAAGAATTCTCGGTAGGGTACCTCCTTCTATAGTGTCATCATCAAAGTCCCGGGAACCTCGGGATTATTCTAAAATAGTGAGCATGCAAAGATTCATTTTAAGTTCGGACAAATACTTAACCGAGGTTCGTCAATTTTTAATTATGCGTCTTATAATGCATGTTATTCTTAACATGTCATATTTACAATGAACATTTCCTTTATCATTACATCATATTCCTCATCATCATTATCAAAATAACATGCATAAAAGAACGTCATATAATATTAGCTACACATGGACACAGTGCACATATTTCATTTCTTTAGTGCCTTTGGTGACTTAAAATCTTATCATCATCATTATTTTCCTTGGGCCACCCTATACTCCACCCTTTTGGGAGTAATTTAGGTTATGAGCTCATACTTTACTAGTCGTCACTAGCATATACTTATCCCTTTTGATAAGCTAAAGTCCCGACTCTACCCTTTTGAGAGAACGGGTTAGGGGCTAAAATCACCTTTTCACCATCTATAGTCCGATGGTTCCAAAGGATCATTTTCTTATAAGTTTAAGTCACCATTAAATCTTTGCATGTTATATCATAATACAATTCATAAACATCATAACATTTTCTCATTTATAGTCTTAAGCTAGAATAATATATATCAAGCTGTAATCATGCATATGGGAGATTCCCAGGAAAGAGAGGTGGGTCACAATGGACACGCTTAAATACTAAGTCTTTCCTTAGCCAGAACCTTTCCAAATTACACTTTTACAATGATACACTTTCTTCTAGCAACAAAGGTAAATTTTACATAATAAAGAACATTTCATGTACAAGCATTCTCATTATTTGCAACAGCAACTATAACATGCAAGCCACGAAATCATTCAATGATATCAAGTACTTAATAAGCATCCAATCCTTACATAGAATTATCAATTATAGAACTAATTAGTTACTAAACCAATTATGAATCATTCTCTTAACAATAAACCATAATTATCACAACTTCAATCATATCAAATCATTATCACACATTGATACTAAACTCAGATCAGTGGCCGAATCATGAACCTCATGCAATTACATAGAATCATATTTTAAGTGCATATAAAATACTAGTTCCCGGTAAAATCCTTGCAAAGCCTTAAAACTCATTTAGAAACTAGTTCTTTTGTCAAATTTGGGAGGATCTTCACAATTAAAATTCTCACTTAAGATAAAAGGAGTAAGTCTTGAGCTTTAGAGATTTAGGTGACATCTTAAAATTATAAACATGCTATGCAACCTTATTTTAATCTTATCTTTATAAGGTGATAGCTTGGAATTATAAACATGATATGCAATTCCATTTCTTTATCTTTAAGATTTAAGGTGACGACTTCAAAATTAAACATGATGCAAGAACTTGAAATATAAACATGATACAAGAAAGCGGAGCGTGGTAATCCATACAGGACGATAGAGGGAGAAGAGAATATTAAGTGTAACACCCTAATAGACCCGAACTCTATTAGCTGTTACCTATATTCTTTAATCAATTTTATTTTTAAATTAATGATAAGAAGATAAGGGTAATTTTTTTTTATACGAATCTACTTTTAAAAACTAAGCCTGTAATGTGAATGGTATGTGCGCCATAGTTCCGATATAATATAATTTCTAAAATTGAAGTTTCTTGAGCAAGAATATCATTGTAGAAATTTAGAATACTTAACATAACATGGAATAATTATACATTGTTACCAACATGAGTTTACAGAGTAGCACCTACATGGGTAAATACAGTACTGGCTTTTTGTACTTCTAATAAATAGTACATAGAAGAAAGTACGACATACGAATAACAGCAGTGGAGAAGTGAAAATTTCTAGCATAGATAACTACAGAGGTGGTGGCAGTGGTTCTTAGCCTATCAGATGTCTAATATGAGGCTAGGCTAGTAGTGGGCATTCTCCCTAGCTCCCAGGACTCAGTGCATCTTGACTCGAGAGCGAGACTTCCCCTTCTCGAATAGTTGGGATCCATCGATGTCTGGTGGTGACAACGGAACATACATAGGAGTGAGAAATGCTGGATTTCTCAGTAGGAATTTCAACTTGGTATCGATCGTGTCATCGTTGTCACTCCAGCCACCTCGGGTTTATTTACAAAGTGATGGACAGGTAAAGGTTCATTTATCAAGATTTTCGCATAAGCGTGATTAGCGAGGTAGAGTTACTTTTAAACTATTCTTATTAGCAGAGTCATACATATTTAACTCATTAATTACAAGTCAACACATTACTTAATGATTTCATGCATCTCTTTTTTTTTTTGTAATCATACAAGCATTTCTACTAGTAGTATTCATGCATGACACTTTATTCTCTTTTATTGACATGTCTCATAATTACTCATGGGATGAATACATCAATGCCTTAGACCACCCTAAAAGGGTAATGAGCTCATACCGTGGCCGTCGCCACAACCTTTTGGTTTTCTTTCCGTTGCCGTGATCTCAACGGTTTTAGGGGGTTAAGCCGTGAGCTTAGCTCAAGTCCACTTTTCCAGACTATCATTGCTACTTTTTCAGGCTTTACTTTATTCTCATTGAGTAAGAATAATAATCATGCAATCATAAATAGATCATGGTACAATCAATCATCCATTCTTATCATTTCATAACTCATCAATATATATTCATAATACTATATATCAGCTTGGATATCATAGAAACATTTCATACACAATCTTATATCAAGTAGTAGACATTTCATACTAAGTCTCATGGTAAATAAAAATAGTATTCATGTTAAGCGGTATTTAGTGGATAGACTTATATAAGATCTCATATAGATTCTCTTAGTCTTCTTTGTACACTTAATTTTTAGTAATACATTAACGCACCTTAAAATATTATTAAATGTTCTTTACATATTTTAAAGCTCCCCTATGACTTTTATATATATATATATTTCCTCTCGACAATTATTACTACTTAAATATTTAAGTTTTCTTGCAAGACTTGAATCTTTTATTTCAGTTTCAAACATCTTTTAGAAGAAAAGTTTGTAGCTCTCTATATACTTGTTATCTCAGCCTAGAAAAGGTAGTTTTAGATTCCTTCAACTGTAATCTGTGCAGGAGGGTTCCCAGGAAAGAGAGGTGGGTCACAATGGACACGCTTAAATACCAAGTCTTTCCTTAGCCAGAACCGTTCCAAACTACACTCTCACAGCACAGTGTCCTGAAAATTTATTTCTCATCCTATATTTACGTGGTGCAAAGCATTATGTATAACATACATAGATGTGTTTCTCTATGTGTTAGCTTTCCTAAGGAGTTGAAATCAGTCCATTTGGATTTTTATATAGTGAGTTACACTTATTTTACTACTGCAAGGTCATATGTAGAGTTTAGGTTTGGCTTAGCTTTGAAAATTTATATCTTGAGCTAGAGAACTCCGTTTTGGGTGATTCTTTTGGAGAGTCTTCTATAATGAGTCTAGTTTATGATAAAAATATTTTTATTTCAGGATACTTCATATTTTATGATCATTACATTTCAGAAGTGCCTGCTGCCAGAATCAACCAGAAATTCCAGCACCTACCATTTTTATGTCTTTAGTAATTTTTATTAAAAATCAAGTTTCACATACTATCATTTTATGTTATATTTGAGTATGATAGCATCATAGAAGTGCTAAGAACATAATGGAATATATTGTGCTATCTAAAAATATATTTTACAAATAATCATTCAAAACTTTTGACAATAACTCAAGGTTGAGGCATTCTATCCATGGTTAGAAGCCAATAATGCTTGAACAAATAAAGAAGAAACTCCTACCTCTTATGTAGGGTCTAAAAATAGTCCTTCTCTTCTTTCTTGGGCTTAAGCAAGAGTCCTTGGAGTAGATGACCCTCCTTGAATCTTGGCTCTAGAACTTGAGTGCTTAAGAAAATATTTCTCACGAGTTAAAGATTGTAACTCTTATGAGAGCTAGTGAAGGTTTGAGTTTAGAATTTAAGTGTTTAAAATAACGTTTAGAGGGTTAAGAGACATCTTTGAAGAGGAGAACATAAGAAGAATGGTAGAGAAAAATATAAGAAAGAAAGAGCACTTAGGGAGTTTCTAAGGCATGGAAACTAGTAAAAGTGTATGTATTTTACAAGAGCTAGAGAATGTATCTCTTGCAAAGCATGTAAGGCCTCTTTGTGTTTTGGAAATGTAAGGAATGGAGAAGAGTTTGAAGAGTATTTATAGTGGAAGGATCAAGACAAGAAACACTTAGAGAATTAATTCTTGGAGCATGATTTATGGAAACATGTTGGCCAAACTTTGGATGAAAACACTCCATGTTTTATGGAAACATGTTGGCCTAGTTTTATGAAATCATGTTCCATGTTTTATGCAAAAATGTTAGTGGAAATTTTCTAACCTTTAATGTATGTATGCATCATAGATTTATATCATGTGTTCTTATGCTTTAATAAGTGTTTTTAATTTTTAGCATGAGATTATCTATGTGCATGTATGTGATTAAGAATGTGTATGATGTATGTGGTTGAATTATTGTATTGTCATCTTAATCCAATGGCTTAGATTCATTCTTGCCCAAAGACAAATCTAGGGATTTGTGCAATGGCATTGTTGTAATTGTCATTGTAGTAATTTCTTTAACTAAGACAAGGATACTTTTGTAATTATACAATGACAATGATATTCTTGTAATTCTATTTACTGTGTAAGGGTATCTTTGTCATTTACTAATAAAGCAAGGGTAGTATGGTAATTTCCTTTACATAGCAAGGGTATTTTCGTTATTTACATTAAATGATGGCATTTTTGTAATTCTTTGCATTTTTCTCTAGAACACAAGAATATTCTAATAATATTTGTTATGTTTCATAAAACTGGTCCAGGTTCTCTTGGTTTTTGCTATATTTTATCTAATTTCTAATTAGCATTAATCGATATTTATGTTATTTATGAATTTAAGGATGTTACATTTCTCCCCT
This sequence comes from Dalbergia cochinchinensis, assembly GCA_031216125.1. Lineage (NCBI taxonomy): Eukaryota > Viridiplantae > Streptophyta > Magnoliopsida > Fabales > Fabaceae > Dalbergia > Dalbergia cochinchinensis. Next base: position 35,665,861 of record CM062372.1, read on the forward strand.
TCTTATTAAAAAATTTTGTCCTCAAAATTTGATACCTGTGAATAGGTTCGGAAATTCTTTTCGCATGTCTTCCTCGAGCTCCCACGTGTGTTCTTCCATTCCATCTTTTCCCCAGGCCACTCGGACCAGAGATATGGATTTGCTTCTTAGCTGCTTGGTGCCATGATCCACGATCCCCATTGGCGGTAATTCAAAAGTTAGGTCATCTCTTAATTGTATAGCTTACGGCTCAAACACATGACTAAGTCTGCACGATACTTTCTTAATTGGGACACATGAAAAACATTGTGTAGGTTGGACAGATTTGGAGGTAATGCAATTTGGTAGGCAGAGGACGCTATCTTTTTGAGTATTTGAAAGGGTCCTAAGAACCTAGGGCTTAGCTTTTTGACCTTTATTGCACGGCCTATACCGTAGTAGGAGTAATTCGCAAGAATATGTGTTCTCCTTCTTGAAATTCGAGAGGCTTCCTTCTTCATCGGCAAAGATAGCTCTTACACTGCTTTGAGCGGTGAGGATTCTTTCCTAATTCTCCTTATTTGTTTGGTTGTCTCCTCTACCAAATCTGGGCCCAAAATGCTTTGCTCGCCGGATCATACCAACAAAGTGGCGATTGACACTTCCTGCCATACAAGGCCTCATAGGGTGCCATCCCAATGCTAGTGTGGTAACTGTTATTATATGCAAACTCAATCAATGGAAGCTGTTTGTCCCAACCTTTTGGTTGGTCTAAGACACACGCTCTTAGCATATCCTCAAGGGTTTGAATTGTTCTTTCCGATTGTCCATCGGTTTGAGGGTGATAGGCAGTGCTTAAACACAATCTTGAGCCAAATGCCTTTTGCAAGGCTCCCCAAAATCTCGAGGTGAACCTTGGATCCCTATCTGAGACAATAGTCTTGGGTACTCCATGGAGTCTTACTATCTCTTGGATGTATAGCTGAGCTAACTTTTCCAAAGGGTAGTTTGCTCGGATGGGTAAAAAGTGAGCAGATTTGGTCAATCTATCCACAATTACCCATATGGAGTCATGTCAGAGTGGCGTTCTTGGCAATCCCATCGCGAAATCCATGGATATTCCTTCCCACTTCCATTCGGGGATTTCGAGAGGTTGCAGTACTCCAGAGGGTTTTTGATGTTCTATCTTCACTTTCTGGCATACCAAACATTTTCCCACTATATTTGCTACATCTGCTTTCATCTTTGGCCACCAAAACATTCTTTTAAGGTCATGGTACATCTTGGTTATACCGGGGTGTATACTAAATTGACTCTTGTGGGCTTCTTCCAAAATCTTGGTTCTCAATCCTTCCTTTGCTGGTACACAGATTCTCCCTTGGTATCTCCACACTCCTTCCCTATCTTGAACAAACTCTTTCACCTTTCCCGCCTCTACAAGGCTTAAGGTTCTAAGGAAATCCTCGTCTTCTCTTTGAGCTTGGATTATTTGATCCTTAAAACTACTAGTTATGCTTAGTTGACTTAACCAAATTTGTCCACGAGTTTCCCTATGCCCTAAGTTGAGGTTCCTAAAATTTTCTATCAGCTCGCCTTCCTTCACCATGAGCCACGCGGCATGCAAAGACTTACGACTTAAAGCATCTGCTACCACATTTGCTTTTCCTGGGTGGTAGTTCAACCCAAAGTCATAGTCATTGAGAAATTCCATCCAACGCCTTTGTCTCATATTGAGTTCCTTTTGGTTGAAGAGGTATCTCAAACTTTTGTGGTCGGAAAAGACTTCAAACCTTACACCATAAAGATGATGTCTCCAGATTTTTAAAGCAAAGACAATAGCTGCTAGTTCTAAGTCATGGGTTGGATAATTAACTTCATGAGGTTTGAGTTGTCTAGAGGCATAGGCTACTACATTCCTATTTTGCATTAAAACACATCCTAGTCCTTTTCAGAGGCATCACAATACACCTCAAATTTTTCCTTTGGGTCGGGTAGGATTAGGACAGGGGTAGTGGTCAACTTCTTTTTTAGTTCTTGGAAACTTTCTTCACATTCTGGGCTCCATATAAAAGCTGAATTCTTCCTTGTTAGCTTAGTGAGGGGTAAAGCAATTTGGGAAAAGCCTCTAATGAACCTTCGGTAGTACCGGCCAACCCTAGAAAACTCCTAATCTCCGTCACGCTTTAGGGCTTTCCCATTGTTGCACCGCTTCTATCTTGTTTGGGTCCACTGCTATTCCCCCATGTGAAACCACATGACCCAAGAACTTAACTTCCTTCATCCAAAATTCACACTTTGACAACTTTGCATAAAGTTTCTTATTCCTCAACACCTCCAACACCACTTGTAAGTGTTCTTCATGCTCCTTTTCTGTTCTAGAGTAGACTAGAATGTCATCGATGAACACTATTACAAACTTGTCCAAGTATGGTCTAAAAATCCTATTCATATAGTCCATAAACACTGCCCGTGCATTGGTTAACCCAAATGACATCACATTAAACTCATAGTGTCCATATCTAGTCCTAAAGGCCGTCTTTGGTACATCTTCCTCCTTTACGCGGATCTGGTGGTATCCTGATCGTAGGTCTATTTTAGAAAAAATCTGGGCTCCTCTCAATTGATCCATGAGGTCATCTATTCTAGGCAAAGGGTACTTATTCTTAATGGTTACCTTGTTGAGTTGCCTATAATCCACACATAATCGCATGCTCCCATCCTTCTTTTTCACGAACAGCACTGGAGCTCCCCATGGCGAAGCACTTGGCCTAATAAATTTCTTCTCTAGTAATTCCTCCAATTGTTTCTTCAATTCTGTCAACTCAGCAAGTGACATCCTATAAGGAGCTATAGATATAGGTCCTGTTCCTGGCACCAAATCTATAGAAAACTCAATCTCCCTTTGTGGGGGAAATTCGGGTATGTCATCAGGGAATACATCCGGAAATTCCTTTACCACAGAAATCTCATTTAGGTCTTGTTTCACTTCTTCCTCACTTGTCATTAGGAAAACATACCCTCGCTTTTTATTCCTACTATCCCCCATGATTATGGAGTTCAGGTATAGCCGTAGCTTTCTATTGGGTGTAGAAGGCTTGGGTTTAGGAAGAAACACTATTGTCTTATTTGGACAATGTAGTAGCACATGGTTAGCGAAAGCCAATCCATGCCCAAAATTACATCAAAGCCAAGCGAGCGGAGACATATTAAATCATGATGAAAAATCCTATCGCCTACTTCAAATTCACAGTTTAGACATGCTTGATCAATCCTAACAGCATCTATAGTAGGTATAGAAACAACTAAGAGAATGTTCAAGTGGGATATATGAAGTTTCAACTTATGTGCACAGTCATATGAAATGAATGAATGCGTTGCGCCTTGAGTCAAACAATACAATTAAGGATTTTCCATTAATTATACACTTACCTTGAATGAGATCGTCGGATTACGAGGCCATCTCGAAGTGATAGCAAACACACGTCCCTGTGCCCTTGGCTTAGGTGTAGAAGGCTGGTTGATCTTTGGGCAATCCCTAGAATAGTGCCCTGACTGTCCACACCGATATCAGACATTCTTCCCAAATCTACATCCTCCTCCATGTTGCTTTCCACAAGTGGCACAAGGTGGTCTAATAGCAGGTTCGAATGCCGACTGTCCTAGGTCAATTGACGGTTTGCATCCTAGGTCGGTTAGTCATAGGGTGTTGAGGTCGTTTCCCCTTGAATCCACTTCCTTGGTACGGTTTCTTATGAGGAGGTGGGAGCGCTTGGTAGCCTTGTGGAGCGGACCTCTTATTGTTCTCTTCAACTCGATGGGTGATCAGCTGGCGATTGCAATTTTCAGCCACTTGGCTTTTGCCGACTAAAGATGCATAGTCGGTAACTTCCAGCAGACTACGGATGCTAGAATGTCTGGCCTCACGCCACTCTCATACTTCATACACTTCCAAACTTCATTGGGATCCTTTGATAGCTAGTTGAATGTTTTATTAATTCTTGAACTTGGTGTGTACTCAGCCACACTTGGTTTCCTGTGTTAGCGATGAGAAATTCTACTTCCTTTGCCTTCTTTCTTTGAGTGCGGAAAATACTTCTTATAGAATGTAGCACACAGAAAACCTCCCACGTAACACTGCGTTTGGTATTTTCAAGCAAACCTTTGGCACCTTTCCACCAAGCGGCCTCTCCTTTCAACATGTAAGTGGAGAATGCCACTTTTTGTTCATCCGAGCATTCCACTCTTGAGAAAACTTTCTCCATTTCTTGAATCCATCCATCAGCTATTTCAGGGTTAGTTGTCCCTTTGAATTAGGGGTCCACCCTCTTGAATTACGAGAATTTTCCATGTTCTTGGTTTCCAACCGACTCCTCGACCTCCTATTCATTTGTTCCATCATCACTGTCGCCTGTCCTTGCATAGCCCTAGCCATCTCCTGGAGAGCATTTGCCAGTTCATCACGATTTCCTCTATCACGTGTCCCGTGCGTGCGTCACATTTGCTGCCATTAGTTCCTAGACACACCAAACAACGATCATCGAGTTGATCGGGCTCAATACTATAGCTAAGCATGGTAGCAACTATGGCGATATCACAAGGCGATCATGCATTTCTAAATCCTATATCTTATCATATAGATAATTTCAATGGCATGATAGAAGCAAAGTCAGTCCATTCCCCAGGCTTATACAGGATGAAGCTGCTCACGATACCATAATGTAACACCCTAATAGACCGGACTCTATTAGTCATTACCTATATCCTTTAATCAATTTTATTTTTAAATTAATGATAAGAAGATAAGGGTAATTTTTTTTTATACGAATCTACTTTTAAAAACTAAGCCTGTAATGTGAATGGTATGTGCGCCATAGTTCCGATATAATATAATTTCTAAAATTGAAGTTTCTTTGAGCGATAATATCATTGTAGAAATTTAGAATACTTAACATAACATGGAATAATTATACATTGTTACCAACATGAGTTTACTGAGTAGCACCTACATCGGTAAATACTGTACTGGCTTTTTGTACTTCTAATAAATAGTACATAGAAGAAAGTACAAAGATACTGAATAGCAGCAGTGGAGAAGTGAAAATTTCTAGCATAGATAACTACAGAGGTGGTGGCGGTGGTTCTTAGCCTATCGGATGTCTAATATGAGGCTAGGCTAGTAGTGGTCATTCTCCTAGCTCCCGGACTCCGTGCATCTTGACTCGGGAAGCGAGACTTCCCCCTTCTCGAATAGTTGGGATCCATCAGTATCTGGTGGTGACAACGGAACATACATAGGAGTGAGAAATGCTGGATTTCTCAGTAGGAATTTCAACTTGGTATCGATCGTGTCATCGTTGTCACTCCAGCCACCTCGGGTTTATTTACAAAGTGATGGACAGGTAAAGGTTCATTTATCAAGATTTTCATAAGCGTGATTAGCCGAGGTAGAGTTACTTTTAAACTATTCTTATTAGCAGAGTCATACATATTTAACTCATTAATTACAAGTCAACACATTACTTAATGATTTCATGCATCTCTTTTTTTTTTGTAATCATACAAGCATTTCTACTAGTAGTATTCATGCATGACACTTTATTCTCTTTTATTGACATGTCTCATAATTACTCACGGGATGAATACATCAATGCCTTAGACCACCCTAAAAGGGTAATGAGCTCATACCGTGGCCGTCGCCACAAACTTTTGGTTTTCTTTCCGTTCTTAGTGATCTCAACGGTTTTAGGGGTTAAGCCGTGAGCTTAGCTCAAGTCCACTTTTCCAGACTATCATTGCTACTTTTTCAGGCTTTACTTTATTCTCATTGAGTAAGAATAATAATCATGCAATCATAAATAGATCATGGTACAATCAATCATCCATTCTTATCATTTCATAACTCATCAATATATATTCATAATACTATATATCAGCTTGGATATCATAGAAACATTTCATACACAATCTTATATCAAGTAGTAGACATTTCATACTAAGTCTCATGGTAAATAAAAATAGTATTCATGTTAAGCGGTATTTAGTGGATAGACTTATATAAGATCTCATATAGATTCTCTTAGTCTTCTTTGTACACTTAATTTTTAGTAATACATTAACGCACCTTAAAATATTATTAAATGTTCTTTACATATTTTAAAGCTCCCCTATGACTTTTATATATATATATATTTCCTCTCGACAATTATTACTACTTAAATATTTAAGTTTTCTTGCAAGACTTGAATCTTATATTTCAGTTTCAAACATCTTTTAGAAGAAAAGTTTGTAGCTCTCTATATACTTGTTATCTCAGCCTAAAAAAGGTAGTTTTAGATTCCTTCAACTGTAATCTGTGCACAGGAGGGTTCCCAGGAAAGAGAGGTGGGTCACAATGGACACGCTTAAATACCAAGTCTTTCCTTAGCAGAACTGTTCCAAACTACACTCTCACAGCCACAGTGTCCTGAAAATTTATTTCTCATCCTATATTTACGTGGTGCAAAGCATTATGTATAACATACATAGATGTGTTTCTCTATGTGTTAGCTTTCCTAAGGAGTTGAAATCAGTCCATTTGGATTTTTATATAGTGAGTTACACTTATTTTACTACTGCAAGGTCATATGTAGAGTTTCAGTTTTTGGCTTAGCTTTGAAAATTTATATCTTGAGCTAGAGAACTCCGTTTTGGGTGATTCTTTTTGGAGAGTCTTCTATAATGAGTCTAGTTTATGATAAAAATATTTTTATTTCCGGATACTTCATATTTTATGATCATTACATTTCGAAGTGCCTGCTGCCAGAATCAACCAGAAATTCCAGCACCTACCATTTTTATGTCTTTAGTAATTTTTATTAAAAATCAAGTTTCACATACTATCATTTTATGTTATATTTGAGTATGATAGCATCATAGAAGTGCTAAGAACATAATGGAATATATTGTGCTATCTAAAAATATATTTTACAAATAATCATTCAAAACTTTTGACAATAACTCAAGGTTGAGGCATTCTATCCATGGTTAGAAGCCAATAATGCTTGAACAAATAAAGAAGAAACTCCTACCTCTTATGTAGGGTCTAAAAATAGTCCTTCTCTTCTTTCTTGGGCTTAAGCAAGAGTCCTTGGAGTAGATGACCCTCCTTGAATCTTGGCTCTAGAACTTGAGTGCTTAAGAAAATATTTCTCACCAGAGTTAAAGATTGTAACTCTTATGAGAGCTAGTGAAGGTTTGAGTTTAGAATTTAAGTGTTTAAAATAACGTTTAGAGGGTTAAGAGACATCTTTGAAGAGGAGAACATAAGAAGAATGGTAGAGAAAATATAAGAAAGAAAGAGCACTTAGGGAGTTTCTAAGGCATGGAAACTAGTAAAAGTGTATGTATTTTACAAGAGCTAGAGAATGTATCTCTTGCAAAGCATGTAAGGCCTCTTTGTGTTTTGGAAATGTAAGGAATGGAGAAGAGTTTGAAGAGTATTTATAGTGGAAGGATCAAGACAAGAAACACTTAGAGAATTAATTCTTGGAGCATGATTTATGGAAACATGTTGGCCAAACTTTGGATGAAAACACTCCATGTTTTATGGAAACATGTTGGCCTAGTTTTATGAAATCATGTTCCATGTTTTATGCAAAAATGTTAGTGGAAATTTTCTAACCTTTAATGTATGTATGCATCATAGATTTATATCATGTGTTCTTATGCTTTAATAAGTGTTTGTAATTTTTTAGCATGAGATTATCTATGTGCATGTATGTGATTAAGAATGTGTATGATGTATGTGGTTGAATTATTGTATTGTCATCTTAATCCAATGGCTTAGATTCATTCTTGCCCAAAGACAAATCTAGGGATTTGTGCAATGGCATTGTTGTAATTGTCATTGTAGTAATTTCTTTAACTAAGACAAGGATACTTTTGTAATTATACAATGACAATGATATTCTTGTAATTCTATTTACAGAGTAAGGGTATCTTTGTCATTTACTAATAAAGCAAGGGTAGTTTGGTAATTTCCTTTACATAGCAAGGGTATTTTCGTTATTTCTGTTAAATGATGGCATTTTTGTAATTCTTTGCATTTTTCTCTAGAACACAAGAATATTCTAATAATATTTGTTATGTTTCATAAAACTGGTCCAGGTTCTCTTGGTTTTTGCTATATTTTATCTAATTTCTAATTAGCATTAATCGATATTTATGTTATTTATGAATTTAAGGATGTTACATTAAGAAACCGGAGCGGCGGTAGTCCGCACAGGACCAGTAGAGGGAGAAGAGAATATTAAGAAACCGGAGCGGCGGTAGTCCGCGACAAGTGATCAAAGAGAGGGAGAAGAGAATATTATTATTACATCTTTTTAAGCTTCAATCTCAAGACTTTTTAAAGAATAAATTCTTTAACTCCAATAATCATATTTCTTTGCTTGTGATACATGGGCAAGTCTTTGAGCTCTAGGATCTTTAGGTGATGGCATAAAATAAACATGCCATGCGTTGATTCTTTTAGCCATTATAAAATATAGTGAGAGCATAAATTAAATATGAGATGCAACCTCTTTATTATCTTGAAAGATTAAGTGATGACTTGAAACATAAACATGAAATACAAGCTTGGAATTTAAACATGAGAAATGCAAGTTCATTTATTCATTCTTGAAAATTTAGTGATGACATAGAAGGTAAACATGGTTATGCAAAGCATAAACTTAATCATGGATGCAAATTCATTTTGTTTCTTTACTAGAGCTCCTTCAAGACTTTAAAAGAATTATAAATTCAACCCAATACATATCTTAACAAGAAATAAAACATAAAAGGAAAAAAATACATCTTTCAAGTTCTAAACTAAAAATCTTTGTTTTAGCATCATAAAGCATTATTCTTTAAGGTTTTGCATCAAGTGGAATTTTCAAGCTTTAGAGGCCTAACTTGTGATGGATTTACAACCCACCCTCAAGGTCCTCATCATCAAGCCATCATCTTAGTTCCACCTAGGCCATATGGTTGAATTGGTTAAAGAAAAATTGAAGAGGAAAACCAAAATGAAAAGCTAAGGCAAGTTCATAATTTCATCATTTTGAGCTAAAAACACAACTCCTCAAAGCATAGAAATAAATTTAGAAACTACTCCCTACCTAATCTGAGTTGAAGAAGAGGAAGAGAACTTGGTTTCTTGAAGTGAAATGAAACAAAATCTCTTTGAAAAATTGAAGAAAGAATTCAGCCAAAGAGGAGGAAGAAAGAAAGTTTTTGGTGCTCCTAAAAACTAGTTATGAACCAAGCATTCCAAGACCACTCAAGCAAGCCTATTTATAGAAGATTTTGAGGCTTCTAATTGGCCAAAATGATGAGGTAGTGGGCGGAATTTTGCAGGAGAAATAAGGGAGGAAAAATCATTTTAGACAAAGTTGTATGAAATTAAGGAATTATGTCTCTTATGGTGACATTTTGGCATTTTGTTTTAGTGCAACTTTTGGCAATAATTCAGCTGCATAATGGCATCAATAATTTCGTCCATTACAGCCCAAAGAAGTGAAATTTGTGTGTTCCATGCATTATTTAGGTGTAGGCAAGGTATTCATGTAATTTAGAGAATTTACGGTTAAGGGTTTAAGTGAATTAGTAAGCAATTTGGGTGTTTTGAGCAATTTTGGGTTCTAATCAATCTAAATACATAATTTTGACTCTAGATTAATATTTAGAATTTAATAAGCTTTAATTTGAGCCTAATATTGCTTAAGTTTGATTATCTGAATCAAAAATCCCGAAATTCGCAAATCGCCCAAAAACAGGGCAAAATCGTACTTTCACTTAAAATTGCCCGAGGCGACCGAGCTTAACCAATGGTTAATCATGGCTTAAAAACACATTTTAAAACATTTTAGTGAGGTTCGGGCTCAGTCGGCACGCACATCGGAGTTAAAACAGTCGCAGGGGCGTTTTGGTCATTTCGCGCGTCAGAATTCAAAATTGAGATCCTTCTGCTCTATTAACCCACATAACACAAACAATCCCTTATTATCCTCAAAATATCCCCTTGAGAATAGGTGGGGCCCACGATCCTCATTTTCTGAGTAAAATAACTTCAGGGGCATTTTGGTCATTTTATACGTCTGAGAATTCGGGATTTGCGACTCTCGCATGAATCGTTCCTAACCTCTCTTCTAATGTTATATTCCTTTATTGAGGATTGTTCGGCCTCAAATCTTATGTAATAATTACCTACGGTAATTCGGTAATTGAGTAATTTCTAATGACAGTAAAAATTACAGTAAAAATTGGGGCATTACACATAACATTTTATACTTTTGACCCTTACGGGTCTTAATCTTGCAATCTAGCCAACCTATTATCCGTTTTTAACCTTTCATGCACCTATAGGTTCACAACTAATAATCCTCACTTATTTTTATGATCATAAACAAATATGGATAGCATCATAAAAATGTGGGCAGATTTGATATCGTTTAATTATAGGGTTCTAGAAACTACATCTTAGACCTTTTCTAAGCTCTATCTTTGCCTAAAGTACTATAATTAATTCCTAATTCAATTATGAGGGATTCCTACACATTCTACCAAGTGTTCAGCCATCTATCACCAACTTATCATGTTCCTAAAACAGAATTTATAATCTACATCCTTAAGGTTCTAGAATGCACGTTTCTACGGTTTTCTAGTTATTAGTTTCTTTCTAAGTGCTAAAAAAAAAAATCATTCTTACACCAAATGCTACCAAATTTTTCATAATTAAACCATCCCAAACAGAATTTTATCATACTAAAACAGTTTTGATAATGGCTAAGGTTAATTGGGCCCAAGTCCTCTAAAATCACAACTTTACGGTTTTCTAGTAAACTAGCTTTTTATCTAACATTCATAGAATAGTCTCTACTCCAATTCTCATCAATTATACACATTCTAACATATTAAGCATCACCAATCAATAGCAAACATGCCAAGGAAAAACCAAAAACATACAACATCATATTGAGCATAGAATTTCATTTTCAATACACATAAGACACTAGTTTCTCATGGAATCATTTTAGGACTTCTAAAACTCTTGGAAACCAACTTATTTCATTAAAATCATCATAAAATAAATAAGGGCAGCAACTATTTTAGATGGTCCATGGTTGGAATTTAAAACATAAAATCATGCTTGAAATATTCTTTGAGTTCACCTATGCTTAAGAAAATCCTAAGACGTAGATTATAGGCACTTGTGACTAGATGAAACTTCATACCAAGCTCATCATCATCACATGGCCGAATTTTGCATTCAAGAGAATGCTCCCATGTCCAACCTTTGCTTGAGATAAATGGATAAGTCTTTGAGCTCTAGAATCTTTAAGTGATAACAAGAACCTAAACATGATATGCACTTCATTTTATTCTTCATTAAAAAAGCAAAGTGAGGGCTCAAAATAAATATGAAATGCAACTTTGTTCTTATCTTTACATTTAGGTGGTGACTTGAAAAAAAATAAATATGCTAGACAAAGAAACATAAACATGAATGCAAGTCTAATTCTTTTATTTTAGAACTCTAGGCTCCACAACAATTGACTTTAAGGCCGAAATAGGTGAGCTTCGATTTTAATTATTAGGTGATATGAAAATGCAAGCTCTTATTTTAATCTTTAAGTTTTAGGTGATAGTTTGAATAATAAACATGCTAGGCAAGAAATGTAAATATGAATGCAAGTTCATTTTATATTCTTTACTAGAGCTCATACAAGACTTTAAAGGAATATAAACCTCAATCCAACACATATCTTAACAAGACAAAGTGAGCTTTAGAGTTCTTTGTACCAAGGTTTCAAGGAAACATTATGGTTTGAACATCATCACCAAGCTCAAGGAAATGGATCAAGAGATCAAAATAACTAACAACCTTTTGCTAGAATCAAAAACAAGGCAAAGAAGAAGGAACCAAAACCGAACCCAAAGGGAAAGAAAAGGAAAGGAAAAGAAAAGCCAAAATGTGTTAACATCAAAACTAAATTTCAAGTTTTAGGGGTTTCTCAAATGATAACCATGGGTCTATTATCTTGAAACCTCATCATTAAACTAAAAAAATTTCCTTTCAAACCACGCCTTATAGCCAAGAATAAAAAGAGAGAAAAAGAGTTTGAACTAAGAAAAACTAGAACTTTTCATATCAAAACATCAACATTAAAGTTAAAACTTTTAAAGGACAAAACCATCATGGAAGGTAAATAAGGCCTTGAAGGCTGAAATGATAAAGGAAGAAGAAGAAGGAACCGAAAAAAAAGAAAGCCCAAGAAGGTTCATCAAAACATTATTTTAATCCAAAAACAAAGCATATCCAAGTAAAGGAATGAGTTTAGAACAATTTCCCTACCAAGTGGTGAGGTTGAAATGAGCTTGAAGAAGATCAAGAGAATGAGAGGAAGAAAACTCTTGGACTTGAGAGAAAAGGAAGAACTTGAAGTTGCTCTTGAAAACTCAAGGCTTAGCAAATGATCTAAAGGTTCTTACAAATTCATTTGCATGTGTATTTATAGAAATACAAAAGCAAGGGTGAAAGAATGGAAATGGGGCTGAAACCTCATGTTCTATGAGGGGAGAGAATTGGTTTCATGGAGATGTAATGCCCCAATTTTTACTGTAATTTTTACTGTCATTAGAAATTACTCAATTACTGAATTACCGTAGGTAATTATTACATAAGATTTGAGGCCGAACAATCCTCAATAAAGGAATATAACATTAGAAGAGAGGTTAGGAACGATTCATGCGAGAGTCGCAAATCCCGAATTTCTGTACGTATAAAATGACCAAAATGTCCCTGAAGTTATTTTACTCAGAAAATGAGGATTGTGGGCCCCACATATTCTCAAGGGGATGTTTTGAGAATAATAAGGGATTGTTTGTGTTATGTGTGTTAATAGAGCAGAAGAATCTCAATTTTGAGTTCCGACGCATGAAAAGACCAAAACGCCCCTGCGGCTGTTTTAACTCCGATGTGCGTGCCGACTGAGCCCGAACCTCACTAAAATGTTTTAAAATGTGTTTTTAAGCCATGATTAACCATTGGTTAAGCTCGGGTGGCCTTGGGCAGTTTTTAAGTGAAAGTACGATTTTGCCCCCGTTTTGGGCGCTTTGCGAATTTCGCCATTTTCGATTCATATACCGAAACCTAAGCAATATTAGGCTCAAATTAAAGCTTATTAAATTCTAAATATTAATCTAGATTCAAAATTATGTATTTAGATTGATTAGAACCCAAAATTTCTCAAAAACACCCAAATTGCTTACTAATTCACTTAAGCCCTTAACCGTAAATTCTCTAAATTACATGAATACCTTGCCTACACCTAAATAATGCATGGAACACACAAATTTCACTTCTTTGGGCTGTAATGCACGAAATTATTGATGCCATTATGCAGCTGAATTATTTCCAAAAGTTGCACTAAAACAAAATGCCAAAATGTCACCATAAGAGACATAATTCCTTAATTTCATACAACTTTGTCTAAAATGATTTTTCCTCCATTATTACTCCTGAAAATTCTGACAACTACCTCCTCATTTTGGCCAATTAGAAGCCTCAAAATCTTCTATAAATAGGCTTGCTTGAGTGGTCTTGGAATGCTTGGTTCATAACTAGTTTTTAGGAGCACCAAAAACTTTCTTTCTTCCTCCTCTTTGGCTGAATTCTTTCTTCAATTTTTCAAAGAGATTTTGTGTCATTTCACTTCAAGAAATCAAGTTCTCTTCCTCTTCTTCAACTCAGATTAGGTAGGGAGTAGTTTCCAAATTTATTTCTATGCTTTGAGGAGTTGTGTTTTTAGCTCAAAATGATGAAATTATGAACTTGCCTTAGCTTTTCATTTTGGTTTTCCTCTTCAATTTTTCTTTAACCAATTCAACCATATGGCCTAGGTGGAACTAAGATGATGGCTTGATGATGAGGACCTTGAGGGTGGGTTGTAAATCCATCACAAGTTAGGCCTCTAAAGCTTGAAAATTCCACTTGATGCAAAACCTTAAAGAATAATGCTTTATGATGCTAAAACAAAGATTTTTAGTTTAGAACTTGAAAGATGTATTTTTTTTTCCTTTTATGTTTTATTTCTTGTTAAGATATGTATTGGGTTGAATTTATAATTCTTTTAAAGTCTTGAAGGAGCTCTAGTAAAGAAACAAAATGAATTTGCATCCATGATTAAGTTTATGCTTTGCATAACCATGTTTACCTTCTATGTCATCACTAAATTTTCAAGAATGAATAAATGAACTTGCATTTCTCATGTTTAAATTCCAAGCTTGTATTTCATGTTTATGTTTCAAGTCATCACTTAATCTTTCAAGATAATTAAGAGGTTGCATCTCATATTTAATTTATGCTCTCACTATATTTTATAATGGCTAAAAGAATCAACGCATGACATGTTTATTTTATGCCATCACCTAAAGATCCTAGAGCTTAAAGACTTGCCCATGTATCACAAGCAAAGAAATATGATTATTGGAGTTAAAGAATTTATTCTTTAAAAGTCTTGAGATTGGAGCTTAAAAAGATGTAATAATAATTCTCTTCTCCCTCTACGGGTCTGTGCGGACTACACGCTCCGGTTTCTTAATATTCTCTTCTCCCTCTCTTTGAGTCACATGCTTGGACTACCGCCGCTCCGGTTTCTTAATATTCTCTTCTCCCTCTACTGGTCCTGTGCGGATTACCGCCGCCCCAGTTTCTTGTATCATGTTTATATTTCAAGTTCTTGCATCATGTTTAATTTTCAAGTCATCACCTTAAATCTTAAAGATAAAGAAATGGAATTGCATATCATGTTTATAATTCCAAGCTATCACCTTATAAAGATAAGATTAAAATAAGGTTGCATAGCATGTTTATAATTCTAAGATGTCACCTAAATCTCTAAAGCTCAAGACTTACTCCTTTTATCTTAAGTGAGAATTTTAATTGTGAAGATCCTCCCAAATTTGACAAAAGAACTAGTTTCTAAATGAGTTTTAAGGCTTTGCAAGGATTTTACGGGGAACTAGTATTTTATATGCACTTAAAATATGATTCTATGTAATTGCATGAGGTTCATGATCCGGCCACTGATCTGAGTTTAGTATCAATGTGTGATAATGATTTGATATGATTGAAGTTGTGATAATTATGGTTTATTGTTAAGAGAATGATTCATAATTGGTTTAGTAACTAATTAGTTCTATAATTGATAATTCTATGTAAGGATTGGATGCTTATTAAGTACTTGATATCATTGAATGATTTCTGACTTGCATGTTATAGTTGCTGTTGCAAATAATAAGAATGCTTATACATGAAATGTTCTTATGTAAAATTCACCTTTGTTGCTAGAAGAAAGTGTATCATTGTAAAAGTGTAATTTGGAAAGGTTACGGCTAAGGAAAGACTTGGTATTTAAGCGTGTCCATTGTGACCCACCTCTCTTTCCTGGGAATCTCCCATATGCATGATTACAGTTGATATATATTATTCTAGCTTAAGACTATAAATGAGAAAATGTTATGATGTTTATGAATTGTATTATGATATAACATGCAAAGATTTAATGGTGACTTAAACTTATAAGAAAATGATCCTTTGGAACCATCGACTATAGGTGGTGAAAAGGTGATTTTAGCCCCCTAACCCGCTTCTCTCAAAAGGGTAGAGTCGGGACTTTAGCTTATCATAGGGGATAAGTATATGCTAGTGACGACTAGTAAAGTATGAGCTCATAACCTAAATTACTCCCAAAAGGGTGGAGTATAGGGTGGCCCAAGGAAAATAATGATGATGATAAGATTTTAAGTCATCTAAGGCACTAAAGAAATGAAATATGTGCACTGTGTCCATGTGTAGCTAATATTATATGACGTTCTTTTATGCATGTTATTTTGATAATGATGATGAGGAATATGATGTAATGATAAAGGAAAAGTTCATTGTAAATATGACATGTTAAGAATAAGATGGATTATAAGACGTATGATTAATAAATTGACGAATGTCGGTTAAGTATTTGTCCGAACTTAAAATGAAGCTTTGCATGCTCAGTATTTTAGAATAATTCCGAGGTTCTGGGGACTTTGATGATGACATCTGTAGAAGGAGGTACCTTCTTGAGAATTCTTTAGCAAGATTCTCACTCCCTTTTCTTTATTTCCGCCATTGTCTCCAGATTCAAATGGCGACATTCGTCTCCGTTTCTGATACCCCTACTTGGGAATTCCACTATGATCCGATTGCATCGCTCGTATCATTTTGAAGGAGGTCTTGCTGATTCGTGTTTTTATTTACATAGGTCGTCCATTTGCACATCCTGTTCCTAGTTATCGATTTTCTCCTACTTCTCCCTATGGCGATGAAATGGTTTTCGAACATGCACGTCCACTTGATGAAAGGATGTTACGTTCTTATCCCGCTTCATCTGCTGTCCATGGATTTCCAGAGTATGTTCCGAGACGAGATATTCTCAAACTGATCCTTCAGAGGACACTCCTACTCATGTATATTCGAGAGCTCTGCTCCTACTCCCACACGTGTAAGAGAGGGTAGTGAGGAAACAGTTGTTCACCGAGGTTAGCGAGAAGGCCGTCCATGCGACCCGACTGGTGCATCTCGTGTGTCCCTCCCGAGGAGCTCATCGATGGATCGGATTTATTCCCCATTTTCAGGACAAAGGGCCATAGAAGGTTCTTAGTAGACTTATGTGTGATCATGCACCCTAGTTTTAGGATAACCTTCCCGGCTTATGGAGTTATCTAGTTTAGGGGCATGAATTTCCTTAAGTATATTTTCTTTTATGGGTTTGCATAAGATAATGATGTATGAACATAACCCACCCTTTGAGTGAGGTTATTGTATGTAAATATATGCTATAATGTGCTTATGGATGTTATATGATGGAGCCTAAGTGATATGATGTGATATATTCTTAAACGTCTTATTATACTCCGCTTACTCATTCACGTTGTACTCGGCTCACGTTTTCAATTATGTGTTTAAAAAAAAAAAAAAAGGCTCGTAATTTCACTAAGTATTTTCAAATTATGAAGAAAGAACCAAAGCAAGGAGTAAAGTCTAGTCATTAATCAGATTCAACCTAGGTGTATCTGGTTAATTACTAGGGTGTTACAGGAGACATGGTGAGGTATGGTGGAAAGTATGGCTAGGTTTGGCCTAAGGTATGGTTCTAAGCATGGTTCTGAGTGTTTGAATTTCAATATGTGATTAATAGGTGGAGGAGGTGGCGCCTTTTTCTTCTTGCAATGGAGGAGGAAAATCTTTCATTTAATTATGGTTTAGAGATGTGTTTAGGTGTAGCTTTGATTAGGTTTAGGATTAGGAGTTGCTAAGTAAGTGTTTAGGTGAGGTGATGGTCAATTAAGGATGTCAAGACATGATTAGCGAGTGTTCTTGCTTCATTAGTGAGATTGAAGCTCATTTTGAAATATAAACAATTGTAGATACAATTCCTTAATTTAAGGAATTGGAGAAAGAAAACACTATTCAAGATTCCATGACTTGGAATCTTGAGTTTTTAAAAGAGGTTTAAGCTTGATCTAAGCAATTTTAGTTTTAATTATCTTTAATAAATTATTTTGACTCTAGATTAATTATGAAAATTAATTAATCTTTGATTAGAGCCTAATATTTCTTACATTTGCTTAATGACATCATTAGGCTAATGGAACGATTCCAGGGGCAAAATCGTAATTTTGCACAAAAACTGCCCGGGACCACCGGGACTGAAACAGACGTCATTAGACACATAAAATCACCATATTAGACTTTCTGGAAAAGTTTCGGACTCAAACGGCACTTATAACCGTGTAAAACGCTATAAGGGGTATTTTGGTCATTTTGAGCTAAAAACTCAAAAAATGAGATTTTCATCTCTAAGATCATTCCCAACTCATCCAATCCCCTTCAACATTGGAGTTGACCCTTCGAGGACTCTGGGCGGCTATCTCGCCAGTGCTGGGTGAAAAATGACCTCAGGGGCATTTTGGTCATTTTCACTCAGATAGAAAAATCGGGGTGTTACATTACTCCCCTCCTTAAAAAGAATGTCATCCTCGAAATTTGTTACCTTAGAACAGCTCTAGGTACTTTGTCCTCATCTTTGTCTCTAGTTCCCACATGTACTCCTCTGACTTGCCATGCCTTTACGCCACTTTCACCAAAGGGATGGACTTGTTCCTCACCGCTTGTAACGCCTCAATTTTTATCATTATGTAAAAATTACCAAAATGCCCCTACGTAATTTTTACATGTAATTCAAGGTCAAATAATCCTCAATAAAGGAATATGACATTAGAGAAATATCATAGGAGACTTGATTAGCGATTCGTGTGAAAGTCGCAAACCTTGATTTTTCTGTACATGTAAAATGACCAAAATGCCCCTGAGGTCATTTTTACCTAGAAATCAAGGATAACCAATCTAAATTATCTTTGAGGGGTTAATTTTATGCCTGATAGGGATTATATGTGCCTTAGAGATAAAAATCTCAATTCTTAATTTTTACCGTACGTAAAATTACCGTTTTACCCCTACAGTAATTTTTCATGAAATTATATAATCTTTGAATTCGGTTTTCACTCAAAGGTTCAAAATGACTATTTTAAGTATGATTTGAAATTGTCCAATATTTACAGGGAGTTTTTACGTGAAATTACCTTTCTACCCCTAGTTGTGATAAATAAGTTTACTTGTGTAATTAAGATAGTATTAAAGCTCTATTTGAACTCAAATTGATTTTATTCATTAACCTTGAGTTTAAAATTAATTACCCAAGGTTGAAAATAATTACTGAGGTAATTAGAGTCTAAAATTACCTAAGGTAAAATTAAATTATCTTTCCTTAATTATGAAAGCTCATAAAATAAGTGATAATTGAGATCAAGTTAAGATTTTGGTTTAGGTAAAATATTGTACATTTACATTTTTTTATCCTAAGTTTAGAACCTATATTACAAACTAATTTTTTACTCATTTGAAATTAACCTCATTTACTAGTATATGATTTCTCTTTTTACCTTGTCTTGTATTGACCTAAACACTTAACCTTTTACCATTTTCACTAATCTATCAATTCCTAATCTTTTACCTAAGTGAAGACACATCTAATATATGATTTACCACTTGTAAAATATTACCAATCTGATCTTAAAGGAATCAGAAACCAGTGGCCAACTTGTCTCCTTTTCACCATATTTTAATTGTTTTTCCAACAAAGAAACATATCCAACCATAACACCATACCTTTAGCTTTCTTTTGCATTATCTTTTGGCTATGTTTATTCAAAAGAAAACCCACCCATTTCAGCCATGATGTGATCAGTAACAATGTCTCCCATTAGCATCATATTTTAGTGTTTTCATCCATTATGCATGAACCAAATTATTACAAGAATAAAAATATTCTTTTTCCATGTTTTCTTTAATTGAAAATGAACAAACTCCATTTTTTCCAGCCATAAGGCAGCTACCATACAAATTCTCCTTCGCCTATAAATATGAGCTCTTCCATTGCCTAAATGCACACACAAACATTCATAGCCTTAGCATTTTCTTACTTGATAGTTTTCTTACTCAAAGTTCTCTAATTCTCTCAATACTTCAAGCTTTCTTCTTCTTCCTCATTCACACTCAAAAGACTCCATTCCCAACCTTTAACCAAGCTCTAAACCTCAAGCATACACATTCCAACCACAAATCAACTCCTAAACACATAACCTTTCCATCATCAAACACAAGAACACAACAAAAATTCTTTCATCATTCCATCATCACTTGGCCGAAGTTACCATCATTATCTAGAGGAGATTTTCTTCTCTTTACTTCTTAAGACATCAAGCTTTAACATTTGAGAACAAGAAACAACTTGGTAGGGATTTTATTTCAAGTTATTTCCTTGTTCTTTGCTTATAATTTAACTTTTAATGAGCTTAATGATGAGACCATGAAATAAGTTTCTTGAAACCACGATAATCAAGGACTCTAATGCTCACTTCCTTTGTTAAGATTAATTAAGGTTAAAGAGTTTAATTCTCTAAAAGTTTTGAGCTTAACAAGATGATAAATGAACTTGCATCTATTGTTTATGTTTCAAGCTCTTGCATATCATATTTAAATTTCAAGCCTTGCATAATCATATTTAATTTCAAGTCATCACCTTAAATCTTGAAGATAATAATATGAATTTGCATTCTCATGTTTAAATTTCAAGTAATGCATTTTATGTTTCAATTTATCACTAAACTTTGAAGATCTAACAATAAACTTGCATCTTCATATTTATATTTGAAGTATTACATATCATGGTTATATTTCCAAGTTATCACCTTATAATGATAAAGATTAAAAATGGATTGCGTAGCATATCTATGATTCTTGCTATCACCTAAATCTTGAAAAGCTCAAAACTTACCTCTGTAATCTTAAATAGGAATTCTTATACTTAAATTAAGTTAATTTCAGTCTCTTGATGTTCTTGGTATTAAGATTTGTTTATTTTATTTTTAAGGCTTTGATCTTGTCTTTAAATTACTTAAATAATTCTTGTTAGAGTTAGAAATCCAAAGATATTAAAGATTGTGCTTTTCTCAAGCTTTTTGATTTAAAAATTATGTTCTTGACTGACTTAAATAAAATGGTTAGAATGCTATTTTATAAGGTTTGAATGTGTATAAATTACTTATAATTGATGTAAGAATTATTTTTAGCATTTTTGAGATAAACTATTAATTAAAAAGGATCAAAATCATAATTTTATAAAGCTTTAGACAATGAATTTTCTGGATTAATTGCTTACTGATTTGATACTGATCTTATGGTTTATATACATTGGAATTATTAGTATTTGATGTATAAATTGTTTTAGGTATCTTAGAGGTTGAAAAGAATAATTACAAGTATTAGTTTTGACCGTTTCATAAATGCAAAAAGTTATGTCCTAAACTATCAATTATGTAATTTTTTTTATTTAAAGGATCTTAATTAGAGTAAATAATGATATTTGATGTGTATATTTGTTTAAAATACCATTTACGATGTTTAGAGAAAGTTTTAGAAGTTTTGACTTTTGATAAGTGTAAAAAATAAGTAACTTTGTACTTTGACCTTTAAAATGTGTTAAATTTAGTCTATGACCCTAAAAGGTTTTTATGATGAGTTTGAATGATTTCTAATAGTTATATGTATCTTGAAATTTATTGGTTAAAGTTAAAGATCTTTAATTTATGAGTAGATGTTAAAAAGGGGTAATTATGTTTTGATCCGTAACCTTTGAGAAATTGTGATTTGACCCTTTGGGACTTAAACATAAATATTGATAATTTGATGAGATGAATATGATTGATATCTTGTGATGGCGATGTTCATATATTGAGATTTATATGGGATATATGCAATGAAATATGATGCATGTTTATATAATTTGATTTATGGCATGTTACGGTTATGTCTGATTCATTGAGATGCATAAGTTCATGAAATTTATGAGCATGAAATATTAATGATGACTTATTCATGTTTGCATCTCTAAATATCATGCTAAGATTTAAGGTGACATAAAACACATGGAAATTGTAACACCCTAGTAATTAACCAGATTCAACCTAGGTGTATCTGGTTAATTACTAGGGTGTTACATTTTGGTATCAGAGCAGTTCGATTCTCATGGAGCCTGTGGATTGGACTAGCTATGCTTCTAAAGCATAATACGTTAGTGACGTCATGTGTAGATGTTTATCATTAGGATGAGCTTGGGGAGTAGAAATACATGACTACTGTATGTTGAAAGTGCCATGGTAACTTGCTCACTTTGCATGGAATATTGGGCCTGATCACCTCAGTGTTGCTGTTTTGTGTGTATAGGGACCAATGGCACGTCGACAACAGACTAGGAGCGCAGCACAAAATAATCACGACAACGAGACAGCCGAAGCACTCCGCGACGTAGCAAGGACCATGAGAATGATGATGGAACGAATGGATCAGGATCATCAAGCCAATATGAATCAGCGACAAGAGATTCCTGAACATGCCTGTTTTGGGAGTTTCGTAAGGCAAACCCACCGGTTTTCAAGGGGACATCAATCCAAATATTGCGTATGAATGGATTCGAATATTGAGAAGGTCTTTGCAGTAGTCCCATCCTCTGAGGAGCAAAAGGTCACCTTCGCTACTCATATGCTTGAGGGTGATGCCGCTTACGGTGGACAGTGTTCAAGACTCCTGGAGACGACCGATGTGGACATTGATTGGGAACTATTCAAGGTCCATTTTTACGAAAAGTACTTTCCAGAGTCAGTTAGAAATGCCAAGGACATTGAATTCATGCAACTTGTCCAGGGGAATATGAATGTGGCCCAAAGACATCGCCAGATTTGAAGAACTCATTAAGTTCTCAAGAATGTACCAAGGAAATCCTGATGAGTACTTGGAAATGCATTAAATACGAGTCGTGGTTGAAGGCGGAACTTAATGTGGCGATTGCACATTTGGAGATTAGGGATTTCTCTACCCTAGTTAACAAATGTCGGATTATTGAAGAAGGTCAGAGAAAACTAAACACCCCAATTTTTACTGTAATTTTTACTGTCATTAGAAATTACTCAATTACCGAATTACCGTAGGTAATTATTACATAAGATTTGAGGCCGAACAATCCTCAATAAAGGAATATAACATTAGAAGAGAGGTTAGGAACGATTCATGCGAGAGTCGCAAATCCCGAATTTCTGTACGTATAAAATGACCAAAATGTCCCTGAAGTTATTTTACTCAGAAAATGAGGATTGTGGGCCCAACATATTCTCAAGGGGATGTTTTGAGAATAATAAGGGATTGTTTGTGTTATGTGTGTTAATAGAGCAGAAGAATCTCAATTTTGAGTTCCGACGCACAAAAAGACCAAAACGCCCCTGCAGCTGTTTTAACTCCGATGTGCATGCCGACTGAGCCCGAACCTCACTAAAATGTTTTAAAATGTGTTTTTAAGCCATGATTAACCATTGGTTAAGCTCGGGTGGCCTTGGGCAGTTTTTAAGTGAAAGTACGATTTTGCCCCTGCTTTGGCACTTTTGCGAATTTCGGGATTTTCGATTCATATACCGAAACCTAAGCAATATTAGGCTCAAATTAAAGCTTATTAAATTCTAAATATTAATCTAGATTCAAAATTATGTATTTAGATTGATTAGAACCCAAAATTGCTCAAAAACACCCAAATTGCTTACTAATTCACTTAAGCCCTTAACCGTAAATTCTCTAAATTACATGAATACCTTGCCTACACCTAAATAATGCATGGAACACACAAATTTCACTTCTTTGGGCTGTAATGCACGAAATTATTGATGCCATTATGCAGCTGAATTATTTCCAAAAGTTGCACTAAAACAAAATGCCAAAATGTCACCATAAGAGACATAATTCCTTAATTTCATACAACTTTGTCTAAAATGATTTTTCCTCCATTATTACTCCTGAAAATTCTGACAACTACCTCCTCATTTTGGCCAATTAGAAGCCTCAAAATCTTCTATAAATAGGCTTGCTTGAGTGGTCTTGGAATGCTTGGTTCATAACTAGTTTTTAGGAGCACCAAAAACTTTCTTTCTTCCTCCTCTTTGGCTGAATTCTTTCTTCAATTTTTCAAAGAGATTTTGTGTCATTTCACTTCAAGAAATCAAGTTCTCTTCCTCTTCTTCAACTCAGATTAGGTAGGGAGTAGTTTCCAAATTTATTTCTATGCTTTGAGGAGTTGTGTTTTTAGCTCAAAATGATGAAATTATGAACTTGCCTTAGCTTTTCATTTTGGTTTTCCTCTTCAATTTTTCTTTAACCAATTCAACCATATGGCCTAGGTGGAACTAAGATGATGGCTTGATGATGAGGACCTTGAGGGTGGGTTGTAAATCCATCACAAGTTAGGCCTCTAAAGCTTGAAAATTCCACTTGATGCAAAACCTTAAAGAATAATGCTTTATGATGCTAAAACAAAGATTTTTAGTTTAGAACTTGAAAGATGTATTTTTTTTTCCTTTTATGTTTTATTTCTTGTTAAGATATGTATTGGGTTGAATTTATAATTCTTTTAAAGTCTTGAAGGAGCTCTAGTAAAGAAACAAAATGAATTTGCATCCATGATTAAGTTTATGCTTTGCATAACCATGTTTACCTTCTATGTCATCACTAAATTTTCAAGAATGAATAAAGGAACTTGCATTTCTCATGTTTAAATTCCAAGCTTGTATTTCATGTTTATGTTTCAAGTCATCACTTAATCTTTCAAGATAATTAAGAGGTTGCATCTCATATTTAATTTATGCTCTCACTATATTTTATAATGGCTAAAAGAATCAACGCATGACATGTTTATTTTATGCCATCACCTAAAGATCCTAGAGCTTAAAGACTTGCCCATGTATCACAAGCAAAGAAATATGATTATTGGAGTTAAAGAATTTATTCTTTAAAAAGTCTTGAGATTGGAGCTTAAAAAGATGTAATAATATTCTCTTCTCCCTCTATGGTCTGTGCGGACTCACCGCTCCGGTTTCTTAATATTCTCTTCTCCTCTCTCGGTCTGTGCGGATTACCGCCGCTCCAGTTTCTTGTATCATGTTTATATTTCAAGTTCTTGCATCATGTTTAATTTTCAAGTCATCACCTTAAATCTTAAAGATAAAGAAATGGAATTGCATATCATGTTTATAATTCCAAGCTATCACCTTATAAAGATAAGATTAAAATAAGGTTGCATAGCATGTTTATAATTCTAAGATGTCACCTAAATCTCTAAAGCTCAAGACTTACTCCTTTTGTCTTAAGTGAGAATTTTAATTGTGAAGATCCTCCCAAATTTGACAAAAGAACTAGTATTTTATATGCACTTAAAATATAATTCTATGTAAGGATTGGATGCTTATTAAGTACTTGATATCATTGAATGATTTCCTGACTTGCATGTTATAGTTGCTGTTGCAAATAATAAG
This sequence comes from Dalbergia cochinchinensis, assembly GCA_031216125.1. Lineage (NCBI taxonomy): Eukaryota > Viridiplantae > Streptophyta > Magnoliopsida > Fabales > Fabaceae > Dalbergia > Dalbergia cochinchinensis. The sequence continues at coordinate 35,690,848 of CM062372.1, forward strand.
AATGCTTATACATGAAATGTTCTTATGTAAAATTCACCTTTGTTGCTAGAAGAAAGTGTATCATTGTAAAAGTGTAATTTGGAAAGGTTCTGGCTAAGGAAAAACTTGGTATTTAAGCGTGTCCATTGTGACCCACCTCTCTTTCCTGGGAATCTCCCATATGCATGATTACAGTTGATATATATTATTCTAGCTTAAGACTATAAATGAGAAAATGTTATGATGTTTATGAATTGTATTATGATATAACATGCAAAGATTTAATGGTGACTTAAACTTATAAGAAAATGATCCTTTGGAACCATCAGACTATAGGTGGTGAAAAGGTGATTTTAGCCCCCTAACCCGTTCTCTCAAAAGGGTAGAGTCGGGACTTTAGCTTATCAAAAGGGATAAGTATATGCTAGTGACGACTAGTAAAGTATGAGCTCATAACCTAAATTACTCCCAAAAAGGTGGAGTATAGGGTGGCCCAAGGAAAATAATGATGATGATAAGATTTTAAGTCACCTAAGGCACTAAAGAAATGAAATATGTGCATTGTGTCCATGTGTAGCTAATATTATATGACGTTCTTTTATGCATGTTATTTTGATAATGATGATGAGGAATATGATGTAATGATAAAGGAAAAGTTCATTGTAAATATGACATGTTAAGAATAAGATGCATTATAAGACGCATGATTAAAAATTGACGAACCTCGGTTAAGTATTTGTCCGAACTTAAAATGAATCTTTGCATGCTCACTATTTTAGAATAATCCCGAGGTTCCTGGGACTTTGATGATGACATCGTAGAAGGAGGTACCTTATCGAGAATTCTTTAGCAAGATTCTCACTCCCTTTCTTTATTTCCGTCATTGTCTCCAGATTCAAATGGCGACATTCGTCTGCTCGTTGATACCCCTACTTGGGAATTCCACTATGATCCGGAGCATCGCTCGTATCATTTTGAAGGAGGTGCGCAGATTCGTGTTTTTATTTACATAGGTCGTCCATTTGCACATCCTGTCCCTAGTTATCGATTTTCTCCTACTTCTCCCTATGGCGATGAAATCGTTTTCGTACATGCACGTCCACTTGATGTAAGGATGTTACGTTCTTATCCCGCTTCATCTGCTGTCCATGGATTTCAGTATGTTCCCGAGACGAGATATTCAAACTGATCCTTCAGAGGACACTCCTACTCATGTATATTTCGAGAGCTCTGCTCCTACTCCCACACGTGTAAGAGAGGGTAGTGAGGAAAGCAGTTGTTCAGCCGAGGTTAGCGAGAAGGCCGTCCATGCGACCCTCACTGGTGCATCTCGTGTCCCTCCCGAGGGAGCTCATCAGTGGATCGGATTTATTCCCCATTTTCGTGACAGTGGCCATAGAAGGTTCTTAGTAGACTTATGTGTGATCATGCACCCTAGTTTTAGGATAACCTTCCCGGCTTATGGAGTTATCTAGTTTAGGGGCATGAATTTCCTTAAGTATATTTTCTTTTATGGGTTTGCGTAAGATAATGATGTATGAACATAACCCCCCTTTGAGTGAGGTTATTGTATGTAAATATATGCTATAATGTGCTTATGGATGTTATATGATGGAGCCTAAGTGATATGATGTGATATATTCTTAAACGTCTTATTATACTCCGCTTACTCGTTCACGTTGTACTCGGCTCACGTTTTCAATTATGTGTTTTAAAAAAAAAAAAAAAAAGGCTCGTAATTTCACTAAGTATTTTCAAATTATGAAGAAAGAACCAAAGCAAGGTGTAAAGTCTAGTCATTAATCAGATTCAACCTAGGTGTATCTGGTTAATTACTAGGGTGTTACAGAAATGATCCTCTAGACTCCCCGAATTAAAGGTTACGAGAGGTGATCCGAATAGGAAGTGATCCTTTGGACTCCCCGAATTAAAGGTTATGAAAGGTGATCCTAATGCCCCCTATCCCGTACCTTAAGAGTCGGGAATTTAACTTATCAAAAGGGATAAGATTACGCTAGTGACGATTAGTGAGGTATGAGCTCATAACCTAGAACTCTCGAGAAAAGAGAGAATATAGGGTGGCCCCCAAGGAAAAGAGAATAAGAAGTTTAAGTCACTTGTAAGAATAATGATCATAATGTTCTTTATATCATATGCATTGTTTTACGAATTTTATGATATTATGATATTGACATGCATCCATGACTAATATATTCCATTCATGACATTAAAATTCATGCTAAAAGATACGGGCCTCGGCTAATAGTATTTAAAACTTAATAAATGAATCTTATATCTATGTTCACCATTTTCATAATTAAACCCGAAGTTCCTGGGGACGATGACGATGACACTTGTGTTAGAGTCGGGAAGCCTTACTGAGATTCTTGTATAAGTTTCTTATCCCTTTTCTTTTCCGTGTCGTCTCCAGACATGAATGATGGTGTAGTTCGTGATTTACCTTAATACTGAACGAAGAGCTAAGGAGATAACTTTCCTTTGGATATTTGCCTTTAGAGTGAATGTATTTCATATATCAGTTTGTATTCTATTGATGGATATATATTAATGTCCTTAAGTTTACAAGACATCACTATACAATTATTGATATGTTATTATTATTTGAGTTATGTTATGCTATGGTTGTATTATGTATTTATCTATTATTTATTTCTAACATCTCTCTTACGCAAGCAAGATAAATGACGCTAGATATTTAGTATGCACGGCTCACATTTTTGCTATTTAAAGTTTAAAAAAAAAATTTACCCATATTTTCACTAAAGTATTTTTCAAGAAGTTTTTGAGTCAAAAACTGAAACAAAAGAGTAATAACTAATACTTAAATTAAATACGTCCTAGGTGTGTTGAGTTAAATATTAGGGTGTTACAGCTTGACTCCGTGATCCACGATCCTCATTGGCGGCAAATTGAAAGTTAGGTCATCCCTTAATTGTACTTACTCTGGTTTTAAAACATGGCTAGGGTCGGACTCGTATTTTCTTAACTGGGAGACGTGAAAGACGTCGTGGAGATTTGAAAGATTAGGGGGTAAAGCTATTTTGTAGGCTACTGACCTGGCCTTTTGAAGAATTTCAAAGGGACCAAGAAATCGGGGGCTCATCTTTTTAACCTTCATGGCTCTTCCTATGCCTATAGTAAAAGTGATTCTAAGGAATACATGTTTTCCTTCATTGAATTCTAACGACTTTCGCCGCCTATCCGCATAACTCTTTTGTCGACTTTGAGCTGTAAGCATCCTATCCCTAATCCTTTTGATTTGCTCCATTGTTTCCCTGACTACATCAGGTCCTATCATGCTTTCTTCCCTAGGTTCATTCCAGCATAAAGAGGATTGACACTTCTGTCCGTACAAGGCTTCATAGGGTGCTATGTCGATACTTGCATGATAACTATTATTATATGCAAATTCGATCAAAGGCAGATATCTATCCCAACTTCCCTTCTAGTCCAAAACACGGGCTCTTAACATGTCTTCCAATGTTTGGATTATTCTTTCAGATTGGCCGTCTGTTTGTGGGTGGTACGTTGTGTTTAGACATAACTTTGAACCAAATGCCTTTTGAAAGGCTTCCCAAAAACGTGACGTAAACCGCGGATCCTTATCCAAGATTATTGTCGATGATACTCCATGTAATCTCACGATCTCTTGGATGTATAACTGTGCCAATTTATCCAATGAGTATGTTACTCTAATCGGCAGAAAGTGGGCCGACTTAGTCAACCAATCCACGATCACCCATATGGCATCATAGCTAGTTTGGGTCCTTGGAAATCCTGTTAGAAAATCCATTGATATACCTTCCTACTTCCACTCGGGAATTGACAGGGGTTGCAACATACCTGAAAGCTTTTGGTGCTCGATTTTCACCTTTTGGCAAACCAAGCACTTACTAACCCAGGTGACCACATCCTTCTTTAATCCAGGCCACCAAAACATCTTCTGTAGTCCTGATACATCTTGGTGATACCAGGATGAATGGTGAAATGGCTCTTCTGAGCCTCTTCCAAATTCTTCTCTTGGAGGTCACCATCCTATGGCACACAGATTCGCCCTTCAAACCTCCATAAACCATCAAAACCTTGCTCGAAACCTTTCAACTTGTCCACCTTTACATCCTCTAGGGTCTCCTTAAACTCCTCATATTCTCGTTGTGCTCGGGCGATTCTTTGCTTGAAATCACTTGTCACACTAAGGTGACACATCTTCATGCCATTGTTGGTCAATGCCATCCCCAGATTCATATCCCTAAACTTTTCTATCAGCTCAACTTCTTTTACCATCATGTGAGATAGATGTAATGATTTTCGGCTTAAGGCATTGGCGACTGCATTAGCCTTGTCGGGATGGTAACTTAAGCTAAAATCGTAGTCTTTCAGAAACACCATCCATCTCCTCTACCTCATGTTCAACTTCTTTTGATCAAAGAGGTACTTAAGACTCTTATGATCAGAGAAAACTTTAAACCTTACACCATGTAAATGGTGCCTCTACATCTTCAAAGCAAACACTATGGCTACTAATTCCAGGTCATAGGTAGGGTAGTTTACCTCGTAATGCTTGAGTTGTCTAGACGCATAGGCTACTACATGCCTATTTTGCATCAACATACAGCCTAAACCTCTGCCTGAGGCATCGCAATGTACCTCGAAGGGTATACTGGGATCTGGTAAAACTAAAACTGGGGTCATGGTCAACTTTTCCTTCAGCTCTTGGAAGCTCTTTTCATACTCGGGATTCCATACAAAGGGGGCGTTCTTCCTAGTGAGCTTGGTTAAGGGTAGGACGATATGGGAAAATCCTTTTATAAACCTACGGTAGTAGCCTACTAAACCCAAGAAACTCCGTATTTCCATTATGGTAGTCGGTCTATCCCAATTCATCACTGCCTCAACCTTGCTGGGATCAATAGCTATGCCTCCCTTAGACACTACATGCCCTAGAAACTTCACCTCCTCTAGCCAAAATTCACATTTAGAGAGCTTGGCATATAGCTTCTTCTCCTTCAAAATCTTTAAAACTAGCCTTAGATGATGCACATGCTTCTTATGGGTCTTCGAATAGATGAGTATATCATCTATGAAAACAACCACGAACCGATCTAAATAGGGTCTAAAGATCCTATTCATATAATTCATAAACACTACAGGAGCATTCGTTAGCCCAAAAGACATCACAGTGAACTCAAAGTGTCCATGCCGAGTTCTAAAGGCAGTTTTAGGTATGTCCTGGTCTCTTACCCTAATATGGTGGTATCCCGACCTTAAATCAATCTTAGAAAATACCACCGCTCCATTCAACTGGTCTATAAGATCATCAATCCTAGGCAAAGGATACTTGTTTTTCACTATTACTCAATTCAACTGCCTATAGTTTATGTATAACCTCATACTTCCATCTTTCTTTTTCATGAATAAGATAGGGGCTCCCCAAGTTAAAGTGTAGGGTCTTATGAAACTCTTCTCTAAAAGCTCTTCTGTCTATGTTTTCAACTTGGTCAATTCTAAGGGCGATATCCGATAAGGGGCTATAGACATAGGTCCTGCTCCAGGAACCAACTCGATGGAAAACTCTACTTCTCTTAAGGAGGAAACTCGAGTATCTCATCTAGAAATACCTCAGGATAGTCTCTTACTATAGGTATGGCATTAATGTTTTGCTCAAAGTCTACCTCACTAGCGGCTAGGAGAACATATCCCTTAGTTTCCTTCCCACTACAGTTGACCTTTACGGCATTTAGGTAAAGTTTCAAGGTTTAACTAGTTTCACTAGGGGGAGAATGAAAAATAACGGTTTTGGTATCACAATCTAACATCACACAATTGGCGTAAAGCCAATCCATGCCAAGAATTATGCCTATGTTTTTCGTGGGTGAACAAATAAAATCTATGATGAAGGATCTATTCTCTACAGTGAAATGGCAATTTAAACAACAGTTACAGGTATTTACAAGACGATTAGTGGGGGTAGCAACAATTAGGTCAAAAGGGAGTTTAGAAACTTTCAAATTCAAAGACTCGACACTAGCATGTGAAATGAATAAATGGGTTGCACCAAAGTCATATAGTACAGTTAAAGTTCTACCGTTTACTTCGCACTTACCGTTTATGATGTCGTTGGACTTCTCCGCGTCTTCCGCACTGAGGTTGAAGACCTTCCCTTGGTGCTGTGGCCTGGGGTTCTGGTTTGATGGCCTCCCGTTTGTGCAATCCTTGGGGTAATGGCCGTGGTTCTCACACTTGAAGTAGATTCCCTGCTTAGCCAAGCAGGGGCGATTACCATGATTCTTTCTGCACTTAGGGTACTTTACAATCGGTGGGGGTCTGGTCAAGGCAGTAGGAACTCCTTGAGGTTCCTTGTTCTTGGCCCTGCTGGACCTTCCTTGCTGATGGTTGTAGTTGTTCCGAGGACCTCCTGGTCCTCCTTGTTGGTTGTTGTTGTTGTTTCTATTGCCATTGTACTTGAAAGGTGGCCTTTGGTGTTGCTTGGATTATTGATGAAAGGGTGCTCCTTATTGTTGCTGTTGTTGCTATAGCTTGAACCGGTTAGTGTGATATGGGTTGTAGTGATTCCTTGACCGATTTTGATGTTGTGGCTTGAACTTTGGGGCATGTGGTCCTAACCCCTTGGCACGTTCCGCTCTCGCAGTGCTGAGTTTTCCTTATCCTTCCTCCAATATGCGGCACTTGTTGACTAGGGTGGGAAAATCCCTAATCTCCATGTGCGCTACCACATAGTTTAGCTCAACCTTCAACCTGGCCTCATACTTCACACATTTCCACACCTCATCAGGGTTCCTTTGGAACATTCATGAGAACTTGATCAATTCTTCGAACCTTGCCGTGTACTAGGCGACAGTTTACCCTCCCCAGGTTAGTTGTATGAACTCTATATCCCTTACGTTCCTCACTGACTCGGGAAAGTACTTCTCATAGAAGTACATCTTGAACAGCTCCCAGTCGATAGCAGTACCGGAAGCTTCCAACAGTCTTCGAGTACCTGTCGACCAGAACTCGGCATCATATTCCATCATGTAGGCAGCAAATGTGACCTTCTGCTCTTCCGAACAGGCGACCACAGAATAAATCTTCTCCAGATTCTTTTTCCATTCATCGGCCTTGTTGGGATCCATGGCCCCTCTGAAGATTGGGGGGTTTGCCTTACGAAACTCACCAAACCTAGCTTGCTCGATCCTTTCAGCTGTAGGGGGAGCACGTGCAGCATCTCCTTGTTGGTTCATTCAGTTAAACATGCGCTCCATTGCCCTTGCCATATCCTGAACAGCTGTGGTAGTCGCGTTCTCTTGGTTCCCCTCGGTTGGGGCCCTAGTCTGTCGTCTGGGTGCCATTGGTTCCTAAACACATAAGACAACAAACACTGAGTTGATCAGGCTCAATATTCCATGCAAAATGAGCTAGTCATCATGGCACACACAAACAAACAGGGCTCATGCATATCTATCCTATAGCTTATCTCTATCAAGCGCTACACATGACATGACTACCGTATTATGCTTATGAAGCATAGTCAGTCCAATCTTTAGGCTCTGTAAGAACTGAACTGCTCTGATACCAAAATGTGACATCCTAATTTTTAACCCAATACTCCTAGAACGTATTTAGATAAACCATTATTCTATTACTCTTTTAGTCTCATTTTTTATACCTTTCTTTAAAATACTTAGCGGAAAATATGGATAAATTTTTTTTTGAAACATAAATACAAAGTGAGAGCCGCGCATATCGTAAGCGAGGGTTGTCATAAAACATAACTCATACAAAAGAAAGGGAAAGATAAGAGCATCAAATAACTTCATAACATTGGACAACCATATACACACCACAATAATATTATATTAATATAATAACTACCCACCTACGGGAGGCAGGATAAGTGTACTACATCACAAATGCAAATACAACTAAAATGAGAATACAAAGGAAATACAAAGGGAAAACATAAAGGAAGTCACCTCCTACCCATGTGCACCTAAAATGGATAACCTCTAGAACAAAAGAAGGTTATCCTAAACTAGTAGTGGTGTGTGCACCACTAATCCTCCAAGAAACCTACTGCTGGTAGTCCAGATATGGTGGAACATAGCCGATCCATGGACGAAGTTCGTCGGGAGTGGGCATACGAGATGCCTGAGCATGGGCACCATGTCGGGGTCGCATAGCTGGCCTTCGTGCCAACCTCGATTGTGTAGCTGTCTCCTCACTACCTTCCACCCTCTAAGGGGGAGTGGGGGTAGAACTCTTAGAATATATAGGGGTAGGCGGATCCTCCAATGGGTCAATCTCCAAATGCCTGGAGCAGGAAACATAGTCAGGGATGTCACAAATGGCAAATGCAGTGGTATACGTGTGGAGTATCCTCTCATTGTGCATCCGCGCACAGTCGAAGACCATGTTGTCACCAAAAGGGGAAGTCAGAGAAAAGCGATAACTATGAACAGGGTGTGCAAAAGGTCGCCCCAAAAACATGAAAACTCAAACGGTGCAGCTCCCCTCAAAATGATAGGACCGGTGCTTTGGATCATAGTGAACCTACCGCACCAGGGTGTCGATGAAAACCACGAATGTCGCCATCCAAATCTGAATATGCGACGGAAAGAAAAAGGAGTAAGAATCTTACTAAAGAATCTCAGTAGGGAGTCTCCTATACCTTGGGTTTAATATAAAAAGGTGTGATGCATATATTGCAATGATCTTTTCATGCCCTTGACATAATAAAGAGGACTTTTCCGTGCCCTAATGAGGACCTTTCCGTGCCCTAATGGAAACTTTTCTGTGCCCTTTTTACACTAAAGGGGACTTTTTCGTGCCCTAATGGGGACCTTTTTGTGCCCATTTCATATTAAAGGGGACTTTGTTGTGCCCTTTTTACATTAAAGGGGACTTCATTTTTCACTTAGCACATACATTATCCTCAAGTTCACATATACATGCATCACATTTCTATATACATGAACATAATTCTTTGATCTCATAATACTTCAAACCTATATATATCATTCACTCATTCCTCATAACATAATCTTGGAAGTCCATGACATGCATTCATACACATCAAACTTGAACCAAATGTCGTTAGGTCACTAATTCAAGGCATTATCACAATTTCAGCACTTTGGCAGATTTTTCACTCAAGTAACATAATTTATTTTTCATACCAAATAACCAATTCAAAGGCTATAAAATTCTCAATGACACCTCAATGTGTCCACAAGGTTCCATAAAAATTTCATAGTGAAAAGAGTTCTCTAACTATGTTAACAAAATTATACAATATCACAGCTTCAGTTCCCACAATCTAGGCAGCATAGTTACAATCTCGGTTCATGAATTTTTAAACATAGAAAAAGTTCCTAGAAAGACTCCAAAATTTTATTAGAGACACCATAACATGTTAGCCACATCCCATAAAATTTTTAGCTGAGTCCAGGATCTCTAAATAGGTCAGAAAATTCGAACAAATTCCCTGCTTGCTTCAAACCGGGATTTTCCAGCAACAATGTTCAAACAACATGATTTTTTTCAAGCAGAGAAAGTCCTTAACATGACCCAAGAAAAATCATGGAGTTGCCTTAGGATGTTAACTTCAACATATAATTTTTCCAAATCATAAGAGTATCCACAAGTACCCCAGAAAAAAAAAATCCAGCAACCTAGTCAAAACTTCTTTTGACAAAAATTATTTTCTAACATCATCCAAACACTCCATCAAATTAAACACATCAATATATATATTTCATCAACCTATGTAACCAGAATTTCTAGCCAAGCCAATCAGAAAAATTAGAAACAAATTTTGGAAGAAAAGAGAACAAATAAAACCCTACTTTAAAAGCTTTTGAGTCCTTTGCTCCAAGGATACTCTACTTGACTTCTCTTGAACTTAAGTGTAACATCCTAATTTTTTAACCCAATACTCTAGAACATATTTAGGTTAATCATTAGTCTGTTACTTCATAGTTCTCATTTAACTTTGAATTACTTAGCGGAAAATACGGGTAATTTTTTTTTGAGTGCCGCGTGATGCGATATAACTTGCGACGGACAAAACATACATCTCATAACATCATAGCATAAAGCATATAAGGGCACATCATGAGAGACACTGAATAACATCTCATATATAATTATAATTTGCCCACTTATAAGCGTGGGACTTGGTTTAGTACATGGAAATACATGAAAGAAAATACAACATAAACATAAACATAATCTACTCCCCTACCCGAGTGCACCTAATAGGATAACCTCTAAACAAAAGAAGGTTTATCCCTATCTGTGTGGTGTGTGCTCTAACTCGGGCCATCCTCGACCTCCTACTGGCGACCATCTCGTGATCGAGGCAGATATCCGGGAAACTGAGCGAGCTCCTCGGGTGTGAAAAGGCGGAGTGGGGATCGAATATGACTCCCAGGGTATGGCCGCATCTCCGGTCGTCGTGCACGCCTCGGCCGAGTCACGGTGGGCTCGCTATCCTCTCCGAAGTCCATAGGTATGGTGGGGGAAGATCCCTCGGAGGGTACCTGGGTGGCCGAATCTCGGAAGGATCCATCTCCCGAGAAGGACGATGGGCAACGGGCCACATACTGGGGGTAGTCTCGAACGGCGGATGCGGAAGGTGGAGTACGGCGTAGCCTCTCCTCTCGGGGACGTGCGCGCTCGAACACTAGGTCATCGCCAAAAGGTGAGACGGGGGAGAAACGATGGGAATGTACAGGGGGAGTGAAGGGTCGACCCATGAACATGAATACTCTAACTGTGCATCGACCCACAAAATGGAATGACCCGTGGTCCGGGTCATGGTGCACCTCCCATGTCGGCGTGTCCACGAACACTACGAACGTCGCCATCTGAAGACGTGACGGAAAGAAAGAAATAGAGGGAGTGAGAATCTTACTAAAGAATCTCAGTAGGGCCTCCTACTACCTAGGTGTCATCATCTACGTCCTCAGGAACCTTGGGTTTAATTATACGAAATGTCTGAACATGCATTTAGTTCATTTTAAACTTCAAAATATACGTTAGCCAAGGTCCATTCATTTTAAGATGATCTTAATGTTATGAATGCAACATAATAGAAAATGTATGCATGGCACTACCTAATGCACATACATAAAACATAACATCAAGCATCATCGTCATTGGTGGCATAAAGTGGCAATAGTAACATTCATATGGGACAAAACTGAGTGACATAATCATAATCATGAACTTCTCTTCCTCATGGGCCACCCTAAAGACAATCGAACTGGGGGTGCTCGGCCGAACCGGTGTCACCCAGAACGTGTCATACATCTAGGTTATGAGCTCATACCTTAACTAGTCGTCACTAGTTCTTACTTACCACTTAACGATAAGCGTATCATAAATCCCGACTATCTGAGTACGGGTTAGGGGGCAAAACTCTTAGGGGTGCTCGGCCAAACCGGTGTCACCTAAGAGTATAAAATGGTACCGATGTCACATGAGTTCTATGGAGGTGCTCGGCCGAACCGGTGTCATCCTAGAACCCATCTTAGTACCTTAATTTTCAAAATCTCTTTAAGTCCCCAAATTTGTCGGAAATTCAGTGACCAAAACGGTCATTACAATCGAATTTCCTTCCAAATTTGCTTTATGCCACATTAACATATAATCTCATAAGTTCCTCATATGAATAACATCATCATCATTAGCATACTTCATGCATCATCATAAATCATCCAAACGCTTACCCTTACGGTAGCTTATGCTTTGACGCTTACGGGTCTTAATCTTGAGATATAGTTCTCTACATCCGTCGTTCATATTTTAAGCACCTAAGGCTCATAATTAAACATCATTCGTAATCCTCTCATTTTACTTTTGAATCTGAATAGCATAGGGTGGAAATCCTAATCGTGAATACGGGATTCTAGAACTTACGCTTTAGTCCCTTTCTTGGTTCCGTTTTTTGAAGCGCTATGGATTAAATCTAAATCAATTATGAGGCATTCCTATGTTTAAGGACTAATTATTAATCATGTTTATCATGTTGTAAGGGTGCTGGACAGAATTCAGAGAATTGAATGTTCTAAGAGTTCTACATTTGCATTTTTACGTTTTTTTCTAGTTACTAGTTTCCCCATAGGTGCTAGAATTCAATTCTAACTCAAATGATACCAAGTTTTTCATGTCTAAACATTCTAAATCTGATTATGTCCCCATTAAAATAGTTTGGATTAGTTCCATAAACAAATGGGTCAAAACTATGTTAAATTCTAGCTTTACGGTATTTCTAGTTAGCTAGTTTCTTACCTATCATGCATAGGATCGCTTCTACATCATCATATGATATTTTCACACATTCCAACACATTAAAACATCATCATACAGCATCACATTCATCACATCAGAACCGAAAACATCTTGCCTCAATAAGAGAATTAAATTGACATTTCTAGGTACATAAGTTAACTAGTTTCTCTCGGAATCAATCTAGAACTTCTAAAACTCTTTGCAAAACATTTTAATTCATCAAGAGGCTAAGTGAAGCCTTAGGTCACTGACCAAAACATATTCCATCCCCTAAAAGAGATTGGAATCACAACTTATAATGACATAACCTTATAAAGAATTGTAAAACTTTAAGGAGCACTTAAAACATAGGCTATTGGTCCTAGTAGCTAGATGAAAACTCATTGCAAGTCCATCATCACTACTTGGCCGAAATTATGCATTCAAGGAATACATTCACATTTAACTTTATCTTGGAATGAAATGGGCAAGTCTTTGAGCTCTAGGTTCTTAAATTACGACATAAACTAAACGTGCTCATGCTCTTCATTTTTAATCTTGCTTTCAAGGTAAAGTGATGACTTGAAATTAAATATGCAAGGCATAATTTAAACGTGCAAGCTTGAAAGTAAATATGCGAAGCATAATCTTAAACGTGCAAGCTTGAAAGTAAATATGCAAGATTCAATTCTTTATTTTAGTGCTCTTGGCCCAACAACAATCGACTTTAAGGCCGAAATAGATAGGCATTCGAGAGATGAATTAGGTGATAATGCAAGTTCAATTCTTTATTTTAGTGCTCTAGGCCCAACAACAATCGACTTTAAGGCCGAAATAGAAAGGCTTCGAGAATTAAATTAAGTGAAGATGCAAGTTCCATTTTAATCTTTATGTTCTTAGGTGATAGCTTGAAAATAAAGATGCATAGCAAGAATGTAAATATGAATGCAAGCATAAAATAAATTATGCAAGTTCATTTTATCTTTCTAGAGCTCTTAACAAGACTTTAAAGGAATTTAAAACTTAACCCAAACTCATTCAAACAAGGTAAAGTCAAGCTTGGAGTTCTTAGAACTCAACATAATATCTTTGGGAATCAAGCTATGAAACTTAGAAAATCTCAAGGAAATGGCCGAAATCTCCAAGAAGAGAAAAGTGCATTTTAAAACTCTAGAGCTCATGACCTTGATGATATATTAACACCAACATCATGAGTCCTCATCATTGAGTTCATAGAGCCATTTTAAAACACCATCAAAGTTAAAGTTCTCAAAAGTTCAAGAAAGGAAAATCTAGAAACACTTTTGCTCAAGAACAAAAATCAAGCTCTAGAGTTTGTTTCAAGTGATGAACATCATCATGAAACTCTCATCATCAAGCTCTCATTCCTTTGTTCTCCAAGGCCCATGGCCGAAAATGAAAAGGTAAAGGAAAGAAAAAGAAGTTCTATAAAGAATCAAGAGAAACTATGAACATTAAGCTTAGAACAAGAACTTTAAAGAAAGAATACATGAAAGAAAATCCCCACTTGGTGTGATGAACTTGAAGATGGAAGAAGAAGATGAAGAAGATGAAGAACTTGAAGAACTCCAAGAACTTGAAGAACACAAAAACTTTGAGAGAAAAAGAAAAGCTTTGAGTGCTCCTAAACTTAGCAAATGATCTAAAAGTGGTGCAAGCTCCTCAAGGCCATCTATTTATAGAGAAATGAAGCAAATGGAGGGTGTGAAGGCTGAAGGTGTTTTCGGCCAAGAGGTGCAGAATTGGAGGGTTCCATGTGTTCCATGAGGTGAGATAATGTGTTCTTGAGGTATGGTGAGGTATGGCTTAAGGTATGGTGAGGTATGGTTCAAGGTATGGCCTCAAGCATGGTTCTTTGAGTGAGGAAACAATTAAACATGTGGCCAATGGGGATGAGGTCTGGCCGAAACTTCATCATGCATGGGGAGGATTAGTTTGCATTTTAATTGTGGTTTAGAGTTGTGTTTAGGTGTATCTTTGATTATGCTTAAGATTAGGAATTTGTAAGAAAGTGTTTAGGTAAGGGAAATGGGTAATTAAGGTGGTCTAGACATAATTAAGGAGTGGTCTTGCACCATTAGAGAGTTAAATCCTCAATTTAGAGTCTAAACAACTCTAGACACATTTCCTTGATTTAAGGAATTGGAGAGAGAAAACACTATTCAAGATTCCAAGACTAGGAATCTTGAGTTCTAAAAAGGGATTTAAGTTTAATCTAAGCAATTTTAGGTTCTAATTAACTTTAATAAATTATTTTGACTCTAGATTAATTATGGAAATAAATTAATCTTCGTTTAGAGCCTAATATTGCTTAGGTTTGCTTAATTACGTCATTAAGCTCAAAAATACTATTCTAGGGGCAAAATCATAATTTTGCACTAAAACTGCCCGGGACCACCGGGACTTGAACAGAGACCTCTAGACACATGAAAACATGTTTTTGAACCTCTGGGGGAAGTTCCGGGCTCAAACGGCACCTTTACCCGCGTAAAACGCTATAGGGGTATTTTGGTCATTTTGACCCGAAACTGCGGAAAACGAAATTTTCGCTTCCGAAAGCATTCAAAGGCCATTCAATCCCCTTCAAACATTGAGTTGACCCTTCGAGGATGACCGAGTTGGTTACCCTCGAGTTCGGGTCAGGAAATGACCTCAGGGGCATTTTGGTCATTTCCCTCGGACAGAAAAATCGGGGTGTTACATTAAGAACTTCTAATCACACACCAAACCTCCCTTAGGCAGTGAGGGAGTGAGGAACCAAGGTGAAAATTGATGGGGAATTAAAATTTTGATCGGTTAGAATTGCAGTTTAAGGTGTAGAACAACTTTGATGAAGGAAGACTTTGATTTTGGTGACTCTAGGCTAACATATATGGAAGTTGAAACCAAAATGGAGCTCTTGGCTATGGAGGAAAGTGAGCTACTATGTTTAGCCGAGAATGGAGCTTCTTAAAGAAGCCAAATGTTAAGATTATCACATATTTAATGAATGAATATAATATATTATATTTAGATAATTACTAATCAAATAAAGTAAAATGAATGGTTATGATTCAATCTTGTAATTCAAGATTGAATCTTAGCCATTCATTTGATTTAAAGGGATATATTCATTTGTTTTGTAGAGATCCAATTAGTTTTTGGTGTTAGAATTCGCACATCGAAATTTCACCGAACGGGTAAAACAGTGTACCTAGGAAATCAAACATTACTCAATATTTAATTCTAAGTATAAAATTTTCATTTCTAACTATTTCTAACCTTATTTCCATGTTTTTCCAATTTTGGGCACCTCCAGGTCCTAAATCTGGGGTTTTGGCTGTCCTGGTGAGCCTGCGGGGCCCACAAAATACTATTCATATATATATTTTACAAATACATTGAATCGTCCTCATCATTATTGAAATTGTCAGATTTTTGAAATTATGATTAATAAAACTCGAATTAATTTTTTAAATAATTTTTAGGGTGTTATATCCAAGGATTGCAAATCATTCTGATAATCGATTACATAACCCCTATAATCGATTACCAGTAACCCCAAAATAAGAAAAAATCAAGTTTTGACATTCCTCAAATCATTCTTTCATTCTAAACTATTTTTAAACACCATTCTAACATTTTAAAATCAAACACACACATTTCCATCCCTTGAGTTCTTTAATCTTTCAAAGCTCTACCTCATAAAAACCAAGATTCATCATCAACAAGGCCATTTCAAAATCTCCAACTTTTTATGGTCAAAACATCCATTTTAGATGAAAAGAAGCAAGACACAAGTTATTGAAAACCTTCAAGGTAATAATGCACCAAAATTCAAAGCTTTATTTCTTTGAAAGACAACATATTTGTAGAGACAAATGCCCATGGAACCAAAATTCCTATGTAAGTTGAAAGGGATAAGTCTTAAGCTCTAGATTATTTAGGTGATAGCATAAACTTAAACGTGCAAATGCAAGTCTCATTTTAATCTTGATATTATAAGATGATGGCAATGGAAATATAAATATGATATGCAAGGGTTGAATATAAATATGAGAATGCAAGCTCATTTCTTATCTTTAAAGTTTAGGTGATGACTTGAAATATAAATATACTAAACAAGAAATATAAACATGAGATGCAAGTTCATTTTCTTATCTTCAAGATTTAGGTGATAACTTGGAAATAAATATGATATGCAAGGCTCAAATATAAATATGAAATGCAAAGACTTGAAATATAATATGAATGCATTTCCATTTGTTATTTCTTTAAGTCCTAGGCTCTAGACTCCTATTTAGAGCAACAACTCTAAAACACCGATCAATCTCATAAAATGGACATGAGCTTTAGAGCCTCTCATCATCATGGTTCCAAGAACCTTGTTTCCTTAAACTCACCATCAAGCTCAAAGCAAAAACCATCAAAGAAAACCAAATAATATCTTCATTTGTTAAGAACTCCTAAAATGAAATCTTAAGCTGTAGAGGTCAAACAAATGATAGTTTTGCAACTAATATCAAGGATTCTTATCATCAAACCATGAATTTTGAATAATAAAGCCATCAAGGTTGAAAAGAAAAGAAAAAAAAGGAAAGCATAAAAATCGAAAAGGAAGAAGAAAAGGAAAAAACCAATATTTCAACATTCCAATCCAAAGATGATACAAAAGAAAAGAATAGAAACTTTAAAACAACTCCCTACCAAAGATATTTTTCTTGTTGAAAGAAAAAGAGCTTGATCTTGAAAAGGGATAAGAAGAAAAATTTTTCCTTGGGGCCAAGATGATTTCGGCCAAAGAGGAAAAAGAGAACGAAGGAAGATGTGTCTTGAGTTTTGGTTTTGGAAATGGAAAGGTTAAGTGATTTAGGGAAGGTCTATGGTGGTTGTGTGGTGGTTTATGGCTGAGATGTGGTGGTTGATAGTGGTTTCTTTGAAGAATGAAAAAGGAGAAGAAGAAGAACTCTTAAGAACAAAGAGAGAAAACTAGAGTTGCAAGAATAATCAAATGTTCTTGCAAGCTTCCATGAGTGAGTATTTATAGAAAATGAAATATGAGAAGATGAGGGGGAGGGAAAGGCCACGGCAATCACAAAGGAAAAGGAAGAGAAAAATCTCTCATTCAAGTATATCATGTCATGGCATGGTATAGGAATAGCTAGGTATGGTTTTGGGTATGGCTAGGCATCGATTTCTTTGATTGTGTAAGTAAACAAAATAAAATGTGACAAGATGAATGGAGGAGGGTGGCTACCGGTTTCATGAAAGGAAAATGGGGAGGAAATGTTTCTTGTTAATGTAGATTAGGAGTGTATTTAGGAGTATCTTTGATTAAGAGTTTGTAGTCAAGTATTTAGGTAAGAAAGTAAGTGATTAAGGCCACTTAAGAC
Source organism: Dalbergia cochinchinensis (assembly GCA_031216125.1). Classification (NCBI taxonomy): domain Eukaryota; kingdom Viridiplantae; phylum Streptophyta; class Magnoliopsida; order Fabales; family Fabaceae; genus Dalbergia; species Dalbergia cochinchinensis. The sequence goes on from CM062372.1 coordinate 35,708,514, forward strand.
ATGATAAAGTCTTGAATTAAGAAAAGAATTTTGAGTTTCTTTAAGCAATCTTAGGCCTTAATTAACCTCAATTAATTATTTTGACTCTAGATTAATTATTAAAATTACTTAATCTTTAATTAGAGCTTAATATTTCTTAGGTTTCGTTAATCATGCAATTAAGCTCATTACGCCCTTAACTAGGGGCAAAACGGTAATTTTTCATAAAAACTTTCCGGGACCACCCGATCTTAGATAGACATTAGGCATCCCTTAAAAATAACATTTCAAACCCCTGGGAAAGACCCGCATCCACTTAGCAGTTAATCTCGCGTTAAATTATCAAAGGGGTATTTTGGTAATTTTACCCACAGAAACCCAAAAATAAGATTCTTCTGCTCTATTAACACACATAACACATATATTCCCCATTCAATATCAAAACAACCCTTTGAGGATGGCTGAGGCTGACTATCCTCATTCTCCCAGTAAAAATGACCTCTGAGGCATTTTGGTCATTTGTACATGGGAAAAATCGGGGCATTACGATCCATGCTCCTAACAAAGGTCTTAGATGCTCCTCTTAAATAGATTGGTTCACAACCCTTAGTTTTTCAACAGAAAAGGTCTCCAGATGTCTCACTAGTTCCCCAAGATATCATCCGGGTGAAATCACTACAGCATTGCTGAACTCAAATGCAAGACAAGTTTTTACAATCATTCAGTTCTCCTTGTTTCCTCATTTAGGTAGCACCCACCTATTGTTTGGGTTGGACTGTATATTACTCTTTTGTTTGTTAACAAAAAGAAGAGTAAAATTTCCCCGATTAATTTTTAATCATATGCTGAGTGTTATCTCTCCTGAGAAAAAGAAAGCCGTTGCTGTTCCTTATGGGATTCTGCTGACCAAAATCTTTGAATATATGCATTACCCTCTTGCCAATGAGTGATATGAGTTTTTGGAGGTACAGAGTACACCTTCAACACTTTCAGAACCCTAAGGAGACTAACTGGTGCTGCTTCCTCTAGTGTCAGAAGACGGAGTTTAAAAGTTAGAGATGCAGTGGTTGAAAAAGTAGCCATAGAAGCTAAAGGCAGAAAAGGCAAAAAAAAAAAAAATCATTCTTGAAGATAGTTCAGATGATAGCAAGGGGCCTGAGATCATAATCAGATATGGGGGTTCACCCTTTGAGGATGGTCGTGTCTCGAAGGCATGAAGCATTGCTCCTAGAGATACTTCGTGAAGTAAGGTGTCAGAGTTGATTATGGTGCTACTGGTTTCCAGCATACTCCTTTCTTTTTGTTAATGACAAAAGGAGGAGAAGAATATTGAAGAAAATACTTTTATGTTGAGAAATTCAAGGGGAGTTTGAATTGAGGAGGAGCATATTCAGAGATTTCTTTTAGCATACTATTTATGAACATTTTATGATTTCTTTCTTTGTTTTTGCTCTGATACCTTCTTAACCGTGATCTATACATATTAGTTTCTATTGCTTATATATGCACTTTGATTAAAAATTATGCATGGTCAATCTATTTTGGTCTCAATTCATGCGCTTTCTTGAAAAGGATGGTTTGTCAAAGATGTGCTGAAAACAGATCTAATTAAGACAATATATCACAAGTATTACTTGTCATGTTTAGCACAAAGATCTTTAGAAAGTTTTTCTTCTTGATCGAAAATCAAGTTCACTATATATTCATGGCTTAAACATGTTCTTGTTAACATACTCTCTGATACCCTTCAAAAGGTACGTAAAGCCTGACCTAAGCTTTAAGTTAAAACAACAATAGCTATGATTCAAGTCACTTAAGGCCAAAAATGTTTGTTTTTATTCACATCATGCCTTAAGAAAAAGGACTTCTTGAAAATCACTTTCAGTGATTGAATTGAAAGAATATGATATATCATGCTTATACTTCAAAATATTTTCTTCAAATTGGTTTATCATCATAGGAAAAAGGGAGATTGTTAGCTCCAGAACCCTATCGCTTATTTGTTTTGAATGATAACAAAGCCAATTTAAAGAAAAATACTCTGAAGAATGTCTAATGTCTTCCTAGAGTTTCTTAACAAAGTATAACAAGTATTGTTGGATTGCATAAAATGCACTTGAAACGAGAATAATTTCACTTTGAATGTGCAAACATGATTTATTTTGTAACACCCTGATTTTTCTGTCTGAGGGAAATGACCAAAATGCCCCTGAGGTCATTTCCTGACCCAAACTCGAGGGTAACCAACTCGGTCGTCCACGAAGGGTCAACTCAATGTTTGAAGGGGATTGAATGGCTTTTGAATGCTTCCGGAAGCGAAAATCTCATTTTCCGCAGTTTCGGGTCAAAATGACCAAAATACTCCTATAGCGTTTCTGTGGGTAAAGGTGCCGTTTGAGCCCGAAACTTTCCCCAGAAGTTTAAAAACATGTTTTCATGTGTCTAGAGGTCTCTGTTCAAGTCCCGGTGGTCCCGGGCAGTTTTAGTGCAAAATTACAATTTTGCCCCTAGAATAGTGTTTTTGAGCTTAATGATGTAATTAAGCAAACCTAAGCACTATTAGGCTCTAAATGAAGATTAATTAATTTCCCTAATTAATCTAGGGTCAAAATAATTTATTAAAGCTGATTAGAACCTAAAATTGCTTAGATTAAACTTAAATCCCTTTTTAGAACTCAAGATTTCTAGTCTTGGAATCTTGAATAGTATTTTCTCTCTCCAATTCCTTAAATCAAGGAAGTGTGTCTAGAGTTGTTTAGACTCTAAATTGAGGATCTAACTCACTAATGGTGCAAGACCACTCCTTAATTATGTCTAGACCACCCTAATTATCCATTTTCCCTTACCTAAACACTTTCTTACAAATTCCTAATCTTAAGCATAATCAAAGATACACCTAAACACAACTGTAAACCACAATTAAAATGCAAGAAATCCTCCCCCCATGGCTGATGCATATTCGGCCATCTCTCTCCTTTTACCACACATGTTGAATTGCTTCTCACTCAAAGAACCATGCTTGAGGCCATACCTTGAACCATACCTCACCATACTTTGAACCATACCTCACCATGCCTCAAGACCACATTATCTCACCTCATGGAACTCATGGGATGCCCTCCAATCTGCAATGGCCAAAGCCTCCTCCTCCATGTGCACCCTTCATTTGTTTCATTTCTCTATAAATAGAATGCCTTGAGGAGCTTGCACAACTTTTAGATCATTTGCTAAGTTTAGGAACACTCAAAGCTTTTCTTTTTCTCTCAAAGCTCTTGTGTTCTTCAAGTTCTTGGAGCTCTCCATCTTCTTCATCATCTTCATCTTCTTCTTCCATCTTCAAGTTCATCACACCAAGTAGGGATTTCCTTTCATGTATTCTCTTCTTTAAAGTTCTTGTTCTACCTTTATGTTCATAGTTTCTCTTGATTCTTTTTAGAACTTCTTTTCCTTTCCTTGTTCTTTCTCATTTTTGGCCATGGGCCTTGAAGTTCAAAGAAATGAGAGCTTGATGATGAGAGTTTCATGATGATGTTCATCACTTGAAACAAACTCTAGAGCTTGATCTTTGTTCTTGAGCAAAAATGTTTCTAGTTCTTCCTTTCTTGAACTCTTGAGAACTTTAGTTTTGATGGTGATTTAAAATGGTTCTAAGAACTCAATGATGAGGTCTCATGATGTTGGTGTTAATATATCATCAAGATCATGGACTCTAGAATTTCAAAATGTTCTTTTGTTCCTTGAAATTTCGGCCATTTCCTTTTTTTTTACATACAAAATGTTTTGATTTCTAAAAATGTTATGTTGAGTTCTAAGAACTCTAGACTTTACTTTATCTTGATTTGATGAGTTTGGGTTGAGGTTTAAGTTCCTTCAAAGTCTTGTTAAGAGCTCTAGAGAGATAAAATGAACTTGCATAATTTATCTTATGCTTGCACTCATATTTACATTCTTGTTATGCACCTTTACTTTCAAGCTATCACCTAAGAACATAAAGATTAAAATGGAACTTGCATCATCACTCAATTTAATTCTCAAACCCTTTCTATTTCGGCCTTAAAGTCGATTGTTGTTGGGCCTAGAGCACTAAAATAAAGAATTGAACTTCCATCATCACCTAATTAATTTCTCGAATGCCTATCTATTTCGGCCTTAAAGTCGATTGTTGTTGGGCCAAGAGCACTAAAATAAAGAATTGAACCTTGCATATTTACTTTCAAGCTTGCACGTTTAAGTTTATGGCTTGCATATTCATTTTAAGTCATCACTTTATTTTGTAAGCAAGATTAAAAATGAAAAGCATGAGCACGTTTATTTTATGTCATAACTTAAGAACCTAGAGCTCAAAGACTTGCCCATTTCATTTCAAGTTAAAGTTTAATGTGAATGCATTCTTTGAATGCATGTTTTCGGCCAAGTAGTGATGATGGACTTGCAATGAGTTTTCATCTAACTACAAGGTCTAATAGTCTATGTTCTAAGTTTTTATTAAAGCTTTACAAATTTTTACAAGGTTATGTTATCATGAGATGTGATTTTATTCCCTTTTAGAAGATGAAATATATTTTGGTCACTGACCAAAGGCTTCTCTTAGCCTCTTGATGAATTGAAATGATTTGCAAAGAGTTTTAGAAATTCTAAACTGATTCCAAGAGAAACTAGTTAACTTAAGTACCTCGAAATGTCAATTTAATTCTTTTATTGAAGCTCCATGATTTCGGTTCTGTCATGTTGAGTGTGATGCTGTATGGTGATGTTTTGATGTGTGAAAATATCATATGATGATGTAGAAAAGATTCTATGCATAATAGGTAAGAAACTAGCTAACTAGAAATACCGTAAAGCTAGAATTTAACATAGTTTTGACCCATTTGTTTTTGGAACTTATCCAAACTGTTTTAATGAGAAAATAATCAGATTAGGATTGTTTAGACATGAAAAACTTGGTAACATTTGGATTAGAATTGAATTTTAGCACCTATCGGAAAACTAGTAACTAGGAAACCGTAAAAATGCAAATGTAGAACTCTTAGAACATTTAGTTTTCTGGATTCTGTCCAGCAACGTTACAACATGATAAATGTGATTTATAATTAGTTCGTAAGCATAGGAATGTCTCATAATTGATTTAGATTTAATTTATAGCGCCTTAGGCGAAAACGGAACTAAGAAAGGGTCTAAAACGTAAGTTCTAGAACCCCGTAACCACAAGATAGAAATTCTGCCCTATGCTTTTCAGATTTGAGAATGAATATGAGAATTAGGAATGATGATTAATTATGAGCCCTTAGGTGCATAAAATATGAACGACAGATGTTAGAGAACTATATCTCAAGATTAAGACCCGTAAGGGTCAAAGCATAAGCTACCGTAAAGGTAAGCGTTTGAATGTTCTATGATGATGCATGTGGTATGTAAATGATGATGATGTTATTCATATGAGGAATTCATCAGGATATATGTTCACGTGGCATAAAGCAAATTTGGAAGAAATTCGGCGTAATGCCTTTGTGCCGCCGAATTTCCGACAAATTTGGGGACTTAAAGAGATTTTAAAAATTAAGGTACTAAGATGGGTTCTAGGATGACACCGGTTTGGCCGAGCACCTCCATAGAACTCATGTGACATTGGTACCCATTTATACTCTTAGGTGACACCGGTTCGGCCGAGCACCCCTAAGAGAATTGCCCCCTAACCCGTACTCAAATAGTCGGGATTTATGATTTATGATACGCTTATCGTTAAGTGGTAAGTAAGAACTAGTGATGACTAGTTAAGGTATGAGCTCATAACCTAGAGATGTGACATGTTCTGGGTGACACCGATTCGGTCGAGCACCCCAGAGCGCTTGTCTTTTAGGGTGGCCCATGAGGAAGAGAAGTTTCATGATTATGATTATGTCACTAAGTTTGTCCCATATGAATGTTTCTATTGCCACTTTATGCCACTAAGTATGATGATGCTTGATGATAAGATTTATGTATGTGCATTAGGTAGCGCCATGTATACATTCTCTATTATGTTGCATTCATGACATTAAGATCATTCTAAAATGAATGGACCTTGGCTAAACTATGTTTTAGAACTTAAAAATGGACTTAATGCATGTTCACTCAATTTGTATAATTAAACCCAAGGTTCCTGAGGACGTAGATGATGACACCTAGGTAGTAGGAGGCCCTACTGAGATTCTTTAGCAAGATTCTCACTCCCTCTATCCTTTCTTTCCATCACGTCTTCAGATGGCGACGTTCGTAGTGTTCGTGGACACGCCGACATGGGAGGTGCACCATGACCGGGACCACGGGTCATTCCATTTTGTGGGTCGATGCACGGTTAGAGTATTCATGTTCATGGGTCGACCCTTCACTCCCCCTGTACATTCCCATCGTTTCTCCCCCGTCTCACCTTTTGGCGATGACCTGGTGTTCGAGCGCCAAGACGTCCCTCGAGAGGAGAGGCTACGCCAGACTCCACCGTCTCAAGGTCCGCTGCTCGAGACTACCCCCAGTATGTGCCCCGTTGTCCGTCGTCTTTTTCGGAGACGGATCCTTCCGAGGATTCGGCAACCCAGGTACCCTCCGAGGGATCTTCCCCTACCATACCCATGGACCTTGGGGAAGGTAGCGAGCCTTCCGTGACCCAGCCGAGGCTTGCACGACGACCGGAGATGAGGTCATGCCGAGGAGGTCACTTCCGAGCCTCGTTCCGCCTATTCACATCGGAGGAGCTTGCTCAGTTTCCTGGTTACGTGCCACGCTCGAGGGATAGTCGCCAGTAGGAGGCTGTGGGTAGCCCGGGATAGAGCACACACCACTTAGATGGAGATAAACCTTCTTTTGTTTAGAGGTTATCCCATTAGATGCACTCGAGTAGGGGAGTAGTTTATGTTTATGTTCATGTTGTATTTTCTTTCATGTATTCCTTTGTACCAAATTAAGTCCCACACTTATAAGTGGGCAAGTTATATATATATATATATATATATATGAGATGATATTCAGTGCTTCACATGATGTGCCTCTATGTGTCTTATGCTATGACGTTATGAGATGTATGTTTTGTCCGTTACATGTTATATCGCATCACGCGGCTCTCACTTTGTATTTCAAAAAAAAAAATTTACTCGTATTTTCCGCTAAGTATTTCAAAGTTAAAAATGAGAACTGTGAAGTAACAGACTAATGATTAACCTAAGTATGTTCTAGAGTATTGGGTTAAAAATTAGGATGTTACATTTTCCTTCCCCTTGGATGCTCCAAAATGGCGCCACCTATGCCCCCAATGCATCACATGTTTGTTCATTCAAATACTCAAAAGGACATGCCACACCATACCCAAGCCCATACCTAGCCACTCCTACAACCTTACCTTGAAAAGACACAACCAAGAGATATTTCCTTTCCCTCCTTCCTCCCAAAATGGTGCCACCCCTCCTCTTCACCTCCCCTCATGTTTCTCTTGTATATAAATAGGCACCAAAGGAAGATTGCAAGAACATTTGCTCATTTTCACAACTCCAAGCTTTCCTTTCTTCACTTCAAGAGTTCTTATTCTTCTTCTTCTTCTTCTTCTTCTTCTCCTCCATTCATTTTCCAAGGTCAAGCCCCCTCTCAATCAAGAAGCACATCCAAGGTAGGGAGCTTGTTCTAAACTCTATTCTTTACTTTGATATGCTTTGTTCGTGGATTATAATGTTGTTTTGATGAACCTTCTTGGGCTTTTCTTTTTGGTTTCTTTTTCTTCTTCTTTCTCCATTTCGGCCTTCAAGGCCTTCTCTACCTTCCATGATGGTTTTGTTCTTTAAGAGCTTTAACTTTCATGTTGATGTTTTGATGTGAAAAGTTCTAGTTTTCTTGGTTCAAACTCTTTTTCTCTCTTTATTTTTTTTGGCTATGAGGCTTAGTTTGAAAGGAAATTTTCTTAACTTGATGATGAGGTTTCAAGGTAATTGACCCATGGTTATCATTTGAGAAACCCCTAAAGCTTGAAACTTAGCTTTGATCTTAACATATTTTGGCTTTTTTTTTCCTTCTCCTTAGCCTTGGTTTCAGTTTCCTTTTCTTTTCCTTTCCTGTTGGTTTTGATTTTGATTTCCCTCTTCCTTGCCTTGTTTTTGATTCTAAAGAAAGGTTGTTAGTCATTTTGATCTCTTGATCCATTTCCTTGAGCTTGATGATGATGTTCAAACTATAAGATTCCTTGAAACCTTGGTACAAAGAACTCTAGAGCTCACTTTGTCTTGTTAAGCTATGTGTTGGATTGAGGTTTATATTCCTTTAAAGTCTTGTATAAGCCCTAGTAAAGAATATAAAATGAACTTGCATTCATATTTACATTTCTTGCCTAGCATGTTTATTTTTCAAGCCATCACCTAAAACTTAAAGATGAAAACAAGAGTTTGCATTCTCATATCACCTAATAATTAATCTCGAAGCTCGCCTATTTCGGCCTTAAAGTCGATTGTTGTGGAGCCTAAAGCACTAAAATAAAAGAATTGGACTTGCATTCATGTTTACATTTCTTTGTCTAGCATATTTATTTTTTTTCAAGTCACCACCTAAATGTAAAGATAAGAATAAAGTTGCATCTCATATTTTATTGGAGCCCTCATTTTACTTTTCTAATGAAGAATAAAATGAAGTGCATATCATGTTTAGGTTCTTGTTATGACCTTAAGATCTTTAGAGCTCAAAAACTCGTCCCTTTATCTCAAGGAAAAGTTGGATATGGAAGCATTCTCTTGAATACACAAATCGGCCATGTGATGATGATGAGCTTGGTGTGAGTTTCATCTAGTCACAAGTGCCAATAATCTATGTCTTAGGGTTTTCTTAAGCATAGGTAGACTCAAAGAATGTCTCAAGCATGATTTCGTATTTCAAGCTTGGATTTTCGTGTTTTGAAGGTACTGGTAATCGATTACAAGGCCCATGTAATCGACTACCAGAGAGCTTTTCCATGTTCAAAAATGAACTTATGGCCAGAGTAATTGATTACAACATCATGTAATCAATTACACATTCTGAACTCTAGTAATCGATTACCACTCCATGTAATTGATTACTCAGACGTTCTTGGGGCCCAAGAATGCAACAGTGGTAATCCATTACAAGGCCCATGTAATCGATTACCAGAGCCCTCAACTATTCTGTTTTAAAACTCGAAGTTGTGTAATTGATTACATGGCTCATGTAATCGATTACCAGAACCTAATAAATGCAGTAGACATTTCCCTACTTGAATGCCGTAAAGCTATGACCTTATGTTACTTGAATTTATGATTTTGTATGATATGGACTCATGATATTGTTTACCTTGAATCTATGAATTTTGCATGATATAAATTGTTGAGATATGAATTACAACTCTTGGATCATAAGCATATTTATTTTATGAGCAACATGAATTCATTAACTCAAGTTACGATGTGATGATGCATGTACCATGAGTAGATATATTGTATGACATTGGTAATTTATTATGACCTTATAATTTGAGTGTGGAAGTACATGCACTGTGGGTTCTTGTTGTAACTTTCTAATTTTTAACGCAATACTCCTAGAATGTATTTAGGTTAACCATTAGTCTATTACTCTTTTAGTCTCATTCTTTGAAGCCTTTCTTTAAAATACTTAGCGGAAAATATGAGTAGAATTTGTTTTTTTTGAAAACATAAACATATCGTGAGCCTCACGTCACGTAAAAGGTTGTAACGTAAAGCGTAAACATAAAAAGAATAACATAAACAGAATCATCAGATAGGCTCTATAGAAAGAACAATCATCAGCACATCATCACATAATATTAACTTCAAATGTCAAGTCAAACAATATTAATAGTATTAATGATATAGGAATATTCCACAACAATACCACATCAAATATATTGAGCTCACCTGTAAAGGTTGAACATACAACAATTCAAAAAGGCTACACATAACTGTAATGTGATTAAGCTAAGACTATGTCCCCGCTCTCGCTGCGCCACTCTATTCTCGACCATCAAGCTACTTCCATGCCGGCAACTCAAGGCAATCCGCGGACATCATCGCCAACCGTGTCTGAAGACGAAGATGGAAAAGAAAGATAGGGGGAGTGAGAAACTTATAAAAGAATCTCAGTAGGGCTTCCCTCTTTACACATGTGTCATCATCAACGTCCTCAAGAACCTCGGGTTTAATTATGAATAGTAGGCATAAACAAGATTCATTTGTTAAGTTTTTAAATACCATTAGCCGAGGCCCATATCTTTTAGCATGAATCTTAATGAATGAATGCAACAAACATTGGATGAATGCATGACAATACCATATGCGCATTAACATGAAATTCATAGTACTTGAGCACAACATAAAGAAACATAAATCATATATGTGGAATAAAAAGGCATAGTACTTTTCATGTGACATCTTTCTTATAAGTCAAACTCTTAAGTTCTTTTTCTTAAAGACCACCCTCTTAGCATATTCACCAAAAATCCAACCAATTCACAGCCCCCGTAATAATTTGGTCACCAAACTACATCTCACCTATCGCCTAGGAATGAGTTCAATCCTAACTAATCGTCACTAGATTTAATATGGGATAATAGAGGGGGTAATACATCATTTCCTTATTGAATCATTTCTTCTTTGAAACGCATATACTAGCATCCAGTACACAGTGATATTGTTTGCTTCGTCAGGCTTGATGTCCATACCTCCCACGGTTTTGCTTCCTCATCACCGTAGCAGGAGAAATGCGTTTCGGCATGCTATGCATGAATGCAACATAAACACATGTTCTTAAATACCAACATGACATATCACTTAATACTTCATGCTTATCAATTCACTATCATCATAGCATGCCACAAAACATATAGAGTATGTACATTCAATCATAATTCCATATTCAAAATTAAACCATCAAAAACATATAAACATATTCTTCATAACACATGCATCAATACTAACGAACTTCATTATGTTACATAACTCACAAAGCTTTATGCCTTTGACCCTTACGAATATTAAACTTGAAATCTAGCCAACCTATTATCTGTTCTTAACCTTTTATACACCTATAGGTTTACAACTAATAATTCTCGCTGATTTTTATGATCCTAGACAAATCTGGACAGCACCATAAATATGAGGGCAGAAATGATATCATTTAATTACGGGGTTCTAGAAACTATATCTTAGACCCTTTCTAAGTTCCGTCTTCGCCTAAGGCGCTATAATTAATTCCTGAACCAATTATGAGTCATTCTCTCTCAAGTTAACATGGTAAAACATGATTTTACAAACTTTAAAGGTGCTGGAACAGAAAGCATAATTCTTTTCCTTAGGAGTTCTAGAAATCACACTTTTACGGTTTTCTAGTTGCTAGTTTCTCTTTTAGCGCCAAGGATCAATTGTACACCAAATGTTACCAAGTTTTTCATAGTTAAACCATCCCAAAAAAAATTTTATCATACTAAAATAGTTTTGATAATGGCTAAGGTTAATTGGGCCAAAGACCTCTAAAATTACAACTTTCTCCTAGTAAACTAGCTTTTTATCTAACATGCATAGAATAGTCTCCACTCCAACTCTCATCAATTTATACACATTCTAACATATTAAACATCACCAATCAGTAACAAACATGCCAAGGTAAAACCGAAAACATACAACATCATATTGAGCATAGAATTTCATTTTCAATACACATAAGACACTAATTTCTCAAGGTATCATTTTAGGACCTCTAAAACTCTTTAGAAACCAACTCATTTCATTAAAATTATCATAATTTAAATGAGGGCAGAAACTATTTTAAATGGCCCATGGTTGGAATTTAAAACGTAAAATCATGCTTGAAATTTCTCTAAGTTCACCTATGCTTAAGAAAATCCTAAGACATAGGTCATTAGTACTTGTAACTAGATGAAACTTACACCAAACTCACCATCATCATGTGGCTGAATTATGCATTCAAGAGAATGCTTCCATATCCAACTTTTCCTTGAGATAAAGGGACAAGCCTTTGAGCTTTAGAATCTGTAGGTGATAACAAAAATTTAAACATGCTATGCACTTCATTTTATTCTTTATTAGAAAAGTAAAGTGAGAGCTTAAAATAAATATGAGATGTACTTCATTTTTATCTCCAAAGTTTAGGGGATGACTTAGAAAGTAAATATGCTAGACAAGGGAATGTAAACATGAGTGCAAGTCCAATTCTTTATTTTAGTGCTCTAGGCTCCATAATAATTGACTTTAAGGCTGAAAAAGGGGAGCTTTGAGATTAATTATTAGGTGATATGAAAATGCAAGCTTTTGTTTTAATCTTTATGTTTTTAGGTGATGGCAAAGAAACTTAAACGTGAATGCAAGGCTTAACATAAATATGCAATGCACGAACTTAAACAGTAAACATGAATCCAGGTTCATTATTATATAATTACTAGAGCTCATACAAAACTTTAAAGAACCAACATTTTAATCCCAACTTAATCTTGTCAAGAGAAAGTAAGCTCTAGAGTTCTAAGTACCAAGATTTCAAGGAAACCTTATGGTGTAAACATCATCATCAAGCTTAAGGAAATGGATTCCAAAGAAAACAAAACCATAAAGAAAAGGAAAAAGGGCCGCAACCAAAGGAAAGGAAAAGAAAAGGAAACCGAAACCAAGGTTAAAGAAAAGGAAAGGAAAAACCAAACATGTGTTAGGGTCAAACTAAGTTTCAAGCTTTAGAGGTTTCTCAAATTATAACCATAGGACCATTATCTTGAAACCTCATCATCAAGCCAACATTTCCTTTTAAAAAGAAAGGCTCCAAGGCGAAACTCAAAGAAAACAAAAAGAAGTTTTAAAAGCCAAGAGAAACTAACAAAAACTCCATTTTTTACAAAGCTTTAGAAAACAAAACTTTAAAGAACAAAATCCCTACCAAGGTATGTTTTCTTGGAGATGAAAAGGACTTGATCTTAAGAAGAAGATGAAAGGAAAATCTTCCTTGAAGCTTGATGGTATATTCGGCCAAGGAGGAAAAAGAAAGGAAGAAAGTTGTGGTTCTTAAACTTGATCCTTAGAAAGGCAAGGCTAAGTATTTAGAAGGTTGTGTATGGTTGAGAAGTGGTGGTTCTTGGTGAGTAAGAAGAAGAAGATGATGATGATGAAAGAACTCTTGAACTGTTGAGAGAAAAAGAAAGAACTTATAACTACTCTTGAAGCTAAACTTAGCAAATGAACCAAAGTGGAACCAAGTCCATCTAGACATGGTATTTATAGAAAAACAACATCAAGGGTGTAAGAATTGGGGGAGTGGCCAAAATCTCATGGAGGGAAAAGGAAGAAAATATCTCTTGTAAGGTATGGTATAGGCATGGCTAGGTATGGTGAGGTATGGTCTCAGCATGGCTTCAAACATGGCCAAGTATGGCCTTTGATTTGGAATTAAAATAAATTAATTCTTTTAAATGGAGGAGGAGGAGGAGTGGCGGTTTTTCTTCTTAATTAGGGAAGGAAAATCACAATTTAATGTGTATTAGGAGTAAGCTTAGGGGTAGTATATGATTAGGCCAAAGATTAGAGTTTTGTGACTAAGTGTTTAGGTAAGTAAGTAGGTAATTAGCGCCATATAAGACTAGATTAGAAGGTGGTTTCTCTAAATCAATGAAGTCAAACTTTATTAACTTGGAATCCAATGCTAACATGTTTCCTTGTTTTAGGGAACTGGAGAGAGAAAACATTATTTCTATATTCCTTTTTCAAAGAATTAAAACTAGAAAAGAGTTTTGAGTTTCTCCAAGCAATCTTAGGTTCTAATTAACCTCAATTAATTATTTTGACTCTAAATTAGTAATTAGAATTTACTAATCTTTAACTAGAGCCTAATATTTCTTAGGTTTTGCTTATCATATCATTAGGCCCAAAATGCACTATGTAGAGGCAAAATCGCAATTTTTCACAAAAATTGCCCGGGACCACCGGCACTTAAACAGACATGCCTAGACTCATAAAAATATCGTTTTAAACTTTTCGGGAAATTTCCAAGCTCAAATGGTACTTATACTCGCGCAAAAATGCTATAGGGGTGTATTTTGGTCATTTTGACCCCAAACCTCAGAAAACGAGATTTTCGTTTCCGGAACCATTCCAAAAACATCTAATCCCCTTCAAACATTGAGTTGACCCTTCGAGGTCTGCTGAGTCGGCTATCCTTGAATTCCGGATGGAAAATGACCTCAGGGACACTTTGGTGATTTCCTTTCAAACAGAAAAATCAGGGTGTTACACTTGTGGCATAAAGCAAATTTGAAAGAAATTCGATGTACTGCCGTTATGCTGTCGAATTTCCATCAAATATGAGGACTTGAGAAAAGTTTTGAAAACTCCATGAGATACGTCCTGGGTGACACTGGTTTAGCCGAGCATGCCCAAGAACAAATGTGGCATAGCACTGAGACGCATTCTAGGTGACACCGATTTAGCTGAGCACCCCTAGGAACAAAACTGTGAGGGTATTGACATCGAGCTTGCCAGAGTGGACAAATAACTGTGTACTAGTTACTAGTAATTACGTTTCAAAGACGAAAATATTCCTATGGACTCCTTGAATTAAAAGTTATGATAGGTGATCCTTATGCCCCCTAGCCCGTACTGTAGAAGTTGGAATTATTATGATACGCTTATCAAGAGGGATAAGTAAGAACTAGTGACAACTAGTTAGGTATGAGCTCATAACCTAGAGATGTTTTTAGGGTGGCCTCCATGATGCAAAGTATAATGTTTAATGTCACATAGTTGAGAAAAGAGAAAGTTTCACAAGAAAAGTTACATGCCACTTTATGCCACTTATATGATAATTGCTTGATGTTGTGTTCTATTATCCTCTCACATAATGTATTACCATGCATTCATGCTTTGATATGTTGCATACATGACATTAAGATTCATTCTAAAATAAATGAACCTTGGATAATTATGTTTAAACCTAATAATGAACTATATGCATGCACACCCTTTTATAATAAACCCAAGGTTCTTGAGGTTGTGGACAATGTCACTTAGATAGGAGATTCCCTACTGAGATTCTTTAGTAAGATTCTTACTCCCTATTTTTTTCCGTCACATCTTCAGATCTTGATAGCGACTTTCGTGTTGTTCATCGACACCCCGACATGGGAGGTTCACTATGATCCGGAACACGGGTCTTATCATTTTGAGGGGAGCTGCGCCGTCCGAGTGTTCATGCTTTTGGGGCAACCCTTTACACATCCTATACATAGCTATCACTTTTCTTTGACTTCCCCTTTTAGCGACGACATGGTCTTCGAGCGTGCGCGGATGCACAATGAGAGGATACTCCATACGTATACCACTGCATCTGCTATCTATGATTTCCTAGACTATGTTCCCCGCTCCAGGCATTCGAAGACTAACCCATCAGAGGATCCGCCTGCTCACCTCTATTCTAAGAGTTCTGCTTTCACTCCCCCTCAAGGGGTGGAGGGTAGTGAGGAGACGGTTACACAGTCGAGGTTGGCATAGAGGCCAGCCATGCGACCCCGATGTGGCACCCATGCTCAGGCATCCCGTGTGCCCACTCTCGACGAGCTTCGTCCGTAGATCGGCTATGTTCTACCCAATCCAGACTACCAGCAGTAGGACTCTTGGGGGATTATTAGTGCACACACTATCACTAGTTTAGGATAACATTCTTTTGTTCTAGAGGTTGTCCATTTTAGGTGCACGAGGGTAGGAGGTGATTTCCTTTATGCTTTTCCTTGTATTTCATTCTAGTTGTATTCGCACTATAATGTACCAGACTTATCCCGCCTTGCATAGGTAGGCAATTATGATATTAATATAATATTATCGTTGGTGTGCACTTGAATGACTATCGTTATGAGGTTATTTGATGTTCTACCTTGTGCTCTCTTTTGTATGAGTTACGTTTTGCTATAAAGCTCGCTTAGGATACGCGCAACACTTACCTTGCATTTATATTACAAAAAAAAATTTACCCATATTTTTCGCTAAGTATTTTGAAGAAAGGTTTAAAGAATGAGACTAAAAGAGTAATAGACTAATGGTTAACCTAAATACGTTCTAGGAGTATTAGGTTAAAAATTAGGATGTTACATATCTCATGAAAAGAGATTGTGTCTAATAGAAAGTGAATATTATATCGTACAAAGTAGGCATACGTGCCTCATGGATGAAAGAAAATCTAATCAAGAACAAGAAACCAAGGTAAGGGTCTTCAGAAAGTAGTGCTGGATTTCAGAAAGTACACCGGAGTACAAGAAATCTCTTAATCCATGAAGCCAAAGTGTTCTTTCAACCTTCAATCCTCTGATTCATAAAGATTAGATCATCAACAAACAAGTGATTGAAAAAAAAAAGACTCGCATTATGTCAAGAAAATGATACAAAAGTTCAGAAAGCTTGTTGTTAGTAAAACAGTGTTTTTAACAAGAAGAATAAGGGAAAATTTGAATTTGCTTTTGAAAAAGTCATATCTCAGTGTCAGAACCGGTCAATTATCTTTTTTCCTTAGAAGTCAACTATCAAAATGCTCTAGAAGAAAGATTTCAGAAATTACGGTTCAGAAAGTAAGAAGTAGTTTATGAAGGACATCAGAAACCTCTTCTTTCACAATGGCTTCTGCAAGCTGATCTGACAAGCAGGCAGGCTATTCTTCTAGACTATTTTTGTAAGACACAAATGGATGATCAACACGTGTCCTTGGAAGATCTGATTTAAGGCAATGGTCTCAAGGAAGACCTCTATAAATAGAGATGTTGTACTTCCCAAAGATACAAGACTTAACGTTGAAAAATAAAGCAAAAACAATCCCAAGTTTTCCCCTCATCTCTATATAAATCTCTTCATTATTTGTAAATTATTTCCTTGTATAAAATCTTCTTTCTACACTTTATATATCATATGTTCTTCTAAGGAATAAAATCTAGGAAGAAGTGATTCAAGATTTTCCAAGTTCTTTTTATTGTATGTCCAAAGAAATCTTGAGTATAGGTTAGTTTGAGTGGTAACTTAGACATTTAACCTTTGTATCCTTGATTTGGAAGTGATTGGTGTGAGATAGCTTGAAGAGGCTTATTAAAGACTACTTGAAACGTGACTGTAAAAGAGTTCTTTACTGCTCACGGTTTTAGCTTGGAGAGGCTAGCACAATACTACTCGGTTCAGCTTGAAGAGACTATTGAATAACTACTTACTATGATAGTAGGGGTTGTCTACTGGTCACTGAACATAGCTTGAGATGGCTACTAAAAAGACTATCTTTGTTCTTTCTGTGGTTGGAGAAAGTGTTAGTGAAACTCAACGATTGTTGAGAATTGTATATTGGCTGATCTAGTATAAAATCCCTTATATTGGTTCTTCTTTTTCCTTCATCTCCCTTTTTATTTCCATATCTGTTCTTGTTTCAGTATCTATTTTGTATTCGCTTAATTTCAGAAAGTTCACTTTCTGAAGTTTTAATGCCATTTTGCTGCAAGTTCAACTTGATAGCTTCTTGATGAAGTTTTCTGATCTTCAGTGATGGAAGAAAAGTTCAAACACGATTCAATCGCCCTTCTCATGTGATTTTCTTCCTACACTTGGTTCAGCTTAGAGAAGTAGGTGAGTAACTACCCAGGTTTGTGACAGTAGGGTGTCTACTGGTCACATGTGTTAGCTCGGAGAGGGTAGTATAAGACTGCTTGGTTCAGGTTGGAGAGCCTAGTGAATAACTACTTGGTTCAGCTTGGAGTGGCTGGTGAATAACTACTCGGTTCAGCTTGAAAAGGCTAGTGAATCATTACTCAATTTGTGGTAGCAGGGGTTGTTTGTTGGTCACAAATGAGAGCTTGGAAAGGCTAATGTAAAGACTATCTAGTCTTTCTTTCTCATGTTAAGAAAGATGTTTAGTGGAACCTCAACATGTATTGAGTATTGGATGTAGGCAGTTTTGGCTGAACCGGTGTAAAATATTTGTGTCACATCTTCTTCTCCTTAATCTCCTTTATGTTTCTCTGTCACGCATTTTTTTTAACATGTGATGATATAACGCTTATGCCTTTCTGTTATTTATCTCATATTGTAGAAATCTACTTTCTGAAACTACTAATTGAGTTTCCACTGCACTATGTAATGCCCCGATTTTTCTGTCTGAAAGGAAAATGATCAAAATGCCCCTAAGGTCATTTTCTGCCCGGAATTCAAGGATGGCCGGCCCGACAGTCCTCGAAGGGTTAACTCAATGTTTGAAGGGGATTATGTAACGCCCCAATTTTTACTGTAATTTTTACTGTCATTAGAAATTACCGAATTACTGCAGGTAATTATTACATAAGATTTGAGGCCGAACAATCCTCAATAAAGGAATATAACATTAGAAGAGAGGTTAAGAGCGATTCATGCGAGAGTCGCAAATCCCGAATTTCTGTACGTATAAAATGACCAAAATGCCCCTGAAGTTATTTTACTCAGAAAATGAGAATCGTGGGCCCCACCTATTCTCAAGGGGATATTTTGATGATAATAAAGGATTGTTTGTGTTATGTGTGTTAATAGAGCAGAAGGATATCAATTTTGAGTTCCGACGCGCAAAATGACCAAAATGCCCATGCGGCTGTTTTAACTCCGATGTGCGTGCCGACTAAGCCTGAACCTCACTAAAATGTTTTAAAATTTGTTTTTAAGCCATGATTAACCATTGGTTAAGCTCGGGTGGCATCGGGCAGTTTTTAAGTGAAAGTACGATTTTGCCCCTGTTTTTGGGCAGTTTTGCGAATTTCGGGATTTTTGATTCGTATACTGAAACCTAAGCAATATTAGGCTCAAATTAAAGCTTATTAAATTCTAAATATTAATCTAGAGTCAAAATTATGTATTTAGATTGATTAGAACCCAAAATTGCTCAAAAACACCCAAATTGCTTACTAATTCACTTAAGCCCTTAACCGTAAATTCTTTAAATTACATGAATACCTTGCCTACACCTAAATAATGCATGGAACACACAAATTTCACTTCTTTGGGCTGTAATGGATGAAATTATTGATGTCATTATGCAACTGAATTATTGCTAAAAGTTGCACTAAAACAAAATGCCAAAATGTCACCATAAGAGGCATAATTCCTTAATTTCATACAACTTTGTCTAAAATGATTTTTCCTCCCTTATTTCTCCTGCAAAATTCTGCCAACTACCTCCTCAATTTGGCCAATTAGAAGCCTCAAAATCTTCTATAAATAGGCTTGCTTGAGTGGTCTTGGAATGCTTTGTTCATAACTAGTTTTTAGAAGCACCAAAAACTTTCTTTCTTCCTCCTCTTTGGCTGAATTCTTTCTTCAATTTTTCAAAGAGATTTTGTTTCATTTCACTTCAAGAAATCAAGTTCTCTTCCTCTTCTTCAACTCAGATTAGGTAGGGAGTAGTTTCTAAATTTATTTCTATGCTTTGAGGAGTTGTGTTTTTAGCTCAAAATGATGAAATGATGAACTTACCTTAGCTTTTCATTTCGGTTTTCCTCTTCATTTTTTCTTTAACCAATTCAGCCATATGGCCTAGGTGGAACTAAGATGATGGCTTGATGATGAGGACCTTGAGGGTGGGTTGTAAATCCATCACAGGTTAGGCCTCTAAAGCTTGAAAATTCCACTTGATGCAAAACTTTAAAGAATAATGCTTTATGATGCTAAAACAAAGATTTTTAGTTTAGAACTTGAAAGATGTATTTTCCAACCTTGTATTTCATGTTTATGTTTCAAGTCATCACTTAATCTTTCAAGATAATAAAGAGATTGCATCTCATATTTAATTTATGCTCTCACTTTATTTTATAATGGCTAAAAGAATCAATGCATGGCATGTTTATTTTATGCCATCACCTAAAGATCCTAGAGGTCAAAGACATGGCCATGTATCACAAGCAAAGAAATATGATTATTGGAGTTAAAGAATTTATTCTTTAAAAATTCTTGAGATTGGAGCTTAAAAAGATGTAATAATAATTCTCTTCTCCCTTCACCAGTCCTGTGCGGACTACCGCCGCTCCGGTTTCTTAATATTCTCTTCTCCCTCTCTTGGTCTGTGCGGATTACACGCTTGATTTCTTGCATCATGTTTATATTTCAAGTTCTTGCATCATGTTTAATTTTCAAGTCATCACCTTAAATCTTAAAGATAAAGAAATGGAATTGCATATCATGTTTATAATTCCAAGCTATCACCTTATAAAGATAAGATTAAAATAAGGTTGCATAGCATGTTTATAATTCGAAGATGTCACCTAAATCTCTAAAGCTCAAGACTTACTCCTTTTATCTTAAGTGAGAATTTTAATTGTGAAGATCCTCCCAAGTTTGACAAAAGAACTAGTTTCTAAATGAGTTTTAAGACTTTGCAAGGATTTTACGGGGAACTAGTATTTTATATGCACTTAAAATATGATTCTATGTAATTGCATGAGGTTCATGATTCGGCCACTGATCTGAGTTTAGTATCAATGTATGATAATGATTTGATATGTTTGAAGTTGTGATAATTATGGTTTATTGTTAAGAGAATGATTCACTACATGTTAGAGATAAAACTAGCTCCCTAGAACAACCGAAGAGCTAGAATTTACCTAGTTTTTAACCCCTTTAAGTTTAGCCAATGCCAAATCTATTTTAGTATGTTATAATTCTGTCTAGGATTAGTTAGCCACGAAAAATTTGGTATCAATTAGACTAGGATTGATCCCGAACACTAAAAATGAACTTAGCAACTAGAAAACCGTAAAAACAAGATTTCTAGAACTCTAGGGAATGAAATTTATGCATTCTATCCAGAATCTTTAGCAACGATAAGAACCAGGTTTTATTATGTTTAAATAAGGGAGAATGATTCATAATTGGTTTAGTAACTAATTTCAGCATCATAGGGAAAACTGGTAACAAGAAAGGATTTAAAACATAACTTCTAGCATACCGTAAAACCTTAGAAACAACTTACTACCTATGCTACCCCATTTGATTTAATAGTGTTCTTAAGGCCTATAAATAATCATAAGGATGGTAATAAATCCCTTAGGTGCATAACTAATTAGTTCTATAATTGATAATTCTATGTAAGTATTGGAGTACTTGATATCATTGAATGATTTCCTGGCTTGCATGTTATAGTTGCTGTTGCAAATAATGAGAATGCTTATGCATGAAATATTCTTTATTATGTAAAATTTACCTTTGTTGGTAGAAGAAAGTGTATCATTGTAAAAGTGTAATTTGGAAAGGTTAAGCTAAGGAAAGACTTGGTATTTAAGCGTGTCCATTGTGACCCACCTCTCTTTCCTGGGAATCTCCCATATGCATGATTACAGTTAATATATATTATTCTAGCTTAAGACTATAAATGAAAAAAATGTTATGATGTTTATGAATTGTATTGTGATATAACATGCAAAGATTTAATGGTGACTTAAACTTATAAGAAAATGATCCTTTGGAACCATCAGACTATAGGTGGTGAAAAGGTGATTTTAGCCCCCTAACCCGTTCTCTCAAAAGGGTAGAGTCGGGACTTTAGCTTATCAAAAGAGATAAGTATATACTAGTGACGACTAGTAAAGTATGAGCTCATAACCTAAATTACTCCCAAAAGGGTGGAGTATAGGGTGGCCCAAGGAAAATAATGATGATGATAAGATTTTAAGTCACCTAAGGCACTAAAGAAATGAAATATGTGCCCTGTGTCCATGTGTAGCTAATATTATATGACGTTCTTTTATGCATGTTATTTTGATAATGATGATGAGGAATATGATGTAATGATAAAGGAAAAGTTCATTGTAAATATGACATGTTAAGATTATGATGCATTATAAGACACATGATTAAAAATTGACGAACCTCGGTTAAGTATTTGTCCGAACTTAAAATGAATCTTTGCATGCTCACTATTTTAGAATAATCCCGAGGTTCCTGGGGACTGAAACACCCTAGTAATTAACCAGATACACCTAGGTTGAATCTGATTAATGACTAGACTTTACTCCTTGCTTTGGTTCTTTCTTCATAATTTGAAAATACTTAGTGAAATTACGAGCCATTTTTTTTTTTTAAACACATAATTGAAAACATGAGCCGAGTACAACGTGAACGAGTAAGCGGGGTATAATAAGACGTTTAAGAATATATCACATCATATTACTTAGGCTCCATCATATAACATCCATAAGCACATTATAGCATATATTTACATACAATAACCTCACTCAAAGGGTGGGTTATGTTCATACATCATTATCTTATGCAAACCCATAAAAGAAAATATACTTAAGGAAATACATGCCCCTAAACTAGATAACTCCATAAGCCGGGAAGGTTACCCTAAAACTAGGGTGCATGATCACACATAAATCTACTAAGAACCTTCTATGGCCACTGTCCTGAAATGGGGAATAAATCCGATCCATTGATGAGCTCCTCGGGGCGGGACACACGAGATGCACCAGGCGGGGTCGCATGGGCGGCCTTCTCGCTAACCTCGGCTGAACAAGCTGTTTCCTCACTACCCTCTCTTACACGTGTGGGAGTAGGAGCGAGCTCTCAGAATATACATGAGTAGGAGTGTCCTCTGAAGGATCAGTTTGAATATCTCGTCTCGGGAACATACTGAAATCCATGGACAGCAGATGAAGCGGGATAAGAACGTAACATCCTTTCATCAAGTGGGCGTGCATGTTCGAAAACCATTTCATCGCCATAGGGAGAAGTAGGAGAAAATCGATAACTAGGGGACGGGATGTGCAAATGGGCGACCTATGTAAATAAAAACACGAATCACAAGACCTCCCTTCAAAATGATACGAGCGATGCACGGATCATAGTGGAATTCCCAAGTAGGGGTATCAACGAGCAGGGCGAATGTCGCCATTTGAATCTGGAGACAATGACGGAAATAAAGAAAAGGGAGTGAGAATCTTGCTAAAGAATTCTCAGTAGGGTACCTCCTTCTCTGATGTCATCATCAAAGTCCCGGGAACCTCGGGATTATTCTAAAATAGTGAGCATGCAAAGATTCATTTTAAGTTAGGACAAATACTTAACCGAGGTTCGTCAATTTTTAATCATCGTCTTATAATGCATCTTATTCTTAACATGTCATATTTACAATGAACATTTCCTTTATCATTACATCATATTCCTCATCATCATTATCAAAATAACATGCATAAAAGAACGTCATATAATATTAGCTACACATGGACACACTGCACATATTTCATTTCTTTAGTGCCTTTGATGACTTAAAATCTTACCATCATCATTATTTTCCTTGGGCCACCCTATACTCCACCCTTTTGGGAGTAATTTAGGTTATGAGCTCATATTTTACTAGTCGTCACTAGCATATACTTTTACCTTTTGATAAGCTAAAGTCCCGACTCTACCCTTTTGAGAGAACGGGTTAAGGGCTAAAATCACCTTTTCACCACCTATAGTCGATGGTTCCAAAGGATCATTTTCTTATAAGTTTAAGTCATCATTAAATCTTTGCATGTTATATCATAATACAATTCATAAACATCATAACATTTTCTCATTTATAGTCTTAAGCTAGAATAATATATATCAACTATAATCATGCATATGGGAGATTCCCAGGAAAGAGAGGTGGGTCACAATAGACACGCTTAAATACCAAGTCTTTCCTTAGCCAGAACCTTTCCAAATTATACTTTTACAATGATACACTTTCTTCTAGCAACAAAGGTAAATTTTACATAATAAAGAACATTTCATGTACAAGCATTCTCATTATTTGCAACAAAGAACTATAACATGCAAGCCAGAAATCATTCAATGATATCAAGTACTTAATAAGCATCCAATCCTTACATAGAATTATCAATTATAGAACTAATTAGTTACTAAACCAATTATGAATCATTCTCTTAACAATAAACCATAATTATCACAACTTCAATCATATCAAATCATTATCACACATTGATACTAAACTCGGATCGCTGGCGAATCATGAACCTCATGCAATTACATAGAATCATATTTTAAGTGCATATAAAATACTAGTTCCCAGTAAAATCCTTGCAAAGCCTTAAAACTCATTTAGAAACTAGTTCTTTTGTCAAATTTGGGAGGATCTTCACAATTAAAATTCTCACTTAAGATAAAAGGAGTAAGTCTTGAGCTTTAGAGATTTAGGTGACATCTTAGAATTATAAACATGCTATGCAACCTTATTTTAATCTTATCTTTATAAGGTGATAGCTTGGAATTATAAACATGATATGCAATTCCATTTCTTTATCTTTAAGATTTAAGGTGATGACTTGAAAATTAAACATGATGCAAGAACTTGAAATATAAACATGATACAAGAAAGCTGGAGCGGCGGTAATCCGCAGGACCAGAGAGGGAGAAGAAAATATTAAGAAACCGGAGCGACGGTAGTCCATACAGACCCGATAGAGGAGAAGAGAATATTAAGAAACCGGAGCGGCGGTAGTCCATACAGGACCAGATGAGAGGAGAAGAGAATATTATTATTACATCTTTTTAAGCTCCAATCTCAAGACTTTTTAAAGAATAAATTCTTTAACTCCAATAATCATATTTCTTTGCTTGTGATACATGGGCAAGTCTTTGAGCTCTAGGATCTTTAGGTGATGGCATAAAATAAACATGCCATGCGTTGATTCTTTTAGCCATTACAAAATCTAGTGAGAGCATAAATTAAATATGAGATGCAACCTCTTTATTATCTTGAAAGATTAAGTGATGACTTGAAACATAAACATGAGATACAAGCTTGGAATTTAAACATGAGAAATGCAAGTTCATTTATTCATTCTTGAAAATTTAGTGATGACATAGAAGGTAAACATGGTTATGCAAAGCATAAACTTAATCATGGATGCAAATTCATTTTGTTTCATTACTAGAGCTCCTTCAAGACTTTAAAAGAATTATAAATTCAACCCAATACATATCTTAACAAGAAATAAAACATAAAAGGAAAAATACATCTTTCAAGTTCTAAACTAAAAATCCTTGTTTTAGCATCATAAAGCATTATTCTTTAAAGTTTTGCATCAAGTGGAATTTTCAAGCTTTAGAGGCCTAACTTGTGATGGATTTACAACCCACCCTCAAGGTCCTCATCATCAAGCCATCATCTTAGTTCCACCTAGGCCATATGGTTGAATTGGTTAAAGAAAAATTGAAGAGGAAAACCAAAATGAAAAGCTAAGGCAAGTTCATAATTTCATCATTTTGAGCTAAAAACACAACTCCTCAAAGCATAGAAATAAATTTAGAAACTACTCCCTACCTAATCTGAGTTGAAGAAGAGGAAGAGAACTTGGTTTCTTGAAGTGAAATGAAACAAAATCACTTTGAAAAAATTGAAGAAAGAATTCAGCCAAAGAGGAGGAAGAAAGAAAGTTTTTGGTGCTCCTAAAAACTAGTTATGAACCAAGCATTCCAAGACCACTCAAGCAAGCCTATTTATAGAAGATTTTGAGGCTTCTAATTGGCCAAAATGATGAGGTAGTGGACGGAATTTTGCAGGAGAAATAAGGGAGGAAAAATCATTTTAGACAAAGTTGTATGAAATGAAGGAATTATGTCTCTTATGGTGACATTTTGGCATTTTGTTTTAGTGCAACTTTTGGCAATAATTCAGCTGCATAATGGCATCAATAATTTCGTCCATTACAGCCCAAAGAAGTGAAATTTGTGTGTTCCATGCATTATTTAGGTGTAGGCAAGGTATTCATGTAATTTAGAGAATTTATGGTTAAGGGTTTAAGTGAATTAGTAAGCAATTTGGGTGTTTTTGAGCAATTTTGGGTTCTAATCAATCTAAATACATAATTTTGACTCTAGATTAATATTTAGAATTTAATAAGCTTTAATTTGAGCCTAATATTGCTTAGGTTTGATTATCACGAATCAAAAATCCCGAAATTCGCAAAGCGCTCAAAAGCAGGGCAAAATCGTACTTTCACTTAAAATTGCCCGAGGCCACCGAGCTTAACCAATGGTTAATCATGGCTTAAAAACACATTTTAAAACATTTTAGTGAGGTTCGGGCTCGGTCGGCACGCATCGAGTTAAAACAGCCTTGAGCGTTTTGGTCATTTCGCGTCGGAACTCAAAATTGAGATCATACGCTCTATTAACACACATAACACAAACAATCCCTTATTATCCTCAAAATATCCCCTTGAGAATAGGTGGGGCCCACGATCCTCATTTTCTGAGTAAAATAACTTCAGGGCATTTTAGTCATTTTATACGTACAGAAATTCGGGATTTGCGACTCTCGCATGAATCGTTCCTAACCCCTCTTCTAATGTTATATTCCTTTATTGAGGATTGTTCGGCCTCAAATCTTATGTAATAATTACCTATGGTAATTCGGTAATTGAGTAATTTCTAATGACAGTAAAAATTACAGTAAAAATTGGGGCGTTACAGGGACTTTGATGATAACACTGTAGAAGGAGGTACCCTACTGAGAATTCTTTAGCAAGATTCTCACTCCCTTTTCTTTATTTCCGTCATTGTCTCCAGATTCAAATGGCGACATTCGTCATGTTCGTTGATACCCCTACTTGGGAATTCCACTATGATCCGGTGCATCGCTCGTATCATTTTGAAGGGAGGTTCGCAGTTCGTGTTTTTATTTACATAGGTCGTCCATTTGCACATCCTGTCCCTAGTTATCAATTTTCTCCTACTTCTCCCTATGGCGATGAAATGGTTTTCGAACATGCACGTCCACTTGATGAAAGGATGTTACGTTCTTATCCCGCTTCATCTGCTGTCCATGGATTTCCAGAGTATGTTCCCAAGATGAGATATTCTGAAACTGATCCTTCAGAGGACACTCCTACTCATGTATATTCTGAGAGCTCTGCTCCTACTCCCATACGTGTAAGAAAGGGTAGTGAGGAAGCAGTTGTTCAGCCGAGGTTAGCAAGAAGGTCGTCCATGCGACCCCAGCCTGGTGCATCTCGTGTGTCCCCTCAGGGAGCTCATCAATGCATCGGATTTATTCCCTCATTTCCAGGACAGTGGCCATAGAAGGTTCTTAGTAGATTTATGTGTGTTCATGCACCCTAGTTTTAGGATAACCTTCCCGGCTTATGGAGTTATCTAGTTTAGGGGCATGTATTTCCTTATGTATATTTTCTTTTATGGGTTTGCATAAGACAATGATATATGATCATAACCCACCCTTTGAGTGAGGTTATTGTATGTAAATATATGTTATAATGTGCTTATGGATGTTATATGATGGAGCCAAAGTGATATGATGTGATATATTCTTAAACGTTTTATTATACTCCGCTTACTCGTTCACGTTGTACTCGGCTCACGTTTTCAATTATGTTTTTTTAAAAAAAAAATGGCTCGTAATTTCACTAAGTATTTTCAAATTATGAAGAAAGAACCAAAGCAAGGAGTAAAGTCTAGTCATTAATCAGATTCAACCTAGGTGTATTTGGTTAATTACTAGGGTGTTACAGATTAGATGGCCCTTGAGTGGTTTCAAAGGCGAAAATCTCATTTTCCGCAATTTTGGGTCAAAATGACCAAAATACCCCTATAACGTTTTTACACGGGTAAAGGTACCGTTGAACCTGAAAATTTCCCCGAAGGTTTAAAATAATGTTTTTGTGTGTTTAAAAGTGTCTGTTTAAGTCCCGGTGGTCCCAGGCAGTTTTGTGCAAAATTACGATTTTGTCCCTGGGATAGTACCGTTTGAACTTAATGAAATAATTAAGCAAACCTAAGCAATATTAGTCTCTAATCAAAAATTAATTAATTTCCATAGTTAACCTAGAGTCAAAATAAGTTAATAAAATTAATTAGGACCTAAAATTACTTAGATTAAACCTAAATCTCTTTTTAAAACTCAAGATTCCTAGTCTTAGAATCTTAAATAGTGTTTTCTCTCTCCAACTTCCCTAAGTCAAGAATTGTGTTGGCATTGGATTCCTTGTTAATGGTGTTTGACTCCATTAATTTAGCAAGACCACCTCCTAAACCTAGTTTTACAAGCCTCTAATTAACCATTACCTCAGCTAAACACTTTCCTACAAATTCCTAATCTTAAACATAATCTAAAACACACCTAAACACACTTCTAAACCACAATTAAATGGAAGAAATCCCTCCCCCATGGCTGATGCATTTCGGCCACATCATCTAAGTTTCATCACATGTTTTAAATTTTAAACACTCCTTGAGCCATGCTTTGAGCTATACCTTGAACCATACCTCACCATATCTTGAACCATACCTCACCATGTCTCAAGATCACAACATCTCACCTCATGGACCTCATGGGCTGCTTTGCCGTGGCCGAAACCCCTCCTCCCCCTATGCACCTTTCATTTGTTTCATTTCTATATAAATAGCACACTTCAGTGAACTTGAAACACCTTTAATTCATTTGCTAAGTTTAGAGCACTCAAAGCTTTCCTTTTCTCTCAAAGACCAAGGGTTCTTCTTCTTCATCCTCCTCAACATCATTTCACTCGGTAGGGATTTTGTTTTAAATGTTTTAGCCATTAAAGTTCTTGTTTAAGTTACGTGCTTTATAGTTTCTCGTGAATCTTTTAGAACTTCTTCCTTCCTTTTTGTTTCTTCTTCCATTTTCGGCCATGGGCCTTTAGTAAGCTTGGAAATGAGAGCTTGATGATGGGGATTGCATGATGATGTTCATCACTTAAGCAACCCCTAAAGCATGATCTTAGTTCTTGAGGAAAAAAAAGTGTGTTTTTAGTTTCTTTCTTTTTATCTTGAAAACTTTACTTTGATGTTGTTCTACAATAAGTGTATGAACTCAATGATAAGGATACATGATCTTGGTGTTAATACATTATCAAGATCATGGTCTCTAGAGTTTTAAAATGGTTCTTTTCTTGTTCATGGCTTCGGCCCCATTTCCCTTTTTCTTTCTCTAAAAATTCAACCATCATTGATGGTTCAACATGGAAGCTTGATGATAAGAGTTTCTAAATGATGACCATGTATTCATCACAATGAGACCTCTAGAGCTTGAGTTTTAATAAAAATGTTATTTATGATTTTGCTACAAGGAATGATATTTTGTTTACTTTAGCTTACTATGATAAACTTGGGTTAAGGTTTAAGTCCTTCAAAGTCTTGTAAGAGCTCTAGTAAAGATATAAAAATGAACTTGCATATTTATATTTCTAGCACCTCATATTTGTAACACCCTAATATTCGACCCGATACTACTAAATGCATTACTCAGGCCAAATATTAGTCGTTACTAACTGACATGGTTCTTTAAAAAGTAACTTAAAGAAAATACGAGCGAATTTTTTTTTTCTTAAAACATTACGTAAAATAAGAGTCGCGCGTATCCTATCAGGTCGGTATCATAAAGTGCAGAAACATAAACATAGAGGTGGCTCCAAAACGTAGCATCATCATAACTGAAATATTTCATCTTTATAATATGCCTACCCTAAGAGGCAGGGCTCTTCAAGTACATAATAACATGAATACAGCAGAACAACAGAATACATGGAAAAGAACTGGAAAGAAGCATCCCTACCCATGTGCAACCTAAGATGGATAACCCCAACACAAAAGAGGTTCCATCCATACTATGTGACGTGCGTGCACTAAGGACTACCCTCCAACCTATGCAGTGGGATCACGGGTACGGAGGGACGTAGCTAATCCACGGGCGGCTTCGGCGGTGCGAGCATGCCCCCTGGATCGGATGTGTCGTTCCCATCGGGGTCGTGGTCCGGGCACCGAGGCCCTCCGACGCTGAGTGACTGTCTCCTCGCTGCCCCTCGGTCACGGAGACGGAGTGGGGGCAGAGTCCTCGTGGTCCATGGGGGATTCCTCTGAAGGGTACTCCTCTGAGTGCTGCGACAATGGCACGTCTTTGCGCACGTCGGTGAACCGGCAGAGTGGGTCCGCAGGTTCCTCTCATGTTGCGGTCGCGCATGCTCAAAGATCGCGGGGTCACCATAGGGGGATGCTGGGGAGAAGCGATAACTGTACAAGGGGTGTGCGAATGGCCGTCCCACAAACATAAAGATGCGCAGATGCAAGCCCTCAAAATGAAATGACCCATGCTCCGGGTCATGGTGGATCTCCCATCGTGGCGTGTCAACGTACAGCACGAACGTCGCCATCTCGCTCTAAAGACATAATGGAAAGAAAGAGATAGAGGGAGTGAGATTCTTACTAAAGAAACTCAGTAGGGTTTTCCTCCTATCCTAGGTGTCATCATTTACGTCTCCAGGAATCTCGATTTATTTATGAAAACTATGGACATCTATTGGTTCAATTATGAGTTTTCTAAAGTCTCAATTTCCGAGATCCGTTCCTTTTAACATATCACTTGTATCATAGACATAAATCACATAACTTGGATCATAGAACATAAATCATATACCTTAGATCATGGAACATGATTTCCTATATCATGGGTCATAGCACATAAACTCATAACTTTATGATTCTCATATCATGGGGCATAGCACGCAAATTCATATAATTATGGTGCATAAAAACATAGTTCATGGAACATGGTACATATCTTGGTCACTTGAGGTGACATTAGAACATCATCATCATTATTTTCCTGGGGCCACCCTAACTGATCTCCTTGTGGAGAAAATTCTGGGTTATGAGCTAATACCTTACTAGTCGTCACTAGTACATGGACTTATCCCTTTTGATAAGTTTAAAGATCCCGACCTAAGGTACGGGTCTAGGGGGCTAGAATCACCTTATCCCCACCCTTAATCCGGTGGTTCAAGGATCATCTTCTCATAGTCTATGTCACCTTAAGTCTTAGCATGTTAATGCAAGATGCCACATAATTCATGCATGTCAAACATAATTACATCATAGGCATCTTTGAAGTCTTTAAAGAACAATAACATGCAAACATAAAACTATCATCGAAGAATAATAGTTCACATGGTATCATCATACTTGACTCATGGAGTAAAATCATCATAAGGTAAGCAAGAGCAATAAGCCTCTTAACTTGATCATGTTTGAAATCGAACATATAAGATCATGTATTCATGTTAGGCTAAATCATAGACTCATGTCATAATAATTCTCAGATTCAGGCAATGCAAGATCATAGCTTCAAGTCATTAAATCAAAAAAGCGTTCTGTTTGTAAACTTGGGTTCTGAGGTCAGGGGGTTCTGGTAATCGATTACATGGGACTTGTAA
This sequence comes from Dalbergia cochinchinensis, assembly GCA_031216125.1. NCBI lineage: Eukaryota > Viridiplantae > Streptophyta > Magnoliopsida > Fabales > Fabaceae > Dalbergia > Dalbergia cochinchinensis. The sequence continues at coordinate 35,739,742 of CM062372.1, forward strand.
TCGATTACACAGCTTTGAGATTTCGAATCAAGGCAGATAGGGGTTCTGGTAATCGATTACATGGAATTGTAATTGATTATTTTGTTTAAAACACTTTGCTGGGCCCCTAGAACATCTGGGTAATCGATTACATGATTAGGTAATCGATTACTAGAATCCAGAATGTGTAATCGATTACACTATATAGTAATCGATTACTTTGGGCAAAAGTTCATGTTTGAGCTCGTCCGAGCTCTCTGGTAATCGATTACATGGGCTGGGTAATCGATTACCAGCATCTTAAAAACCGAAATATGAGGTCTAAACATATCTGAGTCATTCCTTTAAAACGCTTATGGTGGTTAGTTTCTCTTGGAACAATTTTGAACTTCAAAAGCATCTTGTCAACTTTTTTAACTTGTCAAAACCCTTACAAATCTAAGAACGTACCCAAAATATTTGTGAGTACAACATATGTTTTAGAAAGACTTAAAACATGAGTATAGGCTCTTGTGACTAATAAACTCCTCTTGGAGCTATCTTCATCACATGGCCAAAATGTACATTCCAAGAATGTTTTCCATGGTTAACCTCTTCCCAAGATGAAATGGGAAAGTCTTTGAGCTCTAGTATCTTAGGTGATGACATAAAATAAACGTGCTATGCATTTCATTTTAGAGTCCTTTAGAAAGTAAAGTGATAGCTCAAAGTAAATATGAGGTGCATATCCATTTTCATTCTTTGCGTTTAGTGAGGACTTGAAATATAAAATGAGATGCAAAGCTTGGAATTTAAACGTGCATAATGCAAGTTCATTCTTTATCTTGGGATTTAGTGATGGCATAGAAAATAAACGTGCCATGCAAAGCATAAACATAAACGTGAATGCAAGTTACTTTTATATCTTGTCTAGAGCTCTTACAAGGCTTTCAAGAAGGAACATAGTCCCAACCCAAAACTCATCTTCACAAGAAAAGGAAAAACCATTGGTACTAAGGCATCAAAAGAAAACATAACTTCAAGAATCATGAAAGTGGTCGAATCTTAACAAAAGAAAGGAACCATTTCTAAATCTCTAGGGACCAAGATCTTGATGATCCAAGCATCAACATCCTAAGTCCTCATCATTGAGTACATAGCTTCCTTCAAAACAAATATTTAAAACAAGGTTCATGATAAAGAAGAAAGCAAAACCAAAACCATGCTTGGTTTAGGGCCAAAGTTTCAAGCTTTAGAGTTTGTTCATGTGACAAGCATCAACATGAAGCTCTCATCATCAAGCTTACATTTTTCCCATGTAAAAAGGCTCCATGGCCGAAAACATGAGAAGAAGAAGAAAGAAGATCCAAAATGTTCAAGAGAACATAAACTCTTTTAACTAAACTTGTAAAGAATGAAACTTTCTTTAAGAAAAACTCAAGCTTTAGAGGTCTCATGAGAGATGGACTCATGGTCACATCTAGAGAACACTCATCATCAAGCTATCATATTCAAGGCCTTGAGGCCAAAAACTAAGAGGGAAGAAAAGGAAGAAACCAAAAAAGAAAGCAACATAGAGGTTCAACCGTTCATCAACTCCCAATCAAGATTCAAGCATAAGAATCAAAGACATGTTTAGAAAGAGTTCCCTACCTTGTGTCTTGGAAAAGGAGGAGAGAACTTGAGCTTGAGGAACTCTTGGGAACTTGAGGGGAAAAGAAATGAGAAAGCTTGAGACTTTGAGAGAAAACTAGCACCTACTCTTGGCTCAAACCTTTGCCAAAGACCAAAGTGATCAAAGGCTCACCAAGGCAAGCTATTTATAGACAACTAAACCATGGATGTGTGGATGGGAAGGCTGGCCGAATTTGTGGTCACAAGGAGAAGGAAAATCTCTTTGAGTTGTCATTCCAAGGTATGGTCATGAGTGTAGCTAGGTGTAGCCGATAACATGTCTTGAAAATGTGACCTATTTTTTTAAAATCTTGAATGAACAAAATCACTAAAATTGGGGCTGCAAAAAGGAGGAGGAAACCGTGTGGTTTCATGGCCTAAGAAGAAGAAAATATCTTCTTGACTTGTCAACTCAAAGCATGGTTTAGATGTAAGGGAAGCATAGTCTATGTATAGCCTTTAAAGAAAACTTTGAATGACTAGATAAAATATAGTTCTTTTTGAATCTTGAAAGACATAAATATTTAAATTTAGAAATGAATTGAAAACCTTGATTGACTATATACTTTATTCTTTAAATCTTTGAATGACATTTTTCTTGAAAGATGGACATTGATTGAAAAGAGTACAAGACATGTGTCATAGGGTAGCTTGACAACCTAGACTAACCTTTATTGACTTCTAGAGAGAGGTGGTGCCAATTGGGCAACCTTGGGGAGGAAGGATATATCCTCAAACCATGTTCTAGAAGTGTGCTTTGGTGTGACATAGATTAGGCTTAGGATTAATGGCCATTAACCAGGTACTTTGAGTAAACTAATTAGTTAAATAAAGCTAAGATCCTCAAGGTTAGAAGTGGTCTTGTAGGTTTAATGGAGTCAAACTCCATTTGACTAGAATTACAAAGGTGACAACTTTCCTCAAATTTAGGGAGTGAATAGTGAAAACACTATTCCAGGATGCTTTCTTTAAAGAATAAGACTAGAAATAGATTTTGGATTCCCATAAGCAATTTTAGGTTCTAATCAACCTTAATTAATGATTTTGGCTCAAGATTAATTATGAAAATTAATTAACCTTTGATTAGAGCCTAATATTGCCTAGGTTCTGAGTTAGATAACTCATTACTCCCAACATGCACTAAGCAGGGGCAAAATCATAATTTTGCTCAAAAACTACCCGAGACCACCGGGACTTAACCAAACCTTAAACAACATGGTTCATGCCTTAAAATCACAGTTTTAAACCTCGGAGACAGGTTCTGGTCAAAACAAAACTTTAAAGCTACTGAAATCATCACAGGGTATTTTGGTCACTTATGCTTGTGAAATCTCGAAATGAGGTTTTTCTGCTCCGTTAAACATTCACAATCATACAACCCCCTTCATATAACATATGAACCCTATGAGGATGGCCAAAGCCGGCTGTCCTCGTGTTTCGGGTGAAAATGACCTCAGGGGCATTTTGGTCATTTTGAAAGTTTAGCGAAAATCGGGGCGTTACATTACTCCCCTCCTTAAAAAGAATTTCGTCCTCGAAATTCATTACCTGAGAATAGCTCGGGGTATTGTGCTCGCATGTTGGCCTCCAACTCCCACGTGAAATCTTCGGCTTTTCCGCATCCCCACGCGACTTTGACCAAAGGGTAGTGCTTGTCTTACTTCTTAGTTGTTTGACCCCTTGGTCCACAATTCTCGTGGAAGGTAGGTTAAATGTCAGGTCATCCCTTAATTGTACATGTTCTGGCTCTAGCACATGACTTGGGTCAGACTGATACTTTCGTAACTGGGAGACATGGAAAACATCGTGGAGATTGGATAGATTTGGGGGCAGGGCTATGCGGTATGCTACAAACCCTACTCTACTGAGGATTTCAAACGGTCCAAGAAATCTAGGGCTTAACTTTTTCACCTTCATTGCTTGACCTATGCCTGTGGTAGGGGTTATCTTGAGAAAAACATGTTCCCCTTCTTGGAACTCAATCGGCTTACGCCGTTTGTCCGCATAGCTTTTCTGTCGGCTTTGAGCACTAAGAATCCTATCCCTTATCCTTTTAATCTGTTCCGTCGTTTCCCTCACTAAGTCTGGTCCTATTAGACTTTGCTCTCCAGGTTCGTACCAACATAGGGGTGATTGACACTTTCCTCCATAAAGGGCCTCATATGGTGCCATACCAATACTCGCGTGATAACTATTGTTATCATAAATTCGATCATGGCGGTATTTGTCCCAATTCCCTTTCTGGTCTAGGACACACGCCCTAAGCATATCCTCCAAGGTTTGGATTGTTCTCTCGGATTGGCCATCTGTTTGTGGGTGGTAAGCCGTACTCAAGCACAGCTTCAAACCAAACGCCTTTTGAAAGGCTCCCCAAAATCGTGACGTAAACCGCGGATCCCGATCCGAGATTATCGTCGACGGCACTCCATGTAGCCTCACAATCTCTTGGATATACAATTGTGCTAACCTATCCAAGGAATATGTCACTTTAATAGGTAAAAAGTGGGCTGACTTCGTCAACCTATCCACTATTACCCAAATAGTATCATGATTCACTTGGGTCCTCGGTAGTCCAGTCACAAAATCCATCGAGATGCTATCCCACTTCCATTCGGGAATAGATAGGGGTTGCAACATTCCAGAGGGTTTTTGGTGTTCTATCTTTACCTTCTGGCATACTAGGCACTTACTAACCCATTTGCAAACATCTTTTTTCAAACCGGGCCACCAGAACATCTTCTTTAAGTCTTGGTACATCTTGATGGCACCAGGATGAATTGCAAAATTGCTCTTGTGGGCCTCCTCGAGAATCTCTTTCCGGAGGTCACCACTAGCAAGTATGCATATACGCCCTTCAAACCTCCACACACCGTCTTTTCCTTGGATGAAACCCTTCAGTTTATCAGCCCTTACTGCCCTTAGAGTCTCTTGAAACTCGTCATCCTCCCTTTGGGCTTGAGTGATCATCCCTCGAAATTCACTTGACACACTAAGGTGGCAAACTCTCATACCCATAGGGGTCATGGTTATTCCTAGGTTCAAGTCCCTAAAAGCCTCAATCAATTCATCCTCCTTAATCATTAAATGGGACAAGTGTAAGGATTTCCTACTCAAAGCATCAGCCACAACATTAGCTTTTCCTGGATGGTAGTTTAATCCAAAGTCATAATCCTTCAAGAACTCCATCCATCTCCTTTGCCTCATGTTTAGCTCTTTTTGATCAAAAAGATACTTCAAACTCTTGTGATTGGAGAACACCTCGAACCTCACTCCATACAAATGGTGTCTCCATATCTTTAGAGCAAACACAACGGCGGCCAATTCTAGGTCATGGGTGGGATAATTGGTTTCGTGTGGCTTGAGTTGCCTTGATGCATAGGCTACCACTTGCCTATTTTGCATCAAGACGCAACCTAAACCTTTACCAGAAGTGTCGCAGTATACCTCAAAAGGCTCCTTAGGGTCGAGGAGAACTAGGACAGGGGTTGAAGTCAACTTATGCTTTAGTTCCTGAAAACTTTTCTCACAATCAGAGGTCCAGACAAAAGGGGTGTTTTTCCTAGTAAGCTTGGTTAAAGGTAGTGCAATCTGGGAAAATCCCTTGATAAACCTACGATAATAGCCAGCTAATCCCAAAAAGCTCCTTATCTCGGTCACTGTCTTAGGTTGTTCCCAATTCATTACAGCTTCCACCTTACTAGGATCGACTGCAATTCCACCTCTAGACACCATATGCCCTAAAAATTTCACTTCTTCCAACCATAACTCACATTTAGACAATTTGGCATAGAGTTTCTTTTCCTTCAAGATCTCTAATACCGTGACTAGATGTTGCTCATGCTCCTCGTGGGTCTTCGAATAAACGAGTATATCATCTATAAAGACAACCACGAACTTATCCAAAAAGGGTCTAAAGATTCTATTCATGTAATCCATGAAAATAGCTGGAGCGTTGGTCAATCCAAAAGACATAACCGCAAACTCGAAATGTCCATATCGAGTACGAAAAGCCGTCTTGGGTATATCCTCATTCCTAACCCTGATCTGATGATAGCCAGACCTTAAGTCGATCTTAGAAAACACCACTGCACCTCTCAACTGATCCATTAAATCGTCAATCCTAGGCAAGGGGTACTTATTCTTCACCGTGACTTTATTCAACTGCCTATAATCGACACACATCCTCATACTTCCGTCTTTCTTTTTCACAAACAACACCGAGGCTCCCCACGGTGATGCACTTGGCCTTATGAAATTCTTTTCCAAAAGATCCTCTAACTGGGTTTTCAACTCGGCCAATTCCAAAGGGGGCATTCTATATGGGGCTATGGATATAGGTCCGGTACCTAGGAGTAGCTCTATTGAGAACTCAATTTCCCTCTTAGGGGGTAATTCCGGGATTTCATCTGGAAACACTTCGGGATAACTTCTCACTACAAGTATCTCCTCGATACTTTGCTCAAAGTCAACATCACTAGCGGCTAAAAGAATATAACCTTTTTCACCCTTACCACAGCTTAGGTCTACAACATTTAAATACATCCTCATGTTTTCCCTAGGCTCAGGGGAAATGGGAAGAAAGGAAATGGTTTTCTCGTAACAGTTTAACAATACACAGTTAGCCCAAAGCCAATCCATGCCCAGAATTATGTCTAGTCCTTGCATGGGTAAACATATGAAATCTAGAACAAACGATCTATTTTCTAAAATGAAACTGCATTCCAAGCAACATTTGCTGGTCCTAACTGGTTTCCCAGTGGGGGTTGAGACAATGAGATTAAAAGGGAGTTCAGACATGTTCAAACCTAGGGTCTCTACACATGAGTATGATATAAAGGAATGGGATGCGCCAGAATCATACAGTACAATCAGGTTTTTACCGTTCATTTCACACTTACCTTCAACGAGATCTGGGGACGTCGTCGTCTCTTCCGCATTGAGGGTATAGACCCTTCCTTGACGTTGCGGCTTGGGGTTGGGGGTTGGCTGATTCCTCTTGGGACAATCCTTGGAGTAGTGTCCTGGTTCTCCGCATCGGTAGCAAACGTCTAAACCGGCCTGACACGGCAAGCTCCCGTGGGGTCTACCACACTTGGGACACTCCGCATGTGGAGTGGAAGATGTCCCTTATGGTGCCTTCCCCTTATCATTTGCGGGCTTGTTTTTGTTGTTATTCTTGTTGTTGTTGTAGTCGTTGTTGTTGTTCCTTGGCTTGAAGTCCTTTCGAGGTCCTTGAGGCTTGGACCTGGATTGAAACTTCTGTTGGGGTTGGAACTTCTGTGGTCCTTTCTTCTTGAATTGCTGGCCTTGAGGTGCCAGCTTCTTGTTGCTGGAGTTGCCGGACCTAGTCGCGTTCAACTCCCGCTGCCCGTCTTCAATTATGCAGTATTTGTTCACCAGGGTTGGGAAGTCCCTGATTTCTAGATGAGCGACTGCTACCTTGAGCTTCGCTCTCAACCCTGCTTCGTACTTTATACATTTCCAATACTCGTCAGGGTTGGCCCGGTACATTCTCGAGAATTTGATGAGATCCTCGAATTTGGCAGTATACTGGGCAACCGTCCGATTTTCTTGGAACAATTGCATGAACTCCACCTCCTTAGCGTTGCGGACAGACTCTGGGAAGTACTTCTCATAGAAGTGAGCCTTTAACACCTCCCAGTTGATGGCCTCATTTGCCGCCTCCAACAGCCTCTGGACTCCAGTCCACCAGCAACTGGCGTCACCTTCGAGCATATACGTGGCAAACCTCACCTTTTGCTCCTCAAAGCATGGTATCACACCGAAAATCTTCTCCGTGCTTCGGATCCACTCCTCAACGTGGTTTGGGTTAGCAGTTCCCTTGAAGGTGGGTGGATTCGCCCTACGAAATTCCCCAAAGCGAACATGCTCCAGAATCTCAACAGCAGGGGGAGCTGGTACGGTATTCTCGCGTTGATCCATTCGGTCAAACAACTGTGTTGTAACATCCTAATTTTTAACCCAATACTCTAGAATATATTTAGGTTAATCATTAGTCTGTTACTTCATAGCTCTCATTTATCCTTGAATTACTTAGCGGAAAATACGGGTAATTTTTTTTTGAAAAACAAAGTAAGAGCCGCGTGATGCGATAAGCGGTAAACCATGTATGGTAAACAAATGTCTCACAACATCATAACATAAGGCACACCATGAGTAACACTGAAGATCATCTCATATATATATAATTTGCCCACTTATAAGTGTGGGACTTAGTTTAGTACAAGGAAAGTACAGGAAAGGAAATACAACATAAACATAAACATGATCTACTCCCCTACCCGAGTGCACCTAATGGGATAACCTCTAAACAAAAGAAGGTTTATCCCCATCTTAGTGGTGTGTGCTCTAACCGGGTACTCCATCGGTCGATAATCACCTCCTCATCGACGTCCGCCTCGTGAACAAGGCAAGTATCCGGAAGCGTGCGAGCTCCTCGGGCGTAAAGAGACGGAACGGGGATCGAGAGTGACCCCCGCGGTGTGGCCGCATCTCCGATCGTCGTGCAAGCCGGGGCTGAGTCACGGTATCCTCACTGCCCTCCCTCATCAACGGTGGAGAGGGGGCAAAGCTCTCGCTATACGGATGGGTAGGCGGGTCCTTGGACGGGTCGGTCTTCGAGAAGTAGGTCCGGGGCACGTAATCGGGATAGTCTCGCATGGCTAAGGCGGCGGTGTGCATGCGGAGCACTCTCTCGTCATGCGTACGCGCATGCTAAAAAACCCGCTCATTGTCGCCATAGGGTGCAGTCGGGGAGAAGCGATGGGTGTGCACGGGATGAGCGAAGGATCGTCCTACGAACATGAAAACCCACACCGTGCACTGTCCCTCAAAATGGTATGACCCGTGAGTCGGGTCATAGTGCACCTCCCATGTCGGGGTGTCCACGAACACTACAAACGTCGCCATCTGAAGACGTGACAGAAAGAAAGAGATAGAGGGAGTGAGAATCTTGCTAAAGAATCTCAGTAGGGCCTCCTACTACCTAGGTGTCATCATCTACGTCCTCAGGAACCTTGGGTTTATTTATACAAAATGACTGAGCATGTATTAGGTTCATTTTAAACTTTAAAATATATTTTAGCCAAGGTCCATTCATTTTAGGATGATCTTAATGTCATGAATGCAACATAATAGAAAATGTATGCATGGCACTACCTAATGCACATAGATAAAACATAGCATCAAGCATCATCATTCTTGGTGGCATAAAGTGGCAATAGTAACATTTATATGGGACAAAACTTAGTGACATAATCATAATCATGAAACTTCTCTTCCTCATGGGCCACCCTAAAAGACAATCGAAGTGGGGGTGCTCGGCCGAACCGGTGTCACCCAGAACGTGTCATACATCTAGGTTATGAGCTCATACCTTAACTAGTCGTCACTAGTTCTTACTTACCACTTAACGATAAGCGTATCATAAATCATAAATCCCGACTATCTGAGTACAGGTTAGGGGGCAAAACTCTTAGGGGTGCTCGGCCGAACCGGTATCACCTAAGAGTGTAAAATGGTACCGATGTCACATGAGTTCTATGGAGGTGCTCGGCCGAACCGGTGTCATCCTAGAACCCATCTTAGTACCTTAATTTTCAAAATCTCTTTAAGTCCCCAAATTTGTCGGAAATTCGGCTGCACAACGGTCATTACACCGAATTTCCTTCCAAATTTGCTTTATGCCACATAAACATATAACCTCATAAATTCCTCATATGAATAGCATCATCATCATTTGCATACTTCATGCATCATCATAAAACATTCAAACGCTTACCCTTACGGTAGCTTATGCTTTGACCCTTACGGGTCTTAATCTTGAGATATAGTTCTCTACATCCGTCGCTCATATCTTTATGCACCTAAGGGCTCATATTTAATCATCATTCCTAATCCTCATGTTCATACTTAAATCTGAAAAGCATAGGGCAGAATCTCTAACTTGTATTTACGGGGTTCTAGAACTTACGTTTTAGACCCTTTCTCGGTTCCATTTTCGCCGAAGGCGCTATATATTAAATCAAAATCAATTATGAGGCATTCCTATGCTTAAGGACTAATTATTAATCACATTTATCATGTTGTAAGGGTGCTGGACAGAATCCAGAAAATTAAATGTTCTAAGAGTTCTACATTTGCATTTTTTACGGTTTTCTAGTTACTAGATTCCCCATAGGTGCTAGAATTCAATTCTAATTCAAATGATACCAAGTTTTTCATGTCTAAACAATCTAAATCTGATTATGTTCCCATTAAAACAGTTTGGATTAGTTCCATAAACAAATGGGTCAAAACTATGTTAAATTCTAGCTTTACGGTATTTCTAGTTAGCTAGTTTCTTACCTATCATGCATAGGATTGCTTCTACATCATCACATGATATTTTCACACATTCCAACACATCAAAACATCATCATACAGCATCACACTCATCACATCAGAACCGAAAACATTTAACTTAAATGAGAGAGTTAAATTGACATTTCTAGGTACATAAGTTAACTAGTTTCTCTCGGAATCGATCTAGAACTTCTGAAACTCTTTCCAAAACATTTTAATTCATCAAGAGGCTAAGTGAAGCCTTAGGTCACTGACCAAAACATATTCCATCCCCTAAAAGATAATAAAATCACAACTTGTGATGACATAACCTTATAAAGATTTGTAAAGCTTTAGGAAAACTTAAAACATAGACTATTGGTCCTAGTAGCTAGATGAAAACTCATTGCAAGTCCATCATCACTACTTGGCCGAAATTATGCATTCAAGGAATACATTCATATTTAACTTTATCTTGGAATGAAATGGGCAAGTCTTTGAGCTCTAGGTTCTTAAATTACGACATAAACTAAACGTGCTCATGCTTTTCTTTTTTAATCTTGCTTACAAGGTAAAGTGATGACTTAAATTTAAGTATGCAAGGCATAAACTTAAACGTGCAAGCTTGAAAGTAAATATGTGAGGCATAACTTAAACGTGCAAGCTTGAAGGTAAATATACATGGTTCAATTCTTTATTTTAGTGCTCTTGGCCTAACAACAATCGACTTTAAGGCCGAAATAGATAGGCATTCGAGAAATTAATTAGGTGATAATGCAAGTTCAATTCTTTATTTTAGTGCTCTAGGCCCAACAACAATCGACTTTAAGGCGAAATAGAAAGGCTTCGAGAATTAAATTAAGTGATGATACAAGTTCCATTTTAATCTTTATGTTCTTAAGTGATAGCTAGAAAGTAAAGATGCATAGCAAGAATGTAAATATGAATGCAAGCATAAAATAAATTATGCAAGTTCATTTTATCTTTCTAGAGCTCTTAACAAGACTTTAAAGGAATTTAAACCATAACCCAAACTCATCCAAACAAGGTAAAGTCAAGCTTAGAGTTCTTAAAACTCAACATAATATTCTTAGGAAATCAAACCATGAAGCTTAGAAAAATTAAGAAAATGGCTGAAATCTTCAAGAAGAAAAAGGAACATTTTAAAACTCTAGAGTTCATGATCTTGATGATATATTAACACCAACATCATGAGTCCTCATCATTGAGTTCATAGAGCCATTTTAAAACATCATTAAAGCTAAAGTTCTCAAGAGTTCAAGAAAGGAAAAACTAAAAACATTTTTGCTCAAGAACAAAGATCAAGCTCTAGAGTTTGTTTCAAGTGATGAACATCATCATGAAACTCTCATCATCAAGCTCTCATTCCTTTGTTCTCCAAGGCCTATGGCCGAAACATAAAGAGGGAGAAGGAGAAGAAAAGAAGTTCTAAAAGGAATCAAGAGAAACTATGAACGTTTAAGCTTGAAACTAGAACTTTAAAGAAAAGAATACATGAAAGGAAATCCCTACTTGATGTGATGAACTTGAAGATGGAAGAAGAAAATGAAGAAGATGAAGAACTTGAGGAACTCCAAGAACTTGAAGAACACAAAAACTTTGAGAGAAAAAGAAAAGCTTTGAGAGTTCCTAAACTTAGCAAATGATCTAAAAGTGGTGCAAGCTCCTCAAGGCATTCTATTTATAGAGAAATGAAACAAATGGAGGGAGCTCATGGGGAAGGATGGCTTCGGCCATGAGGTGCAGATTGGAGGCATTCCATGAGTTCTATGAGGTGAGATAATGTGTTCTTGAGGTATGGTGAAGTATGGCTTAAGGTATGGTGAGGTATGGTTCAAGGTATGGCTTCAAGCATGGTTCTTTGAGTGAGAAAATAATTAAACATGTGGCCAAAGAGGGGTGTGCTGGCCGAAATGCATCAGCCAAGGGAGGAGAGTTTCTTGCATTTTAATTGTGGTTTAGAGTTGTGTTTAGGTGTATCTTTGATTATGCTTAAGATTAGGAATTTGTAAGAAAGTGTTTAGGTAAGGAAGATGGGTAATTAAGGTGGTCTAGACATAATTAAGGAGTGGTCTTGCACCATTAGTGAGTTAAATCCTCAATTTAGAGTCTAAACAACTCTAGACACATTTCCTTAATTTAAGGAATTGGAGAGAGAAAACACTATTCAAGATTCCAAGACTAGGAGTCTTGAGTTCTAAAAAGGGATTTAATGTTTAATCTAAGCAATTTTAGGTTCTAATTAACTTTAATAAATTATTTTGACTCTAGATTAATTAGGAAAATAAATTAATCTTCGTTTAGAGCCTAATATTGCTTAGGTTTGCTTAATTACGTCATTAAGCTCAAAAACACTATTCTAGGGGCAAAATCGTAATTTTACACTAAAACTGCCCGGGACCACCAGGACTTGAACAGAGACCTCTAGACACATGAAAACATGTTTTTAAACCTCTGGGGAAAGTTCCGGGCTCAAACGGCACCTTTACCCGCGTAAAAACGCTATAGGGGTATTTTGGTCATTTTGACCCGAAACTGCGGAAAACGAGATTTTTCGTTTCCGGAAGCATTCAAAAGTCATTCAATCCCCTTCAAGCATTGAGTTGACCCTTCGAGGATGACCGAGTTGCTTACCCTCGAACTCGGGTCAGGAAATGACCTCAGGGGCATTTTGGTCATTTCCCTCAGACAGAAAAATCGGGGTGTTACACGTGTCATGGTTATAGCTGAATATATTCTAAAGTATTGGGTTAAAAATTAGGATGTTACACACTACAAATTTCATACTTAATAATATTTGTTTTAAATGTTTCAGATAAGTAAAATGAAGCAATGTACAATCCAACCCTCCTTCTCGTGCATATTTTTACCAACAAATCCAACCTCAATTATAAGAAGAAAAATCTACCTTTTCTGGTATTTCAATTATTTACCTACTAAAGAACCTTAATTGCCACATCATAATCTAGTTTCATCTACCACTGCCTTTGTGCCTTGTGTAACACCCTCCCATGTATAATATCATCCTTAAGCCATGACGTTAAACCTAAGAGTTTTCACTTATACATTAATGGACCTTTCTTAAATATCTATAACAAAGTTGATCAAATCATGCAATAAATAATTTGTAATTCTATTAAAATATATAATAAGGAAATAAGTATTTATTTAATACACTTCCAAATACAATAAAAAGCTCCTCTATGAGCTTTAATGTATGTCTGTCTTCTAGTACATTTACAAACATATACATATAGATAAGTGCAATTGATAAAAGTTTAAGCTATTATACTACTGCAAATCTAATTCTTCCTTATAGCAGCCTCATTGTTCTCTAGATCAATTTGGAGATGACACGACAACACAAAACATAAGGATGAGAATTCTAAAATTCTGAATAGGGTATCTCCAAATACATATTAAAATTCATGTCATCGTCATCATCCCAGTTACTTCAGTTTATTAAGAAAATGTGATCATACAATATATATCAGAGGTTCATTTTAAAGTTCAAAATCATCCTTCCAAAGTGGGTGTCTTTTAGTATTTAATCACTCAATATAAATACATCATCATCATTAATCATAATCACTTTGTTTAGATATCATCATATAAAGCATATACTATCAAGTTTCAACTTAAACATATTATCTCAACATAGATGTTAACATCATTCACTTAGCACATAATATGAAGGACTACTTAGGACAATTGCTACTTTGACTCGTCATGGGCTTGGACCACAGCGGCTTATTCTGTAATATCCTCCCAAGTACAACAACATCCTTAAGTCATGACATTATATTTAAGAGTTGTTACTTATAAATTAGTGGACCTTTCTTAATTACCTATAGCAAGATGGATCGATTTTTTAAGTAACTAGCTCATGATTCTAGTAAGATACATAATAAAGAAACAAATGTTTATTGATTACAAGCCAAGTACAAAAGGAAGCTCTTTATGAGCTTTACTACACATCTGTTCTCTACTATATTTGAAGACGTATATGTATAAATAAGTATAAAAGATATGAGACTTCACTACTAAACTACTAAAAATCCGATTCCTTTTATACAGCAGCCTCCTTATTCTCTAGAACAACTTGGAGACGATACGGGAACACAAACACATAGGGGTGCGAATTATACAAATTCTTAGTAGGTTGTTCCCTCCAAAATACACCATTATAATGTCATCGTTATCGTTCCAGCCACTTCGGTTTATTAGGAAAAAGGTGATCAAGCATTACATAACAATGGTTCATTTTTAAAGTTCCAAATCATATTTTCCAGTCGACCTCAGATACCAATTTAATTTCCAGTCGGCCTCAGTTACCAACTTACTTTCCAGTCGGCCTCAGATGCCAATTTACATTTCAGTCTACCTCACTTGCCAATTTAATTTCCAGTCAGCCTCAGATGCTAATTTACATTTCAGTTGGCCTCAGATGCCAATTTACTTTCAGTCAGCCTCAGTTGCCAATTTAATTTCCAGTCGGTCTCAGATGCCAATTTACATTTCAATCAGCCTCTGATGCCAATTTAATTTCTAGTCGGCCTCAGTTGCCAATTTACTTTCCAGTCGGCCTCAGATGCCAATTTAATTTTCAGTCGGCCTCAGATACCAATTTACATTTATGTCGGACTCAGCTGCCAATTTAATTTCCAGTCGGCTTCAGAAGCCAATTTACATTTTAGTCTGTCTCAGTTGCCAATTTAATTTCCAGTCAACCTCAGTTGCCATCCAGCCGGCTTCTGATACCAATTCATTTTCCAGTCGGTCTCAGATGCCAATTTGCATTTCAGTCGGCCTCAGTTGCCCATTTACTTTTCTGTCGGCCTCAATTGCCAATATAATTTCCAGTCGGCCTTAGATGCCAATGTACTTTCCAGTTGGCCTCAAATGCCAATTTACATTTCGGTCAACCTCAATTGCCAATTCACTTTCTAGTCGGGCTCAGATGCCAATTTTCAATTAAGTCAGTCTCAGTTGCCAATTTAATTTCCGGTCGGCTTCAAAAGGCAATTTACATCTTAGTCGGTCTCAGTTGCCAATTTAATTTCCAGTCAACCTCAGTTGCCATTGAGTCAGCTTCTGATGCCAATTTATTTTCTAGTAGGCCTCATATGCAAATTTGCATTTCATTCGGCCTCAGTTGCCAATTTAATTGCAATTTGGCCTCAGTTGCCAATCTACTTTCCAGTCGGGCTCAAATGCCAATGTACTTTCTATTGGACCTCAGTTGCCAATTTAATTTCCAGTTGGCCTCAAATGCCAATTCAATTTCAAGCCTGCCTCAGATGCCAATTTACATTTTAGTTTGCCTAAGGGGCCAATTTAATTTCCAGTCAGCCTCAGTTGCCAATTTAATTTCCAATCAACCTCAGATGTCAATTTACATTTCAGTCTGCCTCACTTGCCAATTTAATTTCCAGTTGGCATCAGATGCCAATTTAATTTCCAATCTGTCTCAGATGCTAATTTACATTTCAGTCTACCTCAGAAGCCAATTTAATTTTCAGTCAGCCTCAGTTGCCAATTTACTTTCCAGTAGCCACAGATGCCAATTTACATTTCAATTGGCCGCAGATGCCAATTTAATTTCCAGTCGGCCTCAGTTACCAATTTACTTTCCAATCGGCCTCAAATGCAAATTTAATTTCCAGTTAGCCTCAATTGCCAATTTACTTTCCAGTCGGCCTCAGTTGCCAATTTAATTTCCAGTCAGCTTCAGAAACCAATTTACATTTTAGTCGGTCTTAGTTGCTAATTTAATTTCCAGTCGACTTCTGATGCCAATTTATTTTCCAGTCGTCCTCAGATGCCAATATGTATTTCAGTCGGCCTCATATGCTAATGTGCTTTCTGGTCGGCCTCAGATGCCAATTTACATTTCAGTTAGCCCCAATTGCCAATTCACTTTCCAGTCGAGCTCAGATGCCAATTTAATTTCCAGTCGGCCTCAGATGCCAATTTTCATTTAAGTCGGACTCAGTTGCCAATTTCATTTCCGGTCGGCTTCAGAAGCCAATTTACATTTTAGTCGGTCTCAGTTGCCAATTTAATTTCCAGTTGGCCTTAGATACCAATTTACTTTCCAGTCAGCCTCATATGCCAATTTAATTTCCAGTCGGCCTCAGTTGCCAATTTACTTTCCAATCGGTCTCGGATGCCAATTTACATTTCAGCCTGCCTCACTTGCCAATTTCATTTCCAGTCGGCCTCAGTTGCCAATTTACTTTCCAATCGGTCTCGGATGCCAATTTACATTTCAGCCTGCCTCACTTGCCAATTTCATTTCCAGTCGGTCATAGATGCCAATTTACATTTCAGTTGGCCTCAAAAGCCAATTTAATCTCCAGTCGGCCTCAGATGCCAATTTACATTTCAGTTGGCCTCAGATGCCAATTTAATTACAAGTCGGCCTTAGTTGCCAATCTATTTTCCAGTCGGGCTCATATGCCAATTTACTTTCTAATCCGCCTCAGCTGCCAATTTACTTTCCAGTCGGGCTCAGATACCAATTTAATTTCCAGTCAGTCTCAGATGCCAACTTACTTTCTACTCGACCTCAAATGCCAATTTACATTTCAGTCTGCCTCAGAGGCCACTTCAATTTTTAGTCGGCCTTAGTTGCCATCTAATGCCATTTTATTTTCCAGTCGGCTTCAGTTGCCAATTTGCTTTTCTATCCGCCTCAATTGCCAATTTAATTTCCAGTTTGTCTTAGATGCCAATGTGCATTCCAGTTGGCCTCAGATGCCAATTTACATTTAAGTCAGCCTCAATTGCCAATTTACTTTTCAGTCGACCTCAGATTCCAATTTAATTTCCAGTCGGCCTCAGATGCAAATTTTCTTTTAAGTTGGACACAATTGCCAATTTCCTTTCCGGGTGGCTTCAGAAGCCAATTTACATTTTAGTCAGTCTTAGCTGCCATCCAGTCGACTTCTGATGGCAATTTATTTTCCAGTCGACCTTAGATGCCAATTTGCTTTTCAGTTGGCCTCAGTTGCCAATTTACTTTGCTGTCGGCCTCAATTGCAAATTTAATTTCCAGTCGGCCTCAGATGCCAATATATTTTCCAGTTGGCCTTAGTTGCCAATTTAATTTCAAGTCGGCCTCAGTTGCCAGTCTACTTTCCAGTCGGCCTCAGATGCCATTTTACTTTCTAGTCGGCCTCATATGCCAATTTAATTTCCAGTCAGCCTCAGATGCTAATTTACATTGCCGTCTGCCTCAGATGCCAATTCAATTACCGGTCAGCCTGAGTTGCCAATTTACTTTCTAGTCGGCGTCATATGCCAATTTACATTTTAGTCAACCTCAATTGCCAATCTATTTTCCAGTCAGGCTCAGATGCCAATTTACTTTCCAGTCAGCCTCAGTTGCCAATTGACTTTCCAGTCGGGCTCAGATGCAAATTTAATTTCCTGTCGGCCTCAGATGCCAACTTACTTTGTACTCGACCTCAGATGCCAATTTACATTTCAGTCTGCCTCAGAGGCTAATTTAGTTTCCAGTCAGCCTTGGTTACTAATTTCCTTTCCAGTGAGCCTAAGATGCTAATTTACATTTCAGTCTGCCTCGCTTGCCAATTTAATTTCAGTCTGTCCCATGTGCCAATTTAAATTTTTATTGGCCTTATATGCAAATTTAATTTCCAATCGGCCTCAGTTGCCACTTTACTTTCTAGTCGGCTTCAGATGCCAATTTACATTTCAGTCTGCTTCACTTGCCACTTTAATTTCCAGTCGGCCTCAGACACCAATTTACATTTCAGTTGGCCTCAGATGCCAATTTCATTTCTAGTCGGCCTCAGTTGCCAATTTATTTTCCAGTCGAGCTCAGATGCCAATTTAATTTCCAGTCGGCCTCAAATGCCAATTTACATTTCTGTTGGCCTCAGTTGCCAATTTACGTTCAATTGGTCTTAAATGCCAATTTAATTTCTAGTCGACCTCAGATGCCAATTTACATTTTAGTCTGCCTCAGACTCCAATTTCATTTCCAGTCGGCCTGGGTTTCCATCCAGCCGGCTTCTGATCCCAATTTATTTTTCAGTTGGCCACAGTTGCCAATTTACTTTTCTGTCAGCCTTAATTGCCAATTTAATTTCCAGTCTGCCTTAGATGCCAATGTACTTTCCAATCAGCCTCAAATGCCAATTCACATTTTAGTCAGCCTCAATTGCCAATTTACTTTTCAGTCGACCTCAGATACCAATTTAATTTCCAGTCGGCCTCAGATGCCAATTTTCATTTAAGTCGAACACAGTTGCCAATTTCCTTTCCGGGTGGCTTCAGAAGCCAATTTACATTTTAGTCGATCTCAGCTGCCATCCAGTCAGCTTCTGATGCCAATTTATTTTCCAGTCGGCTTCCGACGCCAATTTACTATTCAGTCGGCCTCAGTTGCCAATTTACTTTGCTGTCGGCCTTAATTGCCAATTTAATTTTCTGTCGGCCTCAGATGCCAATGTATTTTCTAGTCGGCCTTAGTTGCCAATTTAATTTCAAGCCGGCCTCAGTTGCCAATCTACTTTCCAGTTGGCCTCAGATGCCATTTTACTTTCTAGTCGGCCTCAATTGCCAATTTACTTTCCAGTCGGCCTCAGATGTCAATTTAATTTCCAGTCGGCCTCAGATGGCAATTTACATTTCCATCTGCCTCAATGCCAATACAATTACCGGTCGGCTTGAGTTGCCAATTTACTTTCCAATTGGACTCATATGCCAATTTAATTTCCAATCGGCCTTAAATGCCATTTTACATTTCAGTCGGCCTCAGTTGCCAATCTATTTTTCAGTCGGGCTCGGATGCCAATTTACTTTCCAGTCGACCTCCGTTGCCAATTTACTTTCCAGTTGAGCTCAGATGCCAATTTAATTTCCAGTCGGCCTCAGATGCCAACTTACTTTCTACTCGACCTTAGATGCCAATTTACATTTCAGTCTGCCTTAGAGGCCAATTTAATTTTCAGTCGGCCTTAGTTGCCAATTTCCTTTCCAGTAAGTCTAAGATGCCAATTTACATTTCAGTCTGCCTCAATTACCAATTTAATTTTCCAATCGACCTCAGTTACCAATTTACTTTCCAGTCGGCCTTAAATGCCAATTTACATTTCAGTCTGCCTCACTTGCCAATTTAATTTCCAGTCGGACTCAGGTGTCAGTTTACGTTTCAGTTGGCCTCTGATGCCAATTTAATTTCCAGTCAACCTCAATTGACAATTTACTTTCCATTCGAGCTCAGATGCCAATTTAATTTCTAGTCGGCCTTAGATGCCGATTTACATTTCAGTTGGCCTCAGTTGCCAATTTACGTTACAATTGGTCTCAAATGCCAATTTAATTTCTAGTCGACCTCAAATGCCAATTTACATTTTAGTCTGCCTCAGACGCCAATTTCATTTCCAGCCGGCCTGAGTTGCCATCCAGTCGGCTTCTGATGCCAATTTATTTTCCAGTCGGCCTCAGTTGCTAATTTACTTTTCTGTCAGCCTCAATTGCCAATTTAATTTCTAGTCTGTCTTAGATGCCAATGTACATTCCAGTCGGCCTCAGATGCCAATTTACATTTTAGTCAGCCTTAATTGCCAATTTATTTTCCAGTCGGCCTCAGATGCCAATCTGTTTTTCAATCGGCCTCAGTTACCAATTTACTTTGCTGTCGACCTCAATTGCCAATTTAATTTCCAGTCGGCCTTAGATCCCACTGTATTTTCCAATCGGCCTCAGTTGTCAATTTTTTTTCAAGTCGACCTCAGTTGCCAATTTACTTTCCAGTCGGCCTCAGATGCCATTTTACTTTCCAATCAGCCTTAGTTGTCAGTTTACTTTCCAGTCGGCCTCAGATGCCAATTTACATTTCCGTCCCTACCTCAAATGCCAATTTAATTGCCGGTCATCCTGAGTTGCCAATTTACTTTACAGTCGGCCTCATATGCCAATTTAATTTCCAATCGGCCTTAAATGCCAATTTACATTTCACTGGGCCTCAGTTGCCAATATATTTTCCAGTCGGGCTTAGATGCCAATTTACTTCCTAGTCGACCTTAGTTACCAATTTACTTTCCAGTTGGGCTTAGATGCCAATTTAATTTCTAGTCGGCCTCAGATGCCAACTTACTTTCTACTTGACCTCATATGCCAATTTACATTTCAATCTGCCTCAGAGGCCAACTTAATTTGCAGTCGGCCTTAGTTGCCAATTTCCTTTCTAGTAAGCCTAAGATGCCAATTTACATTTTAGTCTGCCTCGCTTGCCAATTTAATTTTCAGTCTATCTCATATGCCAATTTAATTTTCAACGATCTCAGTTGCCAATTTACTTTCTAGTCGGCCTCAGATGCCAATTTATATTTCAGTCTGCCTCACTTGCCAATTTAATTTCCAGTCGCCCTCAGATACTAATTTATATTTAAATTGGTCTTAGATGCCAATTTAATTTTCAGTCGGCCTCAGATGCCAATTTACATTTTAGTCAGTCTCAATTGCCAATTTACTTTTCAGTCGACCTCAGATGCCAATTTAATTTCCAGTCGGCCTCAGATGCCAATTTTCATTTAAGTCGGACGTGGTTGCCAATTTCCTTTCCGGGTGGCTTTAGAGGCCAATTTACATTTTAGTCGGTCTAAGCTGCCATCCTGTCGGCTTCTAATGCCAATTTATTTTCCAGTTGGCCTCAGAGGCCAATTTGCTTTTCAGTCGGCATCAGTTGCCAATTTACTTTCCAGTCGGCCTCATATACCAATTTAATTTCCAATCGGCCTTAAATGCCAATTTACATTTCACTGGGCCTCAGTTGCCAATATATTTTCTAGTCGGGCTCAGATGCCAATTTAATTTCTAGTCGGCCTCAGATGCTAATTTACTTTCTACTCGACCTCAGATGCGAATTTACATTTCAATCTGCCTTGGAGGCCAATTTAATTTACAGTCAACCTTAGTTGCCAATTTGCTTTCTAGTAAGCCTAAGATGCCAATTTACATTTCAGTCTGCCTCGCTTGCCAATTTAATTTTCATTCTGTCTCAGATGCCAATTTAATTTCCAATCGGCTTCAGTTGCCAATTTACTTTCCAGTTGGCCTCAAATACCAATTTACATTTAAGTTGGTCTAAGATGCCAATTTAATTTCCAGTCGGCCTCAAATGCTAATTTACATTTTAGTCAGCCTCAATTGCCAATTTACTTTTCAGTCGACCTCAGATGCCAATTTAATTTCCAGTCGGCCTCAGATGCCAATTTTCATTTAAGTCAGACACGGTTGCCAATTTCCTTTCCGGGTGGCTTCAGAAGCCAATCTACATTTTAGTCGGTCTCAGCTGCCATTCTGTTGGCTTCTAATGCCAATTTATTTTCCAGTCAGCCTCAGATGCCAATTTGCTTTTCAGTCGGCATCAGTTGCCAATTTACTTTGCTGTCGGCCTCAATTGCCAATTTAATTTCCAGTCGGTCTCAGATGCCAATGTATTTTCCAGTCGGCCTCAGTTGCCAATTTACTTTCCAGTTGGCCTCAGATGCGATTTTACTTTCCAGTCGACCTCAGTTGCCAATTTACTTTCCATTCGGCCTCATATGCCAATTTAATTTCCAGTCGGCCTCAAATGCCAATTTATATTTCCGTCTACCTCAGATACCAATTTAATTACTGGTCAGCCTGAGTTGCCAATTACTTTCCAGTCGGCCACATATGCCAATTTAATTTCCAATCGACCTTAAATGCCAATTTACATTTCAGTCGGCCTCAGTCGCCAATTTAATTTCCAATTTGTCTCAGAAGCCAATTTACATTTTTGTCAGCCTCAGTTGCCAATATAATTATCAGTCGGCCTCAATAGACATATAGTCGACTTTAGATGCCAATTTACTTTTCAGTCAGCCTCAGTTGCCAATTAAATTTCTTGTCGGCCTCAGTTGCTAATCTACTTTTTAATCGGGCTCAGATACCAATTTAATTTCTAGTCGGCCTCAGTTGCCAACTTACTTTCAAGTCGGCCTCAAATGCCAATTTACATTTCAATTGGCCACAAATGCCAATTTAATTTTCAGTTGACCTCAATTGCCAATTTAATTTCCAATCGGCCTCAGCTGCCAATTTAATTTCCAGTCAGCCCCAGATGCCAATTTAATTTCCAGTCGGCCCCAGATGCCAATTTACATTTCAGTTGGCCTTAGTAGCCAATTTAATTTCCAGTCAGCCTCAGATTCTAATTTACTTTTTAGTCGGCCTCAGATGCCAATTTACATTTCAGTCGGCCTCAGTTGCCCATTTAATTTCCAGTCGGCCTCTATTGCCAATTTACTTTGCAGTCGGCCTTAGTTGCCAATTTACTTTTCAGTGGGCCTCAATTGCAAATTTAATTTCCAATCGGCTTCAGATGCCAATTTACTTTCCAGTAAGCCTTAGATGCCAATTTACATTTCAGTCAGCCTCAGTCACCAATTTACTTTTCTGTCAGCCTCAATTGCCAATTTAATTTTGAGTTGGCCTCAAATGCCAATTTAATTTCCAGTCGGCCTCAAATGCCAATTTACATTTCAGTCGGACTCAATTGGCAATTTACTTTACAGTTGGCCTTAGTTGCCAATTTACATTTCAGTCTGCCTCAGTTGCCCATTTAATTTACAATCGGCCTCAGTTGCCAATTTATTTTGAAGTCAGCCTGAGTTGGCAATTCACTATTCAAACGGCCTCAGTTGCCAATTTATTTTGCAGTCGGCCTTAGTTGCCAATTTTCTTTTCAGTCCACCTTAGTTGCCCATTTAATTTCCAGTCGGCCTCAGTTGCCAATTTACTTTGAAGTCGGCCTGAGTTGCTAATTTTCTTTTCAGTCGGCCTCAGTTGCAAATTTAATTTCCAGTTGGCCTCAGATGCCAATTTAATTTCCAGTTGGTCTCAGTTGCCAATTTACTTTCCAGTCGGCCTCAAATGTCAATTTAATTTGCAGTCGGCCACAGTTGCCGATTTACTATTCTGTCGGCCTCAGATGCCAATTTACTTTCTAGTCGGCCTCTGTCGCCAATTCAATTTCCAGTCAGCCTCAGATGCCAATTTAATTTCCAGTCTGCCTCAGTTACCAATTTACATTGCAGTCGGCCTTAGTTGCCAATTTATTTTTCAGTCGGCCTCAGTTGTAAATTTAATTCCACACAGCTTTAGATGCCAATTTAATTTCTAGTCGGTCTCAGATGCCAAGTTACTTTTTAGTCAGGCTTAGTTGCCAATTTACTTTCCAGTCGGGCTCAGATGCCAATTTACTTTCTAGTCGGCCATAATAGCTAATTTACTGTCCAGTTGGCCTCAGATGCCACTTTGCGTTTCAGTCTGCCTCACTTGCCACTTTAATTTCCAAACGGCCTCAGATACAAATTTAAATTTTAGTTAGCCTCAGTTGCAAATTTAATTTCAAGTCAGCCTATGTTGTCAACTTACTTTCCAGTAGGCCTCACATGCCAATTTTATTTCTAGTTGGCCTCAGCTGCCAATTTATTTTCTGTTGACCTCAGTTGTCAATTTACTTTTCTGTTGACCACAGTTGTCAATTTACATTTTAGTCAGCCTTAGTTTCCAATTTACTTTCGAGTAGCTCTTAGATGCCAATTTACATTTCAGTCATCCTCAGTTGCCAATTTAATTTCCAGTCGACCTCATATGCCAATTTACATTTCAGTCATCCTCAGTTGCCAATTTAATTTCCAGTCGACCTCATATGCCAATTTACATTTCAGTCTGCATCACTTGCCAATCTAATTTTCAGTTAGCCTCAGATGCCAATTTACTTTTCAGTCGGCCTCAGATGCCAATTTACATTTCAGTCAGGCTCAGTTGCCAATTCAATTTCCAGTCGGCCTCAGTTGCCAATGTAGTTTCCACTCGGCCTCAGATGCCAATTTACATTTCAATCTGCCTCACTTGCCATCTGAGGCCGACTGGAAATTAAATTGGCAACAGAGGCCGACTAAAAAGTCAATTGGCACCTGAGGCCGACTAGAAAGTAAATTGGCATCTGAAGCTGACAGTAAATTAAATTGGCAATTGAGGCCGATTGAAAATTAAATTGGCAACTGAGGCCGACTGGAAACTAAATTGGCTTCTAAGCTAACTGGAAATTAAATTGGCAACTGAGGCCAACTGAAAAGTAAATTAGCAACTAAGTCTGACTAAAATGTAAATTGGAATCTGAGGGTTACAGGAAATTAAATTGGCAATTGAGGTCGACTGAAATGTAAATTGGCATCCGAGGCTGACTGGAATATAAATTGGCATCTGAGGCCGATTGGAAATTAAATTGGCAATTGAGACTGACTGAAAAGTTAATTGGCAACTGAGGCCGAATGAAATATAAATTGGCTGCTGAAGCCAACTGAAATACCAATTGGCACCTACAGTCGACTGGAAAGTAAATTGGCAACTTAGACCGACTGAAAATTATATTGGCAACTGAGGCTGACTAAAATGTAAATTGGCATCTGAGGCTGATTAAAATCTAAATTGGCATCTGAGGCCAACAGGAAAGTAAATTGGCAACTAAGGCCGCCCGAAAATTAAATTGACAAATGAAGCCGACTAGAAAGTAAAGAGGCAATTGAGACCGACTGGAAATTAAATTGGCAACTTAGGATGACTGAAAAGTAAATTGACATCTGAGGCCGACTGGAAAGTAAATTGGCACTGTGGGCCTAATGTTGTAATTATTGAAACTTAAGCAATATTGGGTTCTAATTAAAGATTAATTAATTCTAATAATTAATCTATAGTCAAAATAATTAATTGAGGTTAATTGAGGCCTAAGATTACTTAGAGAAACTCAAAATCCCTTTTTTAATTCAAGACTTTGTGTCATATCAAATGAAATAGTATTTTCTCTCTTCAATTCCTTAAATTAAGGAATCAAAGATGTGATTGAAAATCTTGTTAAATGGGGTTTGACTCCACTAAGTGAACAATAGCGCTCTTTAACCATGTCTTCAATTTTGCCCAATTTTATCCAACTTTGTTTAGTGATGTTCTTAAGGTTAATAATTAATGGAAATCATTGTAATTTATTCCTTAGATGCATAAAAGAATAAATATAAAATTTAGGTTCACCTGATTTAGAGGTTTAACCATTTAAGGGATAATGAAAATGCTTATTTCATGAGATGATGGGTTTATGATATATTTGAGAATTTATATGATGATTATGTTTGCATACTTGGCTACCAGTTACAAGATTTATTGTGACATGTTGTGATTACACTTGGAATGTTTAAGATGCATATGTTGAAGTAATATGAAAGCATATGACATTATATGATATGTTTGTGTTCTTGCATCTCAATATAACATGCTAACGTTAAGGTGACATAACACATATTGAAATGATCCTCTAGACTCCCCGAATTAAAGGTTATGAGAGGTGATCTGATAAGGAAGTGATCCTTTAGACTCTTCGAATTAAAGGTTATGAAAAATGATCCTTGCCCCCTATCCCGTACTTTAAGAGTCGGGTGTTAACTTATCATGAAGATAAGAGTATGCTAGTAATGACTAATGAGATATAAGCTCATAACATAGAACTCTAAAGAGGAAAGAGTAATATGGTGGCCCCAATAAGAGAAAGGAATAAATTAAGTCACCTAAAGTATAAATAGAAGCAATTCGTGCCATGTTTACCATGATCTTTGTATGTCACTTGTGTCTCTATATAGTATGTTGCACCTTGTATTGACATGCATTTCATGATAAGGTATGCTGCATTCATAACATCCAAGACTCATATTAAAATGAACAAGCCTCGGTAATTGGTATTTTAGAACTTAATAAATGAACCTTATGCATGCTCACTATTTTATAATGAAACCCGAGGTTCCTGAGGACATAGATGATGACAGTAGGATAGCCCTACTGAGATTCTTTATCAAGTTTCTCACTCCCTCTGTCTTTCTTTCCATCGCGTCTTTAGAGGACAATGGTGTAGTTCGTGATATTCATTGATGCGCCAACTTGGGAGCTCCATTTTGATGCCACACACCAGTTGTACCATTTTGTGGGTCGCTGTTTCATTTGTCTGTTCGTGTTCTTGAACCACCCGTTTGCCCACCCAGTCTCCAGTTTCTATTTCTCCCTTACATCTCCTTTTGCCGATGATCTTCTCTTCAAATGCACATGCCCCTATGGGGAGCAGATTCGTCACACCCCTATTGCTACCTCAGCTGTTAGGGACTACCTGGAGTATGTTCCCCACTCACCTCCTATTCATTCTAAGACTGACCCATCTGAGGACTCAGCCACCCAGATACCATTTGATGGTTCTTCCCCCACCGTACCTATGGAGGTAGGTGGAGGCAGTGAGGCTATGGTGGCTCAGCTGATTTGAAGAGCTAGAGTAGCAATGCGACCCCGTCGTGGAGCTCATGTCAGACCCGATCACCATTTGACCACTCAAGCTGAACTAGGCCAATGGATTAGTTATGTTCCTCCTACTTGGGATAGGCAGTAGTAGGAGTTGGTAGCAGACTTTGTAGTGCATGCACGCATATCTTACATAGGGTAGCCTTTTTTTGCTTTTAGAGGTTATCTACTGTAAGTGCACTCAAGTAGATAAGGATTCTGATATATGTATTTTAGTTTCTTTATGTTTTGCATGGATGACTGTATCAGCTCAACCCATAATGGTGAGTCTAATGCTACTATTATATGACTTGGTGTATGGTGAAACTCTTATTATATAACTATGATGGTTTGACGTGTGTTCCATTTATAGTATGATGGGTTCATTTTTTGTTATCTGTAAGACAAACGACGTAGTTTTTATTTTATGCGTGGCTCACGATTTCATCTTTAAATTCAAAAAAAAAAAATTTACCCATATTTTCGCTAAGTATTTTCTAAAATTAGAATTAAGAACTGGAATAAAAGCATAACAAATAATAATTAAATTGAAAACGTCCTAGGCGTGTTAAGTTAAATATTAAAGTGTTACAGAGTCTTCACTGGAATGGTCATGGCGTTCTACTCACAGCTAGAATCAGTGTCCAATTATCTTTTGATCACTTACATCGACACACTCACATGACTTTGAGCTTAAATGTTCTTTCTCGCATCATCAATGCTCCTAATGAAGGTATCAGTTGCCCATCTAAAGAAAATTGGTTCAGGTCACTAAGAGTATCAATAGAGGAAGTCTCCAGTTGTCTCACGGACTCTCCTAAACATCAACCTGGGAACATAACCACAGCTATGCTAAACTCTAATGCGCAGCAAGTCTTTACCCTCATCCAGTTCTCTTTGCTTCCAAGGTTAGAAAGCTTGCACTTTTTGATTAGGATGGATTACATGTTGTTATTCTGTCTACTGACAAAACGGAAAGTAAACTTGCCCAAACTTATTCTTGACTACATGATGAATGTCGTTTCTCCTTAAAAGAATAACACTGATGAAGTTCTTTATGGAACTCTATTAACCAAGATCTTTGAATACTCATATTACCCATTGGAAAATGAGTGGTATGATTATATGATTGGAATGAAATTTTTCTTATCTCACTTTGGGACTTAGAGCAGATCTATCGCTGATCCTTCGCCAGAGAGTAAGGATACAAAGAGACGTGTAATCAATCTAGACAGTAGTTCTAAAGACTCTACAAAGCCTCGGTCAGATTCGAGAAGCAGTGGTAACACTATTCCTTTAAACTTCAAGATTTGAAACTGATCAAGGAAGCAGAATCAGGATGCATGATGAAATATCTTCCCAAACCCTTAAACTATAGTCATCAAGTGACAATACGAGAAGTATGGTTCCTGAAACAGTCTTTGCTCCTGCTACTGATTCTCTTCCTTCCCATACTGAATAACCTTTCACTTCGTTTCCATTTTTCTTTCAACCAGCTCAAGATCAAGGTGGTGATCACCTCTCCTCTAGTCGTCGTCAGATAACACTTCCTCCAAACGTCAATTATCCTGGAATAAGGAGCTTGCTGACAAACTAATAGCATATTTCTAACAGACTAGACAATCTGGAAGAAAGGTCCCACAATCATAAAGATCTATTGCGACAGATTGTCCAGAATACTTCTAATATCCTACAAGAACTAAGACACAGAAACTGAAGATGTTGTTTCTATTTTTCCTGGCACACTTCCTTTTTTGTGATGCCAAAAAGGGGATAAGTTTAGTTTGAAGAAAATCTATGCCAAATCTATGCTGAAGGGATTCAGGGGGAGCTTTGCTAATGAAAGTTATGTTGAGATACTCAGAGGGAGCATATGCTGAGGGGGAGCCCAGAGAAATTTTTTGTTTAGCATGTTTTCATGTTTTAGCATTTTTTTTTATATATCTTTGAATAGTTGTTCTATTTATATAATTTGTTTCTTCTTTTATCATGATCTCTTTATGTCTTTTATGTTATATATCTTCCTTAGCTCTTATGTTTGATGCATACATGTTTATCATGCTTCATGTTTTGTTTTTATCTTAAGCTCTGAATCATATCAATACTCTATCTAAGCTCAATTGATCAAATATATCTTTGTCATGTGTTTGCTTCTTATCTTGAATGTGTATGCTTTAACATGTTTATTCATATACACTAGATATTAGCTTACCTATTTTCTGTGATTAGTCTTGGCCAAGTATCTTTAGGAGCACAAGGTGGTTGTTGCTCTTATACTAGTTATTATAAGCTGAGTCTTGATATATATGATGAGCTTAATCATTTTTCTTTATCCTTTACTCTTGTAAAAGATGGTTTTCTAAAGTGTTGTGCATAACTTGATCAAGTTTGGTTGTAAATAGTTTCTATCCTGTCTTTAGAAACCTATGCTTAGACGTGTTGAAACGACCAAAGATCAGTTAACAAGCTTCAGAAATCTCTCGAAGAGTAATGTGTTATGTGTTTTTTTACAAAACTTATTTTAAAAGATCATATATGCTCTATTTTGAAAACATCTTTTTCATGATCTAATTCTTATAGGAAGGTTTCATAACTTTGTACAAAAGCTCATTCTTGTTTATTCAGGAATTGAATCCTAAATGGGCTTTAGAAACCGTGCACAACAATATATTAATCTTATCCTTCTTATGGTTTCTTTGAGCATCAGAAACTACATACGCATCTGAGTGTTTTCCAAAATTATGAATGCTCTGTTTTGTTTATCATACTCTTAAGTATTCCCTTCAAAGTTTCTTTTAGAGTAAGACATGCTAAAAAATGGATCCAGTCAAGATAATATATCACAAGGTATTACTTGTTAAGTGTTCAAATATGAGGATCTTCAGAAAGTTCCTTTCTTTTGACAAATGATCAAGCTAGTTATTTATCTATAGCTTAAACATCTTTCTCTTTAACATCTGCTCTTATAATGTTCAGAAAGTATGTTAAGTCTATTTTATGCTTTAAGCAAAATAATAGCAACTCTAATTAAATGTCACTTAAGGCCAAAATGCTTTCATATGATCCTTATCATCCGTTAAGAAAAAGAACTTCCTGAAAATCTCTCTTAATGCTAGATTGAAAGAATTTGATATATCATGTTTATATCTTTTGCAATATTTCTTTCAATTATCTCTTCAAAAGATTTTTTCCAAATTGGTTTGTCACCATAAAAAAGAGAGAGATTGTTAGCTCCAGAACACTTTGCGCTTATTTTGTTTTAAATGACAACAAAGCCAATTTAAAGAAAATGCTTTGAAGAACGACTAATGTCTCTATTGAGTTCCTTGTAAGATTATAACAGGTTTTCATCGTTTAGCAAGAGCAAGGCTTATTCAAATAAGAATATATTTCACTAAACATATGTAAACATATTTATCTCATGTTATGAGATCCGAAATGAAACAAAAGTGAAATTACCTAAGCAATTGATAGCTAATAATGAGAAGAAGTTTTCAACACTACAAGGAACCAAGTTCAGAGACTTTAGAAAGTAGCATCAGACATTAGAAAGTACGCTCAAGATGAAGATATTAACTCATGTCCAAGAGCAATGCATTACTTAATCTTCAATCATCACAATCACAAAGATATTATCAGCCAAGAAGATGTGATTGAAGATCAGAAAGTGAAAAACTCTTCAAGGGACTGATTACGTACATCAAAAAGCTTATCTGTGAGTGAAGCAAAGAATGCTATACGAAAAGGATGGAAATTTGAAATTTGAATTTCAAATGATTAAGTCAAACCCAGTTTCAAACTGGTACATCATCTCTTCTGCCTATTTGGTCCACCACCCCGGCTTCAAAGGAGGAGTTCAGAAAGCATACTCAGAAAGTAGAAAAGTAGTTTCTGAAGGAAGATCACAAAACTCAACTTCACAACGGCTTCTACAACCGATGTAATAGATCTGTCAACCTTTCTTCTAGCTATTTCTTTCAAGACACAACTGATGATTAATATGTGTTACTTGATGAACA
Organism: Dalbergia cochinchinensis; assembly: GCA_031216125.1. Classification (NCBI taxonomy): domain Eukaryota; kingdom Viridiplantae; phylum Streptophyta; class Magnoliopsida; order Fabales; family Fabaceae; genus Dalbergia; species Dalbergia cochinchinensis. The sequence continues at coordinate 35,770,137 of CM062372.1, forward strand.
GATCTATGGCAATGGTCACAAAGAAAGACCACTATATAAGGAGATGCTATGCTTGAAGACCGATGAGAGATTTGAAGATTCAAGAGAGGAAACTCTGCAAAAATCTCTTCCTACTTCATGTATTATTTAATCTTTATTATGTAATCAGTTTTATCCTTGAAGTGTAAGAAAATCTTCCTTCTATATTCTTAGTTAGATTTATGCTCTTCCTATGGAAAAAGTAGAAGAAAGAAGTCATTCAAGTTTTTCCTAGGAACTTTTCATGTATATGTCAAGGAAACTTGAGTGTAGGTTAGTTTGAGTGGCAATCCAAACACTTAACCTTTGTATCCTCGATCTGGTAGTGATTGTTGTGAGATAGCTTAGAGAAACTACTGTAAAACTACATGCAACCTGATAGTAGTGGTTGCTATTGGTCACAGTTTGGCTTGGAGAAGCCAGTGTCAAGACTACTTTCAATGTGACAGTAGAGGTTGCTACTACTCACAATTTGGCTTGGAGAGGCCAGTGTCAAAACTAGTTTTAACGTGAATGTAAAGGTTGCTACTAATCACGGGTTAGCTTGGAGAGGCTAATACAATACTACTCGGTTTAGCCTGGAAATGCTTATAAAAGGATACTCAACTTGTGATAGTCTCTGAGTTCTGCTAGCACAAGTAAGAGCTTAGGAAGGCTAATGTAAAGACTATCTGTAATGCCTGGGGTTGCGAAGTCAGGGAGTGATTGCCGGTGCAAGGAGGCACGGACAAGGAGCAGCTCCTGGAAGATTTCGAAAGTGGAGGGGTACATGAATGAGATGATTACACACTAGAATGAGAGGGATCCTAAGACCGTATAGGTATGAGACTATACAGTTAAAGAGGGCTTATATAAATTGATTTGTACTACCTACACCAACAAGATGCATCTTTTTTTCGGTAGCCTATCACTAAAGAACTCCATAGTTAAGCGAGCTTGACTTGGAACAATTTTGGGATGGGTGACCTCCTGGGAAGTTTTCCTAGGAAGCGTGTAAGTGAGGACAAAACACGCTGAAAGGACCCGTGTTGGTTTGTGGGGATAGTCGTCAATCCATAAAGCAGCAAGGGATGTTACAAATGGTATTAGAGCCCACACCTCTCCTAGTACGGTGTGGTTCAGAGACGAACCAAGCGAAAGCTGGTGGGCATGTAACGCCCAGGGATTGCGAAGTCAAGGAGTGATCATTGATGCAAGGAGGCATGGACAAAGAGCAGCTCCTGGTAGACTTTGAAAGTGGAAGGGTAAATGAATGAACCGATTACACACCCAAATGAGAGGGATCCTAAGACTGTATAGGTATGGGACTATACAGTTAAGGAGGGTTTACATAAATTTATTTGTATTACCTATACCAACAAGATGCATCTTCTTTTCGGTAACCTATCACTAAAAAACTCCATAGTTAAGCGTGTTTGACTTGGAGCAATTTTGGGATGGGTGACCTCCTAGAAAGTTTTCCCAGGAAGCATGTGAGTGAGGACAAAGCATGCTGAAAGAACCTGTGTTGGTTTGTGGGGACAATTGTCAATCCATAAATCAGCAGGGGATGTTACAATTTGAGGATAGCTACTACACAAAAATCACTAAACCATACTCCAAAAACTTGTAAACCTATTCCAAAAAGTTGCAAGCCAAATGAGCACAATCATTAGCCACGTTCAGGAAAAAAAATTGTCAACCCATGTACAAAAAATTTGTAAATTTGTGTATAAAAAGTTGTAAACTATATTCAGAAAAGTGTAAACTAATAAAAAAATAGTAAACCTTATGCAAAAAAATGTAAACCTTTGCTCTTACATTGCAAATACCGCCAACACGAATGCGAACATAGTGGCTACAAATAACCTTAAACCCTAACACAACCAATGCGAAGCTTGCAATGACGGTGGAAACGACGTGACTCTAACGACCACAACTTCACTTATTCATCATCGATTGAGGTGGAGAACACTGTTGAATGGAACAACACTGGGTGCTTTGGGCAGTGGGATATTTAAACCAGTTAGATAGATGAGTAAGAAAGAGATAATATAGGGGCGAATGCAGGCAAAAGGAAAGCTTTTATGGCTTATTTGATTGCTTTTGCGGCTTATTTGATTAAGTGAGACTAGATAGTGATAGCGGTTCAAATGTGGGAGATGTAGGGTTGGGGTAGTTTCTGTTTCAAGAGAAGAAAAGGGAGAAAGAGGAGAGAGACTGCCAAGTTGTGCATGTGGAGGTTTTTCCTTTAGTTTTTTTCTTTCCCAATTTGTCCTTCTATATCCTATACCTTTCCCATACACTTATTTTGATGTGTGGCATAATGGAAGAATATGGTGTTGTACGTGTATCATTCTTAATGGAGAAAAGGAAAATGAGAATGAGAATGGTAGAAGAGCTTTTTTTTTTGGGTCAATGAACAAAGCTTCTTTATCATATTTACGTTACCTCTTCTACTCCAATTTGTTTTTTCATGTGTTCTTTTTCCCTCTTATATTTTAGAAATTGTTTGAGACAAAAAATCCCACAATCACAATGCAAAGCTAAAAGGCAACTGTTTAGTAGAGAAATGATAGTGACCATCACAATACATACACCAGCTACTCACACCCACCAAAACAACAAAAGTGGAGTATGGAGATGGTATGGATATGAAGGGGCAAAAGTGGCAAGCAAAGAAAAGGCTAAAAAAAAAGAAGAAGCGTACATATGGCAATCTCAAAAGCAAAAAGGAGGAAAAAGACTTACTCTCACCTACCTCTTATAGAAAAGCTTCCATTCTATATCTGCGCAGGGGAGGAAGAAGAAGAGCATAAAACTAGGTTATGTTTCCAGTGTACAAAATCATACGTAACTATTGAGCACAACTCATTTCATTCATGTTTTTCTATCAATTTTTTCAGGAAAAACAGGAGAGGGAACTTGAAAGTGATATTTTTGACACTTGTTCAAGATTTATAAAGGAGTTTCTATTTATATTGTAAAGTATGCGAGTTCATCATTTCCAGTTAATGTTAGAAAATATAGTTTTATTTTTAGAATACGTTTAGCAAGAAAATAAACTGTGAATTGCTATGTTAGAATATAGAGGTTAATGTTAATAGTGAAAGGTGAGTTGTAAATGCATGGAAGGAAGCTATAAACTAGTGGTAAAATGTTGTAAATCTATGAGCAAAAAGTTATAAACCTTTTTAAAAATATTGTAAACCTTTGAGCAAAAAGTTGTAAACCTTTTTAAAAATGTTCTAAACTCTGGTTATGCATAGGATTTTTTTTATTAGAGTCTTTTCAGTAAAAAAAAAAAACTAGGAATGACTCTATTAAAAGCTAGCAACTAAGGTTGAGAGTGGAAACATGAGGTGTAAATGCATGGAAGAAAGTTGTAAACCCATAAGCAAAAAGTTGTAAACCTTTTTACTAATTTTGTAAGTGTATTTACTAGTCCATAGTACTTATAATCTGACCACTTGCTATTTCCATTTTCGATTTAGTGCAGGAGAAGATTGTATATTTTGCAAGGTTGCTACAAAAGTGGATTAGTGAATGTTTTGGGTCTTGTGTAGGATAATGAGATTCTTTGTTACAAGTTATTTATCTTGCGATTATATTTTTGGGTGGATTATTTTATTGCACATCAACGGGATTGTTAAGAGATGCATAGATGGATCATGCATTCACAGACAGATTTAACCCATGTTTGCCTTTAAATATTCTATGTGTAGGAATAATCTATTTATTAAGTGTACACTATTTCTATAAATAGTGGGCAATGTTTTGTGGATATAATGGCTAAATATATTGTAAACATCCAAATTACTCCAAAATTATGCTAAGTATTCATTTTAAATGAGTGGTTAGAGGCACTTGTGCTAAATTATATGTATCTGGGAAAAATGGCAAAATGTTATTCAGGTTACTGAAGGGTAAAATGGATAGATATAAAAAAGATACATAAAGATAGAAAACCGCTGTGAAAAGTTGTAAATGTGTGATTAAAATGTTGTAAACCTCTGAATAAAAAATCGTAAACCTCATATTAAAAAATTGAAAACCTCTTATTAAAATGTTGTAAATCCTGTATTAAAAAGTTGTAAAGCTTTTATTAAAAAGTTGTGAATCTTTGAATAAAAAAGTTATAAACCTTTGAATAAAAAGTTGTAAACCTCATATTAAAAAATTGTAAACCTGTTATTATAAAGTTGTAAACCTCTGAATAAAAATTCATAAACCTTATTAAAAAGTTGTAAAGCTCTTATTAAAAAATTATAAACCCCTTATTAAAAAGTTGTAAAACTTTGATTAAAAAGTTATAAATTTCTGAACAAAAAGTTATAAACCTCTTATTAAAAAACTTTTTTTATTAATAAGAGGTTTACAACTTATTAATAAGGGATTTACAAATTTTTAATCAGAGAGTTTACAACTTTTTAATCAAAGGTTTATAACTTTATAATTATAGGTTTACAACTTTTTATTTAGAGATTTACAATTTTTTAATAAGGAGTTTACAACATTTTAATCACAGGTTTACAACTTTATCCTTAGTAATTTACAACTTTTCACAGCATCTTTCTATCTTGATGTATCTTTTTTTTTATCCATTAGCGACACGAATAACATTTTGCCTTTTTTCCTAAATAAATATAATTTAGCGTAAATGCCTCTAACCGCTCATTTAAAATGAATACTTGACATAATTTTGGGGTAATTTGGATGTTTACATTATATTTAGTTATTATATCCACAAAACATCGTCCATTATTTATAGAAATAGTGTACACTTAAGAAATAGATTGTTCCTGCACATGGAATATTTAAGGGTACACATGGGTTAAATCTTTCTATGAATGCATGATCCACCTATGCATCCCTTAACAACCCCGTCGATATGCCATAAAATAATCCACCCAAAAATATAATCACAAGGAAAATAACTTGTAACAAAGAATCCTATTATTCTGCATAGGATCCAAAACATTCACTAATTTGCTTTTGTAGCAACCTTGCAAAATATATAATTTTTTCCTGCACTAAAACAAAAGTGGAAATAACAATTGGTTAGATTATAAGTGTTATGGAGTAGTAAATATACTTACAAGATCGGTAAAAAGGTTTACAACTTTTTGCTCATATGTTTATAACATTTTACCACTAGTTTACAACTTTCTTTCATGCATTTACACCTCACGTTGCCACTTTTAACCTTGGCTACCAACTTTTAACAGAGTCATTTCCAGTTTTTTCTTTTTTTTACTGAAAAGACTTTGATAAAACTCATGCATAACTAGAGTTTAGAACATTTTTAAAACGGTTTACAACTTTTTGCTCAAGGGTTTACAATATTTTTAAAAATATTTACAACATTTTGCTCATGAGTTTACAATATTTTATCACTAGTTTAGAACTTCCTTCCACGTATTTACAATTCACTTTCACTATTAACGTTAATCTCTATATTGTAACATAGCAATTTATAATTTATTTTCTTGCTGAACGTATTCTAAAAATAAAACCATATTTTCTGATATCAATTGGAAATTACGAACTCACGTATTTTACAATACAAACAGAAACTTCTTCACAAATCTTGAGTAAGTGTCAAAGATATCATTTTCAAATTTCCTCTCATGTTCTTCCTCAAAAAATCGATAGAAAAACATAAATGAAATAAGTTGTGATCAACAGTTACATATGGTTTTGTGCACTAGAAGCATAAGTTAGTTTTATGCTCTCATTCTTCCTCCTCTGCACAACGCCATGAATGAGAGCTATGAGAAGATGAATGAGAAAAACACAGAGATAGAATGAAAGTTTTTCTATAAGGGTAGGTGAGAGTGAGTTTTTTTTTTTTCTCTTTTTTACTTTTGAGACTGTCACATGTATATACCCTTTTTTTCTTAGCCTTTTATTTGCTTGCGACTTTTGCTCCTATGTATCCATACTATCTCCATAATCTACTTGCAGCTAGTATATGTGCTATGATCGTCAGGTCTCATTTTTCTAGTGTAATATTCCAAACACCAAAAAAAAAAAAAAAATGCAAAAACATAACCAGCTATCCGCGCACCCCCTCCCCCCTCTCTTCTCTCTGACACACCTACTCATGCTACCGCTCTCTCTTCTCTCGCTATCTGATTGATCCTTCCAAAGTCCTAATTCTTCTCTTTTCCTCATCTGGTTCTTTTCCTTAATCGATAATTTCTTGACGATCTACCATATGGGTTTTTTCCATTACCCATTTTTTCTTTAACAGGGCGACTCTACTAGTCTTATCAAATTTTCCGTCTCTGTCATATTCCTCATTTTTTAAAAAGAAAAAAACTAAGTTCTATTTTTTCCTTTTCATTTCCGTTGTCTGGGGCGCTGCTGGTTAAAAAAATCTGTGCAATTTTTGTTTTATGTTTATTTCATTTTGTTTTCCTTTTCTGGCTCCAAAAATATATACTTTTCTGAGCTTAAATATTGTCAATTGTTGTGGGGGGTTTTGTTGGAGGGGAGTGGTGCTTGATTGGATTCCATGGCTGCAGTCGCTGAGGTTCCCACTGATGCTGCAGCTACAAACCAATTGGACCCAAAACCAAAGCCAGAATCTGAATTCAATGTCCAGAAACTTGTTGACATGTTCACAAAGTTGAACCCTTTGGCCAAGGAGTTTTTCCCTTCGTCTTATTCTCACCATGATCATCTTCATCAGAGCTATAATCAGTTCTCACCCACCAATTTCCCGAACAACAACAAGCCCTTAGATAATGATAATCACCCAAGGAATCGAAGGGTATGCTTTGTTTCTCTTTGATCTCTTGTTTTGCGAATTCTCTTTGTTTCTGTTGGTTTCAGTAATGGGTTTCGGCTAGTTTTTCCACCGATGGCTGGGTTGTGTTTGTGCCGCTGGAAAGCTGGTTTTTGGATAATGCATCGAGTGTATTACAATGCATGTTATCTATGACAATTATTATATCACCGAAATTTTTTTTCTGTGTTAAAACTTTTTCCTCTAGAAGCTGTAAATTGATACAGATTCAATTGAAGCCGTGAGGTTTTGCTTTTCCGTGTTTCCACCTCCAGTCTCCTTTATTTGTTACACGGATTTTTTTTTTTTTTCTGGTGTTATGAATCGGTCACGCAATCTCGGTCGGGGTGGTGGCTTGGTAAAACCCTCGTAGTGGGGCGACTCTGGATTTAAACCCTAGCTGCATTGCTGGTGTCAATGATTTATTAAATTCTGTTTCCTGTCCTCTTACTGAACCATCAAGTCCAAATTGATCATATAAGATTTATCATTCAAGGATGGGGTACGTAACTATGTTGCGATGAGACTGCAATTCTGTTGGTTCGTAATGATGATATCACTGAAGTAACAAATTTAATTCTGAGTTAACTGTGATCGCATCATTATTTTGGTGTTTGATGAAAAATTGTGCTTTTTGCATCTTGCAGAGAAGAAATAATTATAACCAGGGGGGCAGAAGGTTGAATGGAAGAGTGAAGGCTCAGAAAGAGGACAGCATCAAAAGAACAGTATATGTGTCTGATATTGATCAGCATGTAAGTGAGAATGGCTTGAATAACTTCCTTTATAGACGTAGTTTGCTTGGTTTTCTAATTTTATTATAGGAAAACACCATTATTTAAACCGTATGTTGTGTTGGTGTAGGTTACTGAGGAGCGGCTTGCTGCCTTATTCAGCAATTGTGGACAAGTAAGTTACGAGCTTAACTGCTTGCTTGGTTAGTCATTTCATTTATTGGTTTTTGTTATGTAGAAATTATTACGATTCTTGAGTAAGTTTAGTCTGGCATATTTGATACAGTCCTTTTTTTTTATCCCTGGAAAGTTTTGCTTTATGATTGTTGCTGTTATCTTGTAGCAGCAGGAACTCGTAAAGTGCCACTGTATTTTGTTTCCATGGTTGTTCGATGGTTGCTATGTGGCTTTATAAAAACTTATATGGATTGCTTTTCTTCTCTCCAAGTTTGATGTGCTAAGTATCACTGACATTTGCCTATTCATACATTGCTTTCTGGAACTCGTGTTCTTACTAATTGCCACGCACTTGGCTGCATTGTGCCATTCAATGCAAGTTGGAACATGGGTCAGTTAGTGAAATGGAAACTTCCATTCCTTATGTGCATGATAAACACAATCTTTTTCTAAAGCTAGCCATGAATGATAATTGTTGCCTATCTATGGCCTTTGACCTCTGAGATATAATTATTGTCTATCCATGACATGTGTCATAGATATTTCACATCTAAAATATAATTATTGTCAATCTTGATTAGCTTGAAACTCTTGCTTACAAAAGAAACTGTGCTTTTGTTCATTGATGGAATCTGAATTATCGATTGCTTTCATGGACCTGGAGGAGTATTGGAAAATTTTTTTCTTTATTTGGTTGAATTTTTGTGGGCTCCCCAACCTATTATTTGATGCATTTTTATGGTTATGCAATAATTTCTGCTTAGTCCATATTTTGGATTTAAGTTTGAAATTTTAACATTTTATTCTAAATAATTAACATTTTATGACATTTTGTTAAATCATTTGAATTTTTGAAGGTAATTGATTGCCGAATTTGTGGTGATCCACATTCAGTTCTTCGTTTTGCATTTGTGGAGTTCACAGATGAGGGTAGGTTTTTGTCCATCAAATCCAACTGTATTTGACTTCACTCCAAAGATATGTAGGTACAAATGCACAAAAGTGCTGGTATTTGTTTGACTAATATAATGCATTTTATATTTAATTTGTGGCAACAGAAGGTGCAAGGGCAGCTTTACGACTTGGTGGTACTGTGCTTGGATACTATCCAGTCAGGGTTCTTCCTTCAAAAACTGCTATCCTTCCCGTGAATCCTACATTTCTCCCTAGGGTATGAACAATTTTCTGGTACTTTCTAAGATGTATTTGTATTGGAATAAATACAAGAAATTTTCCTACTATATATTTTTGTAGCCATATTTGCCTAGTGATTTTAGGTTATATCTAGATGAGAGATTTTTCTGAAAGGGTATGCCTACAGTTCTTCAGCATTGTTAAGAGAAGTTGTGAATATTTCATATTTTACATTTTAGTGTTGTTCTTGACTATAATTTCTCATATAATCCACTCTTCTTTTCAAATGATTGCCTGCAGTTGTTCCGCATTGTTCAAAGTTGTGAAGATATCACATTTAACATCTTCATGTTGTTATTGAGCATAACTTCTCTTATCATCCTGTCTTTGTGTATATTTCATTTTTCCTTTTCAATAAAATTTGTTCAAAAAGCTGAATGTCTATTTTGATGGATAAGTTGTGGCTGAAAATCTTTTCTGTATATTAAATTGTTTTCTCTCTCTTGTGACATGCAGTCAGCTGATGAGCGGGAAATGTGTGCCCGTACTGTCTACTGTACAAATATTGATAAAAAGGTACTTCATTATTTTTAGGGAATATCACAAAAGCATTCTTCGAAACACCTTTTATTTTGGAATAATTGATGCTTAACTAGTTAATGATGTTCTGAAATGTGCTAAGGTTGTTTTGAGTTCTGTGGTTAATTATTATAGAACCAGATATATTTTTTATTTCAGAATTCTTTGATGTATACATATTTTATTTCTTTTCTCTGATGATTGAATGAAACAATGATTTTTGTAGTTATCCTCTTTCCTGTGATGCATTTACTAGGGTAATCATATTGCATCTTTAATTTGTGAAGATGGATATTTGAGTTGAATCTTTTGACATGTTAAGTTTCTCTCACATATCTGGTTGCAGGTTTCTCAAGCTGAAGTGAAGAATTTTTTTGAATCATCTTGTGGTGAGGTTAGACCTGAATAATTGCTTGCTGCTAGTTGCTAGAGGTCTGGAATATGCTAATTCCAGAAGTTGAATGGCAGTTGACATTAACTTTCTATGTTACAGGTTACTCGCTTGAGGCTTTTAGGAGATCGTGTGCACTCAACTCGAATTGCTTTCGTTGAATTTGCGTTGGTGAGTCTTGATTATGACATCTTATTGCTTCAATATTTGGTTGCAATGAAGTTTCTTAATTTATTAGAATAACTACACCGTGAACAACATTCAGCATATATTGATTAATTTATAGATCAATATATGATTTTATTTTTGTTTCTTTGATAGCTGTAAATTGTGTTCCATCACTTCCTAGGATTTTTGCCTTCATTGTCTAAAATACTGGAATGAAAGATGCATCACAAGATGGAAAATTACTGAATATTTTCTCTATTAATACCTTTTTAGTATTTTGAACCCCATTAGCATGCAAAATGGATAGTTCTTTTCAAGGTATGTATTAGGAGTAGTATTAAAGTACCCGGCATTCAGCAATGTACCACCTTAATGGGGGCAAAATGGACTGCTGTAGGCTTTGTTAACTATTGTTAACATTTGTTTAGTCACTGCTTTTATGAATCAACCCCTCCCCTTATGTGCTTGATGGGGCCATTCATGTTCAACTAGCATAGCAGCCATGATGTGGCTACCCAACTTTCACTTGTCTTTCTGGCATATCGTTTGTGAGGAGAAATGCTAAAAAGGAAAGCAGTTATTACATGAGAATTTAGTTTTTTAACTACGTGGATCATCGTTTTGCTTTACTTCACATGTGGGTGAAGATGGGTTAGAGATTAGATCTTTCTGGGCTTGTTCTTTGCCTTTATGGCATCTTCTTGTTAACTAAAATTGTTACCTTTATCCATATAACAAATCTTTGTGGTCTTCTCAAGGATCAATGCGAATATTAAATTCAACTATTTTCCTAAATAGATGAAAATTGTGTTGCCAATTTGGACTCATCGAGATTCTGGACTGCTGTCTTTGTCGAACTCAACAATGTGATTTGCTACTAGCATTATGTTAACTTGTTCAAGAGTGACCATTATCTTGACTGGCTATTTCTTTCTTGGACAGGCTGAAAGTGCCATTATAGCATTAAGTTGTAGTGGGATGCTATTGGGAACCCAGCCTGTCAGGTTTGGTCCCTTAACTGAAGGATAATATTTGTTATCAAATCTGAACTGAATTGAGTTTGTACCAGCATACTGATTTTATTTGGTTTCCTTCTTATACTGTAGGGTGAGCCCTTCAAAGACACCTGTGAGGACTAGGGTTGTTCGCCCAACAGCACATTAGCTGATCAATGTGATGTCATGGTCCTTGACTTAAGACAAACAAGCAATTTGATCAACTTTATAGTTGGGACTTCAATGGAAGTGTGGTGAAACTTCCCCGTGTTTATGTATTTCTATCTTGTGTTTTACCTTTTTTTGCAAGAGCATATGATGTTTGCTCTAGTCAGACTCTCTGAGGACCCCTTTTTTTATCTGTAGATCCGAAAACCTGTTTCAATCTTAAAAATATTCCATGATGCAGTTAAGTGCACTAGTTTCAGTTATTTTATGATTATGGTCTAGCAGAGACATCACCATAGTTCAATCGGCCTCATCTTGAACACCGGAAGATCGAAAGGTCTGCCAAAGAACGAACCTTTTTTCATTGTTATGCATTGATCTTTATTTGATGTCTTTTTGTGTCATGTTTCATTTCGAAAGTGACGTTCATCTTTGATTCCCACTGCCGCTGGAATTGATTCCAAATTCTAGATGCTCTTTATGATAGTCAGGATGGCAGTTGGTGATGTGCCGTTATTCCTTCTTTTTTGGTTTTTGGGTCGAAATGTGCTGTGTTAATCGAAAATGCTATTTTTATTCAGCCTGACAAGAGTCCAATTTGGGTGGTAGGGAGGTCTCTTACGCATGGGAGTTTATGAACTTCAATTGACTAATTTAGCCAGTTGGCCTTTGCAGCACGTAGGAAGATGGAGTCTGTAAATTTGGTTGAGTAAAATTTGGTTTCCCGAATGAAAAACGATGCCGCATTAATAATTGTGTTGGCTTAAATATATTGCGGGTTTTATGCTACCCGGACAAGATAAAGTGTGTTTAGTGCATGTTTGGTAAACTCTCAAAACGTCTTCCTTTTTTTTTTTTTTCAATAGAAGTAAAACCTTTGTTCGGTTGAGTTTAGTGTAAAAATTAAGCTTTAACTTTAGGGGTGATTACAGGGATTTCTCCCGAGTTTTTTTTTATTTTTAATTACACTATTCTCTTCTGGTTTTAAATATTATATCTATCTCCTTTAATAATTTACATGTCATTAAAGATATATTCCTTGTAAATTTATAATTACTTTCTTGCAACTGTTCATTCATCAAATCCCAAATTCAAAATCTCCAAAATTCTCAGCGCAAGGCAGAATAACAAACCCCAAATTCAAAACCACCGAAATGGAATTACAAATGAAGCCAATTTACTTTCCAAGCTTCGTGTGAAAGAAAATAAAAATCGAAGGGCAGAACCCATAGACATAAGGTTATAAGCACAGGGGCAACTTCCTTCTTATGCTCTCAAGGAAGAAGTTAAAAAATATTCCAGCATAGCGCAATTCCAAAGGCATGTGTATGCCAATTGATTAACTCATTCAAGTCTGTAATCATCACTCCATTCTGATAAAATTCCTTTGAGTATTCTATCATCTATTCTTCCTCATGATTCTCAAAAGATGCTTCAGATCCAGCAAAGACAGCTTCCCTACAGTATTTGAGATATGTTCGCAAGTCTTTTGAAGAGTGGATGGGGAAGTGGTGGGTGAGTTAAAGACTCGGGTGGTGATGTTTGGTGGGGTGGTGAGTGGATTGTGTTTATGTTGCTACACTGGGGATTTGCTTTTAGGGATGACAGTAATGGTAGGAAAGAGAATAGGAGGTAGAAGAAAATAAGCGAGAATGAAAGAAAGAAATTTTATGAAGGTAATTTTGTATTTTTGAAAAAATATCAAAAGATAAAGGAGGTAGATGTAATATTTAAAACTAGAAGGGGGTAAATGTAGTTAAAAAAAAACTCAGGAGAGATCCCTATGTTTTGGATATTTTTTTTGAAATAGTTGTTTATGCAATATCACATTGTGTTTTTACCAAATTGATCATAAATATCAAATATTATAAATCATCCTAAATCTCATATAAAGTTGTTTAGTAATTTTATCACACAAAAGCAACTTTTCTATATCATCGAACCAAAACAGGCTTTCTTATAATCACTTTTCCAATGAAGTATCCAAACATAAATTGATTTTTATATAAGCAATTGCTTATATAAAGCTTTCCCAAACACACTCCAAATCTTAGTACAGAACATTCAAATAAGTTGTTTTCAATAGTTTAGAAGAATCCTAACCTGATTTTGTTGAGAACCCTAATCCCTCATTATTATTCCATACACTCATCACCATTTACCCCCATCATGTAGATTGGTGTTGTTAGCCAACCACTGTCAACATCTCGTTCAAACAATCGACAACAATGTCTTCTCTGTGACTCTCCAATTCAAATGTTGCCTCTTCTTCATCGGTGACCTCTAGATCGCAACAGATGTCATCATTGACCTCACAATCACCATTTTGCCGTTGACGTAGATTAGTGTCGTCAACCATCCACCGCCAACATTCGAAGGTCCATTTCATCCTAACCATCACAATGACGTCTTCGCCAACGGTAGTGCATTCTCATCAATCTCTAGCGTCAATTTAAGTACATTGTTCATTGATCCTTTTTCTTTAAGTAGTTTCTATGACAACTTGAGAATTTAAAGGATTTCGTTAGTGCTTTATTTTTTTTTAATACCTTTTACTTGCCCACCTATCACGACCTTGGCTTACTATTATTATTATTATTGTTGTTATCACCAAAAAATAAGTGGGATGGATAGTTAAATATGTTACATTGGTTATTCACTAAATGATTAATACATCATGCTTTATGGAGTATTACCTTGATTGAAGTTAACTTTCATTGTGCCACCTTTACATCCATGTGTTTAGTGGAAAAGAATAGTTACTGCATGTCAAGTAATGTGAATTTGCATGTTCAATGTGATATGGGCAATGCTAAAGCAATTGAAGTAGTTATGATTATAATGACTATTGGAATTAGCCGTGACGGAAGCGGCTACACTTGATTATGCATGAAGTGGTCATATTTCATGCCAATCAGTTGTGGAGCAGTTTTATGCAACTGTAGGCATTTTTTTATTCAAATTTGATACATGCTTGAAGTTGGAAACTATTCTTATGAATGTAAAGCTTATTTAAGACTGAAGAACTTCACAAGATGGAGATCCCCAAATCAACACAAAACAACTTTACAATTTATCTTTCATTTTTAGCACTTTTTCCTTTTCTTTTTTAGTTTAGTTTAGGCGTAGTTATCTCCTCTAAATTTTATTGTGATGTTTTGGCGTGGAATGCTGTAATTATTCTTGTTTATTAATGAAATCCATTATCATTCCACACTTGCCTTTGTCCAAAACTTGTTCTTTAAAGTAGTTGGAGAACTCACAACCAAGGGGTAGATTTTCCTTCTTGGTGTAATCGCTACTGTTCTTGGGATCAAAGAGTGAGTTTCTTGGCTTTGTTTATTCTAATATACTTAGCTGAACCCAAATTTCACGACAACATAATTGGCATGCCTGGTGGGACATCTAAAGGCTTTGCGTGGAAAAGTCAATTTAAGAAGATTGTGGATGAGTCCTAAGAGTGAAGCATCTGTTATGCCAAAGCAACACAATCGTAAGGATGAGGGCCGGTTGAGAGCGTATACGACTGTACTGGGAACACCCACCATGGTGACAACTAGTTAGCCACAAATGAGTCCAAATGTAAAGACATATCTGCTACGTCTTCCAATTCTACTAAGAATGTCCATGTTGATGAAGAAGAAAAGAGACCTAATTATGTGTCAACTTCTTTCATCCAACAACAAATGGAAATGAGTGTTGATGGCTTAATAGAACGATTGTCAAAATAGTTTCTGGATACTGTGAAATCTTGTGCATGATGAATTGTAGAAAATTTAGTAGAGTCCCCCTATGTACATGTCACATGGTGAATTTAGTGGAAATAATATGAATTATAATGCTGGGGGCAATCATTTAATCAGTCGTAGAGTCTGCAGTCTCAACTGCGGAACTTGTAATCTTGGCCGTGGGTTTGCAGTCTCAGCCATGGAACCTGCAGTCTCAGTCGTGGAGGTTGCAATCTCAGCTGTGGAGTTTGTAGTTTCAGTCGTGGAGTGTTCCTCGGGCTAATGTAAGTTGTACAACTAATCTAAAAGGAAATGCTCCATAATTGATAGATCCAAATACACTTGTCAATGTTATGAGAAGGAATTTTGGGATCCAGCTGAAGCCATTGGAGAGGCCTCATGGGTCCAAGATTCCTAACTTCACTACTTTTTCTAGAGAAGATGCCAAATCCACAATGGAACAAGTTAGCCATCTCATTGCATAATGTGCTAAAGAAGGGCAAAATGAGTTCTAAAGGATACAATTATTTCCTTTATCATTGACTAGTTTGGCCTTTACATGGTGTTCAAATTTAAATCTGCATAAGTATTCATACACAAACATCTCTGGGAACTCTTTATGTTCATAACTCCGAGCTGAAGCCCAAAAGAAGAACTTAGTTTGCAAGACCACAGATTTGATTAAAGATCAAATTTTTAGTTTGTAAGCTCAAAACGAAGATGGGATGGTTAGAAAGAAGGGTTGAGGATCAGAAAATAGAGAATACGTCGTCTCATGATATTCAGCATATAAAGATGGGTTTATGATGAAAATATGGTGAGATTCCGATGGGTCAGAAAGTGAATAGTAAAGCTTAGAAGTAACCTCTTCAGAAAGTAATATCAAGAGTCAGAAACCATTCTTTCTAAAGAACTATGGAGTAGGCGGGATAATTCCTACTTTTTTGAGTTTTTCTCTCCCACATTGTTTCACCTTCAGTCATGTTACGCCCCATCACTTAAATAACCCCAACTCATCACACTGCACACTTACCTCCATCTTCAACCAACAAACACGCATCCTTAACCGTTTCATCTCTTCTGAAAATCTCTTCCCTGTAATCGCAATCATCTCCTCTCAAACCCTCATTCTTGCAACCAAAGTCACTCGCTTTCTCTCACAAACCTTAACCTTTAATCCTCTCAAGCTCCAATCTTTTGCTCTACTCTCACAACCATCAATGACTAAAGGAAAAGAACTTGACCGTTTATCCTCAAAGCAGGGATCTTTTATTATGTATAATGAACTGCTTATGTAGGAGGTTTATGAGGAAGGCTTCTTAATGGGTTGCATTTATGTTCTCATTCTCCATCCTAATTCTGGATATTTTGCATTTGAATTGTATTTACTTGATAATTAAATTAGTGAATTTGCACTTTGTCCTCAATATGCATCATTCAATAAATTTGTAGTTATCAGCATTGTTTTTAGTGAATTCTCATATTTTGGAAGTTCTCTATGCCTTTAATCTATTTTTGGAGTGTTGTCTGGTAACAGGGACTTTCAGGTTAGTGCCCTAGGGCCGAAAAAGGGACTCAGCAACACTGGAGACTGCCTAGGCTGTAACATCCTAATTTTTAACCCAATACTCTAGAACATATTTAGGTTAATCATTAGTCTATTACTCTTTTAGTCTCATTCCTTACAACCTTTCATTAAAATACTTAGCGGAAAATAAGAATAAATTTTTCTTTTTGAAACTTGAAAGCAAAACGCGAGCCGCGCACTAACCTAACGTTCGTCATAACCATCACGTGCAAGAAAAAGTAACCACACCATTGATAATCATGAAACATAGTATTATACATAACAATCATAATATCATCACATCTTCGTAGATACATAGACTACTAACATCATTGTACCATCATTTACATCAAAACATGCCCATATAAGTGAAGTCATCCTTATCCACCTATGAGGTTAGATAAGTGTTAACCCAAAAGCTAAGCTACCTATGCCTCCGCAGCGACCCTCTGCTCTATCTGCTAGTGTGTCCCTTAAGCGCGCGCCTCAAAAGAAGTCACGAGTCTCGTTGTAATCCTCGTCTAGAGACGACACAGAAGAAAAGGAAGGGATGAGAAACTCATTCGAGATTCTCGATGAGGATTCAGACTCTAACACTAGTGTCATCGTCGTAGTCCCACCCACCTCGGTTTTAATTATGAAAAAGGTGTACATGCATAAGGATTGGTTTTAGGCTTTACAAATCTATTTATCCGAAGTGGGTGTCTTTTAGTATGTGTCTTAATGACATGAATGCAACAGATATTTGATGAATGCATGACAATGCCATATGCACATTAACACGAAAATCGTAATACTTGGGCACATCATAAAGAAACATAAATCGTATATGTGGCAAAAAGAGGCATAGTAATTTTCATGTGATATCTTTCTTATAAATAAAACTCTTAAGTTCTTTTTCTTAAAGACCACCCTCTTAACATATCCATCAAAAGTCCAATCGATTCACCGGCCCGGCGATAATCTGGTCACCAAACTACGTCTCACCTATCGCCTAGGAATGAGCTCAATCCTAACTAGTCGTCACTAGATTTAATATGGGCTAATTGAGGGGGTATACATAACTTTCTTGGATCACCTATCTTAGGATCATTTCCTTCTTTGAAACGCTCTACTGGTATCTAGTACCACAGTAATTGTCCGCTTTGGCAAGCTCAATGTCAATACCCTCACGGATTTGTTTCCTCCCCACCGTAGCAGGAGAAATGCATCTCAGTACTATGTCACATCTGTTCTGGGGGTGCTCGGCCGAACCGGTGTCACCCAGAATCTATCCTGGGGGTGCTCGGCCGAACCGGTGTCACCCAGGAGTTTTCGCAAGCTTTTTCTCAAGTACTCAAGTTTGATGGGAAATTCGGCAGCGTAACGGCGTACACCGGATTTCCATCAAACTTGCTTTATGCCACCAAACATATAGAGCATGCATAGCCATTCAATACCAACTTAAGGCATCATAATCATCGTGTGCATCATAAGCATCATAATATCATAATTTTGCATAACGCATCATGGCGTGAGCATTAACATATCAACACTATATACTCTCATAAACATACAACCTCATGAATTCCTCATATGAATAATATCATCATCATTTACATACCACATGCATCATCATAGAACATTCAAACGTTTACCCTTACGGTAGCTTATGCTTTGACCCTTACGGGTCTAAATCTTGAGATATGGTTCCCTAACATCCGTCGCTCATATTTTATGCACCTAAGGGCTCATAATTAATCATCATTCCTAATCCTCATGTTCATACTTAAATCTGAATAGCATAGGGCAAATTCTCTGACTTGTGTTCACGGGGTTCTAAAACTTACGTTTTAGACCCTTTCTTGGTTCCGTCTTCACCTAAGACGCTATGAATTAAATCTAAATCAATTATGAGGCATTCCTATGCTTAAGGACTAATTATTAATCATGTTTATCATGTTGTAAGGGTGCTGGACAGCATCCAGAAAAATAAACGTTCTAAGAGTTCTAAACTTGCACTTTTACGGTTTTCTAGTTACTAGTTTCCCTATAGGTGCTAGAATTCGATTCTAATTCAAATGATGCCAAGTTTTTCATGTCTAAACAATCTAAATCTGATTATGTTCCCATTAAAACAGTTTTGAAAGAATCCATAAACAAATGGGTTAAAACTATGTCAAATTCCAACTTTACGGTATTTCTAGTTAGCTAGTTTCTTACCTATTATGCATAGGATCGCTTCTACATCATCATATGATATTTTCACACATTCCAACACGTCAAAACATCATCATACAACATCACACTCATCATATCAGAACCGAAAACATTTAACTTCAATAAGAGAGTTAAATTGACATTTCTAGGTACATAAGTTAACTAGTTTCTCTTGGAATCAATCTAGAACTTCTAAAACTCTTTGCAAATCATTTTAATTCATCAAGAGGCTAAGAGAAGCCTTAGGTCAGTGACCAAAATATATTTCATCTTCTAAGGGGGAAAGAAGTCATATCTCATGACAACATAACCTTGAAAAGGTTTGTAAAGCTTTTAGAAAAACTTAGAACATAGGCTATTGGTCCTTGTAGCTAGATGAAAACTCATTGCAAGTCCATCATCACTACTTGGCCGAAAATATGCATTCAAAGGATGGTTTCACATTAAACTTTAACTTGAGATGAAATGGGCAAGTCTTTGAGCTCTAGGTTCTTTAAGTTATAACATAAAATAAACGTGCTCATGCTTTTTATTTTTAATCTTGCTTACAAAATAAAGTGATGACATAAATTAAATATGCAAGGCATAAACTTAAACGTGCAAGCTTGAGAGTAAATATGCAAGGTTCAATTCTTTATTTTAGTGCTCTTGGCCCAACAACAATCGACTTTAAGGCCGAAATAGATAGGCATTCGAGAAATTAATTAAGTGATGATGCAAGTTCAATTCTTTATTTTAGTGCTCTAGGCCCAACAACAATCGACTTTAAGGCCGAAATAGAAAGGCTTTGAGAATTAAATTAAGTGATTATGCAAGTTCCATTTTAATCTTTATGTTCTTAGGTGATAGCTTGAAAGTAAAGATGCATAGCAAGAATGTAAATTTAAATGCAAGCATAAAATAAATTATGCAAGTTCATTTTATCTTTCTAGAGCTCTTAACAAGACTTTAAAGGAACATAAACCTCAACCCAAACTCATCAAACCGAGACAAAGTAAAGTCTAGAGTTCTTAGAACTCAAACAACATCTTTAGAAAATCAAACCATAAGGCATATAAAAGGAAAGGAAATGGCCGAAACATCTAGGCAAGAAAAGAAATATTTGAAACTCTAGAGTCCATGATCTTGATGATATATTAACACCAACATCATGAGATCTCATCATTGAGTCCTTAGAATCATTTTAAAACACCATCAAAACTAAAGTTTTCAAGAGTTCAAGAAAGGAAAAACTAGAAACATTTTTGCTCAAGAACAAAGATCAAGCTCTAGAGTTTGTCTCAAGTGATGAACATCATCATGAAACTCTCATCATCAAGCTCTCATTTCTTTGAACTTCAAGGCCCATGGCCGAAAATGAGAAGAACAAGGAAAAGAAAAGAAGTTCTAGAAAGAAACAAGAGAAACTATGAACATCAAGCTTGAAATAAGAACTTTAAAGAATAGAATACATGAAAGAAAATCCCTACTTGATGTGATGAACTTGAAGATGAAAGATGAAGATGAAGATGATGAAGAACTCCAAGAACTTGAAGAATACAAGAGCTTTGAGTGTTCCTAAACTTAGCAAATGATCTAAAAGTGGTGCAAGCTCCTCAAGGCATTCTATTTATAGAGAAATGAAGCAAATGGAGGGTGAGGGCTGATGCATTTTCGGCCAAGGGGAGTGCAGCCCATGAGTTCCATGAGGTGAGATAATGTGGTCTTGAGGCATGGTGAGGTATGGTTCAAAGTATGGTGAGGTATGGTTCAAGGTATGGCCTCAAGCATGGTTCTTTGAGTGAGAAACAATTCAACATGTGAGGTAAAAGAGAGAGAGGTGGCTGAATGTGCATCAGCCATAGGGGAGGATTTCTTGCATTTTAATTGTGGTTTAGAGTTGTGTTTAGGTGTATCTTTGATTAGGATTAAGGTTAGGAGTTTGTAAGAAAGTGTTTAGGTGAGAAAATGGGTAATTAAGGTTATCAAGACATAATTAAAGAGTGTTCTTGCATCATTAGTGAGTTATAAATTCATTTTAGTGTATAAACAATTCTAGACACAATTCCTTGATTTAAGGAATTGGAGAGAGAAAACACTATTCAAGATTTCAAGAGTGAAATCTTGAGTTTTAGAAAAGGGATTTAAATCTAATCTAAGCAATTTTAGGTTCTAATTAATTTTAATAATTTATTTTGACTCTAGATTAATTAGGGAAATTAATTAATCTTCGTTTAGAGCCTAATATTGCTTAGGTTTGCTTAATTACGTCATTAAGCTCAAAAACACTATTCTAGGGGCAAAATCGTAATTTTGCACTAAAACTGCCCAGAACCACCGGGACTCAAATAGATGTTTTGAAACATGTAAAAACATGGTTTTAAACCTCTGGGGAAAGTTTCGGGCTCAACCGGCACCTTTACCCGCGTAAAACGTTATAGGGGTATTTTGGTCATTTTGACTCGAAACTGCGGAAAATGAGACTTTCGCCTCCGAAACCACTCAAGGGTCATTCAATCCCCTTCAAACATTGAGTTGGCCCTTTGAGGACTGCCGGGTCGGCCATCCTCGAATTCCGGGCCGAAAATGACCTCAGGGGCATTTCGGTCATTTTCCACTCAGACAGAAAATCGGGGCGTTACATAGGCAGTAGATAGAGGGAGTGCATTTTGGAGGAACTCATGTAGGATCGCCCAGGTAGTCAAATGTGAATAGGCCGTGTTGTACTAGGCCCAATTTTTGAACGAAGACGCTGACTATTCTTTCTCCCATTCACGAAGCATTGAGGGGAGATTGAATTCATGCCACTGTAGAATTTTAGAACTCTCTTACTCTATTATCTCTCTCTAGGTTTTGGGAGCTCCTAATCTTTGTTTTTGCTCCCATTTGGGATTGTAATTTACAGCTTCCTCTCAACAACGATTGTGACACTTCCCCTATAGAGGAGTAATCTCTTTCTGAGTGTCTGAGAGATAAGCGAGGATTAAGTTTGTTTTTAAGATTCCTAAATTTAATTGCAATTCATGGTTGGTTTTTCTTCCCCGTTTGCTTTCTCTTTTGATATCAATTGTGAAGATTATTGTAATTGTTTTAAGAGTTGCTTGGTTATGCATTCATTCGCATGCATAATCCAGATACCACTGGCATATTGGGTAGATTGATTTAATTATATCCAATTTATAAGGGATTGAAATTAACTCCGTTAGGAATAAGGTTCTTTGTAATTGGTAATCAAACTGGCATAGGTTCATAGAATCACAATCGTGAATTACTAGTTCATGTGTTAGCCAAACCCTTAGTGGGAGTTTGATTGTATGACCGCTAAGTAGAATTACATCATTGTTGTGGGATAGCATAACTAATGAGACTAACCATTGCCTTAAATTTATCTCTTAAATCGATGATTGAACAATTCTTAATTTGAAGGACTCCTTGTGCAAGTAATTCTTCTCATATAATTTTCTCTAGTAATTCTTATTATTGCAATAATTTAAAAAAACCCCCAAATCTCTTGAATCAATTAGAACACTTTCTTGTAAAACGATCTAAGTTGTGTTCTTTACTACATTCTAGGTGCAACTTGGCACTTTATAAATTTTAATTTGTTTGTGAGTCACGACAGCTCACATCACTTCTCTAAAAGAACAATAGCCTCTGGAAAAAGGCTGAATAACTCCCTGTTAAATCAAATCCAAATGCTCAGGGAGGTATTTACTTTCCAAGGATGGGAATACTTTCTGGATATCTTTGATAGGGTGTTTCCAGGAATGGCCACTGCTTTTTATGCTTTTCTTGAGGTAAAGGACCAAACCACTCTCTAAACTACGATTCGGGACACCTACAAGGAGATAGGATTATCTGACTTATCTACAATAGTTTGGACTCCTACGGTCGAAATCAATTGTTTAGCATAGGAAAAATGGTTCAAATCACTTGGGGTGAGTGCTGAAGAAGCATCAAAGTCCCTCACAGATTTCACATAGCACCAACTTGGTAACATTACTACTGCTCTGCTCAATTCCAGAGTAAGAAAAGAATTAACTATGGTATAGTTCACTATTCTTCCTAGATGAGGAAGTACAGCTGTTCTATTAGGAATAGACTTTATGCTTCTTTTCTGCCTGATGCCTAAAAGAAAAGTAAATCTGCCCAAAATGATAATCGACTAAAGGCTTAGTGCCATTACAAAGGAGAAGAAAAGAACCACTGAAGTTCCCTATAGGATGTTGCTAACAAAGATCTTCCAGCACATCAGATACATTATTGTTGAAGAATGGTTCGAGTGTTTCAAGGGTACAAACTACACCAGTAGCTCCTTTAGAACACAAAAGAAGATCTAGTCTATATCTATAAAAACAAGCTTCAGAAAGCCGAGCTTTCTGATTGGGGAGGCTCAATCAGAAAAAACTATTGGCAAAGCTAAGAAGAAGACAAATGAGCAGAAAAAGAGGAGAACAAAGAGGAAGTTTTCCTTCTAGAAAGTAGCTCTGAAAGCTCAGTAGAAGCAGAGCAAGCTTTTAAAGACACAGAGTCTGAAAAAGTTCTATCCAAGACGTTTCAGAAAGGTAAAAAGAGGTTAACCAAGAAGCAGAAGCTCACAAAAATGTAGAAGCCTTCTAAACCATTAGAAAGTAAGATAGAGACCTCCGAAAGTGAGCTTCCTAAGGGCAGACCTGACAAACTTCCTATTCATAGAAGGAATTTTGAGTAGAAGTATAGAAATCTACCAAAAGGGGTGCTGAGAGTTGCATTCATTTTAAAGGATATGTGTGAGTAGAACAGATAGAAATAGCTTCCAGAGAAGCTGAATCCTTTGAAGATAAAGAAAAAGTAGACCTAATCTTCAAGTAGCACCAAATTTTGTAAGAAAAAAAGAGATTAGAGGAAGCAAGAAAACTAGAACAAGCTAAGGGGATTCAAGGTTCCAGTAGTAGAAGAAGACCTGTTGATCCTGAACCCTTCATGGTTATTAAAGAATAGCTTACAAGGCCCATGACTCAACAATTTGGGTTCACCTCATTTCAAGTTTCTAATGCTCCTACCAAAAGACAGGCAGTTTCGGGAACCAACTCCACCATTATTTTATTAATCGTTCTTGAGAAGACAGCTTCAATTGAGACTGAGGTGGCTTCCCATGGTGATAGTGAATCAATCAAATGCTAGAAGTCATGAAAAAATCTCTGGACCTAGTACCATAGTCTAAGGAAAAAGGTTTGGATGGGCTCAATTTTTTTTTTTGTAAATGAATTCTTCTCAAATCTTGAACTTATTATTGAAGAGCCAGATGAGGCAGCTAGTGAACCTGTGATAGCTATTGTTATGATGGTCCTTCAACCTCCTCCTTCCATTCATATTACTTCTATGGAGGAAGAAAAGGATAGGACATCAGAAACTGAAGCTATTCAAGCCAATGAAGCTGTTGCTTCTACGTCGGCTCAGATGCTCAATATTGGTTTTGCTCCTTCTCTGAGCACATACGCTCTTGCTCCTTCATTGGTCCATCTTCTCCACCATCTACTGTGTAACACCCAGATTTTTCTGTCAGAAATGGCCAAAATGCCCCTGAGGTCATTTCCTGACCCGAACTCGAGGGTAACCAACTCGGTCATCCTCGAAGGGTCAACTTAATGTTTGAAGGGGATTGAATGGCCTTTGAATGCTTTCGGAAGCGAAAATTTCGTTTCCATAGATTTAGTCAAAATGACCAAAATACCCTATAGCGTTTTTACGCGGGTAAAGGTGCCGTTTGAGCCCGAAACTTTCCCCAGAGGTTTAAAAACATGTTTTCATGTGTCTAGAGGTCTCTGTTTAAGTCCCGGTGGTCCCGGGCAGTTTTAGTGCAAAATTACGGTTTTGCCCCTAGAATAGTGTTTTTGAGCTTAATGACGTAATTAAGCAAACCTAAGCAATATTAGGCTCTAAACGAAGATTAATTTATTTCCCTAATTAATTTAGAGCCAAAATAATTTATTAAAGTTAATTAGAACCTAAAATTGCTTAGATTAAACCTAAATCCCTTTTTAGAACTCAAGACTCCTAGTCTTGGAATCTTGAATAGTGTTTTCTCTCTCCAATTTCTTGAATCAAGGAAATGTATCTAGAGTTGTTTAGACTCTAAATTGAGGATTTAACTCACTAATGGTGCAAGACCACTCCTTAATTATGTCTAGACCACCTTAATTACCCATTTACCTTACCTAAACACTTTCTTACAAATTCCTAATCTTAAGCATAATCAAAGATACACCTAAACACAACTCTAAACCACAATTAAAATGCAAGAAACTCTCCTTCCTTGGCTGATGCATTTCGGCCAGCACACCCCTCTTTGGCCACATGTTTAATTATTTTCTCACTCAAAGAACCATGCTTGAAGCCATACCTTGAACCATACCTCACCATACCTTAAGTCATACCTCACCATACCTCAAGAACACATTATCTCACCTCATGGAACACATGGAACCCTCCAATCTGTACCTCATATGGCCGAAGCCTTCATCAGCCTTCACACCCTCCATTTGTTTCATTTCTCTATAAATAGAATGCCTTGAGGAGCTTGCACCACTTTTAGATCATTTGCTAAGTTTAGGAAACACTCAAAGCTTTTCTTTTCTCTCAAAGTTCTAGTGTTCTTCAAGTTCTTCAAGCTCTTCAAAGTTCTTCATCATCTTCATCTTCTTCTTCCATCTTCAAGTTCATCACATCAAGTAGGGATTTTCTTTCAAGTATTCCTTTCTTTAAAGTTCTTGTTCTAAGCTTTATGTTTATAGTTTCTCTTGATTCTTTTTAGAACTTCTTTTCTTCTCCTTGTTCCTTCCCATTTTCGGCCATAGGCCTTAGAGAACAAAGGAATGAGAGCTTGATGATGAGAGTTTCATGATGATGTTCATCACTTGAAACAAACTCTAGAGCTTGATCTTTGTTCTTGAGCAAAAATGTTTCTAGTTTTTCCTTCCTTGAACTCTTGAGAACTTTAGCTTTAATGATGTTTTAAAATGGCTCTATGAACTCAATGATGAGGACTCATGATGTTGGTGTTAATATATCATCAAGATCATGAACTCTAGAGTATTAAAATGTTCCTTTTCTTCTTGATGATTTCGGCCAAATCCATTAATTTTCTAAGCTTCATGGTTTGATTTCCTAAAAATATTATGTTGAGTTTTAAGAACTCTAAGCTTGACTTTACCTTGTTTGGATGAGTTTGGGTTATGGTTTAAATTCCTTTAAAGTCTTGTTAAGAGCTCTAGAAAGATAAAATGAACTTGCATAATTTATTTTATGCTTGCATTCATATTTACATTCTTGCTATGCATCTTTACTTTCTAGCTATCACTTAAGAACATAAAGATTAAAATGGAACTTGTATCATCACTTAATTTAATTCTCGAAGCCTTTCTATTTCGGACTTAAAGTCGATTGTTGTTGGGCCTAGAGCACTAAAATAAAGAATTGAACTTGCATTATCACCTAATTAATTTCTCGAATGCCTATCCATTTCGGCCTTAAAGTCGATTGTTGTTGGGCCAAGAGCACTAAAATAAAGAATTGAACCATGCATATTTACCTTCAAGCTTGCACGTCTAAGTTTATGCCTCGCATATTTACTTTCAAGCTTGCACGTTTAAGTTTATGCCTTGCATATTTAAATTTAAGTCATCACTTTACTTTGTAAGCAAGATTTAAAATGAAAAGCATGAGCACGTTTAGTTTATGTCGTAACTTAAGAACCTAGAGCTCAAAGACTTGCCCATTTCTTTCCAAGATAAAGTTATATGTGAATGTATTCCTTGAATGAATAATTTCGGCAGAGTAGTGATGATGGACTTGCAATGAGTTTTCATCTAGCTACTAGGACCAATAGTCTATGTTTTATGTTTTCCTTAAAGCTTTACAAATCTTTATAAGGTTTTGTCATCACAAGTTGTGATTTTATTATCTTTTAGGGGATGGAATATGTTTTGGTCAGTGACCTAAGGCTTCACTTAGCCTCTTGATGAATTAAAATGTTTTGCAAAGAGTTTTAGAAGTTCTAGATTGATTCCAAGAGAAACTAGTTAACTTATGTACCTAGAGATGTCAATTTAACTCTCTCATTTAAGTTAAATGTTTTCGGTTCTGATGTGATGAGTGTGATGCTGTATGATGATGTTTTGATGCGTTGGAATGTGTGAAAATATCATATGATGATGTAGAAGCGATCCTATGCATGATAGGTAAGAAACTAGCTAACTAGAAATACCGTAAAGCTAGAATTTAACATAGTTTTGACCCATTTGTTTATGGAACGTTTCCAAACTGTTTTAATGGGGATATAATCAGATTTAGATTGTTTAGACATGAAAAACTTGGTATCATTTGAGTTAGAATTGAATTCTAGCACCTATGGGGAAACTAGTAACTAGAAAACCGTAAAAATGCAAATGTAGAACTCTTAGAACATTTAATTTCCTGGATTCTGTCCAGCACCCTTACAACATGGTAAACATGATTAATAATTAGTCCTTAAGCATAGGAATGCCTCATAATTGATTTAGATTTAATATATAGCGGCTTCGGCGAAAACGGGACCAAGAAAGGGTCTAAAACGTAAGTTCTAGAACCCCGTATTCACCTGTTAGGATTTTCACCCTATGCTATTCAGATTTAAGAGTAAAATGAGAGGATTATGAATGATGTTTAATTATGAGCCTTAGGTGCTTAAAATATGAACGGCGGATGTAGAGAACTATATCTCAAGATTAAGACCCGTAACGGTCAAAGCATAAGCTACCGTAAGGGTAAGCGTTTGGATGTTTTATGATGATGCATGAAGTATGCTAATGATGATGATGTTATTCATATGAGGAATTTATGAGACTATATGTTTATGTGGCATAAAGCAAATTTGGAAGGAAATTCGTAATGACCGTTGTGCTTGAATTTCCAGACAAATTTGGGGACTTAAAGAGATTTTGAAAATTAAGGTACTAAGATGGGTTCTAGGATGACACCGGTTCGGCCGAGCACCCCTAAGAGTTTTGCCCCCTAACCCGTACTCAGATAGTCGGGATTTATGATTTATGATACGCTTATCGTTAAGTGGTAAGTAAGAACTAGTGACGACTAGTTAAGGTATGAGCTCATAACCTAGATGTATGACACGTTCTGGGTGACACCGGTTGGGTTGAGCACCCCGATTCGATTGTCTTTTAGGGTCGCCCATGAGGAAGAGAAGTTTCATGATTATGATTATGTCACTAAGTTTAGTCCCATATGAATGTTACTATCACCCTTGTATGCCACCAAGAATGATGATGCTTGATGTTATGTTTTATGTATGTGCATTAGGTAGTGCCATGCATACATTTTCTATTATGTTGCATTCATGACATTAAGATAATCCTAAAATGAATGGACCTTGGCTAGAATATATGTTAAAGTTTAAAATGAACTTAATACATGCTCAGTCATTTTGTATAAATAAACCCAAGGTTCTTGAGGACGTAGATGATGACACCTAGGTAGTAGGAGGCCCTACTGAGATTCTTTAGCAAGATTCTCACTCCGTCTACCTCTTTCTTTCCGTCACGTCTTCAGATGGCGACGTTCGTGGTGTTCGTGGACACGCCGACATGGGAGGTGCACCATGACCCGGACCACGGGTCATTCCATTTTGTGGGTCGATGCACGGTTAGAGTATTCATGTTTATAGGTCGACCCTTCACTCCCCCTGTACATTCCCATCGTTTCTCCCCCGTCTCACCTTTTGGCGATGACCTGGTGTTCGAGCGCACGCCCTAGAGAGAGAGGCTTCGCCGCACCCATCATCCACGCCCGCCGCCGAGACTACCCTCAAAGATGTGCCCCGCTGTTCTGGCCGTCCTTTTCGGAGATGGATCCTTCCGAGGATTCGCAACCTAGGCACCTCCGAGGATCTTCCCCTCCATACCTATGGACTTTGGAGAGATAGCGAGCCCACCGTGACTCAGCCAGGCGCACGACGACCGGAGATGCGGCCATACCACAGGGCTCATACTCGATCCCCGCTCTCGCCTCTTCACGCCCGAGGAGCTCGCCCGCTTCCTGGATATCTGCCTCGATCACGAGATAGTCGCCAGTAGGAGGCCGTGGATGGCCCGAGTTAGAGCACACACCACTTAGATGGGGATAAACCTTCTTTTGTTTAAAGGTTTCCCATTAGATGCACTCGGGTAGGGAGTAGATTATGTTTATGCTTATGTTGTACTTTCTTTTATGCATTTCCCTTGTACTAAATTAAGACCCACACTTATAAGTGGGCAAGTTATATATATATGAGATGATATTCAGTGATGTTGATGTTGTGCCTCATGTTATGATGTTGTGAGATAATTGTTTCACTTTACATGGTGTACCGCTTATCGCATCACGCGGCTCTCACTTTTATTTCAAAAAAAAAATTACCCGTATTTTTCGCTAAGTAATTCAAAGTTAAATGAGAACTATGAAGTAGCAGACTAATGATTAACCTAAATATGTTCTAGAGTATTGGGTTAAAAATTAGGATGTTACATTATGGTATCAGAGCAGTTTGATTCTCATGGAGCCTGAGGATTGGACTGACTATGCTTTCTAAAGCGTAGTACGATAGCTATGTCATGCGTAGTGCTTAGTTAGAGATAAGCTATAGGATAGAAGTGCATGACCCTTGTCTACTTGCGTGTGCCATGGTAACTAGCTCATTTCACATGGAATATTGAGCCTGATCACCTCAGTGTTTATTGTCTCGTGTGTTTAGGAACCAATGGCACCAAGGAGACAACCTAGGACCCCGACCGAGGGGGACCAAAATGATACTACTGCTGCTGCTGTTCGTGACATGGCTAGGGCCATGGAACGAATGTTCGAGAGGATGAACCAACAAGGGAACACCGGACGTGCTCCCCCTACTGCCGAAATGATCGAGCAAGCAAGGTTTGGTGAGTTTCGCAAGGCGAACCCGCCAACCTTCCGAGGAGCCATGGACCCCGACCAAGCTGATGAGTGGATCAAAAACATGGAAAAGATCTACTCTGTGGTGGCTTGCTCGGAGGAGCAGAAGGTCACCTTTGCGGCCTATATGATGGAATTGGATGCCGAGTTTTGGTGGACCGGCACCAAGATCGCTAGAAGCTTCGCATCGCTGTCAACTGGGAGTTGTTCAAGACCTACATCTATGAGAAGTACTTTCCGGAATCGGTGAGGAATGCGAAGGACATCGAGTTCATGCAACTGACCTAAGGAGGGTCTCATCGTCGCCCAAAGACACGCGAAGTTCGAGGAGCTGATCAAGTTCTCTAGGGTGTTTCAAGGGAACCCCGACGAGGTATGGAAGTGCGTCAAGTATGAGGCCGGACTAACAGCAGAGCTCAACTATGCTGTGGCGCACATGGAGATTAGGGACTTTCCAACCCTAGTCAACAAGTGCCGGATCATGGAAGAGGGACAGAAGAAAATCAATGCTGCAAGGGCAGCACGGAACAAGGGGCTAGCACCTCAAGCCCCAAAATTCAAGCCCCAATATCCAAACCAATCCCGAAATCACTATAATCCCTACCAAACCAACCAGTTCAAACCACAACACCAATAAAGAACCCCCTTCCACCAACAACCTAAGTAACCACACCGACCACAATTCCAGAACAACAACAACAACCGCAACAACAACAACAACAACCGACAAGGAGGGTCGGGCGGCCCCCGAAACAACCAAGGAGGACCAAGTGGGACCAAGAACAAGACGCCCCAAGGAGCCCCCGCCACCTTTGCTAGGACTACACCGGTGATAATATGCCCCCAGTGCGGGAAAGATCATGGCAACCGTCCCTGCCTAGCTGGACAAAACGTGTGCTTCAAGTGCGGGAAGCTTGAGCCACTACGCCAACAGATGCAACAACGGAGGGCCAGAAATCGTAACCCTAGGCCGCAACACCAAGGGAGGGTCTTCACCCTCAATGTGGACGAAGCGGACACATCCAACGGTCTCATAGAAGGTAAGTGCGAAATAGATGGTAGGACCTTGACTGTACTTTATGACTCTGGTGCAACACATTCTTTTATTTCTTATGCTAGTGTCGAGGCTCTAAATTTGAAAACTTCCAAACTTCCTTTTGATCTTATTGTCTCTACCCCCACAAATCATCCTGTGAATACTTGTT
The DNA here is from genome assembly GCA_031216125.1 of Dalbergia cochinchinensis. Taxonomy (NCBI): domain Eukaryota; kingdom Viridiplantae; phylum Streptophyta; class Magnoliopsida; order Fabales; family Fabaceae; genus Dalbergia; species Dalbergia cochinchinensis. The sequence continues at coordinate 35,800,907 of CM062372.1, forward strand.
ATTGTTGCCTAAATTGTCACCTCACCACAGAAAATAGATCATATGTTGTGGATTTAATTTGTTTACCCATGAAAGGTATAGGAGTAGTTCTTGGCATGGATTGGCTTCACGCCAACCGTGTATTGTTAGACTGTGACACTAAAATAGTTATCTTTCCTTCTCCCCCTAGTGAAATAAGTCAACCTTTGAAACTCTATCTCAATGCCGTAGAGGTCCACTGTAGTGGGAAAAAGACTAAGGGATATGTTCTCCTAGCCGCTAGCGAGATACACTTTGAGCAGAATTTAGAGAATATACCAGTAGTGAGAGACTATCCCGAGGTGTTTCCGGAAGATATACCCGAGTTTCCTACCGAGCGAGAAGTGGAGTTCTCCATTGAGTTGGTTCCTGGAGCGGGACCAATCTCCATTGCCCCCTATAGAATATCACCCCTAGAACTAGCCGAGCTTAAAACCCAACCTGAGGAACTTTTAGAGAAAAGCTTCATAAGACCTAGTGCTTCACCATGGGGAGCCCCGGTCTTGTTTGTGAAAAAGAAGGACGGGAGTATGAGGTTGTGCATAGATTATAGGCAATTAAATCATGTGACAGTGAAAAACAAATACCCTTTGCCTAGGATTGATGATCTCATGGACCAATTGAGAGGAGCGGTAGTGTTTTCCAAGATCGACCTAAGGTCAGGATACCACCAAATTAGGGTGAGAGATCAAGATATACCAAAGACCGCCTTTAGAACTCGGTATGGACACTTTGAGTTCGCGGTGATGTCTTTTGGGTTGACAAATGCTCCTGCAGTATTTATGGATTACATGAATAGGATCTTTAGACCCTATTTAGATCAGTTAAGTGGTCGTTTTCATAGATGATATACTCATCTATTCGAAGACCCACGAGGAGCATGAGCGTCATTTGAGGATAGTTTTGGAGATTTTGAAGGAGAAAAAGCTATATGCAAAACTCTCTAAGTGTGAATTTTGGTTGGAGGAGGTCAAGTTTTTAGGACACGTTGTGTCAAAAGGAGGCATAGCCGTTGATCCTAGTAAGGTAGAAGCCGTAATGAATTGGGATAGACCGACCACCGTAACGGAAATACGGAGCTTTTTGGGCTTAGCAGGCTACTACCGTAGGTTTATCAAAGGATTTTCCCAGTTAGCCCTACCCTTGACCAAGCTCACTAGGAAGAATGCCCCATTTGAGTGGAGCCCCAAATGTGAGAAGAGTTTTCAAGAGCTTAAGGAAAGGTTAACCACGACCCCAGTCTTAGTCTTACCTAGCCCCAATGTACCCTTCGAGGTATATTGTGATGCTTCGGGCAAAGGAATAGGGTGTGTGTTGATGCAAAATAGGCAAGTGGTAGCCTATGCATCACGATAACTCAAGCCTCACGAGGCTAACTACCCCACCCATGACCTAGAATTAGCCGCCGTAGTGTTTGCCTTAAAGGTGTGGAGACACCATTTGTATGGTGTAAGGTTTGAAGTTTTCTCCGATCATAAGAGTCTCAAGTACCTCTTTGATCAAAAGGAGTCAAACATGAGGCAAAGAAGGTGGATGGAATTCCTCAAAGACTACGATTTCGGTTTAAGTTATCACCCCGGCAAGGCTAATGTAGTCGCCGATGCCTTGAGCCGAAAGTCGTTACACCTGTCCCACATGATGATCAAAGAAGTTGAGTTGATAGAGAAGTTTAGAGATATGAATCTAGGGATGTCAGCAACCAATAGAGAGATAAAGATGTGCTATCTTAGTGTAACAAGTGGATTTAAGCAAAGGATCATGTTAGCACAACGAGAGAATGAGGAGTTCGAAGAGATCATAGATGCTGTTAAGGCGGGAAAGTTGAAAGGTTTCGAAAGAGGCAAGGATTGGATATGGAGATTTGAGGGAAGGATCTGCGTGCCCCAAGACGGTGACCTCCGAGAAAAGATCTTGGAGGAGGCTCACAAAAGCTATTTCACCATTCATCCCGGTGTTACCAAGATGTACCAAGACTAGAAGAAGATGTTTTGGTGTCCCGGAATGAAGAAGGATGTAGTCGCCTGGGTTAGTAAGTGCTTGGTATGTCAGAAAGTGAAAATCGAGCACCAAAAACCTTCAGGTTTGTTGCAACCCCTGTCAATCCCCGAGTGGAAGTGGGAATGCATATCTATGGATTTCGTGACGGGATTGCCTAAGACCCAAGCTGGCCATGATGCTATATGGGTGATAGTGGATCGACTAACCAAGTCGGCACACTTTCTACCTATTAGAGTGACATACTCTTTGGATAAATTGGCTCAGTTATACATCCAAGAGATCGTAAGATTGCATGGAGTACCGTCGACGATAATCTCGGATAGAGATCCGCGGTTTACGTCGCGTTTTTGGGGAGCCTTTCAAAAGGCGTTTGGTTCGAAGCTATGCTTAAGCACTGCTTACCACCCACAAACAGACGGACAATCCGAAAGGACAATCCAAACCTTAGAGGATATGCTAAGAGCCTGCGTGTTAGACCAAAGGGGAAGTTGGGATAAGTACTTGCCTTTGATCGAGTTTGCGTATAACAATAGTTATCATGCGAGCATCGGTATGGCAATCGCATTGAGGCGTTGTATGGAAGGAAGTGCCAATCACCTTTGTGTTGGTACGAGCCTGGGGAGCAAAGTGTCCTAGGACCCGATGTAGTGAGGGAAACGACGGAACAAATCAAGAGGATCCGGGATAGGATGCTCACTGCTCAAAGTAGACAAAAGAGCTATGCGGACAAGCGGCGCAAGCCCTTGGAATTCGAAGAGGGAGAACATGTGTTCCTTAGATTACCCCACTACAGGCATAGGAGAGCCATGAAAGTCAAAAAGTTGAGCCCCCGATTCCTTGGTCCTTTCCAAATTCTTCAAAGGATAGGAACAGTTGCCTACAAAATAGCCTTACCCCCTAATCTTTCAAATCTTCATGACGTCTTTCATGTCTCTCAGTTAAGGAAGTATGAGTCCGACCCTAGCCATGTTTTAGAGCCAGAGCATGTTCAGTTAAGGGACGACCTAACTTTCAATCTTCCCCCTACGAGAATCGTGGACCATGAGTCAAGCGGTGAGGAACAAGTCCTGCCTTTGGTAAAAAGTAGCATGGGGACGCGACAAGTCCTGAAGAATTCACATGGGAGCTAGAGATGTAAATGCGAGACAAGTATCCCGAGCTTTTCCAAGGTAACGAATTTCGAGGGCGAAATTCTTTTTAAGGAGGGGAGTAATGTAACACCCCGATTTTTCTGTCCGAGGGAAATGACCAAAATGCCCCTGAGGTCATTTCCTGACCTGAACTCGAGGGTAACCAACTCGGTCATCCTCGAAGGGTCAACTCAATGTTTGAAGGGGATTGAATGGCCTTTGAATGCTTTCGGAAGCGAAAATTTCGTTTTCGCATGATTTCAAGTCAAAATGACCAAAATACCCCTATAAGCGTTTTTCTGGCGGGTAAAGGTGCCGTTTGAGCCCGGAACTTTCCCCAGAGGTTTAAAAACATGTTTTTATGTGTCTAGAGGTCTCTGTTTAAGTCCCGGTGGTCTCGGGCAGTTTTAGTGTAAAATTACGGTTTTGCCCCTAGAATAGTGTTTTTGAGCTTAATGACGTAATTAAGCAAACCTAAGCAATATTAGGCTCTAAACGAAGATTAATTTATTTCCATAATTAATCTAGAGCCAAAATAATTTATTAAAGTTAATTAGAACCTAAAATTGCTTAGATTAAACCTAAATCCCTTTTTAGAACTCAAGATTCCTAGTCTTGGAATCTTGAATAGTGTTTTCTCTCTCCAATTCCTTGAATCAAGGAAATGTATCTAGAGTTGTTTAGATTCTAAATTGAGGATTTAACTCACTAATGGTGCAAGACCACTCCTTAATTATGTCTAGACCACCTTAATTACCCATTTACCTTACCTAAACACTTTCTTACAAATTCCTAATCTTAAGCATAATCAAAGATACACCTAAACACAACTCTAAACCACAATTAAAATGCAAGAAACTCTCTTCCCTTGGCTGATGCATTTCGGCTAGCACACCCCTCTTTGGCCACATGTTTAATTATTTTCTCACTCAAAGAACCATGCTTGAAGCCATACCTTGAACCATACCTCACCATACCTTAAGCCATACCTCACCATACCTCAAGAACACATTATCTCACCTCATGGAACACATGGAACCCTCCAATCTGCACCTCATATGGCCGAAGCCTTCATCAGCCTTCACACTCTCCATTTGTTTCATTTCTCTATAAATAGAATGCCTTGAGGAGCTTGCACCACTTTTAGATCATTTGCTAAGTTTAGGAAACACTCAAAGCTTTTTTTTTCTCTCAAAGTTCTAGTGTTCTTCAAGTTCTTCAAGCTCTTCAAAGTTCTTCATCATCTTCATCTTCTTCTTCCATCTTCAAGTTCATCACACCAAGTAGGGATTTTCTTTCAAGTATTCCTTTCTTTAAAGTTCTTGTTCTAAGCTTTATGTTTATAGTTTCTCTTGATTCTTTTTAGAACTTCTTTTCTTCTCCTTGTTCCTTCCCATTTTCGGCCATAGGCCTTAGAGAACAAAGGAACGAGAGCTTGATGATGAGAGTTTCATGATGATGTTCATCACTTGAAACAAACTCTAGAGCTTGATCTTTGTTCTTGAGCAAAAATGTTTCTAGTTTTTCCTTCCTTGAACTCTTGAGAACTTTAGCTTTAATGATGTTTTAAAATGGCTCTATGAACTCAATGATGAGGACTCATGATGTTGGTGTTAATATATCATCAAGATCATGAACTCTAGAGTATTAAAATGTTCCTTTTCTTCTTGATGATTTCGGCCAAATCCATTAATTTTCTAAGCTTCATGGTTTGATTTCCTAAAAATATTATGTTGAGTTTTAAGAACTCTAAGCTTGACTTTACCTTGTTTGGATGAGTTTGGGTTATGGTTTAAATTCCTTTAAAGTCTTGTTAAGAGCTCTAGAAAGATAAAATGAACTTGCATAATTTATTTTATGCTTGCATTCATATTTACATTCTTGCTATGCATCTTTACTTTCTAGCTATCACTTAAGAACATAAAGATTAAAATGGAACTTGTATCATCACTTAATTTAATTCTCGAAGCCTTTCTATTTCGGACTTAAAGTCGATTGTTGTTGGGCCTAGAGCACTAAAATAAAGAATTGAACTTGCATTATCACCTAATTAATTTCTCGAATGCCTATCCATTTCGGCCTTAAAGTCGATTGTTGTTGGGCCAAGAGCACTAAAATAAAGAATTGAACCATGCATATTTACCTTCAAGCTTGCACGTCTAAGTTTATGCCTCGCATATTTACTTTCAAGCTTGCACGTTTAAGTTTATGCCTTGCATATTTAAATTTAAGTCATCACTTTACTTTGTAAGCAAGATTTAAAATGAAAAGCATGAGCACGTTTAGTTTATGTCGTAACTTAAGAACCTAGAGCTCAAAGACTTGCCCATTTCTTTCCAAGATAAAGTTATATGTGAATGTATTCCTTGAATGAATAATTTACAGAGTAGTGATGATGGACTTGCAATGAGTTTTCATCTAGCTACTAGGACCAATAGTCTATGTTTTATGTTTTCCTTAAAGCTTTACAAATCTTTATAAGGTTTTGTCATCACAAGTTGTGATTTTATTATCTTTTAGGGGATGGAATATGTTTTGGTCAGTGACCTAAGGCTTCACTTAGCCTCTTGATGAATTAAAATGTTTTGCAAAGAGTTTTAGAAGTTCTAGATTGATTCCAAGAGAAACTAGTTAACTTATGTACCTAGAGATGTCAATTTAACTCTCTCATTTAAGTTAAATGTTTTCGGTTCTGATGTGATGAGTGTGATGCTGTATGATGATGTTTTGATGCGTTGGAATGTGTGAAAATATCATATGATGATGTAGAAGCGATCCTATGCATGATAGGTAAGAAACTAGCTAACTAGAAATACCGTAAAGCTAGAATTTAACATAGTTTTGACCCATTTGTTTATGGAACGTTTCCAAACTGTTTTAATGGGGACATAATCAGATTTAGATTGTTTAGACATGAAAACTTGGTATCATTTGAGTTAGAATTGAATTCTAGCACCTATGGGGAAACTAGTAACTAGAAAACCGTAAAAATGCAAATGTAGAACTCTTAGAACATTTAATTTCCTGGATTCTGTCCAGCACCCTTACAACATGGTAAACATGATTAATAATTAGTCCTTAAGCATAGGAATGCCTCATAATTGATTTAGATTTAATATATAGCCTTTCAAGTAAAAACGGAACCAAGAAAGGGTCTAAAACGTAAGTTCTAGAACCCGTATTCACCTGTTAGGATTTTCACCCTATGCTATTCAGATTTAAGAGTAAAATGAGAGGATTATGAATGATGTTTAATTATGAGCCTTAGGTGCTTAAAATATGAATGACGGATGTAGAGAACTATATCTCAAGATTAAGACCCGTAAGGGTCAAAGCATAAGCTACCGTAAGGGTAAGCGTTTGGATGTTTTATGATGATGCATGAAGTATGCTAATGATGATGATGTTATTCATATGAGGAATTTATGAGACTATATGTTTATGTGGCATAAAGAAAATTTGGAAGGAAATTCGGTGTAATGACCAGTTGTCTTGCCAATTTCCTACAAATTTGGGGACTTAAAGAGATTTTGAAAATTAAGGTACTAAGATGGGTTCTAGGATGACACCGGTTCGGCCGAGCACCTCCATAGAACTCATGTGACATTGGTACCAATTTATACTCTTAGGTGACACCGGTTCGGCCGAGCACCCCTAAGAGTTTTGCTCCCTAACCCGCACTTTCGGATAGTCGGGATTTATGATTTATGATACGCTTATCGTTAAGTGGTAAGTAAGAACTAGTGACGACTAGTTAAGGTATGAGCTCATAACCTAGATGTATGACACGTTCTGGGTGACACCGGTTCGGCCGAGCACCCCAGCCTCGATTGTCTTTTAGGGTGGCCCATGAGGAAGAGAAGTTTCATGATTATGATTATGTCACTAAGTTTAGTCCCATATGAATGTTACTACTGCCACTTTATGCCACCAAGAATGATGATGCTTGATGTTATGTTTTATGTATGTGCATTAGGTAGTGCCATGCATACATTTTCTATTATGTTGCATTCATGACATTAAGATCATCCTAAAATGAATGGACCTTGGCTAGAATATATTTTAAAGTTTAAAATGAACTTAATACATGTTCAGTCATTTTGTATAAATAAACCCAAGGTTCCTGAGGACGTAGATGATGACACCTAGGTAGTAGGAGGCCCTACTGAGATTCTTTAGCAAGATTCTCACTCCGTCTACCTCTTTCTTTCCGTCACGTCTTCAGATGGCGACGTTCGTGGTGTTCGTGGACACGCCGACATGGGAAGTGCACCATGACCCGGACCACGGGTCATTCCATTTTGTGGGTCGATGCACGGTTAGAGTATTCATGTTTATAGGTCGACCCTTCACTCCCCCTGTACATTCCCATCGTTTCTCCCCCGTCTCACCTTTTGCCGATGACCTGGTGTTCGAGCGCGCACATCCCTAGAGGAGAGGCTTACGCATCTCTATCATCCACGTCCATTAACGCCCCAATTTTACCGTAATTTTACTGTCATTGGAAATTACTGAATTACCATAGGTAATTATTACATAAGATTTGAGGCCGAACAATCCTTAATAAAGGAATATAACATTAGAAGATAGGTTAGGAGCGATTCATGCGAGAGTCGCAAATCCCAATTTCAGATGTAAAATGACCAAAATGTCCCTGAAGTTATTTTACTCGAAAATGAGGATTGTGGGCCCCACATATTCTCAAGGGGATGTTTTGAGAATAATAAGGGATTGTTTGTGTTATGTGTGTTAATAGAGCATAAGAATCTCAATTTTGAGTTTCGACAGCGAAATGACCAAAACGCCTGCGGTTGCTTTAACTCCGATGTGCGTGCCGACCGAGTCGAACCTCACTAAAATGTTTTAAAATGTGTTTTTAAGCCATGATTAACCATTGGTTAAGCTCGGGTGGCCTCGGCGCTTTTAAGTGAAAATACGATTTTGCCCCTGCTTTTGGCGCTTTGTAATTTCGGGATTTTCGATTCATATACGCAAACCTAAGGAATATTAGGCTCAAATTAAAGCTTATTAAATTCTAAATATTAATCTAGATTCAAAATTATGTATTTAGATTGATTAGAACCCAAAATTGCTCAAAAACACCCAAATTGCTTACTAATTCACTTAAGCCCTTAACCGTAAATTCTCTATATTACATGAATACCTTGCCTACACCTAAATAATGCATGGAACACACAAATTTCACTTCTTTGGGCTGTAATGCACGAAATTATTGATGCCATTATGCAGCTGTATTATTTCCAAAAGTTGCACTAAAACAAAATGCCAAAATGTCACCATAAGAGACATAATTCCTTAATTTCATACAACTTTGTCTAAAATGATTTTTCCTCCATTATTTCTCCTGAAAAATTCCGTCCACTACCTCATCATGTTGGCCAATTAGAAGCCTCAAAATCTTCTATAAATAGGCTTGCTTGAGTGGTCTTGGAATGCTTAGTTCATAACTAGTTTTTAGGAGCACCAAAAACTTTCTTTCTTCCTCCTCTTTGGCTGAATTCTTTCTTCATTTTTTTTCAAAGAGATTTTGTGTCATTTCACTTCAAGAAATCAAGTTCTCTTCCTCTTCTTCAACTCAGATTAGGTAGGGAGTAGTTTCTAAATTTATTTCTATGCTTTGAGGAGTTGTGTTTTTAGCTCAAAATGATGAAATTATGAATTTACCTTAGCTTTTCATTTTGGTTTTCCTCTTCTTCTTTTTTCTTTAACCAATTCAGGCCATATGGCCTAGGTGGAACTAAGATGATGGCTTGATGATGAGGACCTTGAGGGTGGGTTGTAAATCCATCACAAGTTAGGCCTCTAAAGCTTGAAAATTCCACTTGATGCAAAACTTTAAAGAATAATGCTTTATGATGCTAAAACAATGATTTTTAGTTTAGAACTTGAAAGATGTATTTCCTTTTATGTTTTATTTCTTGTTAAGATATGTATTGGGTTGAATTTATAATTCTTTTAAAGTCTTGAAGGAGCTCTAGTAAAGAAACAAAATGAATTTGCATCCATGATTAAGTTTATGCTTTGCATAACCATGTTTACCTTCTATGTCATCACTAAATTTTCAAGAATGAATAAATGAACTTGCATTTCTCATGTTTAAATTCCAAGCTTGTATTTCATATTTATGTTTCAAGTTATCACTTAATCTTTCAAGATAATAAAGAGGTTGCATCTCATATTTAATTTATGCTCTCACTTTATTTTATAATGGCTAAAAGAATCAACGCATGACATATTTATTTTATGCCATCACCTAAAGATCCTAGAGCACAAAGACTTGCCCATGTATCACAAGCAAAGAAATATGATTATTAGAGTTAAAAAAAAAAATTTATTCTTTAAAAAGTCTTGAGATTGGAGCTTAAAAGGATGTAATAATAATTCTCTTCTCCCTTTACTGGTCCTGTGCGGACTACCGCCTCGGTTTCTTAATATTCTCTTCTCCTCTATCGTCCTGTGCGGACTACCGCCGCTCAGGTTTCTTAATATTCTCTTCTCCCTCTACTAGTCCTCATGGATTACCGCCGCTCCAGTTTCTTGTATCATGTTTATATTTCAAGTTCTTGCATCATGTTTAATTTTCAAGTCATCACCTTAAATCTTAAAGTTAAAGAAATGGAATTGCATATCATGTGTATAATTCCAAGCTATCACCTTATAAAGATAAGATTAAAATAAGGTTGCATAGCATGTTTATAACTCTAAGATGTCACCTAAATCTCTAAAGCTCAAGACTTACTCCTTTTATCTTAAGTGAGAATTTTAATTGTGAAGATCCTCCCAAATTTGACAAAAGAACTAGTTTCTAAATGAGTTTTAAGGCTTTGCAAGGATTTTACGGGGAACTAGTATTTTATATGCACTTAAAATATGATTCTATGTAATTGCATGAGGTTCATGATTCAGCCACTGATCTGAGTTTAGTATCAATGTGTGATAATTATGGTTTATTGTTAAGAGAATGATTCATAATTGGTTTAGTAACTAATTAGTTCTATAATTGATAATTCTATGTAAGGATTGGATGCTTATTAAGTACTTGATATCATTGAATGATTTCCTGGCTTGCATGTTATAGTTGCTGTTGCAAATAATGAGAATGCTTATACATGAAATATTCTTTATTATGTAAAATTTACCTTTGTTGCTAGAAGAAAGTGTATCATTGTAAAAGTGTAATTTGGAAAGGTTCTCGCTAAGGAAAGACTTGGTATTTAAGCGTGTCCATTATGAACCACCTCTCTTTCCGGGAATCTCCCATATGCATGATTACAGCTGATATATATTATTCTAGTTTAAGACTATAAATAAGAAAATGTTATGATGTTTATGAATTCTATTGTGATATAACATGCAAAGATTTAATGGTGACTTAAACTTATAAGAAAATGATCCTTTGGAACCATCAGACTATAAGTGGTGAAAAGGTGATTTTAGCCCCCTAACCCGTTCTCTCAAAAGGGTAGAGTCGGGACTTTAGCTTATCAAAAGGGATAAGTATATGCTAGTGACGACTAGTAAAGTATGAGCTCATAACCTAAATTACTCCCAAAAGGGTGGAGTATAGGGTGGCCTAAGGAAAATAATGATGATGATAAGATTTTAAGTCACCTAAGGCACTAAAGAAATGAAATATGTGCATTATGTCCACGTGTAGCTAATATTATATGACGTTCTTTTATGCATGTTATTTGATAATGATGATGAGGAATATGATGTAATGATAAAGGAAAAGTTCATTGTAAATATGACATGTTAAGATTATGATGCATTATAAGACGCATGATTAAAAATTGACGAACCTCGGTTAAGTATTTGTCCGTACTTAAAATGAATCTTTGCATGCTCACTATTTTAGAATAATCCCGAGGTTCCTGGGGACTTTGATGATGACACTGTAGAAGGAGGTACCCTACTGAGAATTCTTTAGCAAGATTCTCACTCCCTTTTCTTTATTTCCGTCATTGTCTCCAGATTCAGATGGCGACATTCGTCCTGTTCGTTGATACCCCTACTTGGGAATTTCACTATGATCCGCATCGCTCGTATCATTTTGAAGGAGGTGCGCATTCGTGTTTTTATTTACATAGGTCGTCCATTTACACATCCTGTCCCTAGTTATCGATTTTCTCCTACTTCTCCCTATGGCGATGAAATGGTTTTCGAACATGCACGTCCACTTGATGAAAGGATGTTACGTTCTTATCCCGCTTCATCTGCTGTCCACGGATTTCCAGAGTATGTTCCCGAGACGAGATATTCTGAAACTGATCCTTCAGGGGACACTCCTACTCATGTATATTCTGAGAGCTCGCTCCTACTCCCATACGTGTAAGAGAGGGTAGTGAGGAAACAGTTGTTCAGCCAAGGTTAGCAAGAAGGCCGCCCATGCGACCCCAACATGGTGCATCTCGTGTGTCCCCTCCCGAGGGAGCTCATCAGTGGATCGGATTTATTCCCCGATTTCCAGGACAAAGGGCCATAGAGGGTTCTTAGTAAACTTATGTGTGATCATGCACCCTAGTTTTAGGATAACCTTCCGGCTTATAGAGTTATCTAGTTTAGGGCATGTATTTCTTATGTATTTTCTTTTATGGGTTTGCATAAGACAATGATGTATGAACATAACCCACCCTTTGAGTGAGGTTATTGTATGTAAATATATGCTATAATGTGTTTATGGATGTTATATGATGGAGCCAAAGTGATATGATATGATATATTCTTAAACGTCTTATTATACTCCACTTACTCGTTCACGTTGTACTCGGCTCACGTTTTCAATTATGTTTTTTTTTTAAAAAAAAAAATGGCTCGTAATTTCACTAAGTATTTTCAAATTATGAAGAAGGAACCAAAGTAAGGAGTAAAGTCTAGTCATTAATCAGATTCAACCTAGGTGTATTTGGTTAATAACTAGGGTGTTACATCCGCCGCTCGAGACTACCCCCAGTATGTGCCCCGTTGCCCGTCGTCCTTTTCGGAGACGGATCCTTTCGAGGATTCGGTAACCCAGGCACCCTCCGAGGGATCTTCCCCCTCCATACCTATGGACTTTGGAGAGGATAGCGAGCCCACCGTGACTCAGCCGAGGCGTGCACGACGACCGGAGATGCGGCCATACCCCGGGGCTCACACTCGATCCCGGCTCCGCCTCTTCACGCCCGAGGAGCTCGCCCAGTTTCCCGGATATCTGCCTCGATCACGAGATAGTCGCCAGTAGGAGGCCGTGGATGGCCCGAGTTAGAGCACACACCACTTAGATGGGGATAAACCTTCTTTTGTTTAAAGGTTTCCCATTAGATGCACTCGGGTAGGGGAGTAGATTATGTTTATGCTTATGTTGTACTTTCTTTTATGCATTTCCCTTGTACTAAATTAAGACCCACACTTATAAGTGGGCAAGTTATATATATATGAGATGATATTCAGTGATGTTCATGTTGTGCCTCATGTTATGATGTTGTGAGATAATTGTTTCACTTTACATGGTGTACCGCTTATCGCATCACGCGGCTCTCACTTTTATTTCAAAAAAAAAATTACCCGTATTTTCCGCTAAGTAATTCAAAGTTAAATGAGAACTATGAAGTAACAGACTAATGATTAACCTAAATATGTTCTAGAATATTGGGTTAAAAATTAGGATGTTACATACTGCTGATCCTTAAGTTGAATCACCTAAGTCTAGGGAAACCATATCCCTAGATATACTTGAGCCTTCTCCAAGAGCTACTCCATCAACATCTACACCCATCCACTTGCCTTATCAGTCTTCAATCAAGCTTCCAACCAGCACTCAGTTTGACCGACTTATCTTGCGACATCTCAGAGAGATTGCCTCCAAGATTGATCGGGTTGAAGAAACACACATTGAGCATGGTGTAGGTGGAGATGTTCATGCGAAGGGGGAATTATGCATTGATCCTTTTCATTTTCTAAAGCTTCTAAAAAGATTACTATCAAGTATGGAACTTGAAGTGTAACAGAAATATGGTTAGTAGCTTTAGAAAGGTACTTTTTGAACCTCAATAAATAAAAGACTTCATTATTAAAGGAGATAACATAAAAAGAGCAGTATATATATATAAGAGTAAAAGAAGCAATAACCGTAAATAAAAGAGATCAGGGTAAGAGAGAAAAGACACAAAGAATTTTATACTGGTTTAGCCAATATGCCTATATCTAGTACTCAACAACTGTTGAGGTTCCACTATAAGTTGTTGAGGTTCCACTATAACAACAACTTTCTCAACCTGAGAAAGTGAAGATGGATAGTCTTTTCAGTAGCTTTCCTAAGCTATCATCCAAGGATTTCAGAAATCACCTGTAACTAAGGGTTTAGAGTAGTTTTGTCTTAGTCTCTCCAAGCTAACATGAGTAGTCTTGACTATGGCCTCTCCAAGCTAACTCGTAATTGACAAGAAACTCCTTCAGCATGTTGTTAGTATTCCTTTCCCCAGTCTCTCCAGGTTGCAAGTAGTCTTAACACTGGCCTCTTCAAGCCAAAGTCTTGACATTGGCCTCTCTAACCCAAACATGAGTAGTCCTGCTCCAGCCTCTCCAAGCCTCAAGTAGTTTGTTCTTGGCCTCTCCAAGTCACAAGTAGTCTTTCCCCGACCTCTCCAAGTTGCAAGTAGTCTTTGACTAGTCTCTCCAAGCTAAACCGTAATGAGCAAGAACATCTTGCTATCACGTTGTAAGTAGTTTTACCTTAGCCTCTCCGAGCTATGTCTCACTCTAATCACTAATGGATCAAGGATACAAAGGTTAAGTTTTTGGGTTGCCACTCCAACTAACCTACACTCAAGTTTCCTTAAGATGAAACATTTTAAAAGATCCTAGAAAAACTTGAATGACTTCCTTCTTCTACTTCTTTCACAAGAAGAATATAAATCTAACTAAGAATATAGAAGGAAGATTTTCTTTACACTTCAAGGACAAAACTGATTACATGAGAATGATTGAATATTCTAGGAAGTGGGAAGAGATTTTTGCAGAGTTTCTTCTCTTGAATCTTCAAATCTCTCTTAACGTTTTTCAAGCTTAGCATCTCTTTACATAAAGTTCTTTCATTGTGGCAATTTCCAAAGATTGGTTCTTTAATTGACACTTGTTGAACATCAGTTGTGTTTTGAAAGAACAGCTAGAAAAGAGGTTGACAGAACTGTCACATCGATTGTAGAAGCCGTTGTAAATATGAGTTTTCTGATCTCCCATCAGAAACTACTTTTCTACTTTCTGAGCGAGCTTTCTGAACTCCTCCTTTATGAAGCTAGGGTCATTAATCAAAAAGACAAAAGAGATGATGTACCAGTTTAAAATGGGTTTGACTTGATAATTTGAAATTCAAATTTCAAATTTCCCTCTCTTTCCTGTAGCATTCTTTGCTCCATTCACAGGTGAGCTTTCTGATGTACGTAATCAGCCCTTAAAGTTATTTAGCTTTCAGATCTTCAATCAAATCTTCTTGATGATGATTTCTTTGCGATTGTGATGATTAAAGATTAAGTAACACGTTGCATATGGACATATTCTGACATATTTACCTTGAGAGTACTTTCTGATGTCCCCTGCTAGTTTTTGAAGTCTCTTTCCTTGGTTTCTTGTGGCGTTGTTGTCTTCCTCTGATCGTTAGCTATCAAGGACTTAGATAAGAATATAATTTTACTTCTTTAATAGAGAAAATCTAGTAACATGTTTACACATGCATAATGAAATATATATACTCATTTGAGTAGGCCTTGCTTTTCTAAATAATAGATACCTGTTGTAAACTTGCAAGAAACTCAATAGAGACATTAGTTGTTCTTCAAAGTATTTTCTTTGAATTGATTTTGTTTTCATTCAAAACAAATTAGTGCAAGGGTTCTGGAGCTAACAATCTCCCCCCTTTTGATAATGACAAATCAATTTGAAGAAAATCTTTTGAAAAGATAATTGAAAGAAATATTGCAGAAAAGTAAACAAGATAAGCATATTCTTTCAAGATAGTAAAACAAGAGATTTTCAGGAAGTTCTTTTCTTAAGGCATGATGTGAATCATATAAACATTTTTAGCCTTAAGTGACATTTAATCAAGTACTGCTGTTGTTTCGTTTTAAGCATAAGACAGACTTAAGTGTACTTTCTGATTGTTGTGAGAACAGATGTTAAGGAGAAAGATGGTTAAGCTATAGATAAATAACCAACTTGATCATTTGTCAAAAAAGGAACTTTCTAAAGATCATTATGCTTGAAAACATAACAAGTAACTTTATCTTTGCAAGATTCATTTTTAGCAAGTCGTAAACCAAAAGAACCTTTGAAAAGAATGCTTAGAGGAAAAAAGAAAAATGAAGCAGAGCATTCATAATTTTTTGAAAAGTAGACTGAAGTTTATGTAGTTTTTGATGCTCAAAGAAACCATGAGAGAGATAAGATTAATACATTTCTATTCAGGTTTCCAAAGCTCATAAAGGGATCAATCCCTGAATTTATAAGAAGGAGCTTTGTACTCAGCTATGAAACTTTTCTCATAAGAACTAGATTAAGAAAACTAGGTTTTTCAATAAAAGATGTATGATCCTTTTAAAACAAGTTTTGTGAAAATGAAAACACATTACTCTTCTAGAGATTTTTGGAGTTTTCTTACTAATCTTGGTCTTTTTAACACCTTTATGTGTAGGTTTTTGAAGACAAGTGGAAGCTGGTTTAGGGACGAACCAAGTGGAAGCTGGTGGGCATGTAATGCCCGGGGACTGCGAAGTCGGGGAGTGATCGCCGGTGCAAGGAGGCACGAACAAGGAGCGGCTCCTAGCAGACTTTGAAAGCGGGGGGGGGGGGTACATGAATAAACCGATTACACACCCGAATGAGAGGGATCCTAATACTGTATAGGTATAGGATTATATAGTTAAGGGATGGCTTATATGAATTGATTTGTACTACATATACTAATAAGATGCATCTTCTTTTCGGTAGCCTACACTAAAGAACTCCACAGTTAAGTGTGCTTGACTTGGAGCAATTTTGGAATGGGTGACCTCCTGGGATGTTTTCCCAGGAAGCATATGAGTGAGGACAAAGCACGCTGAAAAGACCCGTGTTGGTTTGTGGGGACAGTTGTCAATCCATAAAGTAGCAGGGGATGTTACATACCTCATAAGATGCTTATGATGTTCTTTAGCTGTGAAGTACAGAATGGTAACAAGTTTTAGCACAACAAGTCCTTCTAACCATGACTTTCTCAAGGCATGGCACATTCTTCCTTTTTGCACAGGGATATGATGTTAGAGAGCTGAATAAATACATGATGTGAGACATAGCTGCAACAAGCAATTAATCTTTCTCAAGATGATCTTTGTCCCAATTTGTCTTTCAAGAGATTGATATCCTTTTGATATGGTCGTTATAGACTTTAGACATGGACTACAAATGAAGGATTCATCTTGATAGAGAGGTTAAGTTTTTCTCCTTTGGAAGATACTTGACATCAGGTGTCTTTTGAATCTCTTTCATCGTATGAATGAACTGTGCCATGAATTAGAGTCTTGTTAGCAAAGGATCATCAAATATAGGCTGATCTTCAAAGGATGATATATGCCATTCTGTCCTTTGGATCTTTGTCCTCTGTAATTGTTGGATTGCTCAACCCCTCAGAGGCCTGGCTCTGATACCACTGGTAGGTGGAGATGTGTACGAGAAGGGGGGGTGGAATCATGCATTGATCCTTTTTCCTTTTCTGAAGCTTCTAAAACGATTACTACTAAGTATGGAACTTGAAGTGTAGTGAAAACATGGTTAGTAGCTTCAGAAAGGTACTTTCTGAACCGTAATAAATAGAAGACTTCATTATTAAAGGAGATAATATAAAAAGAGTAGAATATATATATATATATATATATATATATATATATATATATATATATATATATAAGACTAAAGATAAGGTAAAAGAAGCAATAACTATAAAAAAAAATTAGGGTAAGAGAAAAAAGACACTGAATTTTATATTGGTTTAGCCAACATGCCTATATCCAGTACTCAACAATTGTTAAGGTTCCACTATAACAACAACTTTCTCAACCTGAGAAAGTAAAGATGGATAGTCTTTTCAGTAGCCTTCCTAAGCTATCATCCAAGGATTTCATAAATTACATGTAACCAAGGATTTAGAGTAGTTCTGGACTAGCCTTTCCAAGCTAACATGAGTAATCTTGACTCTGGCCTCTCCAAGCTAACCCATGACTGGCAGGAAACTCCTTCAAAGATGTTGTTAGTATTCCTTTCCCCAACCTCTCCAGGCTGTAAGTAGTCTTGACACTAGCCTCTCCAAGCCCAACTGAGTAGTGTTGACACTGACCTCTCCAACCTAAACATGAGTAGTCTGTTCCAGGCCTCTCCAAGCGGCAAGTAGTTTTCTCCCAGTCTCTCCAATACAAATAGTCTTTGACTAACCTCTCCAAGCTAAACCGAGATAAGCAAGAAGTTCTTGCTATCATGTTACAAGTAGTTTTACCTTAGCCTCTCTAAGCTATGTCTTACTCTAATTACCAATGGATCAAGGATACAAAGGTTAAGTGTTTGGGTTGCCATTCAAACTAACCTACACTCAAGTTTCCTTAATGATGGTACATTTTAAAAGATCCTAAGAGAGCTTGAATAACTTCGTTCTTCTACTTCTTCCACAAGCTAACTAAGAATATAGAAGGGAAATTTTTGTTACACTTCAAGGATAAACTGATTACATGATAATGATTGAATATTCTAGGAAGTGAGAAGAGATTTTTGCAGAGTTTCCTCCTTGAATCTTCAAATCTTTCTCAACGTTATTCAAGCTTAGCATCTCTTTATATAAAGGTCTTTCATTGTGACAATTGCCAAAGATCAATTCTTCAATTGACATGTGCTGAACATCACTTTTGCTCTAAAAGAATAGCTAGAAGAGAGGTTGACAGAACTATCACATCGGTTGCAGAAGTCGTTGTAAATATGAGTTTTCTGAGTGAGCTTTATGAACTCCTCCTTTATGAAGCTAGAAACGTTGATCAAAAAGGCAAAAGAGATGACGTGCCAGTTTGAACTGGGTTTGACTTGATAATTTGAAATTCAAATTTCAAATTTCCCTCCTTTTCCTGTAGCATCTCTACTCACTGGTGAGCTTTCTGATGTATGTAATTAGCCCTTGAAGAGTTATTTGTCTTTCAGATCTTCAATCAAATCTTCTTGATGATGATTTCTTTACGATTGTGATGATTAAAGATTAAGTAACACATTGCATATGGACATATTCTGACATCTTTATCTTGAGAGTATTTTCTGATGTCTCATGCTACTTTCTGAAGTCTCTTTCCTTAGTTTCTTGTGGAGTTGTTGTCTTCCTCTGATCGTTAGCTATCAAAGACTTAGATAAGAATATAATTTCACTTCTTCAATAGAGCAAATCTGGTAACATGTTTACACATGCATAGTAAAATATATATACTTATTTGAGTAGATCTTGCTCTTGCTAAATGATAGATACCTGTTGGAAACTTGCAAGAAACTTAATAGAGATATTAGTCATTCTTCAAAGTATTTTCTTTGAATTGGTTTTGTTGTCATTCAAAACCAATTAGCCCAATGGTTCTAGAGCTAACACTTGGCGCCCAATTCCGTCATCATGAAGAATTACTACTTCAGATTCTTCAAACATCTCAAAATATTCTTCAGGAGTTATGATGCCAAGGCCAATGATGATGTTACTGTTTTTCAGCACACCTCCTTTTTACTGATGTGAAAAGGGGGAGAAGAAAATAAAAGAAAGTCTTGTGCAGAGAAAGATAGGGTGAGCAAGCTGAGGGAGAGACATTCAGCGAATTTTTTTTTCTTTAGCATTTTTCTTTTTTGTTTATTCTTAAGTACAATTTATGTTTCATTTATATTGCTCTAATGATATTGTTTTTCCACTCTATTTCTTTTGCTTTGTTTTTTGCTCTTTCACAATTGCTTTTACTTGCCTCGTGATATATATATATATATATATATATATATATATGTCTTGCTTAAGCTAATCAGGCATACTATGCTAATGAATGAGTGATCCTTTACTTGCTTGATTTGATACCTCATTACATCATGATTCTTTATGTATGCTCAAGCTATGGAACATATTATGATTAATGCTCTGATATATGTCATGGTGTGTTTTGTTATATATATGTCAGTGTGCAAGCTTACTTAAAAAGCATGTTTCTTATTTTCAAGCTTTGCTTTACAAAATTTTATATTCTAATATCTATGTGAAGAGTTTTGTAACCCATAATACAAGCTCAAAATTGTTTTTGCTCTGAATTAATTAGGATTGATCCCTGTTGAGCTTCAGAAACCTCAGACAGTATATGTTGTTAAGCTTTATCTTAAAGGTTTCTTTGAGTATCAAAAACTATGTATATATTAGTCTAGTTGTTCTCTTCGCTCTCATGCTTTGATACATCTTTTTCATACAAACATGAGCATATGTTTCAAAAATGAGTTTGGATAAAGATGTGCTGAATACGAAAATTACTTGTTTTTTATTCAAGCACATGTATTTTCAGAAAGTTTTCTTAATGACTAAAAATTAAGCTGTTCTGGTAAAAATGGCTTAAACAATGATATCTTTTTCTATACTGCCCTGATACCCCTCAGAAAGTAAGGTGAGAAATTTCAAAATCTTCATGAACCAATCAAAATAGCTATGATTTAAGTCACTTAAGGCCATAAAATGCTTTTGTTTTTATCCATATTATGCCTTAAGAAAAGGACTATTTAAAAATAACAACCTATGATAAGTTGAAAGAATATTGTTTTTCATGCTACATTTTCTGTAATATTTCTTTCAATATCTCTTCAAAAGATTTTCTTCAAATTGGTTTGTCATCATAAAAAAAGGGAGATTGTTAGCTCCAGAATCCTTCTAAAAGCTTTTACGTAATATGCTTTGAATGAAAACAAAGCCAATTTAAGGAAAATATTTTGAAGAATGACCAATGTCTATCATGAGTTTCTTAAATTAGCAAACATGTTTTTTTTGTTAGAATAACATGGCTCCTTTAAGCAAGATTAATTTCACTTTACATGTGTAAACATGTTTTATCTCATATTAAGAGATGGGAACTAAATAGAAGTGATAATTATATCATAAATTGAGCATAAATATGTCTAATGGATTAAAGAAATACAATCAGTTCAAGAAACCAAGACTTGGGACTTTAGAAAGTAGCACTGGACTTTAAAAAGTACACTTGGAATGAAGAGATCAATCAAACTCTGAAGCTGATGTGTTCTACAATCTTCAATCATCATGTTCGCAATGTTTTGATGATAAACAAATTTTGATTGAAGAATAAAAGACCGAAGATTCATTAAGAAAATGACACCGCACATTAGAAAGCACTTAACAGTGAAACAATACATTCTACAAGAAAATGAGGGAAATTTGAAATTCAAAATTCAAAAGTCAAACCCAGTGACAGATTGGCGTGTCATCTTTTTTGCCAACTTGGTCAACTACTTGAGCTTCTAGAAAAAACAGTTCAGAAACCATATTCAGAAAGTAGAAGTAGTTTCTGAAAGAACATCAGAAACCTCAATTCTACAATGGCTTCTGCAATAACTCTAACAAACAGATAGGCTACTTTTCTAGACTACATTTCCAAGACACAAATAGATGATCAACACATGTCACTTGGAGAACTGATCAAGGGCAACAGTCATAAGTGAAGACCATCTATAAATAGAGACGTTTGGCCTTCAAAGACAAGAGACAGACGCTGCACAAGAGCAAAAATGATGTGAAGATTTCTTCTCATCTTCTTGTAAAGTTCTTTACATCTTGTAATCAGTTTTCTTGTTGTAAAAATCTTTGTTCTACATTCCTTCATTATTAATACATTCTTCCAAGGAAGAATAGCTAGAAAGAAGTCATTCAAGTTATCCCAGGTCATTCACAGTATCTCTTAAGAAAACTTGAGTATAGGTTAGTTTGAGATGCAAACACAAACATAAACCTTCGTATTCTCTATTCAATAACGATCAGTGTGAGTTTAGCTTGGAGAAGCTAGTCAAACACTACTTGCAATGTGTCAATAAAATCATTTTACTGGTCATGGTTTAGCTTGGAGAGGCTAGTCAAATACTAGCTTGAAGAGGGTGGTGAATAACTACTTAGTTTGTGATAGTTGTAACACCCTAATATTCAACCCAATACTACTAGTCTGTACTGAGGCTAAATATTAGTCATTACTTCTTGTCGCAGCTCTATTACTTTGAAAATTACTTACTGAAAATACAAGCAAATTTTATTTCTTTTAAAACTCTTGGTAAAATATAAGCCGCGTATAATGTAATCGAATGATATCATAAAGTGCAGAAAGGTAAACACATAAAAGGCCCCATACACAACATCATGAACACATATACTGAAATACCTCATACATTAATATATAAAATGCCCACCAATAATAGCGGGGCTGTTCAATACATAGCACCCAATACAACTGAAAAGCGAAAATACATGGACACATAAAAGATACATGCAAGAGGACACCCATACCCAAGTGCATCTGAAATGGATAACCTCAACACAAAAGAATGTTTATCCTAGCTATGTGTCATGTGTGTGCTCAAGACTACCCTATAACCCATATGGCTAAGATCACGGGTAAGGTGGGACATAGCCAATCCATGGACGAAGCTCAGTAGGAATGGGAACCCGAACAAGTCCTCTACATCGGGGTCGCAACTTGGGCATGCGAGCCCTCCGGGGCTGAGTAACCGTCTCCTCGCTGCCTGTTGGCATACGTAGGGGAGTAAGGGCAGAGTCCTCTCCATACATGTGGGTAGGTGGCTCCTCCAAAGGGTCTTCCTCTGAATGTTGCGAGCCGGGTACATACTCAGGTATGGTGCCTGAGCCTGCAGTGTAAGTCCGGAGAATCCTCTCGTTGCGTATGCGAGCACGCTAAAAAACCATGTCATCACCATAAGGCGACATGGGTGAGAAAAGAAAGCTATCTATAGGGTGAGCGAACGGCCGTCTAGGGAACATAAATAGACGAACTGTGCAGCGGCCCTCAAAATGGTATGATCCGTGCTCCGGATCATGGTGGAACTCCCATGTGGGTGTCTCAACGTAGAGCACGAACGTCGCCATCTGAATCTAGAGACGTGACGGAAAGAAAGGGATAGAGAGAGTGAGATTTCTTTCTAAAGAAACTCAGTAGGGTTTTTCCTCACATCTAAGTGTCATCATCTACGTCTCTAGGAACCTCGGTTTCTTAGTAAAATCGTGGGCATATAATGGTTCAATTATGAAGTTCGCTAATGTTAACCTCCGAGGTCCATTCCTTTTAATTCTAAAACTTCTTGGTTATGTAGTCTATACCTTATAGAACTTAAATCATAAGTCATGGTACGTAAAATCATAAATCATGGTTCTTGATATCATAGATTATGGAACATAATTTCATAGTTCTTGGTGCATAAAATCATAGATCATGGTGCATAGAAAGATAGTTCTTGGAATATGGTACATGGTACTTTATCTTGGTTACTTTAGGTGACATTAAAACCTCATCATTTTCTTCCTGGGGCCACCTTAACTGATCTCCCTTTGGAGAAACTTCTAGGTTATGAGCTTATACCATGCTAGTCGTCATTAGCACATGGACTTATCCCTTTTGATAAGTTAAAGGTCCCGACATAAAGTACGGGTCTAGGGGGCTAGAATCACCTCATCCCCACCCTTAGTTTGGTGGTTCAAGGATCATTTTCTCATAGTTTAAGTCACCTTAAGTCTTAGCATGTCTATTGAGATGCCACTTAGTTAATACTTGTCACATATCTATTATTATAACATAGGCATCTCTAAGTTCTTGAAGAACAATCGCATGCAATAAATAAAACTATCATTTAAGCATAATAGTTCACATAGCATCATACAAATCATGAAGTAAACACCAAATCATCATATTCATAATCCGAGAATAGGAATGCAAGATCATCAAGTCATAGTCACATAGAGGAAGGAACACTCATTTACACATTTTAGATATTGGTAATCGATTACATAGGTCTTGTAATTGATTACTTGGCTTAACTTTCTAAAACAGGGAAGTTTGAGGTTCTGGTAATCGATTACATGAGCCTTGTAATCAATTACCTCAGTTGCAAATGCATTCTGGGCCTCAAGAACACCTGGGTAATCGATCACATGGAGTGGTAATTGAATACTAGGGTCCAGAAACATGTTTTGGGTCTTCCGAAACATTGTGTAATCGATTACACAGGCCTAAAACTCATATCTGGGTGCCCAAGGCATTCTGGTAATCAATTACCAGTAACCTAAAACAGAACTTAAGGGGCTGACACTGTTAAGGCAGATCCAAAAACACTAGTAATCATCAAATCATGTATAAAACTTCTTTTTCAATGCACATAGGTAGCTAGTTTCTCTTGGAACCTTTTTGGGGCTTCAAACCTTCATGGAGGCAAAGTTTATCTTTTCTCAAGATGAAATGGGCAAGTCTTTGAGCTCTAGTAATTTTAGGTGATGGCATAAAAGTAAACGTGCTATGCATTCCGTTTTTATAGTTCATTAGAAAGTAAAGTGATAGCGTAAAGTAGATATGAAATGCACATTCATTTTTAGCCTTTGAATTTAGTGATAACTTGAAATATAACATGTAATGCAAAGCTTGGAATTTAAACGTGCATTATGCAAGTTCATTCTTTATCTTGGGGTTTAGTGATAGCATAGAAAGTAAACATGCCATGCAAAGCATAAAATAAACGTGAATACAAGTTACTTTTATATCTTGTCTAGAGCTCTTACAAGTCTTTAAAAAGAACATAGTTCCAACCCAAACCTCATCTTCACAAGAAAAGAGAACTATTAGTACTAAGATACTCAACATAAATCATAACCTCAAAGGTCTTGAAAGTGGCCGAATCTTCATCAAGAAGAATGAACCATTTTTAAACTCTAGGGACCAAGATCTTGATGATCTATGACATCAAAATCCTAAGTCCTCATCATTGAGTACAAGGCTTCCCTCAAAACTAACATTTAAACAAAGTTCATGCTAAAGAAGAAAGCAAAATCGAAACCATGCTTGGTTTAAGGTCAAAGTTTCAAGCTTTAGAGTTTGTTCATATGACAAGCATCAACATGAAACCCTCATCATCAAGCTTTCATTTTTCTAAATGTCAAAGGCCTTCATGGCCGAAAAACATGAGGAGGGAAAGAAAGAAGATCCAAAATGTTCAAGAGAAACATAAACTCATCCTCAACTAAACTTATAAAAGATGAAGCTTTTCTTTAAGAAAAACTCAAACTTTAGAGGTCTCATGAGAGATGGACTCATGGTCACATCTAGAGGACACTCATAATCAAGCCATCATATTCAAGGCCTTGAGGCCGAAAACTAAAGAAAAAGGAAAGGAAGAAACCAAAAAAGAAAATAACATGGAGGTTCAACCATTCATCATTTCCCAACAAGATTCAACATAAAGATCAAAGACATATTTAGAAAGGTTCTCTACCTTGTGTTTCTTGAAAATAAGAGGAAGACTTGAGCTTGAAGAACACTTGAGAGCTTGGAAGAAGAAGGAAATAAGAAAGCTTGAGACTTTTAGAGAGTTACAAGAAGTGAGCAAAAGAATGGGAATGTGTAGTGTGGTGTATTTATAGGACAAATGAATCATGAAGGAGTGGAGGGGTGTAACACCCTAGTAATTAACCAAATACACCTAGGTTGAATCTGATTAATGACTAGACTTTACTCCTTGCTTTGGTTCTTTCTTCATAATTTGAAAATACTTAGTGAAATTACGAGCCATTTTTTTTATAAAAAAAAACATAATTGAAAACGTGAGCCGAGTACAACGTGAAAGAGTAAGCGGAGTATAATAAGACGTTTAAGAATATATCACATCATATCACTTTGGCTCCATCATATAACATCCATAAGCACATTATAACATATTTACATACAATAACATCACTCAAAGGATGGGTTATGATCATACATCATTGTCTTATGCAAACCCATAAAAAAAAATATACATAACGAAATACATGCCCCTAAACTAGATAACTCCATAAGCCGGGAAGGTTATCCTAAAACTAGGGTGCATGAACACACATAAATCTACTAAGAACCTTCTATGGCCACTGTCTTGGAAATGGGGGAATAAATCTGATCCACTGATGAGCTCCCTCGGGAGGGGACACACGAGATGCACCAGGCTGAGGTCGCATGGACGGCCTTCTTGCTAACCTCGGCTGAACAACTGTTTCCTCACTACCCTCTCTTACACGTGTGGGAGTAGGAGCAGAGCTCTCAGAATATACATGAGTAGGAGTGTCCTCTGAAGGATCAGTTTCAGAATATCTCATCTCGGGAACATACTCTGGAAATCCATGGACAATGTGATGAAGCGGGATAAGAACCTAACATCCTTTCATCAAGTGGACGTGCATGTTCGAAAACCATTTCATCACCATAGGGAGAAGTAGGAGAAAATCGATAACTAGGGACAGGATGTGCAAATCGACGACCTATGTAAATAAAAACACGAATCAAGCACCTCCCTTCAAAATGATACGAGCGATGCACCGGATCATAGTGGAATTCCCAAGTATGGGTATCAACAAACAGGACGAATGTCGCCATTTGAATCTGGAGACAATGACGGAAATAAAGAAAAGGGAGTGAGAATCTTGCTAAAGAATTCTCAGTAGGGTACCTCCTTCTACAGTGTCATCATCAAAGTCCCCAGGAACCTCGGGATTATTCTAAAATAGTGAGCATGCAAAGATTTATTTTAAGTTTGGACAAATACTTAACCGAGGTTCGTCAATTTTTAATCATGCGTCTTATAATGCATCATAATCTTAACATGTCATATTTACAATGAACTTTTCCTTTATCATTACATCATATTCCTCATCATCATGATCAAAATAACATGCATAAAAGAACGTCATATAATATTAGCTACACATGGACACAGTGCACATATTTCATTTCTTTAGTGCCTTAGGTGACTTAAAATCTTATCATCATTACTTTCCTTGGGCCATCCTATACTCCACCCTTTTGGGAGTAATTTAGGTTATGAGCTCATACTTTACTAGTCGTCACTAGCATATACTTATCCCTTTTGATAAGCTAAAGTCCCGACTCTACCCTTTTGAGAGAACGGGTTAAGGGGCTAAAATCACCTTTTCACCACCTATAGTCTGATGGTTCCAAAGGATCATTTTCTTATAAGTTTAAGTCACCATTAAATCTTTGCATGTTATATCACAATATAATTCATAAACATCATACCATTTTCTCATTTATAGTCTTAAGCTAGAATAATATATATCAACTATAATCATGCATCTGGGAGATTCCCAGGAAAGAGAGGTGGGTCACAATGGACACACTTAAATACCAAGTCTTTCCTTAGCCAGAACCTTTCCAAATTACACTTTTACAATGATACACTTTCTTCTAGCAACAAAGGTAAATTTTACATAATAAAGAATATTTCATGCATAAGCATTCTCATTATTTGCAACAGTAACTATAACATGCAAGCCAGGAAATCATTCAATGATATCAAGTACTTAATAAGCATCCAATACTTACATAGAATTATCAATTATAGAACTAATTAGTTATGCACTTAAGGGATTTATTACCATCGTTACGATTATTTATAGGCCTTAAGAACACTATTAAATCAAATGGGGTAGCATAGGTAGTAAGTTGTTCCTAAGGTTTTACGGTATGCTAGAAGTTATGTTTAAAATCCTTTCTTGTTACCAGCTTTCCCTATGATGCTGAAATTAGTTACTAAACCAATTATGAATCATTCTCCCTTATTTAAACATAATAAAACCTGGTTCTTATCGTTGCTAAAGATTCTGGATAGAATGCATAAATTTCATTCTCTTAACAATAAACCATAATTATCACAACTTCAAACATATCAAATCATTATCATACATTGATACTAAACTCAGATCAGTGGCCGAATCATGAACCTTATGCAATTACATAGAATCATATTTTAAGTGCATATAAAATACCAGTTCCCCGTAAAATCCTTGCAAAGTCTTAAAACTCATTTAGAAACTAGTTCTTTTGTCAAACTTGGGAGGATCTTCACAATTAAAATTCTCACTTAAGATAAAAGGAGTAAGTCTTGAGCTTTAGAGATTTAGGTGACATCTTAGAATTATAAACATGCTATGCAACCTTATTTTAATCTTATCTTTATAAGGTGATAGCTTGGAATTATAAATATGATATGCAATTCCATTTCTTTATCTTTAAGATTTAAGGTGATGACTTGAAAATTAAACATGATGCAAGAAAGCTGGAGCGTGGTAATCTGCACAGACTAGTAGAGGAGAAGAGAATATTAAGAAACCGGAGTGGCGGTAGTCCGC
Organism: Dalbergia cochinchinensis; assembly: GCA_031216125.1. Classification (NCBI taxonomy): domain Eukaryota; kingdom Viridiplantae; phylum Streptophyta; class Magnoliopsida; order Fabales; family Fabaceae; genus Dalbergia; species Dalbergia cochinchinensis. Next base: position 35,828,522 of record CM062372.1, read on the forward strand.
ACAGACCGATTGAAGGGAGAAGAGAATTATTATTACATCTTTTAAGCTCCAATCTCAAGACTTTTTAAAGAATAAATTCTTTAACTCCAATAATCATATTTCTTTGCTTGTGATACATGGCCAAGTCTTTGACCTCTAGGATCTTTAGGTGATGGCATAAAATAAACATGCCATGCGTTGATTCTTTTAGCCATTATAAAATAAAGTGAGAGCATAAATTAAATATGAAATGCAACCTCTTTATTATCTTGAAAGATTAAGTGATGACTTGAAACATAAACATGAAATACAAGCTTGGAAAATACATCTTTCAAGTTCTAAACTAAAAATCTTTGTTTTAGCATCATAAAGCATTATTCTTTAAAGTTTTGCAACAAGTGGAATTTTCAAGCTTTAGAGGCCTAACTTGTGATGGATTTACAACCCACCCTCAAGGTCCTCATCATCAAGCCATCATCTTAGTTCCACCTAGGCCATATGGCCGAATTGGTTAAAGAAAAAAATGAAGAGGAAAACCGAAATGAAAAGCTAAGGTAAGTTCATAATTTCTTCATTTTGAGATAAAAACACAACTCCTCAAAGCATAGAAATAAATTTAGAAACTACTCCCTACCTAATCTGAGTTGAAGAAGAGGAAGAGAACTTGATTTCTTGAAGTGAAATGAAACCAAATCTCTTTGAAAAATTGAAGAAAGAATTCAGCCAAAGAGGAGGAAGAAAGAAAGTTTTTGGTGCTCCTAAAAACTAGTTATGAACAAAGCATTCCAAGACCACTCAAGCAAGCCTATTTATAGAAGATTTTGAGGCTTCTAATTGGACAAAATAAGGAGGTAGTTGGCGAAATTTTGCAGGAGAAATAAGGGAGGAAAAATCATTTTAGACAAAGTTGTATGAAATTAAGGAATTATGTCTCTTATGGTGACATTTTGGCATTTTGTTTTAGTGCAGTTTTTGGCAATAATTCAGCTGCATAATGGCATCAATAATTTCATCCATTACAGCCCAAAGAAGTGAAATTTGTGTGTTCCATGCATTATTTAGGTGTAGGCAAGGTATTCATGTAATTTAGAGAATTTACGGTTAAGGGCTTAAGTGAATTAGTAAGCAATTTGGGTGTTTTTGAGCAATTTTGGGTTCTAATCAATCTAAATACATAGTTTTGACTCTAGATTAATATTTAAAATTTAATAAGCTTTAATTTGAGCCTAATATTGCTTAGGTTTCGGTATACGAATCAAAAATCCCGAAATTCGCAAAACTGCCCAAAAATAGGGGCAAAATCATACTTTCACTTAAAAACTGCCCGAGGCCACCCGAGCTTAACCAATGGTTAATCATGGCTTAAAAACAAATTTTAAAACATTTTGGTGAGGTTCGGGCTCAGTCAGCACGCACATTGGAGTTAAAACAGCCGTAGGGGCGTTTTAGTCATTTCGCGCGTCGGAACTCAAAATTGAGATCCTTCTGCTCTATTAACACACATAACACAAACAATCCCTTATTATCATCAAAACATCCCCTTGAAAATAGGTGGGGCCCACGATCCTCATTTTCTGAGTAAAATAACTTTAGGGGCATTTTGGTCATTTTATACGTACAGAAATTCGGGATTTGCGACTCTCGCATGAATCACTCCTAACCTCTCTTCTAATGTTATATTCCTTTATTGAGGATTGTTCGGCCTCAAATCTTATGTAATAATTACCTACAGTAATTCAGTAATTTCTAATGACAGTAAAAATTACAGTAAAAATTGGGGCATTACAAGGGGGAGGGGTATGGCTGAAATTTTGGGCAAGGGGGAAGGAAGAAAAATCTTCTTGAGTTGTCATTCATGGTGTGATTGAAAGTATGGTAGGTATGGTTCAAAGGGTGGCTTGAAAGACAACTTGATTGACTATATAAAAATACATTTCTTTTGAATTTTAGGGGGAGTGGCCAAAAATCATAAGGCCAGGGGAGGGAAGAGATTTTATTCAATTTAATCATATACTAGTGAAGTGTTTAGGAGCAAATAAGGTTAGGTCACTAATTAAAGTTGTGTAACCGAGTGTTTAAGTGAGCTAATTAGGTGATTAGGGCCATGAATACCTTGGATTAAGAGTGTTCTTGTAGGATTAATAGGGTCAAACTCCTATGACTATTGATTGAAGTGTGACAACTTTTTCTTGGGAATGGAAGTGTTCTTGGGAATGGAAGTGTAAATAGTGAAAACACTATTCATAGTTGCTTTTCTTTAAAGAAAGAAAAGAATTAGAAATAAGTTTTAAATTTCCTTAAGTAATTTTAGGCTCTAACCAACCTTAAAAAATTATTTTAGCTCTAGATTAATTAAGGAAATTAATTAACCTTTCATTAGAGCCTAATATTGCGCAGGTTTGAGTTAAGTAACTCGTTAGGCTTAAAATGCACTAAGCGGGGGTAAAATCGTAATTTTTGCCGAAAGTTGCCCGGGGCCTTTGGGACTTAAACCAACATAGTTCATGCCTTAAAACATCATTTTTGATCTCCGAGACAAGTCCGGGTCAGAGTCACAACTTAGACTGGCTTAAATCGGGTTAGGGGTATTTTGGTCATTTACGTACAGAAACCTCAGAAATGAGATTTTTCTGCTTTGTTAAACATTCATATACATATAATCCCCTTCATATATCATAAAAGTCCTGTGAGGATGGCCGAGGCCAGTCGTCCTCGTGTTTCAGGTAAAAATGACCTCAGGGGCATTTCAGTCATTTAAAAGTTTAGAGAAAAACGGGGCGTTACAATAGTAGGGGTTGTCTACTAGTCATAGGTTAAAGCTTATGAAGGCTATTGTAAAGACTATCCGGTTTCTTTCTCGAGTTGAGAAAGGTTCTAGTGAAACATGGTGGTTGAGAACTGGATATAGGCAGGTTGGCTGAATTAGTATAAAAATACTTGTGCATTACCTTTATATCCCTTATCTCTTTTACATTTGGTGTTCTGTGATTATTTGTTTATTTCTGCTTAAAGCTTTTCTTTTTAGCTGTTCTGTTACTAACACTATACTTCAGAAAGTAACTTTTTGAAACCTCTAATATTGTTTTTGCTACACTTCAAGCTTAAAGCTTGATAGTATCTTGTTTTAAGTTTTAAAAGCTAAAAAGATCAAGAGAAGTGAAGCACGATTCAAACCCCTTTCTCGTACACTTTTCTACTAACACTTAAGTCGTAAACCTTGTTAGTTGTATATGTAAATGACATAATCACTCCCAATACTACCCCTAATCCAGTAATAAACCTCGTCACAACAAAGTTCTCGTCTTCCTTATTATATCCCCGCATACAGAAATGAAGAGAACCCCATATTTTTCTATTTCAACAGTTAAGCATTACAAGGTCCAAGTCGGAGTCCCATTATCTTTGGTATAGGTCAGGAAGTCCTAAAGATGTTATGTAACATCCTAATTTTCAACCTAATACTCCTAGAACGTATTTAGGTTAACCATTAGTCTATTACTTTTTTAGTCTAATTCTTTAAAACGTTTCTTTAAAATACTTAATGAAAAATACGGGTAAAATTTTTTTTGAAACATATATGCAAGGTAAGAGCCGCGCATAGCTCAAACAAACGTTATCATAGAACATATCTCATGCAAAGGAAAGCGCAAGATAAGAACATCAAATAACTGCTATAACACCCACCTACCATAGTGCTATGCTCGAGTCATAACATTACAGTAAGTAGTCATTACTAAAACCTTACCTTTATTCTTAACTATATGAATTATATAATTATGAGTTGTAATAAGTAGGAGCCTTGCACTAAAAGCTATACAAATTTTTTTGCATGTCGCACTCCTTTTCAACATAATAATCAACGTATAGAGATAGTGGAAATGTAATGCGCATCCTATGAAGTTAGCCACACGATAATTCACATTTCATATCACTCCCATAGTATGTCAAGTCATATTGTTGTACTATATACATTTACACCTAATTACATATGTATTGTACATAACCCTACCCTGGCCCTCGCAGTGACCACCTAGTCCAGGTTAGGGCCTATCAAAATATGACCGACTACATACAGATAACCTAACTCCGTCGGTCAGTGGCTCATCAAAAAGTCAGATGTAAGAGCCTATGATAGTCAAACGATATGAGGGAATCTAAGTAAACGTAAGACTCATAACAGTAGCAGCGGACGGACGAGCAAATAGTTCATAGACACGGATACGAGACTCAGCGACCAGGTACAATGACCCTAACTCCGGGTCATAATACGACTGCAATTCAAGCATCTCAAGACGGAGCACGATCGAGGCCATCTATGTAAAATACATCACACAGCAGGAATGAGAATCAATGATTCCCAATAGGAAAATACCAGTCTATTACTCAATGATACTTCAACGTAATGCAAGATAAGCAAAGTAACTTCAGTTATTTATATAATAGTTTCATTAGTTAGAATTGTTATTTCTTATGACTTAATTTTATTGGTAGAACTCATAGGACTCTTCTGATATACTTCTCTTTGGATCGTACTGTCAACAATTTAACGCCGTCACGTTAGAACCTGATATAGTTCACTAGATGGAGTACGCCTACTACATCTCATCTAGAATAGCATCGCTATTCTCAGTACATCCCTTTCCTCATAATGATGTAACGTCGTCGCGATTACAACCTGATATAGTTCTAGGGGCATAGCACGTCTACTACTACCCGTGAATCCATGAGCTTACCACTAAGAAAAATTACATTGCACAAGATTTTATTTTCTTAAGTTTCCTTTCTTTGTGTGCGCTTTTATCATTTGTACAAAAATTCTCATAGTTATTGAGTAAGATTTATTTTTTAAGAACTCTATTTTTCATAGATTACTTTGAGATTTTTTTCCTTGAAACCTACTTAAACTCCTATGAAATATTTTATTAAAATCTCTTGAATATGTATAATGTCTCTCTTTAACTTTTATGAGATATTTCCCGGAACATTTGGTATACTGTTGCGATGTTTTTCTGCAAAGTCTACTAGGTTTTTAATAGATTTTATACCATTCAAATTTCTGTGACATCTCTTAGTTAACAATAATTCTTATCAATCTTCCAACAATTGAACCAAGTTCCATGTAGTGCATTTTAAGCTATTTCTACTATGAATCATCATTCCTTGGACAATAATTTCTCCTAACTTTTCCAAGCTACAAGTCGAGTTTTGCTGCCACTTTTCAAGTTTTAATTAATATGTGTAGCAAGATCATAGAACTTAAGAATTAATGCTGTAAAATTTCTGCACAATAAAATTCCAGCACATACCCACTTAGAGCACCTATTATATCATACAAACCAAGAACTAATGCTGTAAATATTTCAGTCAATAAAATTCCAGCACCTATTATATCACATAACACAAGAATTAATGCTGTAAGGATTCAACACATAAAATTCCAGCACACCAAAAATTCCAACACACAAGATTTCATCATGGTCCAAGCACTTATAAATTCTGCAATTCTAAAATAAAATTCATGTTCCAATATGCATAATCTCATCACAACTTAATCTATCACAAATTCTAAAATTTTGGTTTCAGATTTTTAGGAACATAATCCAAGCAAAGTTCAAGAACTTATCTTAGCAAAATAGCTAAACATCATGAAGTAAAAGACTAGAATAATTTCCTACCTTCCTCCAAGCTTTTTCTCTAATTCTTTTTATTTATCAAGCCGCAAACCCCTTTCTTTTCGGCCCCTAATTGTGCTGCCATGTGAACCAAGTAAGAAAAAAAAATGAAGTTTTCAATTGATCTTGATGTAGAGAAGATGTTCTTGAAGTAGTTTGGATGCTTACCTAAGAGTATCCTTTGTAGATATGGTGGTTTGATGGAGTTTTCCAAAGAGAAAGTTTTGAAAATGGAGAAATGAAGAAAGGAAGAAAGCACCAAAGAAGAGAAAATGAAAAAACATGGGCTGTGAGTAAACAGAGAAGAAATGAGATTTCTTTTCCTTTTTTCCTTTTTATAATCTTGTTAACCTGGAGAGAAAGTAATGGAATTGATCTTTCCGGATCAATTTGCCTTCCACCGATATTAGAAATATCTATATTTATTTGATTATTATAAGTAAAAATTTATTTAAGATATGATAATATCCATTAATTGGGCCAATCTCAATGTTTCGGTATACCGGTTATTACCATTTCGGTGTACCATTTCTTATCATTTCAGTACCCGAGTGACATAAAAAAAACTTTATCAGGTAAAATTATCATTTTAACCTCATCCTAATTTTTATTTTGTCCTAATATCATTTATAAGATCTCATCCTATATTACTGATTAAAATATTATTATTCTAAATTTTTATTAATATTTAATTAATTTTCATTTTTTTTACAGAATCCTTATGTTGTTCTGATCCTAACTGTGTCGACCAAAATTTTTAAAATCCCTACTGATTACTCACAATTAATTATTTTATCAAAGAAAATACAAATAGGCGAATCGTTACAATTGCATAACATTAGACAATCATGTGCACACTAACAATAATATTATATTAATATAATAAATTGCCCACCTATGAAAGTCGAGATGAATTTGATACATCATAAGTGTGAATACAACAAAAAGGAAAATACAAGGAAAGCATAAAGGAAATCACCCCTACCCTAGTGCACCTAAAATGGATAACCTCTAGAAAAAAGAAGACTATCCTAGTCTATGCATGGTGTGTTCATTAACACTCCCCAAGAGCCTCTACTACTGCGGTCCCGGAAAGGGCAGGACATAACCAATCCACTGACGTATCTCGACAGGAGTGGCTGCTCGATGTGGCTAGACGTGAGCTCCACGATGGGGGCGCATGGCCGGCCTTTGGGCCAGCCTCGGCTGAGTCACGGTCTCCTCGCTACCCTCTCTCACTGTACAAGTAGGTCGATAGGTCCTTTGAGAGATTGCCCTCCGAAGACTGTGAGTGAGGCATGTAGTTTAGGAAGTCATGTACAGCTAATGCAGTGGTGTGTGTTACACTCTAAAAATTAGTTAAAAATTAATTTGAGCTTTATTAGTTGTAATTTCAAAAATTTGATAGTTTTAACACTAATGAGGATGGTCCAATGGTTTTGTAAAATAAAAAAAACATAAATAGTGTTTTGCGGGCCCACAGGCACACCTGGACAGCCGAAACCCCAGATTTGGGACCTGGAGGTGCTCGAAATTGGGAAAACATGGAAATAAGGTTAGAAATAGTTGGAAATGAAAATTTGATACTTAGAATTAAATATTGAGTAATGTTTGATTTCCCGGGTACACTGTTTTACCCGTTCGGTAAAATTTCAGTGTGCGATTTCTAACACCGAAAGCTAGTTTGACCTTTACAAAAAGAGAATGCTTATCGATTTCAATTAAAAGAATGGCTAAGATTCAATCTTGAGTAACAGATCCAATTTTAGCCATCCATATTACTTTCTTTTTATTAAAAGCTTAGGCTTTATATTAGAATAATGATTTTATCACCTTATAAGATAAACACAACTCACTTAATTTCATTAATTCCTTACCTCTAGTCTCAGCCAGCGAGGAGAAGGTAGAGAAATCCATTTTTCTCTTCACAAAAACCTTGAAACCTTGTTCCAACCTCAAATTCCTAAGCCTAGACTTGTTGAATCCATGAGTTTCCTTCATAAAACTTGTTCTACACATCAATATCTACCATTCTAACCGATTGAAATTTCAATTCCTCACTTTGATATCTCATACTCCTCTGCCTAAGGAAGGTTTAGTACTGAAATTGGTGTCTTGAAGTGAAGGGAGATCACTTAGAACATCCTTTGAAGTATCAAGCTCAAAAGCTTTCAAAGTAGGGTTTTCTTTTATCATTTCTTTCCAATTTTATGTTGGACTTTTCTGATTGTGTTTGGTCCAAAATTTACAGATATATTGCGTGATAATATGCTGATATTGATGTGTTAATTTTGGTGGAGTGTTTGGGGTTGTGAAAAAATCATTTTTATCAAAAGAGATTTTGAGTTAGTTTGCTGGATTTTGGGATTTCAACAGGGCAGGTGTTGTTCACAAATTTTTTGGGCATGTTGTGGGCATTTTCGTGAGCTGAAAAAAATATATGTTGAAGCTAACATCTTGGGGTAGTCCCAAAAATTTTCTTGGGTTCTCATTTGGAGTCAAACTGCTTTAAAAAAATCAAGAACCAAAATTAAGCATATGCTGTCTGGATTGTGGAAACTAAAGCTGTGATTTTGTATAATTTTATTACAATAGAAAATGATTGAATTATCCTTTGAAATTTTTATAGGATGCTTATAACATCTCTAAGTATAACCATGATTTTTATTCTGAAGTGATTCAATCACTTTCTAGGGTTAAAAATTATGAATTACGGTTCTTGAATTGAGGTGGAGGGGTTTCTGACCACTAAATTTGTAGAATTTTGTTAATATAGTTAGAGAACTCTAATTACCCTGAAAGTTTTACAGGACCTTGGTGACACATTGAAGTGTCCTTGATAATCTTTATAGCCTCTTAAATGATTGTTTTATGTGCAAATAAATTCGTGCAACAATAGTGTGAAATCTGTCATTGTGCTGAAAATAAATTGATGCTTTGAATTGATGAAATAATGGCATTTTGTACTAGTATGACACGAGTACCTGAATATGAGTATGAATAATTGAGCATGTGAATTTATTGATGAGGTTAGGTACACATAGATATGATTATTACAATTGCTTATATGCGAAAGAAAAGCATAAGATTATGTTTCTTGGACTGGAGAAAGTAAATCCAGTTTGTTTGGAAAAGTAAACCTAACTACCAAGAAAAGCATAAGATTTATAATCCTTGGGCTGGAGAAAGTAAGTAAATCTGGTCTATCAGGGAAAGTAAACCTGACTACCCTTGAATTGAGTCAGGGAAAGTAAACCTGGCTAGGAATAGGTTTGTGTGAGAATTGGAGAAAGTAAATCCAATGATCATGTATAGGAATGAGCTCAGTCCTGAAAAGCAGTCTATGACCCATTATTGCCACACTGGGGATGGCGGTACGTAATGCCCATATGTGATAAGATTAGTCAAGGGCCAAGGCAAGTTTAAGAAGTAAATTTTCTAAGAAATCCTTGGTCTTATATGCCGAGTGAAGAAGTTTAGTATTGATATTGAGACCAATATATTTAAGTGGAAAGTTAGAACTATATGATGTTGAGTAGTATGGTATATGTACATTAAGTGATTGAATGTTAAAAGTAACCTACTTCGGAAGTATGATTTGGAACTTTAAAAATAAACCATTATTATATAATGCATGACCACTTTTTTTTAATAAACCGAAGTGGCTGGGGCAATGATGATGACATTATAATTGTGTATTTGGGGGATTTACCCTACTGAGAATTGTATAATTCTCACCCCTATGTTTTTGTGTTCCCATGTCGTCTCCAGGCTGACGCAGAAAATCAAGAGACTGCTATGCCAAAGAACTCAGAAGTGCAATAGTGTAGTAGTTAATACTTTTATTATGTTGTATTTAGTGGAATGGATATATATATATATGAATATGTTAGAGGACCAAGGTGTGTTAAAGCTCATGAAAGAGCTTCCTTTATGTACTGAACTTTGTATTAAATAAATATTTTGGTTTCATTGCTATATATTTTAGTAGAATTATGACCTAGTTATCTCGCGAATCAATTAAAATGGCTATAGATATTTAAGAAAGGTCCGTTAATTTATAAGTAACAACTCTCGAGTATTATGTCATGACTTAAGGATGATGTTGTACTTGGGAGGATGTTACAGTATGGGTATGGAAAATCCTCTCGTTACGCATCCTAGTGCGCTCAGAAACCATATCGTCTCCATAGGGGGATATCAAGGAAAATCGATAGCTGGGTACTGGGTGTGCAAAAGGGCGTCCTACGAACATGAAAACTCTGACGGCGCAATGCCCCTCAAAATGGTAGGATTGGTACTCCAGATCAAAGTGGACCTCCCACACCGGGGTGTCGATGAAGACTGCAAACGTCGCCATCAGAATCTGAAGACGTAACGGAAAAGAAAGAGAGAAAGAGAGGGAGTGAAAATCTTACTAAAGAATCTCAGTAGGGAACCTCCTATCTAAGTGACGTCATCAACGTCCTCAGGAACCTTGGGTTTATTATAAAAAGACGTGCATGCATAAAGTTTGTTATTAGGTTTGAAACATAATTATCCAATGCCCGTTCATTTTAGAATGAATCTTAATATCATGTATGCAACATAGCAAAGCATGAATGCATGATAATACATTATGCGAGAAAGCAATAGAACACAACATCAAGAAACATCATATAAGTGGCATAAAGTGGCATGTAACTTTTCATGTGAAAATTTCTCTTTTCTTAACTGTGACATTAAACCTTACACTTGCATCATAGGAGCCACCCTAAAAACATCTATAGGTTATGAGCTCATACCTAACTAGTCATCACCAGTTCTTACTTATCCAATGATAAGCGTAACATAATAATCCTGACTTATAGAGTACGGGCTAGGGGGCATAAGGATCACCTATCATAACCTTTAATTCGGGGAGCCCATAGGAATATTTCCTTCTTTGAAACACTCTACTGGTATCTAGTATGCAGTGAATTGTCTGCTTTGGTAAGCTCCATGTCAATACCCTCACAGATTTGCTTTCTCCCGACTGGAGAGGGAGAAATGCGTCTCAGTACTATGTCACATTTAAAATCTCATGGAGTTTTCAAAAGCATTTTTAAGTCTTCAAATTTGATCGAAATTCGGCAACGTAACGACAATACACCAAATTTTCTTCAAATTTGCTTTATACCACAAGAACTAATAGTGCATGTACTTTCACATTCAAAGTCCAAAATCAAAACAAATTATCAATGTCATACAACATATCTATTCATGGTGCATGCATTAACACATCATAACTTGAATGAATGAATTCATTAGATCGTTTATGCTATGGTGTCTTAAACCTTTAATCCTTTTGGATCTTAAACTTAAAATCTAATTAACTTAGTATCCATTTTTAACCTTTGATGTACCTATAGGCTCTCAACTAATAATTCTCCCTAATACTTATGCCTAGAAATAATTCTAATTAACATTATGCAGTTTTGATTTTCATGTGATTATGGGGTTCTAGAGACTACGTCTTTGACCCTTTCTAAATTCCGTCTTCGCTTGTGGTACTACAATCAATTCCTAAACCAATTATGATGAGATGAAGTAAATAAAATATGATGAGATGAATGCAGGGGGTGACTGCCAGTTTCATGAAGGGAAAATGAGGGAGGGGGGAATGTTTCTTTTTAATGTAGATTAGGAATGTGCTTAGGAGTATCTTTGATTAGGAGTTTGTAATCAAGTGTCTAGGTAAGAAAGTGAGTGATTAAGGCCACTCAAGACATGGTTAAGGAGTGCTCTTGCTTATTTAGTGGAGTCAAATCGCATTCAACAAGAATTACCATCACATCTTTGATTCCTTACTTTAAGGAATTGGAAAGAGAAAATACTATTCAATGAAATATGACATAAATTCTTGAATTAAGAAAGAGATTTTGAGTTTCTTTAAGCAATCTTAGGCCTTAGTTAACCTCAATTAATTATTTTGACTCTAGATTAATTATTAAAATTAATTAATCTTTAATTAGAGTATAATATTGCTTAGGTTTTGTTAATCATGCAATTAAGCTCATTACGCTCTTAACGAGGGGCAAAACGGTAATTTTTCATAAAAACTTCTCGAGACCACCCAGGCTTAGACAGACATTAAGCATCCCTTAAAAATGACATTTCAAACCCTAGGGTAAGGTCCGAGTCCACTCGATAGTTAATCTAGCATTAAATTATCGCAGGGGTATTTTGATAATTTTACACGCAGAAACCCAAAAATGAGATTCTTCTACTCTATTAACACACATAACACACATAGTCCCTGTTCAATATCAAAACATCCCTTTGAGGATGGCCGGGCCGGCTACCCTCATTCTCCCGGTAAAAATGATCTTAGGGGTATTTTTGTCATTTGTACACGGGAAAAATCGGGGCATTACAAAAATTTTCAAAAAAATTGTTAAGCCTAAGGTGTGCTATGCACTGCCCTTAATGATTATTTTGTCATTGTGCAGAAATCCCCTAGGGTACAGCAAGCTCTTCTGGTAAACTAAGACTCAAGAATTCTAATGGTGATATGCTCTGATTGATAACCCAGTCAATGAAATAATAGTATATCCAAAAAGCAAAACTCAAGGCTAGTAGTATATAGTATATCACTCACAAAAATAATTATTCTTTTTTCAAAGCAAAACTAGATTTTAATATATAGAGAATAAACCCAACATATCAATTTTGATGACTCCATAACATTAATACGCTGAAAACAGTGTAAACGGTTTTTGCTTTAAATATTTAAAGAATAATTGATTTAATAATTGTAATTAAAAGAATGCAATCAGAGCATGTTTCTTCGAGATCATTCCCAACTCATCCAATCCCCTTCAATATTGGAGTTGACCCTTCGAGGACTGTCGAGCCGGCTATCCTCGAATTCCAGTGAAAAATGACCTCAAGGGCATTTTGGTCATTTTTACTCACAGAAAAATTAGGGTGTTACAATCTTAGTAAGATCCATTTTTAGTAAGACTCATCCCAAAAGAGATTTTGAAAGGAATGCTTAACAATATGAAAAACAAAACAGAGCATTCATAATTTTTGAAAAGCAAATTGATTCTTATGTAGTTTCTGATGCTCAAAGAAACCATAAGAAAGATAAGATCAATATATTGCTATCCAAGGTTTCTAAAGCTCGTATAAGGATCAATCCTTGAATTATTAAGAAGGAGCTTTTGAACTGAGCTATGAAATTTTCCCATAAGAAACAAATTACGAAAATGATGTTTCAAAAACAGAAGATGTATGATCCTTTCTTAAAATAGGTTTTTGTGAAAGCAAGAGCACATTACTCTGTGAGAGATTTTTGAAGCTTGCCACCTATTTTGGTCTTTTTAACACATGTAAACGCAAGTTTATGAAGACAAGTCAGAAACTATATACATCCAAACATTGATCAAGTTAAGCATAGAAGTTTAGGAAACCATCTCTTAAGAGTGTAAAGGCAAAGAAAAATGATTAAGCTCATCATGTGTATCAATACTCAGCTTATAAAATAACATCAGAGCAACAAACACCTTATGCTCCTAATGTAACACCCTAAACATTATTTAAAAATTAATTTGGGTTTTACTGGTTGTAATTTCAAAAATCTGATAGTTTTAGTAATAATGAGGACGGTCCAAAGGATTTGTAAAAAAAAAAATGTGAATAGTAACCTTGTGAGCCTCGCGGGCCCATTGGGACACCTGAAACCCTAAAATTGGGATCCGAAGGTGCCCAAAACTGAGAAATTGTAGGATTGAGATTAGAAATAGTTAGAAATAGAGATTTTGTACCTAGAATTAATTTTCGGGTAATGTCTTATTACTCGGGTAAAATGTTTTGCCCGTTTGGTGGAGTTTCGATGTGTAGTTTTTAACATCGTACAAGTACTTGGTGACCAAGTAACCTTTACCAACCACCTTATGCCAAGTGGATGGCAAAGATTAAAACTTGAAAAGCAAGTTTTAATCTTGACCTTTCATTTAGTATATTTTACTCGGGAGCCAACAACTTGTCCGTTCGGTAGAATTTCGGTATGCGATTTTAACACTGAAAAAGCCACTTGCTCACCAAGTTAATGCGAGCCACTTATCTTGAGCCAAGTGGACGGCCAAGCTTCATTCTTTGACCAAGAAACCAAATCTTAGCCATCCATTTTATTATTTCATTTTGAAAAAGGAATAAATACCCATTTTGACTACTTTTACACCTAGATAATGATAAATCACCAAACCTTATCACTCCAACACCATCAATTTCGGCCAAGACCCCCAAATACCTCAGACTTCATCTTCTTTCTCTTATGCCACCATTAACAAACTTGAAGCTTCATAAACCTTAGCCTAAACTTAACAAAACCTCAAGATCTCTTCACAAAACTTGTTCTACTCTCCATAATCTACAAAACCAACCGATTAGAATTTTAAATAATCTCCAAGCTGAACCCTGAGCTATCATTCTCTACTGTTTAAGGAAGGGTCAAGTGCTATTTGGAAGGCTTGAAGTGAGGAAAAATCATTTTTGAAAGATCCTTTGGAGTCAAGATCCCTAAAGCCATCAAAGTAGGGTTTTTGAACCTCTTCTTCTTCAAATCCATTTTTCTATGTTAATCACTGATTTAAATTGATATTTTTGGTTGTGTTGGTTGATGGTATATGGATATTGATGTAGTAATTTTGGTGGAGTGTTTGGATGATTCTAGAAATCATTTTTATCAAAAGGAATATTAGACTATGCTGCTGGATTTTCGGATTTCTTCTAGACAGGTTATGGTTCATGAATTTTCTGATGTATTTTTATTAATTTTTATGAGCTTTAAAAATTATATGTTGAAGCTAACATCCTAAGGCAACTCCATTATTTTTCTTGGGTTCTAAAAATGAGTTTTACTATTTTATAAAAATAAAAGACCGAGATTATTCTTGAGTTATCTGGACAGCCAATTCTGAAGCTCTGAGTTTGTCTAATTGTTTTACCACAACAAATGATTGATTTTTCCACTAAAATTTATACAGGATATTGAGGACATGTTGAAGTCAAACCTTGAATTTTTTTATGATTTTATATGATCATTTGATAGGGTAATAAGATTGGAACTTTGGCTGTTGGCTACAAATAGGGGGTTTCTGGCCTCCTAATTTGTTGAATTTTGTTATTATACTTAGAGAACTCTTTTAACTCCGAAATTTTTAGAGAACCTTGGGGAAAACATTGAAGTGTCTTGTATAATTTTTATAGCCTTGGATTTCATGATTTGAAATGCAAAATAATTTATGCTATAGATATGTGAAATCTGCCATTATGCTGAAAATGAATTGATGCTTTGAGTTGATGAAATAATGACATTGGGTTCAAGTATGACATATATGAATGCATGCTAGTGACTTTAAGGAATGGTTTGAGGCATGATTGAAACTATATTATGAATGAATGCGTATATGTGCCTCAGGCATGCATTTGGAAAAGAGCAGTGAATGATATGTATATGTGGCAAAAGAGAATATATGAACTTTAATCGTGCATGTTCTGACATATGGAGAAAACAGAAACAAGACTTAGATTGAATGAGGGGAAGGCAAAAGTAGGAACTTTCCCAAAATACTGAGTGTGCCTATTCTGACATATGGAGAAAACAGAAATAAGACTTTGATTGAATTAAGGGGAAGGCAAAAAGTGTAACATCATCCTAAGTACGACATGATTTTTAAGTCATAACACCATACTCGATAAGTTGTTACTTATAAATTAATGGACCTTTCTTAAATATCTATAGCAAGTTCGATTGAATTGTGAAGTAACTAAATCGTAGTTCTATTAACATATATGACTAAGAAACAAACATTTATTGATTATAAGGTTGAGTACAAAAGGAAGCTCTTCTATGAGATTTAATACACATCCGGTCTCTATTATAAATACAGACATAAACATATGACTAAGTACAGTCTGTACAAACTTCAGCTGTAAACTACTGCAAATCTGATTTCCTTTCATAAAGTAGCCTCCTTGTTCTCGGGATCAATCTGAAGACGACATGAGAACACAAACACATAGGGGTGAGAATTCTAAAATTCTCAGTAGGGTAACTCCCCAATTACACAATCATAATGTCATCGTCATCGCCTCAGCCACTTCGGTTTATTAAGAAAGTGTGAGCATGCAATATATATATATCAAATGTTCATTTTAAAATTATAAAATTGCCTTTCCGAAGTTGGTTTCTTTTATTATTCAATCACTTAAAACATGTATTTCATAACATTCAAAATCATAGGAATTCCTTCAAGACCAATAATTTAACAAGATATATGTATACAAATGGCAATTGCAATGATCTTTTCTTGCCCTTGATATAATAAAGAGGACTTTTCCGTGCCCTAATGGGGACCTTGCCGTGCCTTTTACCTAATATAAGGGGCTTTTCCGTGCCCTAATGGGGACCTTTTCGTGCCCTTTTCCTAATAAAGGGGGCTTTTCCATGCTCTAATGGGGACCTTTCCGTGCCCTTTACATAATAAAGGGGACTTTTCCTTGCCCCTTTTAGATTAAAGGGGACTTAATTTTTTTTTTTCACTTAGCACATACGTCATCCTCAAGCTCACATATACATGCATCACATTTCATTATGCATGAACATAATTCTCTGATCTCATAAGACTTCAAACCTATATATATCATTCATTCATTCCTCATAAAATAATCTTGAAAGTCCATGGCATGCATTCATATACATCAAACATGAACTAACTGTCATTAGGTCACTAATTCAAGGCATTATCACACTTTCAGCACATTGGTAGATTTTTTACTCAAGTAACACAATTTATTTTTCATACCAAATAACCAATTCAAAGGCTATAAAAATTATCTAAGACACTTTAATGTGTCCATAAAGTTTCATAAAAATTTCAGAGCATAAAAAGGTCTCTAACTATATTAATAAAATCTCACAATTTCAGAGGTCAGATGCTACACACTCTTAGCCAATAGCCAGAAGTCTCAATTTTTCTACCATATCAAATGAACCCAGAAATTTGTACAAAACATTAGAGTTGGACCTCAATATGTCCTCAACATCTTGTGAAAATTTCAGCTAATAATTCGATCATTTTCTAGGTTAATAAAATTTCATAAATTCACAGCTTCAGATTCAACATTTCAGGCAGCATAGTTACCACTTCGGTTCTTGAATTT
The DNA here is from genome assembly GCA_031216125.1 of Dalbergia cochinchinensis. Lineage (NCBI taxonomy): Eukaryota > Viridiplantae > Streptophyta > Magnoliopsida > Fabales > Fabaceae > Dalbergia > Dalbergia cochinchinensis. Next base: position 35,845,363 of record CM062372.1, read on the forward strand.
TCTCAAGGCATTAGGAGTCAAAACCAGAGCTCAAGAAAATTTATGGAACTATCCTAGGATGTCACCTTCAACATATAATTTTTATAGCTCATGAAAACACCCAAAATTCTCTCAGAAAATTCATGAACAATCACTGCCAGCAGGAAAACCGAAAATCCAGCAAACCACTTTAGAATCTCTTTTGATAAAAATGATTTTTCCATAACCCCAAACACTCCACCAAAATTAAGACATCAATATCATCATATTATCAACCAATATATCCAGAAATTTTGGACCAAACACAATCAGAAAAGTCCAACATAAAATTGGAAAGAAAAGGTCAAAGAAAACCCTACTTTGAAAGCTTTTGAGCTTGATACTTCAAAGGATGTTCTAAGTGATCTCCCTTCACTTCAAGACACCAATTTCAGTCCTAAACCTTCCTTAGGCAATGGGGAAGTGAGGTATTAAGGTGAGGATTTGAGATTTCAATCAGTGAGATTTGTAGGGTTTGAGGTGTAGAACAAGTTTTGTGAAAGGACTTTGTGGTTTTATGAACTCTAGGCTAGTGTTTTTGGCATTTGAAATCAAGTTTAGTGCTCAAAGAAAATGGAGAGGAAGCTGGCTGTTCCTTGCTGGTTATGGCCAAGAATTCTTGGCTCTTTTAGAAGAAAAGATGTTATGTTTATCTTATAATTAGTGTGGAATATAATAATATATATATAGTTGGATAATTCTTAATCAAAGAAAGTAAAATGGATGGCTAAGATTGAATCTTGTAACTCAAGATTGAATCTTAGCCATTCATTTGATATAAATGGATAAGCTCATTTATTTTGTCAAGATTAAATTAGCTTCCGGTGTTAAAAATTGCACACCGAAATTTTACCGAACGGGTAAAACATCGTACCCGGGTAATCAAACATTGCTCAAAAATTAATTCCAGGCATAAAATCTTTATTTCTAACTATTTCTAACCTTATTTTCATGTTTTCCCAATTTCGAGCACTTTCGGGTCCCAAATCAAGGGTTTCAGCTATGTGTGATTCGAAAATGGAAAAAAAATGAAGTCTGATGATCACATATAGGAATGAGCTTAGTCCTGATAAGCAGTCTATTTCCCTTATGTGGTGTGATCCACTATCAATGCCATTTGGTATAAACTATCTATTATGGAGTTGTCCACGGCAGATACCCGTTGGGTATAAACTAAGTCTTTCCTATGTCAATGAAGAGCGAAAATTGTACTGAAATGAGTTTTACAACATGATATAAGCTAAGTCTTTCCTATGTCAATGAAAAGAGAAAAATGCACTAGATTAAGTTCCTTGGCCACGAAAAGGAATGCATAATTTATTATTATTTCCGCATATAAGTTTACTTGATAATGCTTGTAAGAATGAAATTTCTACTTATATTTTGGTTGTTATTTTTCAATGTCTGCTTAGGATGATTTACTAGATGCTTGGCATTATAATACATATGCATTAAGTGATTGATTATTAAAAACTACCCACTTTGGAAGTATGATTTGAAACTTTAAAAATGAACAATTGGTATGAAAGCCATGATCACTCTTTTTCTAATAAACCAAAGTGGCTAGGGCGATGACGATGACAGTATGAGTGAGTTTTTGGGGAGTTGCCCTACTGAGAATTTTATAATTCTTACCCCTATGTGTTTTGTGTTCCCGTGTCGCCTCCAAGTTGATCTAGAGAACAATGTGGCTGCTACGTGAAAGAACTTGGAATTACCGTTGTTTAGTAGTTGATATTGTTATTATGTTGTATATAGTTGTAGGCATATGTGTATGTAAATGTAATAGTGAATGTATATGTATTAAAGCTCTTAGAAGAGCTTCCTTTTGTACTTAGCTATGTATTCAATAAATGTGGTGTTCCTTTGTTCTATATTTTAACCAAATTACGCTAGTTATTACACAATCTTATCGCATTTGCTATAGTTATTTAAGAAAGGTCTGATAATTTAGAAGCAACAACTCTCGAGTTTAATGTCATGACTTAAGGATGATGTTGTACTTGGGAAGATGTTACACCTAAAGATATTGGGCCAAGATTAATCACAGAAAAGCATGTAAGCTAATATCAAGCGTGTATGATTAAACATGACAAAGCATACGCATTCCAAAATAAGAAGCAAACATAAGACAGAGATATATGTGACTAGCTGAGCTTAGATAGAGCATTGATATGAATAAAAGCTTAAGATAAAAACAAAACATGAAGCGTGATAAAAAGATGCATCAAAACATATGAGATAAGAAGAAAATAAACAAGGCCAAAAAAAAAAGAACTAAAAGTGATCATGAACAAAGAAAATTATATAAACATAATGCATGTTCAAAGATATACAAGAAAAAAAATGTAAAAAGAATTCTCTACACTCCCCCTCAATATAAGCTCCCCCTAAGTCCCTAGCACATCCTTTGTTTTAACATAGCTCCCCTGAATCCTTTGTGGCACAGATTTTCTTCAAACTTTACTTTTCCCCCTTTTGGCATTATAAAAAAGGAAGTGTACCAGGAAATGAATGCTACATCCACTAAAATATCTGGAGTTGTAGATCTTCCATTTGTCTTACCTAAGCACCGTGTGTAGCCATCATTGCTTTAAATCTGTCCTATCTAGAAGAAATCTCTTTCAGATTCCATAGGATGACTTGATAACTTGTTGAATATGTAATTGAGGGAGGAGGTGTCAGATTGATAGGAGCAAGAGCAACTCTGGGAGATAACTCTGGAGAGGGTGTAGGAATATCAAGAGGAACTGTCTCCCTTGATTGAGGCGATTAACCCTAGCATCATCTTGTACAGCAGGTGGAGATGAGGAAGGTAGCTCAGTAGCTTTGGTAGGAGTAGCGGTGATAGAAATCGAAGCAGCAAGAGCGGGTATAGGTTCAGTAGTAATAGCAACTATCATTTGAGCTAAGGAAGTAGCAGGAACATCTTGTTCTGGAGCAGAGACAGCAATATCCTTTCTTAAAAAAGCTTTGGGTGATCTAACAATTTCTTCCTCCACTGGAGTAATGCGAATGCAAGGAGGAGGTTGAGGCACTATAAGAACAATTTCCATCTGAGGTTCAGATGCGTCTTCTTTAGGTTCTTCTATAATTAGTTCCATATTTGAGAGGACCTCATTGTTGAAGAACTGCAGACCCTCCATATCCTTTTCCTTTGATTATGGCATTGGTTCCTCAGACCTTGTCATGATTTCCAGGACTTGACTTACAGTCATAAAGTCTTCAGAGACATCAAAAGTCGATTTATCTGAAGCTGTAGGAGCAGGACCAGAGGTGTACCTATATTGTCGAGCCATGGGTTGAGAGGGTAGTTCTTCGATGACCACAAAGGGTTCAAGAACAGAAATTGCCCTTCTGCTGCTTGAGCCCTAAATTCCTTCAACTTCCTATCTTTTTCTTACTTCCTCAAGCTTTCTTTTCTCCTATAGAATTCTCTGCTCCTTAAGAAAGAGGTTAGCCTATTCCTTATCATCAGAACGCTCTGCTTCTCTGATTACTACAGCAGCATATTCTACCTCACTTATATCCTTCAGAATGAGTGCAGCTCATTGAACTATTTTAGGCAGAGACCTGCGTCTCTTTTTCTTGAACTTTCTTTTGAATATGGAGCTTATCTAGTCTGCCCTGAGAAAGCTCGCTTTATGAAGCTTCTACCTCTTTGTTATGTTGTTGTTGTGTTTTTGAAATTTTTTGTTTCTTGGTTGATTTACCTTTCCCTTTTTGAAGAAATTTTGATATAGCCTCCTCAAACTCCCTTTCTGAGGATGTCTCTTCTTCATTAGATCTTTCTGTATAGCTTTCAGAGAGAATGACAACTTTCTTAACCTTCATTTTTTTCTGATCTTCTTCTTCCTTCTTCCTCTTGGTAGTTTTCTTTTCAAGTCTTGTTTCCTCAACCAGATGGCTTGACTTCCATGATCTTGTTTTCACAAGAAATGACTGAGTCTTCTTCTTAGACTTGAAAAAATTAATGGTATAGTCAGTTCTTGGAACATACTAAAACCATTCTTCAGTGAGAAGGTACCGGAAGTATCAGAGGACTTTTGTCAATAGCATTCCATATGGTACAGCTGCAGTTCTTCTCTTGTGCTTGATAATGGCACTAAGCATGTAGTCCATTATCAGTTTAGGCAAGTTCACTTTTCATTTGCTTATCAAATAGAATAGTAACATACAGTTTATTCCTATTAGAACATTAGCACTTCCTTTCTTAGGAAGAATAGTAAATTGAACCACAAAGAATACTTTTCTTACCCTAGAACTGAGTAGGGCAGTGGTAATATTACCAGGTTTGTATCTGCTAGAATCGGTGAGGCATTTTGACACTTCCTCAGCACTCACCCCAAGAGAGTTTGCCCAGTCTTCACGAGCAAGACAAATGACTCCAACATCAGGCACCCTGATAACAGCTGCCAGGTCTGACAGCTCAGTCTCCATGAAAATATCTCTGATTGTTGTGGAGAAAGTGGTCTGGTCATTTCCTTTTAGAAAGTAATAAAAGGCAGTGACCATTCTTGGAAAGACTCTATCTGAGGCACCCAAAAAGTATTCCCATCCTTGGAAGGAAAATACTTCCCTAAAAATCTAAACTTGGTTCAATAAGGCATTGCTTAGCCTTTTTCCAGGAGCGATGGTTCTCCAAGAAAAGTCTTCTTCATATGCCTCCTGCATATGTGGCTTATTATACATGAGAAAGGTCCCCATCTTGATGTATTATTACAGTTAAAAAGCTTGTAATTGACCTTGTGTTAGGTTGATCGATCTGGTTGATTTGTTTTCAGGGTGGATAGACTGTTAAACAACAATTAATTTTGCCAAAATTCTTTCATCCGCCTTGAGCACTCGCCCAAATTCGGCACATATAGTGCTATCTTTGAGATTACTGTTAGGACCCCTCTACCTATTTTTTTCCATTAATTATGTATAGTTATGAAACTAATTATATGCATTATATATGTACATAGTGATTTTTTTGGTTTTATTTGTCTAAAAATGTCCCATGCAAGTTTAGTGAACCTCATGAGAGGTCTATGGTAATTTTACCTTTCTTATATATATATATATATATATATATATATAAATCTATCAAAAATTAAATTTTTATTTACAAAGGTCAAAACCAACATTTTTAATATTCATAAGAATTAAATACATATATTAAAATATTTATAGAGACTTAAGTTGAGATTGCAATGGCAAAAATATATACATATAAATTATATTTTTGCCATTGCAATCTCAACTTAAGTCTCTATAAATATTTTAATATATGTATTTAATTCTTATGAATATTAAAAATGTTGGTTTTGACCTTTGTAAATAAAAATTTAATTTTTGATAGATTTATATAGTATACATTATTTTATATTATTATCTACTCAAATTATTTTATTTGCACAACCTTTCAATTGGTATGAAAATCATATATATTTCAGTGATATGATAATGTATAATATAATAGTGCAAAATTCTTATACACTTGTCACAATGTGCCCGGAGGGCGCCATGATGAGGATGACAACCAATTTTAAAATAAAAAAGGGAGTCGCCACCAATTTTCATTCTGGTTAAAATTGGAAAACCTTTAAATTTGCAAACCGGTCTTTTAAAGAAATTTGAAGTTCGGGAGTCTGATTATGATTAGGGAAGGGTGGAAACTTAATCCCACTACACCCCTAATACATCTGTATAAATACAATTACCTTAGAGCTCATTATGCAAATTAATTATAATTTTAATAATATTTATTTTCCCCAAAAGTCATAATAATTATATAAGAATAAAAGAAAAAAGATAATAAAATAAAAAAGATATTAAATAAAAAAGAATAAAATCTAAAGAAAAGTTAATTTTGACTTGATAGTTGTTGACTATGCCGACGTATCCTCTGGTGCAATGAGGAACTCAAAGTTACGTCGTTCTGTAGAAAATAATTGTGTGCTAAATTGATTTTATTAAAGAAACCAATTTTTTTTTTAAAAAAAACTAAAACCCACTCTTGCACAGGATTTAGGATAGTATAAACTATACAATAAACTCTTACATTCTTATGAAACTTGAAGATGGCAAGCCATACGTCAATATCACAAGTTGTTGCGTGGATTTTAAAATAAAAAGAGAAGTGTGTTGGTTGATTTTTGTCTTTTGAAAAGGATTTTCATCATAAAAATGGAAGGAAAATATTTTTTTGACAAGCTCTAGTTTTAATGAGAATTGACAAAAGAAAAAAAAAGCATATCATGAACCTCTTTTTCTTTTTTGTAATAAATCAAAATGATCAAATATTAATTTTGAACCAAACTAAATAAAATCTTTTTTTAGACCACAACAAACTCAAGTCCAACAAGTAAAATTAAGACTAAAATAAAACAAATATTAACCAAATCAAATAAATTCAAATTCAAAAAATTTTAAAATTTGATCTAACAAAATAACAAGAACTAACATTATAATAATAATAATAATAAGAAGAAGAAGAATAAAACAAACTCTCTACTTCCACCCCATACACCCACACGGACTCTCTCCTATTTTACACTATCACACATAACCTCTCTCTCTCATGCCAACACATGCATACATACACAGACATACACATTCACTCTCTATCTCTCACACACGTTCACCTTTTTTCTTTCTCTCATACACACGGCTCACCATTATCTCTCACATACACACTCACAAATCACTCTCGCATACTACCACACACATGTACACATCTAGTGAGAAAGGGAAAAAAAGTAAGTGACAGAGAAAGAGAGAGGGTGAGAGAGACGGAGAGAAGGCGAGGGGGGAGGAGAGGAGGCCGGCGATGCTGCCGGGATTGGCTCCTAGGGACCAGCATAGTGGTGGCCACGAGAGGGAAAGTTGAGATCGGGGAAAGGGAGATTGGCGGTGCTACTGGGTTAAGGGTGGCAGAGGATGAGGTTTAGCGACTCGAAGAGGGAGGAGAAGGTTGCGGTGTCATGGAGAGGAAGAGCGGTCAGCCGTGTCGAGAAGGAGGTTCGCGATGGTGAGAGGGAATATGGGTGGCGATGGGTTTCTTGGGGTGTGAATGCTACTGATCTGGGGCTGCAGGGAAAAGGAAAGCTCAGCTGGACGGTGGAGTTCAAGGGAGAGAGAGGGGGGTTCGCCGTCGCAGATCTGAGGTGGTGGTGGCTTCAAGGGGGTGGAGAGATCGCGGTGGTAGGAAGGACGGCTGTGGCTCATGATGGGGTGAAATGAGGCCGCGAAGGAGATCGGAGAGGGTGCAGGCGATGATGGCTGGTGGTGGATCGGTGGTGTTGGATGGCTTTGTGAGGATGATGATGATGTAAGGAGAGGCTAATCCAGTGATGATGGAAATTCATGAAGATGATGATAAAATGAACTATAGAGGTTGAAAATGATGATGGGAAGCATAAGAGGCCGCGGCTGATGGCAGGGAAGGAGCACTGTCGCGGTTTCCTCTCTATTTCCTCTTTTAGCTTCCTTTTTTTTTGTTAATTTCCGATACAAAGTTGATGTTGCTGTTGTTGGATTTTACCTTGTTATTTCCTTCTGTTGTTACTGAATTGAATTGCTGGGAGGCTGATTTATGCTGATGTGTTTTTTTTGAATTTTTGGTGATTGAATTCTTGCTTTCAAAATTACGGGTCCCCTTTCCCAGTTGTTGATGGATGATTATATGATGCTCTTGCTCAAACGAAATTATTGTTCTGGTCTCATTTACAGCTCATTGGTAAACCCATAATCATTACAAAGGGAAGGAATGATGTCGTTGGGGAGAGCAACTCATCATGATGTCTGTTTCCTCTCCCTCTTTGAGAAATGGTCAGAATGAAAGAATCCAATGCCCTTTTCTTTTTTTCATTTTTCATTTTTTATATTATTTTTTTTTAAACGGCCAAATAAGGGATCCAATGTCCCTTTTTTTTTTTAAACGAGAAAGGGGCTGAAACACAGTAAGGGGATGCAATTTTTATTTATTTAGATTAGAATCTAATAAATTTAAAAGTACTGAAAATTAAAATAACTTATATTGACTGAAAAAATTTAAACCCACCCATTCTAATCTAAATAAATAAAAAGCTAAACAATTCTCATTATATTTTGGTAAATGTCAAATATATTGCATCTATAATGTTAATAAAAGTGGTTTAATTTTATTGTATATGTAGAATTTGATAATTTGGGCTCAAAAAGCCACAGAAACAAACATATCAGTTGTAGTTGCAAACTAATATCACCTTAGAAAAGAAAGAGCTCTGTCCATCATTATCAAAAAGTATAAGCATTAACTCAGCGTGCAACCACCACTGTGTCTTGTGTCCCTGCCTTCGCATTTCCCATGTCAGTAACATCTTAGCCTTGTGCCTCTGCTCAACACCTATCAATGGCTATGGCCACACCATCTGATAATATGACTCTATCAAATGAAGAGCTTGTGGCATTCCATCTTGTTGATAGAAGAGCTTATGAACAACTTGCCATTGACTTTAAAATGGACCCTGCTCAGTCCATGTAAGTTGTTGCAACTTGGATATAGTTGGAGAGTGCGGGATTCTGTGATCTTGTGGCAAAGATAATTGATCTGCCTGTCCATTATGTATGCGAGATTGTTGAGGAAACCTTTTCCTGGTTGCAGTGCATGGATAACTATCATACATGGAAAGAGCTGGAGAGAGTGGACTTCAGGTGGCTAAACCATATGGGAGATGTAGGAGCTCAAAATACACTCAAACTATTGATTATATGTGGAGACATATCACTGTATGCCCTTGATAACATCATGCAAACAATTTGCTACCAAATATTCATCGACATATATGTGGAGGCCATCGAAGTTGAGTTCAACAATAACTCAGAAAGCACCTTCGCTGGAAATGCTGAGACATCCTATTCAACATCTAGCCCCGGTTTTATCCTTCCTCCTCCACGCACCATTTGTGTCTCACCTAGAGAGAGATCATCGTTCGCAACCTTTTCGAAGGAGTATCGCATTTTGGAGTGGGGACTACGAGGATTATTCACCATCTTATATGGGGACTGCGTGGACTACATTTTCATGGGACAAGCAAATCCATGTTGACAAGCTATGTTTGCACAAGTAGTGCTGCGGGACATGGAAGCTGTGTACATGGTGCTTGACGGTGAAACTAAGATGAAGTTCACTGTGAATAGTAAACATGTGTAGGTACGTAAATTTGATCCAAGTCACAAAACACCTACAACATCCAACTACACAAGGCATGTGTGGCGCCTGATGAGAGGGACTTGAAAGGGAATTCCTAGATGATCTATGTTCTGCCTTTTTGGAAGTAACTAGTACTTGTTGTGTTGAATGCTTGTTTTACTTTTTTTTTCTTTTTTGCTCTCTTTTGCTTCCCACTAATGTTGAATTGCACAATGATCCTTATTCTAGTTAACTTTCTTTTTATAAAAACAAATAAGAATGTTTATTCATGATTTTCTACTAAAGAAATTGAAGGAAGAAAAATAAAGAAATGTAAATGAACTAAGCAGTCTTTCTAGATTAATGATGTTTTTTTGGTAAGGTTTTCTACTTGTTATAGACCATTTATTTATCAAATTATTGATGCTAATATTATCAGTAAAGCCATACAGAAGAAGTGTAGACATAAAAATGAAAGAAAATGAGAAATGAAGGATGAGTAGCAATTAAACTCTTATGTATATAAAGATTCAAAAGTTGACTTCCAAATAATACGAACCGAGCATACGCAAAGGGGTTTCTACTTTTCTAGGGAAATGAGGAAGGCTACGTAGTCCTGCAATTTTCTGGTTGAGGTATTATATCTGATCATTTACTAACATGTTTCCTTTCATGTGTAAAAATATTGACCATTATTAAAACAGAGAATCCTAAAATAGAGAATTAAGATACTAAAGGACCATACATCTAAAATTAGTACTGAAATAACTGTTGCATGTTGGTTGCTCGAGTAACTCCCTTTTATTGTATCTCACAATGAAAAGTAACGCAAGTAAAGTGATATAATTATAATTGATGCAAGGTTATTGTTTATTTTTTGTAAGGGCTAAGGCACTGTACATATTCACTTCATTGTTGCCGTGTTTAACATTCACTTTCTGTGCTTGGCTTAATGGCTTCTTGAACTAATTTAATTGGCACCATTTGAACACTTCAGTTACTATTATTACATGATTTGTTGCTTCAAATATCCATGAGTTTCTAGTTCATGGTTATGGTTGGCTCCGGTTGCTTCTGTAGTTTGCACAGTAGGAGATGGAAGAGGCCTGATTTTCATTGGGTTTGGGAGTCCAATTTTTATGAATCTTTTGGATAATACTAGTAGTAGTGAGGTTTTCAGGCTTGATTATTATGTCATATGTAGCCTTGATGAATTACAACTGAACTACAATAATGACAGTTCAAGGTGATTAAGTTTGTTCTTGTTTTTCTGTTTTTGTTCACTTCTTATTCTCATTTTTAATGCATTATCACATTGTTGTTGGCTTTATTCTGATAGGGACTTCACAAACCCAAATCTTCCTATAGAGCAGAAAAGCAGACCCTCACCAGTATGTTCTTTAATATTCATCATCTATTTATGAATCAAATCTTCTTGTTGATCTTTATCAAATCCATTCTATTGTTCCTTATCCTTCATTTTCTGTGGAGAAACCTGGATATGGTGATTTAGGTCATGAATATGCTGTTCATAGTTCTTGAGCTTAGGCAGTTGCTAAATATTTTAGACTGCTTTGATTGGTTTTTCTGTTTGTCAATCATCTTGTGTTATTTTTTTTTATAATGTTTTAACATATATTTTTTGTAACACCCTCTGTAACACCCCGAAAATTATTTAAAAATTAATTTGAGCTTTATTAGTCATAATTTCAAAAATTTGATAGTTTGAACAATAATGAGGATGATCCAACATATTTGTAAAAAAAAAAAAAAAAAAAATCGTGAATAGTAACTTGCAGCCCTACCGGTCCGCCGGGACAGCGGAAACCCTAGAATTAGGACCCTGAGATGCCTGAAATTGAGAAATTATATGATTATGGTTAGAAATAGGTAGAAATAAAGATTTTATACCCGAAATTATTTTTCGGGCAATATTTGATTACCCGGGTACACTGTTTCATCTGTTCGGTGAAATTTCGGTGTGCGATTTTTAACATCGAAAGCTAGTTTGACTTTTACAAAAAGAGAATGCTTATCCATTTGAATTAAATGAATGGCTAAGATTCAATCTTGAATAACAAGATCCAATCCTAGCCATTCATACTAGTTTCTTTTATGAATAAATTATACTCTACATTAAAATAATATTTCCAACACCATATAAGATAACCACAAGTCACCTAATCTCATTATTTCTCCCTTCCAAGCTCGTTCAGCATCTTGAAATGGCAGAACTCCATTTTTCCTTCTTCAAACACTAGCAAACTTGATTCAAATGCCAAAACACCTATCCTAGACTTGATAAAACAACAAACTCTCTTCACAAAACTTGTTCTACACCTCAAACCCTACAAATCTAACCGATTGAAATCTCAAATCCTCACCTTAATACCTCACTTCCCCACTGCTTAAGGAGGTTTTAGGACTGAAATTGGTGTCTTGAAGTGAAGGGAGATCACTTAGAACATCCTTTGAAGTATCAAGCTCAAAAGCTTTGCAAAGTAGGGTTTTCTTTGGCCTTTTTCTTTCAAAATTTTTCTGAGCAATTATTACTGGTTTCAATCCGAAATTTCTGGTTAATTGGGTTGATATTATGTTGTTATTGATATATGAATTTTTCTGAAGTGTTTGGATGAGGTTAGAGAGATCATTTTGTCAAAAGATGTTGAGTGATACTTGCTGGATTTTCGGTTTTCTGACAGGCAGTGTTTGATCACGAATTTTCTGGGCTTGTTGTGTACAATTTCGTGATCTGAAAAAAATATATGTTGGAGCTAACATCCTGAGCTAGTCCCAAGAATTTTCTTGGGTTTTTATTTTGAGTGAAATTTCCTTAGAAAAATCAAGAACTGAAATTAAGCATATGCTGCCTGAAATGCTAGTACAGAAGCTGTAAATTTTGCTAATTTTGTTACCATATCAAATGATAGAATTATCACTTGAAATTTTTACAGAGTATTATAGACATATTTAGGTTTTACCAGGATTTTTATTTAGAATTTTTTGGGTTCAATTGCTAGGGTCAAAAATTATGAATTTTGGTTCTTGAGCTGAGGTTGGATGGTTTCTGACCACTAAACTTTTAGAATTTTGTTAATATAGTTAGAGAACTCTAATTACCCTGAAATCTTTACAGGATCTTGGTGACACATTGAGATGTCACTGAGAATTTTTATATCATTTTAATTGATCATTTGGTATGATAAATAAATTGTGCTACTTGAGTGAAAAATCTGCCAATGTGCTGAAGTTGTGATGATGCCTTGAATTAATGACCTAATGGCATTTGGTTTAAGTTGATGTGTATGAATGCATGCCATGAACTTCCAAGATTATGTTATGAGGAATGAATGAATAATATATACAGGTTTGAGGTATTATGAGGTCAGAGAATTATTTTCATGCATATAGAAATGCGATGCATGTATATGTGAGCTTGAGGATAATGTATGTGCTAAGTGAACAATGAAGTCCCCTTTAGTATAAAAAGGGCATGAAGAGGTCCCCAGTAGGGCACGAAGAGGTCCCCAATAGGGCACAAAGAGGTCCCCAATAGGGCACGAAAAAGTTCCTCTTTAGGGCACGGAAAAGTCCCCTTTATTATGTCAAGGGCACGAAAAGATCATTGTAATTGCCATATGTATATGTATATCTTGTTAAATTATTGGTCTTGAAGGAATTCCTATGATGTTGAATGTTATGAAATACATGTTTTAAGCGATTGAATAATAAACGAGACCCACTTCGGAAAGGTGATTTTATAATTTTAAAATGAACATTTGATATGTACATATTGCATGCTCACACTTTCTTAATAAACCGAAGTGGTCAGGCGATAGCGATGACAAGTATGAATGTGTAATTGGGGAGTTACCCTACCGAGAATTGTATAATTCTCACCCCTATGTTTTTGTGTTCCGTGTCGTCTCCAGGTTGACCACAGAGGACCGAGGACCGCTATGCAAAAGAACTCGAAGTGCAATAGTGTAGTAGTTAATGCTTTTATTATGTTGTATTTAGTGGAATGAACATGTGTGTAAATATGTCAGAAAACAAAGGTGTGTTAAAGCTCATAGAAGAGCTTCCCTTATGTACTTAACTTTGTATTAAATAAATATTTTGGGTTTCCTTGTTATATATTTTAGTAGAATTATGACCTAGTTATCCCGCGAATCAATCAAAATGGCTATAGATATTTAAGAAAGGTTCGCTAAATTATAAGTAACAACTCTCCAGCATGATGTCATGACTTAAGGATGATGCTATACTTGGGAGGATGTTACATTATGGTATCAGAGCAGTTCATCCTTGTAGGACCTTGAGGAATGGACTAGCTATGCTTCCTTAGTAAATGTCATGCATTATAACTCTATATATGTGTATGACTGCTGGTTGAGAATGTTGTGGGTTGTTGCCACACTTAGCTTGGTATTGAGCCTGATCAACTCAATAATTCTTGTTTGGTGTGACAGGAACCGATGACTTCTAATCGGCGTAATAGGAACAGTGCTGGAAACGAAGCGGCTATGATGGACAATTTTCGTGAGATGGCGGCTGCCATGAGAGAACAAGCTGCAGTAGCCAATAGGATGATGGAAAGGTTGGACCGACATGCTGAAGGAAATCCGGTTGGAAATCTTGGAGGAGCAGAAGTGGACACAGAATACCAGAAATTTGCTGAGTTCAGAAAGGCAAACCCTCTACCATTCCGAGGAGCTTTTGATCCGAATAAAGCAGAAGAATGGATCAAGGCTATGGAGAAGGTTTTCTCCGTTCTTCCTTGCACTGAGATCCAGAAAGTGGCTTTTGCTACTTACATGCTAGAAGCAGATGCTGAATTCTGGTGGGTCGGCACCAAGGGATTATTCGAAGCTTCTCAAACTGAAGTCACCTGGGATGTCTTCAAAGAAGCTTTCTACCACAAGTACTTCCCCACATCTGTGAGGAATGCAAAGGAATTAGAGTTCATGGCACTCAAGCAAGGGTCCATGAGCGTAGCAGAGTACACAGCAAAGTTTGAAGAGCTCTGCAAATTTTCTACCATCTATCAGCGTAATCCTGATGAAGTTTGGAAGTGCATGAAGTACGAAGGAGGTTTGCGTGAGGACATTGAAGCTACTGTGGGACTCTTAGAGATCCGGGATTATGCAACTTTGGTAAACAAGTGTCAGCGTGCAGAGGACTCCAACAAGAGGCTAGCAATTGCCCAATCTACTAAGGAAACTTCTAACAAAAGACTGGCCCTTGAAGACCAAGACTACCGCGATGACCTGCCTGTAAAGAAGCAGTTTCAATTAAGTCCACATAAGGATAAACAACAAAGGTCAACCACAAACCAAGATTGTCCAAAATGTGGGAAGAACCATGGGGGTAGACCTTGCTTAGCTGGGCAGAACGTATGCTATCGTTGTGGAAAGCCAGGACACATAATGAGAGAGTGTCCAAATAGAAACTCAAAACCCACTACAAAGCTACAACACCAGAGTAGGGTCTTCACCATAAGTGCTGAGGGGACATCACCACCCAAAAATCCGACCTAAGGTAGGAATGTTTAGGATTTGATTGAATTATTTGAATTATGTGTGAATTCCTTGTTTGATTCATGAATTTGTCTTTTGAAATTGTTTTCAAATGAATTTTGAGGACAAAATTCTATTTTAAGGTGGGTGGTAATGTAACACCCCGAAAATTATTTAAAAATTAATTTGAGCTTTATTAGTCATAATTTCAAAAATTTGATAGTTTGAACAATAATGAGGATGATCCAACATATTTGTAAAAAAAAAAAAAAAAAAAAATCGTGAATAGTAACTTGCAGCCCTACCGGTCCAGCGGACAATGAAACTCCTAGAATTAGGACCCCGAGATGCACTGAAATTGAGAAATTATATGATTATGGTTAGAAATAGGTAGAAATAAAGATTTTATACCCGAAATTATTTTTCGGGCAATATTTGATTACCCGGGTACACTGTTTCATCTGTTCGGTGAAATTTCGGTGTGCGATTTTTAACATCGAAAGCTAGTTTGACTTTTACAAAAAGAGAATGCTTATCCATTTGAATTAAATGAATGGCTAAGATTCAATCTTGAATAACAAGATCCAATCCTAGCCATTCATACTAGTTTCTTTTATGAATAAATTATACTCTACATTAAAATAATATTTCCAACACCATATAAGATAACCACAAGTCACCTAATCTCATTATTTCTCCCTTCCAAGCTCGTTCAGCATCTTGAAATGGCAGAACTCCATTTTTCCTTCTTCAAACACTAGCAAACTTGATTCAAATGCCAAAACACCTATCCTAGACTTGATAAAACAACAAACTCTCTTCACAAAACTTGTTCTACACCTCAAACCCTACAAATCTAACCGATTGAAATCTCAAATCCTCACCTTAATACCTCACTTCCCCACAGCTTAAGGAGGTTTTAGGACTGAAATTGGTGTCTTGAAGTGAAGGGAGATCACTTAGAACATCCTTTGAAGTATCAAGCTCAAAAGCTTTGCAAAGTAGGGTTTTCTTTGGCCTTTTTCTTTCAAAATTTTTCTGAGCAATTATTACTGGTTTCAATCCGAAATTTCTGGTTAATTGGGTTGATATTATGTTGTTATTGATATATGAATTTTTATGAAGTGTTTGGATGAGGTTAGAGAGATCATTTTGTCAAAAGATGTTGAGTGATACTTGCTGGATTTTCGGTTTTCTGACAGGCAGTGTTTGATCACGAATTTTCTGGGCTTGTTGTGTACAATTTCGTGATCTGAAAAAAATATATGTTGGAGCTAACATCCTGACCTAGTCCCAAGAATTTTCTTGGGTTTTTATTTTGAGTGAAATTTCCTTAGAAAAATCAAGAACTGAAATTAAGCATATGCTGCCTGAAATGCTAGTACAGAAGCTGTAAATTTTGCTAATTTTGTTACCATATCAAATGATAGAATTATCACTTGAAATTTTTACAGAGTATTATAGACATATTGAGGTTTTACCAGGATTTTTATTTAGAATTTTCTGGGTTCAATTGCTAGGGTCAAAAATTATGAATTTTGGTTCTTGAGCTGAGGTTGGATGGTTTCTGACCACTAAACTTTTAGAATTTTGTTAATATAGTTAGAGAACTCTAATTACCCTGAAATCTTTACAGGATCTTGGTGACACATTGAGATGTCACTGAGAATTTTTATAGCATTTTAATTGATCATTTGATATGAGAAATAAATTGTGCTATTTGAGTGAAAAATCTGCCAATGTGCTGAAGTTGTGATGATGCCTTGAATTAATGACCTAATGGCATTTGGTTTAAGTTGATGTGTATGAATGCATGCCATGAACTTCCAAGATTATGTTATGAGGAATGAATGAATAATATATATAGGTTTGAGGTATTATGAGGTCAGAGAATTATTTTCATGCATATAGAAATGCGATGCATGTATATGTGAGCTTGAGGATAATGTATGTGCTAAGTGAACAATGAAGTCCCCTTTAGTATAAAAAGGGCATGAAGAGGTCCCGATGAGGGCACGAAGAGGTCCCCAATAGGGCACTGAAAAAGTTCCTCTTTAGGGCACGGAAAAGTCCCCTTTATTATGTCAAGGGCACGAAAAGATCATTGTAATTGCCATATGTATATGTATATCTTGTTAAATTATTGGTCTTGAAGGAATTCCTATGATGTTGAATGTTATGAAATACATGTTTTAAGTGATTGAATAATAAAAGAGACCCACTTGAAAGGTGATTTTATAATTTTAAAATGAACATTTGATATGTACATATTGCATGCTCACACTTTCTTAATAAACCGAAGTGGTCAGGCGATGACGATGACAGTATGAATGTGTAATTGGGGAGTTACCCTACTGAGAATTGTATAATTCTCACCCCTATGTTTTTGTATTCCCGTGTCGTCTCCAGGTTGACACAGAGGACCGAGGGACCGCTATGCAAAAGAACTCAGAAGTGCAATAGTGTAGTAGTTAATGCTTTTATTATGTTGTATTTAGTGGAATGAACATGTGTGTAAATATGTCAGAAAACAAAGGTGTGTTAAAGCTCATAGAAGAGCTTCCCTTATGTACTTAACTTTGTATTAAATAAATATTTTGGGTTTCCTTGTTATATATTTTAGTAGAATTATGACCTAGTTATCCCGCGAATCAATCAAAATGGCTATAGATATTTAAGAAAGGTTCGCTAAATTATAAGTAACAACTTTCGAGCATGATGTCATGACTTAAGGATGATGCTATACTTGGGAGGATGTTACACCCTCTCTACTATAGTGCTATGCTCGAGTCATAACATTACAGTAAGTAGTCGTTGCCCATAACTTATATATATTTGCAATTTCTTAACTATATGAAATATACACATATAAGTTGTAATAAATATGAGCCTTGCATTAACAACTATACTAACTTGTCTCAAATCAATTTTTGCTCACAATGTGATAGTCAAGTCACGATAATTTACATCTTATATCACATCCATAGTAAGTTAAGTCACAGTTATACTATATACATTCATATCTAATTACATATATTGTTCATAATATATATATATATATATATATATATATATATATATATATATATATATTATGAACAACCCTACCCTAGTCCTCGCAGTGACCACCTAATCCGGGTTAGGGCCTATCAAAATACATCTGACTATATACAGATAACCTAACTCCCTCGGTCAGTGGCTCATCAAAACGTCAAATGTAAGAGCCTATGATAGTTAAACGGTATGAGGGAATCTAAGCAAACGTAAGTCTCACAACAGTAGTAGCGGACAGACGAGCAAATAGTACATAAACACGGATACGAGACTCAGCGACCAGGTACACTGACCGTAACTCCGGGTCATAATACCACTGCAATTCAGGCATCTCAAGACGGAGCACGATCGAGGCCATCTATATAAAATACATCACGCAGCAGGAATGAGAATCAATGATTCCCAGTAGGAAAATATACTAGTCTACTACTCAATGATATTCAACTTCAGTTATTTATAGAATGGTTTCTTAGTTAGAATCATTATTTCTTATGGCTTAATTTCATTAGAAAATTTTAAATTTAATGGTAGAACTCATAAGACTCTTCTGATATACTTCTCTCTGGATCGTACTGTCAACGATGTAACGCCGTCACGTTACAACCTGATATAGTTCACTAGATGGAGTACGTCTACTACATCTCATCTAGAATAGCCTTGCTATTCTCAGTACATCCCTTCCTTCGTCGCGATTACAACCTGATATAGTTCTAAGGGCGTAGCACGTCTACTACTACCCGTGAATCTATGAGCTTACCATTAAGCAATTAATTATTATGTAAAGCTTGTTTTCTTGATTTCCCTCTCTTTGTGTGAGATTTATTTTCTTACGTTCCCTCTCTTTATGAAGCTCGGTTTCTTATACTTGTCTGAGATTTCCTTGGAATTTCTTTAAACTCTTATGAGATATTTCCTTAAAGTCTCTTAAATTCTTATGAGATATTTTGTTAAAATCTACTAAATATGTATGAGATATTCTATTAAAACCTCTTGATGTCTTATGAGATATTCATATTCTGTTCATGTGCTCATGTCATATTAGTACAAGATGCCAGTATTTCATCAATTCAAAGCATCAATTCATTTTCGGCACAATGACAAATTTCACATATTTGTAGCACAATTTAATATGCAATTCAAACCATCAAATCGGAGACTATAAAAATTCTCAATGACACCTCAATGCGTCCACAAGGTTCCATAAAGATTTCATAGTAAAAAGAGTTCTCTAGCTATGTTAACAAAATTAGACAAATTTAGTCGTCAGAGACCATCGATTCTCAGCTAAATTTCCGAATTCCCGAATTTTTAACCCTAGAAAATGAAACCAGAAAATTAGGAACAAAAATCCTAGTAAAACCTTAAGATGTCCCTAATACCCTGTAAACATTTCAAAGGAAAAATCGGTCATTTGCTTTGGTAACAAAAATAGACAAATTTGCAGCTTCAGTTCCAATAGTTCAGACAGCATAGGTACAATTTCGGTTCTTCATTTTTTAAACACAGTAAAAGTGACCAGAATACCTCAAAACGTTTACTGAAGATGCCTCAACATGTTAGCTAGATCATATAAAATTTTCAGTTCAATCTAAGGCCTCTAAATAGGTCAGAAAATTCGTGAAAACTGCTGCCCTGTTGAAATCCAAAAATTCAGTACACCAATTCAACACTCATATCTTACTGTCCATCTTTCAAACTAAATCTTGCTTCCATTTTTGTTTCAAGCTTTGGTCATTGCACATAGCAAAAATCATTCAAACTAAGTCTTGCTGCCAATATTTTCTTAAGCTTTTATGGTTACATATTAAAATCAACTTCAGCCAATAGTTAACTCATGTATACATTTCAGCAAGTTCATAAAATTTGTGCTTGATGTATCTACCATATCTATCACATTCAATACATGAAATTTCAAAGAAAAAAATTCTGATTCCTATAGGCATGACTTCATCACAAATCAAGCAATCCTAAATCCTAGAATTTGGTTTCAGATTTCAGCAACATAACCTCGGCAAGTTCAAGTATTTATCTTAGCAAGATAGTAAAACATCATAGGGTAAAAGACTAGAAAAATTTCCTACCTCCCTCCAAGCTTTTTCTCTAGTTTTTTTTTCCTTCCAACAAACCTCAGCCCCACCTATTTCCAGCCCCTTTTTGTGTGCTGTTGGTGGTCCAAAGAGCAGGAAAAGATAAGGTCTTCAAGTGATCTTGATGTAGAGAATATGTCCTTAAGCTAATTTAGAGTTTTGTGTAGAAATATTGTTTGTATAAGGAGTAGTTTGATGGGGTTTCTAAAGAGAAAGGAAATGAAAAAGAACATGAACGTGAATGTATCTGTGGGATGCTTTGTTCCTTTTTGATTTTATATCTCACGTTACTTGCATACTCTAAGAGTGAATACTCTAAGAGGCCTAGAGCATTAAACTAAAGAATTGGACTTGCATATCATATCTATTTCTAAGTTATCAGCTAAAGCTTTAAGATAAGAAATGAACTTGCATTTCATGTTTATATTTCAAGCCATCACCTAAACTTAAAGATTAAAAATGAACTTGCATTTTCATATTTATATTTCAAGTCTTTGCATCTCATGTTTACATTTGAGCCTTGCATATCATATTTATATTTCCATTGTCATAACCTTATAATACTATGATTAAAATGAGGCTTGCATTAGCATGTTTACGTTTATGCCATCATCTAAATGCCTAAAGCTCAAGACTTCCCTTTTTCAACTTACAAAATGATCTTGAATCCATGGGCATTTACCTTTACAAAGATGTTTTGGGAAAATGGTCTTAGAAGGAAAGAATAGCTTAGAGGATGTTTTAAACTTAAATTTTTGTATTTTGAAGATGTTGGTAATTGATTACAAGGCCCATGTAATCGATTACTAGAGAGCTTTGCCATACTCAGATATGAACTCCTGAGTAATCGATTACAACATCATGTAATCGATTACATATTCTGGACTCTAGTAATCAGTTACCATTCCATGTAATCGATTACTCAGACATTCTTGGGGCCTAAGACCATGGTAATCGATTACAAGGCTCACGTAATCGATTACCAGAGCCCTCAACTCTCTCGTTTTGAAAACTCAAGCTATGTAGTCGATTACAAGGCTCATGCAATCGATTACCAGAACCCAAAATGTGCAAATAAGTATTTTTCCTACTTGTATGGCATGAATCTATGATCTTGTATAACATGAATCTTTGACCTTGTACGACATGAATTTATGATATTGCATGATTATTCTTGAATCATGAGCATATTTATTTGAGCTAGAAATTCATTAGAATTTTGCAATAAATGTTGAACATGCTTATATGAGTAATTGAGATGCATGATTATAAGAATAACATGATAAGAAATAAGTTATGAATTACCTTGCATCTCTATGTAACATGCCTAATTTTTTTAAGGTGACATAAGACACATGGAAGTGATCCTCTAGACTCCCTGAATTAAAGGTTATGAAAGGTGATCTAATATAGGGATCCTTTAGACTCTAGGAATTAATGGTTATGGAAGGTGACCTAAGGAAGTGATCTTTTGGACTCCTCGAATTAAAGGTTATGAAAAGTGATCCCAATGCCCCCTGTCTCGTACCTTAAGTGTCGGGAACTTAACTTATCAAAAGGGATAAGATTATGCTAGTGACGACTAGTGAGGTATGAGCTCATAACCTAGAACTCTCAAAAGGGAGAATAATAGGGTGACCCCAAGGAAAGTAAAAGAACAATTTAAGTCACCTAAAGATAAGATACAGTAATTCATGATATATTTGCTAAGTTTCATGAGCATCATTATGTTGTATATCTTATGTTACCCCTCACATTGACATACATTTCATGATGAGGTATGATGCATTCATAACATTTTAAAAGCATGTTAAAATAAATGGGCATCAATAAATGATGTTTTTAGAACTTAATAATTGAACCCTTTGCATACTCACTATTTCATAATTTAACCCGAGGTTCCTAGGGATGATGATGATGTCACGTGCATGGAGATGGGTTCCCTACTGAGATTCTTTTATAAGTTTCTCACTCACTCCCTTTCTTTCCATCTCCGTCTTCAAAACAAGTTGATGGGGATATCTGTGGGCTACCTTGAAATGCCAGCATGGGAATTGTACGAGGGTTAAGATCAGAGAAACGCAGCGAAAGCAGAGACAGAGGCCTTCCCATTTATGATGCTTAGGAGTTATCTTGCCTATGTACATGCTCACATCCTAGTTTCTAGTAGATGTGTACCCGCGATAGGTTAGCTATATTTTAGTTGTGCTTAGCTTTTGAATCTTTGTATCGCTTAACCTTTAATTGGTGAGCTTTATGCTACTATATTAAGTATTTGTATTATGGCATGTATTATGGAACCTTTGATGTTAGTAATATGCCTCCATGATGTTATGTTATGCTTATGATTTGGTAATTGGTTCTTGTCCATGATGTGCTTCAGATTGTTCTTATTATGCGCAACGTATGACGTAGTTTGTTTAGCATTGCGGCTCATATTTTTCGTTTTAAGTTCCAAATAAAGAATTTACCCATATTTTCACCAAGTATTTTAAATAAACTAAAATTAAGAACTAAAAACAAAAGAGTAACAACTAATAGTCAACTTGAATACATCCTAGGTGTATTGATTTGAAAATTAGGGTGTTACAATATGAATATATCACTACAATTTTTAGTAAGCTGTCTGCAGACGTAGATGTGAGCTCTTTTCTTTACATTTTAATTTACTTATACAAGTTTCTATTTTACTTGATTATTGAGTTGTTTTGAATCATAGATGGCCAATGCTGCAGCCATTACAGCTGCCTTTGAGGGAGGTTTACCTCTTGGAATAACTACGACAAATGACAGGTGTACAATTCTTGTCTCAATCCTTGATCCTGATGTAAGCACTTTTTCTGGCTTCTTCTAGAAAATTCTCCCCTCTGCCCCACTTTGTTTAGCTTGCAATCTGTTTATTTCAAAGAATAGATGAGGATAAGTTGTTCAACTTGTTCTCTATTTATGGGAACATTGTGAGGATTAAACTTCTCCGAAATAAACCAGATCATGCGCTTATCCAGATGGGGGATGGTTTCCAAGATGAATTAGCACTACACTTTCTGAAGGTTTATTTTGTGTATGACCTTGCTGTTCAGATTCTTCTATACTAGATCTTTGTGATATCTTTACTAAATTGAGAAGTTATCCTTTTTTATAGTTTGTGACATCTTTTATAGTTTGGGATGATTTTATTGCAAGCTTGATTTTAAGAGGTGTATGTAGAAGTGTTCCTTGCAAGCTTGTTTGAAGAACAAAAGGACTATGTAGTTTGAAGAGGTTGTTTATCTTTTTTTAGTGTGATTGTATGTTATGAATTTTATTTTGATTATGATTTAAAGTAAATATGTCATGGTATTTGATTTGATTTTATAGTTTTACTTTTCTTGCTCCTCATGTAACATCCTAATTTTTAACCCAATACTCTAGAACATATTTAGGTTAATCATTAGTCTGTTACTTAATAGTTCTCATTTAACTTTGAATTACTTAGCGGAAAATATGGGTAATTTTTTTTTTGAAATGAAAGTGAGAGCTGCGTGATGCGATATAACTTGCGACGGACAAAACATACATCTCATAACGTCATAGCATAAAGCATATAAGGGCACATCATGAGAGACACTGAATAACATCTCATATATAATTATAATTTGCCCACTTATAAGCGTGGGACTTGGTTTAGTACATGGAAATACATGAAAGAAAATACAACATAAACATAAACATAATCTACTCCCCTACCCGAGTGCAACTAATAGGATAACCTTTAAACAAGGGAAGGTTCATCCCCAT
Organism: Dalbergia cochinchinensis; assembly: GCA_031216125.1. Classification (NCBI taxonomy): domain Eukaryota; kingdom Viridiplantae; phylum Streptophyta; class Magnoliopsida; order Fabales; family Fabaceae; genus Dalbergia; species Dalbergia cochinchinensis. Next base: position 35,868,975 of record CM062372.1, read on the forward strand.
CTAAGTGGTGTGTGTTCTAACTCGGGCCATCCTCGACCTCCTACTGGCGACCATCTCGTGATCGAGGCAGATATCCGGGAAAGTGAGCGAGCTCCTCGGGTGTGAAAAGGCGGAGTGGGGATCGAATATGACTCCCAGGGTATGGCCGCATCTCCGGTCGTCGTGCACGCCTCGGCCGAGTCACGGTGGGCTCGCTATCCTCTCCGAAGTCCATAGGTATGGTGGGGGAAGATCCCTCGGAGGGTACCTGGGTGGCCGAATCCTCGGAAGGATCCATCTCCGAGAAGGACGATGGGCAACGGGGCACATACTCGGGGTAGTCTCGAACGGCGGATGCGGAAGGTGGAGTACGGCGTAGCCTCTCCTCTCGGGGACGTCCTCGCTCGAACACTAGGTCGTCACCAAAGGGTGAGAGGGGGGAGAAACGATGGGAATGTGCAGGGGGAGTGAAGGGTCGACCCATGAACATGAATACTCTAACTGTGCATCGACCCACAAAATGGAATGACCCGTGGTCCGGGTCATGGTGCACCTCCCATGTCGGGCGTGTCCACGAATACTACGAACGCCGCCATCTCAAGACGTGATGTAAAGAAAGAGATAGAGGAGTGAGAATCTTGCTAAAGAATCTCAGTAGGGCCTCCTACTACCTAGGTGCCATCATCTACGTCCTCAGGAACCTTGGGTTTAATTATGCGAAAAGTCTGAACATGCATTTAGTTCATTTTAAACTTCAAAATATACGTTAGCCAAGGCCCGTTCATTTTAGGATGATCTTAATGTCATGAATGCAACATAATAGAAAATGTATGCATGGCACTACCTAATGCACATACATAAAACATAACATCAAGCATCATCATCATTGGTGGCATAAAGTGGCAATAGTAACATTCATATGGGACAAAACTGAGTGACATAATCATAATCATGAACTTCTCTTCCTCATGGGCCACCCTAAAAGACAATCGAACTGGGGCTGCTCGGCCGAACCGGTGTCACCCGAGCGTGTCATACATCTAGGTTATGAGCTCATACCTTAACTAGTCGTCACTAGTTCTTACTTACCACTTAACGATAAGCGTATCATAAATCCCGACTATCTGAGTACGGGTTAGGGGGCAAAACTCTTAGGGGTGCTCGGCCGAACCGGTGTCATCCTAGAACCCATCTTAGTACCTTAATTTTCAAAATCTCTTTAAGTCCCCAAATTTGTCGGAAATTAGTGACCAAAGCGGTCATTACACTCAATTTCCTTCCAAATTTGCTTTATGCCACATTAACATATAATCTCATAAATTCCTCATATGAATAACATCATCATCATTAGCATACTTCATGCATCATCATAAATCATCCAAACACTTACCCTTACGGTAGCTTATGCTTTGACCCTTACGGGTCTTAATCTTGAGATATAGTTCTCTACATCCGTTCATATTTTAAGCACCTAAGGCTCATAATTAAACATCATTCATAATCCTCTCATTTTACTTTTAAATCTGAAAAGCATAGGACAAGTTCTCTAACTTGTATTTACGGGGTTCTAGAACTTACGTTTTAGACCCTTTCTCGGTTCCGTTTTTACCAAAGCTATGTATTAAATCTAACTCAATTATGAGGCATTCCTATGCTTAAGCACTAATTATTAACCATGTTTACGATGTTCTAGCGCTGCTGGACCGAATCCAGAAAATTAAATGTTCTAAGAGTTCTACATTTGCATTTTTACGGTTTTCTAGTTACTAGTTTCCTCATAGGTGCTAGAATTCAATTCTAACTCAAATGATACCAAGTTTTTCATGTCTAAACAATCTAAATCTGATTATGTCCCCATTAAAACAGTTTGGAAAAGTTCCATAAACAAATGGGTCAAAACTATGTTAAATTCTAGCTTTACGGTATTTCTAGTTAGCTAGTTTCTTACCTATCATGCATAGGATCGCTTCTACATCATCATATGATATTTTCACACATTCCAACACATTAAAACATCATCATACAGCATCACATTCATCACATCAGAACCGAAAACATCTTGCCTCAATAAGAGAATTAAATTGACATTTCTAGGTACATAAGTTAACTAGTTTCTCTTGGAATCATTCTAGAACTTCTAAAACTCTTTGCAAAACATTTTAATTCCTCAAGAGGCTAAGTGAAGCCTTAGGTTAAAGACCAAAATTTATTTCATCTCCTAAAAGATAATAAAATCACAACTTGTGATGACATAACCTTATAAAGATTTGTAGGGCTTTAAGGAAAACTTAGAACAGAGACTATTGGTCCTAGTAGCTAGATGAAAACTCATTGCAAGTCCATCATCACTACTTGGCCGAAATTATGCATTCAAGGTATACATTCACATTTAACTTTATCTTGGAATGGAATGGGCAAGTCTTTGAGCTCTAGGTTCTTAAGTTACGACATAAACTAAACATGCTCATGCTTTTCATTTTTAATCTTGCTTACAAATTAAAATGATGACATAAATTAAATATGCAAGACATAAACGTATCGTGCAAGCTTGAAAGTAAATATGCGAAGCATAATCTTAAACGTGCAAGCTTGAAAGTAAATGTGCAAGATTCAATTCTTTATTTTAGTGCTCTTGGCCTAACAACAATCGACTTTAAGGCCGAAATAGATAGGCATTCGAGAAATTAATTAGGTGATGATGCAAGTTCAATTCTTTATTTTAGTGCTCTAGGCCCAACAACAATCGACTTTAAGGCCGAAATAGAAAGGCTTCGAGAATTAAATCAAGTGATGAGACAAGTTCCATTTTAATCTTTATGTTCTTAGGTGATAGCTTGAAGGTAAAATGCATAGCAAGAATGTAAATATGAGTGCAAGCATAAAATAAATTATGCAAGTTCATTTTATCTCTCTAGAGCTCTTAGCAAGACTTTAAAGGAATTTAAACCTCAACCCAAACTCATCGAACCAAGACAAAGTAAAAGTCTAGAGTTCTTAGAACTCAACATAACATATTTAGAAAATCAAACATTTTGCATGTAAGAGGAAAGGTAATGGCCGAAACTTCAAGGAAAGAAAAGAAATGTTTGAAACTCTAGAATCCATGATCTTGGTGATATACTAACACCAACATCATGAGACCTCATCATTGAGTCATTAGAACCATTTTGAAACAACATCAAAGTTAAAGTTCTCAAAGGTTCAAGAAAGGAAAATCTAGAAACACTTTTGGTCAAGAACAAAAATCAAGCTCTAGAGTTTGTTTCAAGTGATGAACATCATCATGAAACTCTCATCATCAAGCTCTCATTTCTTTGAACTCCAAGGCCCATGGTCGAAAAAGAGCAAGAACAAGGAAAGGAAAAGAAGTTCTAAAAAGAATCAAGAGAAACTATGAACATTAAGCTTAGAACAAGAACTTTAAAGAAAGAATACATGAAAGAAAATCCCTACTTGGTGTGATGAACTTGAAGATGGAAGAAGAAGATGAAGAAGATGAAGAACTTGAAGAACTCCAAGAACTTGAAGAACACAAAGACTTTGAGAGAAAAAGAAAAGCTTTGAGTGTTTCCTAAACTTAGCAAATGATCTAAAAGTGGTGCAAGCTCCTCAAGGCATTCTATTTATAGAGAAATGAAACAATGGAGGGATGTAACACCCTAGTAATTAACCAGATACACCTAGGTTGAATCTGATTAATGACTAGACTTTACTCCTTGCTTTGGTTCTTTCTTCATAATTTGAAAATACTTAGTGAAATTACGAGCCTTTTTTTTTTTTTTTTAAAACACATAATTGAAAACGTGAGCGAGTACAACGTGAGCAGTAGCGGAGTATAATAAGACGTTTAAGAATATATCACATCATATCACTTAGGCTCCATCATATAACATCCATAAGCACATTATAGCATATATTTACATACAATAACCTCACTCAAAGGGGGGGTTATGTTCATACATCATTATCTTATGCAAACCCATAAAAGAAAATATACTTAAGGAAATTCATGCCCCTAAACTAGATAACTCCATAAGCCAGGAAGGTTATCCTAAAACTAGGGTGCATGATCACACATAAGTCTACTAAGAACCTTCTATGGCCACCGTCACGAAAATGGGGAATAAATCCGATCCATCGATGAGCTCCCTCGGAGGACACACGAGATGCACCAGTCGGGTCGCATGGACGGCCTTCTCGCTAACCTCGGTTGAACAACTGTTTCCTCACTACCCTCTCTTACATGTGTGGGAGTAGGAGCAGAGCTCTCAGAATATACATGAGTAGGAGTGTCCTCTGAAGGATCAGTTTCAGAATATCTCGTCTCGAGAACATACTCTGGAAATCCATGGACAGCAGATGAAGCGGGATAAGAACGTAACATCCTTTCATCAAGTGGACGTGCATGTTCGAAAACCATTTCATCGCCATAGGGAGAAGTAGGAGAAAATCGATAACTAGGGACAGGATGTGCAAATGGACGACCTATGTAAATAAAAACACGAACTGCGCACCTCCCTTCAAAATGATACGAGCGATGCACCGGATCATAGTGGAATTCCCAAGTAGGGGTATCAACGAACAGGACGAATGTCGCCATTTGAATCTGGAGACAATGACGGAAATAAAGAAAAGGGAGTGAGAATCTTGCTAAAGAATTCTCAATAAGGTACCTCCTTCTACAGTGTCATCATCAAAGTCCCATGAACCTCGGGATTATTCTAAAATAGTGAGCATGCAAAGATTCATTTTAAGTTCGGACAAATACTTAACCGAGGTTCGTCAATTTTTAATCATGCGTCTTATAATGCATCTTATTCTTAACATGTCATATTTACAATGAACTTTTCCTTTATCATTACATCATATTCCTCATCATCATTATCAAAATAACATGCATAAAAGAACGTCATATAATATTAGCTACACATGGACCACAAGGCACATATTTCATTTCTTTAGTGCCTTAGGTGACTTAAAATCTTATCATCATCATTATTTTCCTTGGGCCACCCTATACTCCACCCTTTTGGGAGTAATTTAGGTTATGAGCTCATACTTTACTAGTCGTCACTAGCATATACTTATCCCTTTTGATAAGCTAAAGTCCCGACTCTACCCTTTTGAGAGAACGGGTTAGGGGGCTAAAATCACCTTTTCACTACCTATAGTCTGATGGTTCCAAAGGATCATTTTCTTATAAGTTTAAGTCACCATTAAATCTTTGCATGTTATATCATAATACAATTCATAAACATCATAACATTTTCTCATTTATAGTCTTAAGCTAGAATAATATATATCAACCGTAATCGTGCATATGGGAGATTCCCAGCAAAGAGAGGTGGGTCACAATGGACACGCTTAAATACCAAGTCTTTCCCTAGCCGTAACCTTTCCAAATTACACTTTTACAATGATACACTTTCTTCTAGCAACAAAGGTGAATTTTACATAAGAACATTTCATGTATAAGCATTCTTATTATTTGCAACAGCAACTATAACATGCAAGTCAGAAAATCATTCAATGATATCAAGTACTTAATAAGCATCCAATCCTTACATAGAATTATCAATTATAGAACTAATTAGTTACTAAACCAATTATGAATCATTCTCTTAACAATAAACCATAATTATCACAACTTCAATCATATCAAATCATTATCACACATTGATACTAAACTCGGATCGTTGGCGAATCATGAACCTCATGCAATTACATAGAATCATATTTTAAGTGCATATAAAATACTAGTTCTTTTGTCAAATTTGGGAGGATCTTCACAATTAAAATTCTCACTTAAGATAAAAGGAGTAAGTCTTGAGCTTTAGAGATTTAGGTGACATCTTAGAATTATAAACATGCTATGCAACCTTATTTTAATCTTATCTTTATAAGGTGATAGCTTGGAATTATAAACATGATATGCAATTCCATTTCTTTATCTTTAAGATTTAAGGTGATGACTTGAAAATTAAACATGATGCAAGAACTTGAAATATAAACATGTTACAAGAAAGCTGGAGCGCGGTAATCCGCACAGACCAGATAGAGAGAAGAGAATATTAAGAAACCGGAGCGGCGGTAGTCCGCACAGACCAGAGAGGAGAAGAGAATATTAAGAAACCGGAGCGGTAGTCCGCAGACCAGTAGAGAGAGAAGAGAATTATTATTACATCTTTTAAGCTCCAATCTCAAGACTTTTTAAAGAATAAATTCTTTAACTCCAATAATCATATTTCTTTGCTTGTGATACATGGGCAAGTCTATAAGCTCTAGGATCTTTAGGTGATGGCATAAAATATACATGTCATGCTGATTCTTTTAGCCATTATAAAATATAGTGAGAGCATAAATTAAATATGAGATGCAACCTCTTAATTATCTTGAAAGATTAAGTGATGACTTGAAACATAAACATGAAATACAAGCTTGGAATTTAAACATGAGAAATGCAAGTTCCTTTATTCATTCTTGAAAATTTAGTGATGACATAGAAGGTAAACATGGTTATGCAAAGCATAAACTTAATCATGGATGCAAATTCATTTTGTTTCTTTACTAGAGCTCCTTCAAGACTTTAAAAGAATTATAAATTCAACCCAATACATATCTTAACAAGAAATAAAACATAAAAGGAAAAAATACATCTTTCAAGTTCTAAACTAAAAATCTTTGTTTTAGCATCATAAAGCATTATTCTTTAAGGTTTTGCATCAAGTGGAATTTTCAAGCTTTAGAGGCCTAACTTGTGATGGATTTACAACCCACCCTCAAGGTCCTCATCATCAAGCCATCATCTTAGTTCCACCTAGGCCATATGGTTGAATTGGTTAAAGAAAAATTGAAGAGGAAAACCAAAATGAAAAGCTAAGGTAAGTTCATAATTTCATCATTTTGAGCTAAAAACACAACTCCTCAAAGCATAGAAATAAATTTAGAAACTACTCCCTACCTAATCTGAGTTGAAGAAGAGGAAGAGAACTTGATTTCTTGAAGTGAAATGACACAAAATCTCTTTGAAAAATTGAAGAAAGAATTCAGCCAAAGAAGAGGAAGAAAGAAAGTTTTTGGTGCTCCTAAAAACTAGTTATGAACCAAGCATTCCAAGACCACTCAAGCAAGCCTATTTATAGAAGATTTTGAGGCTTCTAATTGGCCAAAATGAGGAGGTAGTTGTCAGAATTTTTCAGGAGTAATAATGGAGGAAAAATCATTTTAGACAAAGTTGTATGAAATTAAGGAATTATGTCTCTTATGGTGACATTTTGGCATTTTGTTTTAGTGCAACTTTTGGAAATAATTCAGCTGCATAATGGCATCAATAATTTCGTGCATTACAGCCCAAAGAAGTGAAATTTGTGTGTTCCATGCATTATTTAGGTGTAGGCAAGGTATTCATGTAATTTAGAGAATTTACGGTTAAGGGCTTAAGTGAATTAGTAAGCAATTTGGGTGTTTTTGAGCAATTTTGGGTTCTAATCAATCTAAATACATAATTTTGAATCTAGATTAATATTTAGAATTTAATAAGCTTTAATTTGAGCCTAATATTGCTTAGGTTTCGTATATGAATCGAAAATCCCGAAATTCGCAAGCGCCAAAAAAGCAGGGCAAAATCGTACTTTCACTTAAAAACTGCCCAAGGCCACCCGAGCTTAACCAATGGTTAATCATGGCTTAAAAACACATTTTAAAACATTTTAGTGAGGTTCGGGTTCATTCGGCACGCACATCGGAGTTAAACAAAGTAGGGCGTTTTGGTCTTTTCGTGCGTCGGAACTCAACATTGAGATTCTTCTGCTCTATTAACACACATAACACAAACAATCCCTTATTATTCTCAAAACATCCCCTTGAGAATATGTGCGCGCCACAATCCTCATTTTCTGAGTAAAATAACTTCAGGGACATTTTGGTCATTTTATACGTACAGAAATTCGGGATTTGCAACTCTCGCATGAATCGTTCCTAACCTCTCTTCTAATGTTATATTCCTTTATTGAGGATTGTTCGGCCTCAAATCTTATGTAATAATTACCTACGGTAATCGGTAATTGAGTAATTTCTAATGACAAGTAAATTACAGTGAAAATTACGATAAAAATTGGGCGTTACATTACTCCCTCCTTAAAAGAATTTCGCCTGAAATTGCTACACTGAGAACAACTCGGGGTATTGTGCTTTCATGTTTGATTCCAGCTCCCATGTAAGTTCTTCGGTTTCACCCTGTCCCCATGCTACTTTGACCAGGGGTACCTTGTTCCTTAACTTGCTTAACTCCTCGGTCGACGATTCTCTCGTGGGTAGTAAGTTAAATGTCGGGTTATCTCTTAATTGTACATGTTCGGCTCTAGTACATGACTCGGTCGATTGATACTTTCTTAAGCGAGAGACATGGAAAACATCATGAAGGTTGGATAGACTCGGGGTAGGGCTATACGGTGAGCTACAGTGTCCTACTTTGGTAAGGATTTCAAGCGGACCAAGAAATCTGGGCTCAATTTCTTTACTTTTATTGCTCGGCCTATGCCTGGTGGGGGTGATCCTTAGGAACATGTGGTCCCCTTCTTGAAAATCTAGCGGTTTTCGCTGCTTGTCCGCATAGTTTTTCTATCGACTTTGAAGCGAGAAGAATCTTATCCCTAATCTTTTTGATTTGTTCCGTTGTTTCCTCACAATATCAGGTCCAAGTAAACTTTGCTCTCGGGTTCATACCAACATAAGAGAGATTGACATTTCCGCCCATAGAGGGACTCATACGATGCCATACCGGTACTTGCATGATAACTGTTGTTATATGCAAATTCAATCAGTGGCATGTACTTATCCCAACTTCCCCTTTGATCTAAAACACATGCCCTTAACATATCCTCCAAGGTTTGGATAGTTCTTTCAGATTGACCGTCTGTTTGGGGGTGATAGGTCGTGCTAGACACAGACTTTGAACCAAATGCCTTTTGAAAGGCTCCCCAAAATCGCGACGTAAATCGCGGATCTCGGTCCGAGATTATCGTCGACGGCACCCCATGTAACCTCACTATCTCCTGAATATATAATTGTGCTAACCTATCCAAGGAATAAGTCACCTTAATAGGTAAAAAGTGGGCTGACTTTGTCAATCGATCCACGATTACCCATATGGTATCATGATTCCTTTGGGTCCTTGGTAATCCAGTCACAAAATCCATGGAGATACTATCCCACTTCCACTCAGGGATCGACAGAGCTTGTAGCATTCAGAGGGTTTTGGTGTCCAATCTCCACCCTTTGACACACCAAGCACTTACTCACCCATGTGCACACATCTTTCTTCATTCCAGGCCACCAGAACATCTTCTTCAAATCTTGATACATCTTGGTGGCACCAGGATGAAAGGTAAAATGGCTCTTATGGGCTTCCTCCAAAATATCCTTTCGGAGGCCACCACTAGCAGTACACATATTCGACCTTTAAACCTCCACAAATCGTCCATTCCTTGGGTAAAACCTATCAACTTTCCCGCCTTCACCGCCCTAAAGTCTCTTGAAACTCAAAGATCGTCCCCTTGAGCTTGAACAATCCTTTCTTTGAACTCACTTGTCACTCTAAGATGACAAGCTCGATGCCCTTAGTGGTCAAAGTCATTCCTAGGTTTAAGTCCCTAAATTGCTCAATCAATTCAACCTCCTTCACCATCAAACGGGACACTTGTAAGGACTTCCTACTCAAAGCATCGGCTACTACATTAGCTTTACCAGGATGGTAGTTCAATCCAAAATCATAATCTTTCAAGAACTCCATCCATCGCCTTTGCCTCATGTTTAGCTCTTTTTGATCAAAGAGATATTTCAAACTCCTGTGATCGGAAAACACCTCAAACTTAACTCCATATAAATGGTGTCTCCAAATCTTTAGAGCAAACACGACGGCAGCTAACTCAAGGTCATGGGTAGGGTAGTTTGCCTCATGTGGCTTGAGTTGTCTTGATGCATAGGCCACCACTTGCCTATCTTGCATCAATACACAACCTAAACCCTTTTTTGAAGCATCACAATACACCTCGAAAGGCACATTGGGGTCGGGTAACACTAAAACAGGGGTCGAGGTTAGCTTGTGTTTTAACTCTTGAAAGCTCTTTTCACACTCAGGGTCCATGAAAAAGGGGTGTTCTTCCTAGTCAGCTTGGTCAAAGGTAGGGAAATCTGGGAAAATCCCTTGATAAATCGACGGTAATAACCGGCTAAACCCAAAAAGCTCCTTACTTCAGTTACCGTGGTTGGTCTTTCTGTAACGCCCCAATTTTTACTGTAATTTTTACTGTTATTAGAAATTACTCAATTACCGAATTACCGTAGGTAATTATTACATAAGATTTGAGGCCGAACAATCCTCAATAAAGGAATATAACATTAGAAGAGAGGTTAGGAACGATTCATGCGAGTCGCAAATCCCGAATTTCAGACGTATAAAATGACCAAAATGTCCCTGAAGTTATTTTACTCAGAAAATGAGGATTGTGGGCCCTACATATTCTCAAGGGGATGTTTTGAGAATAATAAGGGATTGTTTGTGTTATGTGTGTTAATAGAGCAGAAGAATCTCAATTTTGAGTTCCGACAAGACGAAAGACCAAAACGCCTCAAGGTCGTTTTAACTCCGATGTGCGCGTGCGACTGAGCCCGAACCTCACTAAAATGTTTTAAAATGTGTTTTTAAGCCATGATTAACCATTGGTTAAGCTCGGGTGGCCTTGGGCAGTTTTTAAGTGAAAGTACGATTTTGGCTTTTGGGCGCTTTTATGACTTCGGGATTTTCGATTCATATACAAACCTAAGCAATATTAGGCTCAAATTAAAGCTTATTAAATTCTAAATATTAATCTAGATTCAAAATTATGTATTTAGATTGATTAGAACCCAAAATTGCTCAAAAACACCCAAATTGCTTACTAATTCACTTAAGCCCTTAACCGTAAATTCTCTAAATTACATGAATACCTTGCCTACACCTAAATAATGCATAGAACACACAAATTTCACTTCTTTGGGCTGTAATGCACGAAATTATTGATGCCATTATGCAGCTGAATTATTTCCAAAAGTTGCACTAAAACAAAATGCCAAAATGTCACCATAAGAGACATAATTCCTTAATTTCATACAACTTTGTCTAAAATGATTTTTCCTCCATTATTACTCCTGAAAAATTCTGACAACTACCTCCTCATTTTGGCCAATTAGAAGCCTCAAAATCTTCTATAAATAGGCTTGCTTGAGTGGTCTTGGAATGCTTGGTTCATAACTAGTTTTTAGGAGCACCAAAAACTTTCTTTCTTCCTCCTCTTTGGCTGAATTCTTTCTTCAATTTTTCAAAGAGATTTTGTGTCATTTCACTTCAAGAAATCAAGTTCTCTTCCTCTTCTTCAACTCAGATTAGGTAGGGAGTAGTTTCTAAATTTATTTCTATGCTTTGAGGAGTTGTGTTTTTAGCTCAAAATGATGAAATTATGAATTTACCTTAGCTTTTCATTTTGGTTTTCCTCTTCTTTTTTTTCTTTAACCAATTCAGGCCATATGGCCTAGGTGGAACTAAGATGATGGCTTGATGATGAGGACCTTGAGGGTGGGTTGTAAATCCATCACAAGTTAGGTCTCTAAAGCTTGAAAATTCCACTTGATGCAAAACCTTAAAGAATAATGCTTTATGATGCTAAAACAAAGATTTTTAGTTTAGAACTTGAAAGATGTATTTTTTTCCTTTTATGTTTTATTTCTTGTTAAGATATGTATTGGGTTGAATTTATAATTCTTTTAAAGTCTTGAAGGAGCTCTAGTAAAGAAACAAAATGAATTTGCATCCATGATTAAGTTTATGCTTTGCATAACCATGTTTACCTTCTATGTCATCACTAAATTTTCATGAATGAATAAATGAACTTGCATTTCTCATGTTTAAATTCCAAGCTTGTATTTCATGTTTATGTTTCAAGTCATCACTTAATCTTTCAAGATAATTAAGAGGTTGCATCTCATATTTAATTTATGCTCTCACTATATTTTATAATGGCTAAAAGAATCAACGCATGACATGTTTATTTTATGCCATCACCTAAAGATCCTAGAGCTTAAAGACTTGCCCATGTATCACAAGCAAAGAAATATGATTATTGGAGTTAAAGAATTTATTCTTTAAAAAGTCTTGAGATTGGAGCTTAAAAAGATGTAATAATAATTCTCTTCTCCCTCTACTGGTCCTGTGCGGACTACCGCCGCCCCGGTTTCTTAATATTCTCTTCTCCCTCTACTGGTCCTGTGCGGACTACCGCCGCTCTCGTTTCTTTATATTCTCTTCTCCCTCTATCGGTCCTGTGGATTACCGCCGCTCCAGCTTTCTTGTATCATGTTTATATTTCAAGTTCTTGCATCATGTTTAATTTTCAAGTCATCACCTTAAATCTTAAAGATAAAGAAATGGAATTGCATATCATGTTTATAATTCCAAGCTATCACCTTATAAAGATAAGATTAAAATAAGGTTGCATAGCATGTTTATAATTCTAAGATGTCACCTAAATCTCTAAAGCTCAAGACTTACTCCTTTTATCTTAAGTGAGAATTTTAATTGTGAAGATCCTCCCAAATTTGACAAAAGAACTAGTTTCTAAATGAGTTTTAAGGCTTTGCAAGGATTTTACTGAACTAGTATTTTATATGCACTTAAAATATGATTCTATGTAATTGCATGAGGTTCATGATTCGCCACTGATCCGAGTTTAGTATCAATGTGTGATAATGATTTGATATGATTGAAGTTGTGATAATTATGGTTTATTGTTAAGAGAATGATTCGTAATTGGTTTAGTAACTAATTAGTTCTATAATTGATAATTCTATGTAAGGATTGGATGCTTATTAAGTACTTGATATCATTGAATGATTTCTGACTTGCATGTTATAGTTGCTGTTGCAAATAATAAGAATGCTTATACATGAAATGTTCTTATGTAAAATTCACCTTTGTTGCTAGAAGAAAGTGTATCATTGTAAAAGTGTAATTTGGAAAGGTTCTGGCTAAGGAAAGACTTGGTATTTAAGCGTGTCCATTGTGACCCACCTCTCTTTCCTGGGAATCTCCCATATCCATGATTACAGTTGATATATATTATTCTAGCTTAAGACTATAAATGAGAAAATGTTATGATGTTTATGAATTGTATTATGATATAACATGCAAAGATTTAATGGTGACTTAAACTTATAAGAAAATGATCCTTTGGAACCATCAGACTATAGGTGGTGAAAAGGTGATTTTAGCCCCTAACCCGTTCTCTCAAAAGGGTAGAGTCGGGACTTTAGCTTATCAAAAGGATAAGTATATGCTAGTGACGACTAGTAAAGTATGAGCTCATAACCTAAATTACTCCCAAAAGGGTGGAGTATAGGGTGGCCCAAGGAAAATAATGATGATGATAAGATTTTAAGTCACCTAAGGCACTAAAGAAATGAAATATGTGCACTGTGTCCATGTGTAGCTAATATTATATGACGTTCTTTTATGCATGTTATTTTGATAATGATGATGAGGAATATGATGTAATGACAAAGGAAAAGTTCATTGTAAATATGACATGTTAAGAATAAGATGCATTATAAGACGCATGATTAAAAATTGACGAACCTCGGTTAAGTATTTGTCCGAACTTAAAATGAATCTTTGCATGCTCACTATTTTAGAATAATCCCGAGGTTCCCGGGGACTTTGATGATGACACTGTAGAAGGAGGTACCCACCTGAGAATTCTTTAGCAAGATTCTCACTCCCTTTTCTTTATTTCCGTCATTGTCTCCAGATTCAAATGGCGACATTCGTCCTGTTTGTTGATACCCCTACTTGGGAATTCCACTATGATCCGATGCATCGCTCGTATCATTTTGAAGGGAGGTGCTTGTGATTCGTGTTTTTATTTACATAGGTCGTCCATTTGCACATCCTGTCCCTAGTTATCGATTTTCTCCTACTTCTCCCTATGGCGATGAAATGGTTTTCGAACATGCACGTCCACTTGATGAAAGGATGTTACGTTCTTATCCCGCTTCATCTGCTGTCCATGGATTTCCAGAGTATGTTCCCGAGACGAGATATTCTGAAACTGATCCTTCAGAGGACACTCCTACTCATGTATATTCTGAGAGCTCTGCTCCTACTCCCACACGTGTAAGAGAGGGTAGTGAGGAAACAGTTGTTCAGCCGAGGTTAGCGAGAAGGCCGTCCATGCGACCCCAGCCTGGTGCATCTCGTGTGTTCTCTCCCGAGGGAGCTCATCAGTGGATCGGATTTATTCCCCCATTTTCAGGACAGTGGCCATAGAAGGTTCTTAGTAGACTTATGTGTGATCATGCACCCTAGTTTTAGGATAACCTTCGCGGCTTATGGAGTTATCTAGTTTAGGGGCATGAATTTCCTTAAGTATATTTTCTTTTATGGGTTTGCATAAGATAATGATGTATGAACATAACCCACCCTTTGAGTGAGGTTATTGTATGTAAATATATGCTATAATGTGCTTATGGATGTTATATGATGGAGCCTAAGTGATATGATATGATATATTCTTAAACGTCTTATTATACTCCGCTTACTCGTTCACGTTGTACTCGGCTCACGTTTTCAATTATGTGTATAAAAAAAAAAAAGGCTCGTAATTTCACTAAGTATTTTCAAATTATGAAGAAAGAACCAAAGCAAGGAGTAAAGTCTAGTCATTAATCAGATTCAACCTAGGTGTATGTGGTTAATTACTAGGTGTTACATTTTGGTATCGTGAGCGATTCGATTCTCATGGAGCCTCGAGGATTTGACTAGCTATGCTTCTAAAGCATAATACGTTAGTGACGTCATGTGTAGATGTTTATCATTAGGATGAGCTTGGGGAGTAGAAATACATGACTACTGTATGTTGAAAGTGCCATGGTAACTTGCTCACTTTGCATGGAATATTGGGCCTGATCACCTCAGTGTTGCTGTTTTGTGTGTATAGGGACCAATGGCACGTCGACAATGACTAGGAGCGCAAAGACAAAATAATCACGACAACGAGACAGTCAAGCACTCCGCGACGTAGCAAGGACCATGAGAATGATGATGGAACGAATGGAACAGGATCGTCAAGCCAATATGAATCAGCGACATGAGATTCCTGAACATGCCTGCTTTGGGAGTTTCGTAAGGCAAACCCACCGGTTTTCAAGGGGACATCAATCCAAATATTGCGATGAATGGATTCGAATATTGAGAAGGTCTTTCTTTGTAGTCCCATGCTCGGAGGAGCAAAAGGTCACCTTCGCTACTCATATGCTTGAGGGTGATGCCAGTTTCTAGTGGACAGGTGTTCGAAGACTCCTGGAGACGACCGATGTGGACATTGATTGGGAACTATTCAAGGTCCATTTTTACGAAAAGTACTTTCCAGAGTCAATTAGAAATGCCAAGGACATTGAATTCATGCAACTTGTCCAGGGAATATGAATGTGGCCCAAGACATCGCCAGATTTGAAGAACTCATTAAGTTCTCAAGAATGTACCAAGGAAATCCGATGAGTACCGGAAATGCATTAAATACGAGTTTGAAGGCGCAACTTAATGTGGCAGTTGCACATTTGGAGATTAGGGATTTCTCTACCCTAGTTAACAAATGTCGGATTATTGAAGAAGGTCAGAGAAAACTAAACACCCCAAAGTCAGATAATATTACCAAAAAGTTGACACCTCAAGGTCGCTAGCTCAAGAGGCGAGAATCGACCTCCATTCCCCTCAATCAAGACCACAAGGGACACAAAGAAATTTTCAACAAGGAAGGCCAAACAACAACAATCGCTATAATAACAACCGCTACAACAATAACCCCAAGAACAATCATAACAACAACAATAACAACAATAAAGGGAAAGCACCACAAAGAGGTCCAAAGAAGATTTCCACGGCCTGCGCCATCCATGGAATGTCCCAAGTGCGGCAAGAATCATGGGAGCATGCCATGTCGAGCCGAACAAACGTGTGCTATCGGTGTGGAAAACCAGGTCATTACTCCCGAGAATGCACTGAAAGGAACCCGCCAACCCCAATCCCAAGCCGCAATACCAGGAAGGGTATTTATCGTTAATCTTTGAAGAAACAACGAAGTCACGAAATCTCGTGGAAGGTAAGGGTAATATGCATGGTAAAGACTTAATTGTACTATATGATTCTGGCGCTTCTCATTCTTTTATCTCCCATTCATGTGTTAAAAGCCTTAATTTACCTATGACTGAGCTTCCTTTTGACCTTATTGTTTCTACCTGACTGAAAACCCGTTAGGACTTGTAAATGTTGTTTAGATTGTAGTTTTATTATAGATAATAGATCCTTTGTTTTAGATCTTATTTGCTTACCCATGCGAGGTTTAGATGTGATTCTTGGCATGGATTGGCTTGAGGCCAACCGTGTCTTTGTTAAATCATATGAGAAAACCATCACTTTTCTTCCTATTCCTATTGAACCTAAGAAACCCATAAGTCTTTACATAACTGCGTGGAAATGGACTGTGGTAAGGGTGAGAGTAAAGGTTACATTTTCTTAGCCGCTAGTGATGTAGACTTTGAGCAAAGTATCGATGAGATACCAATAGTAAGAAATTATCCCAAGTATTTCCAGATGAGATACCAGAGTTTCCCAAGAGAGAGATAGAATTTTCCATAGAGTTGCTTTCCGGTCGGGACCTATATCCATAGCCCCATACAGATGTCCCCATTAGAATTGACCGAGTTAAAAACTCAATTGGAAGATTTATTGGAGAAAAAGTTTGTTAGGCCTAGTGCATCACCTTGGGAGCCCTGTGTTGTTTGTAAAGAAAAAGGATGGGAGTATGAGGATGTGTGTAGATTATAGGCGCTGAATAAAGTAACGGTGAAAAACAAGTATCCTCTGCTTAGGATCGATGATTTGATGGACCAACCGAAAGGTGCGGTAGTGTTTTCTAAGATAGATTTGAGGTCAGGCTACCATCAAATTAGAGTGAGAGATGAAGACATACCTAAAGCGGCCTTTTCGCACTCGATACGGCCATTTTGAGTTTGCAGAATGTCCTTTGGGTTAACCAATGCTCCACTATTTTTATGGATTACATGAATAGGATCTTCCGACCCTATTTAGATCAGTTTGTAGTTGTCTTTATAGATGACATTCTCATATATTCTAAGACCCATGAAGAGCATGAATGCCACCTGACCATAGTACTGGAGATCTTGAAGGAAAAGAAACTATATGCCAAGATTTCCAAGTGTGAGTTTTGGTTGGATAAGGTGCAATTTTTAGGGCATGTAGTATCTAAGAAAGGAATTGCTAGATCCTAGTAAGGTAGAAGCGGTAGTAAACTGGGAAAGACCAACCACTGTAACTGAAGTAAGGAGCTTTTTGGGTTTAGCCGGTTATTACCGTCGATTTATCAAGGGATTTTCCCAGATTTCCTTACCTTTGACCAAGCTGACTAGGAAGAAGACCCCTTTTACATGGACCCCCTGAGTGTGAAAAAGAGCTTTCAAGAGTTAAAACACAAGCTAACCTCGACCCTGCTTTAGTGTTACCCGACCCCAATGTGCCTTTCGAGGTGTATTGTGATGCTTCAAAAAGGGGTTTAGGTTGTGTATTGATGCAAGATAGGCAAGTGGTGGCCTATGCATCAAGACAACTCAAGCCACATGAGGCAAACTACCCTACCCATGACCTTGAGTTATGTCGCGTGGTGTTTGCTCTAAAGATTTGGAGACACCATTTATATGGAGTTAAGTTTGAGGTGTTTTCCGATCACAAGAGTTTGAAATATCTCTTTGATCAAAAAGAGCTAAACATGAGGCAAAGGCGATGGATGGAGTTCTTGAAAGATTATGATTTTGGATTGAACTACCATCCTGGTAAAGCTAATGTAGTAGCCGATGCTTTGAGTAGGAAGTCCTTACAAGTGTCCCGTTTGATGGTGAAGGAGGTTGAATTGATTGAGCAATTTAGGGACTTAAACCTAGGAATGACTTTGACCACTAAGGGCATCAGAGCTTGTCATCTTAGAGTGACAAGTGAGTTCAAAGAAAGGATTGTTCAAGCTCAAGGGGACGATCTTTGAGTTTCAAGAGACTTTAGGGCAAGAAGGCAGGAAAGTTGATAGGTTTTACCCAAGGAATGGACGATTTGTGGAGGTTTAAAGGTCGAATATGTGTACTGCTAGTGGTGGCCTCCGAAGGATATTTTGGAGGAAGCCCACAAGAGCCATTTTACCCTTCATCCTGGTGCCACCAAGATGTATCAAGATTTGAAGAAGATGTTACGGTGGCCTGAATGAAGAAAGATGTGTGCACATGGGTGAGTAAGTGCTTGGTGTGTCAAAAGGTTAAGATTGAACACCAAAACCTCTCGAATGCTGCAACCTCCGCCGATCCCCGAGTGGAAGTGGGATAGTATCTCCATGGATTTTGTGACTGGATTACCAAGGACCCAAATGAATCATGATACCATATGGGTAATCGTGGATCGATTGACAAAGTCACCCACTTTTACCTATTAAGGTGACTTATTCCTTGGATGGCTTAGCACAATTATATATTCAGGAGATAGTGAGGTTACATGGTGTGCCGACGACGATAATCTCTGATCGAGATCCGCGATTTACGTCGCGATTTTGGGGAGCCTTTCAAAAGGCATTTGGTTCAAAGTCGTGTCTAAGCACGACCTATCACCCCCAAACAGACGGTCAATCTGAAAGAACTATCCAAACCTTGGAGGATATGTTAAGGGCATGTGTTTTAGATCAAAGGGGAAGTTGGGATAAGTACCTGCCACTTATTGAATTTGCATATAACAACAGTTATCATGCAAGTATCGGTATGGCACCGTATGAGGCCCTCTATGGACGGAAATGTCAATCTCCCTTATGTTGGTATGAACCCAGAGAGCAAAGTTTACTTGGACCTGATATTGTGAGGGAAACAACGAACAAATCAAAAAGATTAGGGATAAGATTCTTCTTGCTCAAAGTCGATGTAAAAACTATGCCGACAAGCGCCCAAAACCGCTAGATTTTCAAGAAGGGGACCACGTGTTCCTAAGGATCACCCCCACCACAGGCATAGGCCGAGCAATAAAAGTAAAGAAATTGAGCCCCAGATTTCTTGGTCCGTTTGAAATCCTTACCAAAGTAGGACACAGAGCCTCACCGTATAGCCCTACCCCCGAGTCTATCCAACCTTCATGATGTTTTCCATGTCTCTCAGTTAAGAAAGTATCAATCTGACCCGAGTCATGTACTAGAGCCAGAACATGTACAATTAAGAGATAATCTGACATTTAACTTACTACCCACGAGAATCGTCGACCGAGGAGTTAAGCGCTAATGAACAAGGCTGTACTCGGTCAAAGTAGCATGGGGACAGTGAAACCAAGAACTTACATGGGAGCTGGAATCAAACATGAAAGCACAATACCCCGAAGTTGTTCTCGTGTAACGAATTTCCGGGGCGAAATTCTTTTTAAGGAGGGGAGTAATGTAACGCCCCAATTTTTACTGTAATTTTTACTGTCATTAGAAATTACTCAATTACCGAATTACCGTAGGTAATTATTACATAAGATTTGAGGCCGAACAATCCTCAATAAAGGAATATAACATTAGAAGAGAGGTTAGGAACGATTCATGCGAGAGTCGCAAATCCCGAATTTCTGTACGTATAAAATGACCAAAATGTGCCTGAAGTTATTTTACTCAGAAAATGAGGATTAGGCCCCACATATTCTCAAGTGGATGTTTTGAGAATAATAAGGGATTGTTTGTGTTATGTGTGTTAATAGAGCAGAAGAATCTCAATTTTGTGTTCCGACGACGAAAAGACCAAAACGCCTCGCTGGTCGCTTTAACTCGATGTGCGTGCGACTGAGCCCGAACCTCACTAAAATGTTTTAAAATGTGTTTTTAAGCCATGATTAACCATTGGTTAAGCTCGGGTGGCCTTGGGCAGTTTTTAAGTGAAAGTACGATTTTGCCCTGCTTTTGGGCGCTTTGCAATTTCGATTTTCGATTCATATACAGAAACCTAAGCAATATTAGGCTCAAATTAAAGCTTATTAAATTCTAAATATTAATCTAGATTCAAAATTATGTATTTAGATTGATTAGAACCCAAAATTGCTCAAAAACACCCAAATTGCTTACTAATTCACTTAAGCCCTTAACCGTAAATTCTCTAAATTACATGAATACCTTGCCTACACCTAAATAATGCATGGAACACACAAATTTCACTTCTTTGGGCTGTAATGCACGAAATTATTGATGCCATTATGCAGCTGAATTATTTCCAAAAGTTGCACTAAAACAAAATGCCAAAATGTCACCATAAGAGACATAATTCCTTAATTTCATACAACTTTGTCTAAAATGATTTTTCCTCCATTATTACTCCTGAAAAATTCTGACAACTACCTCCTCATTTTGGCCAATTAGAAGCCTCAAAATCTTCTATAAATAGGCTTGCTTGAGTGGTCTTGGAATGCTTGGTTCATAACTAGTTTTTAGGAGCACCAAAAACTTTCTTTCTTCCTCCTCTTTGGCTGAATTCTTTCTTCAATTTTTCAAAGAGATTTTGTGTCATTTCACTTCAAGAAATCAAGTTCTCTTCCTCTTCTTCAACTCAGATTAGGTAGGGAGTAGTTTCTAAATTTATTTCTATGCTTTGAGGAGTTGTGTTTTTAGCTCAAAATGATGAAATTATGAATTTACCTTAGCTTTTCATTTTGGTTTTCCTCTTCTTTTTTCTTTAACCAATTCAGGCCATATGGCCTAGGTGGAACTAAGATGATGGCTTGATGATGAGGACCTTGAGGGTGGGTTGTAAATCCATCACAAGTTAGGTCTCTAAAGCTTGAAAATTCCACTTGATGCAAAACCTTAAAGAATAATGCTTTATGATGCTAAAACAAAGATTTTTAGTTTAGAACTTGAAAGATGTATTTTTTCCTTTTATGTTTTATTTCTTGTTAAGATATGTATTGGGTTGAATTTATAATTCTTTTAAAGTCTTGAAGGAGCTCTAGTAAAGAAACAAAATGAATTTGCATCCATGATTAAGTTTATGCTTTGCATAACCATGTTTACCTTCTATGTCATCACTAAATTTTCATGAATGAATAAATGAACTTGCATTTCTCATGTTTAAATTCCAAGCTTGTATTTCATGTTTATGTTTCAAGTCATCACTTAATCTTTCAAGATAATTAAGAGGTTGCATCTCATATTTAATTTATGCTCTCACTATATTTTATAATGGCTAAAAGAATCAACGCATGACATGTTTATTTTATGCCATCACCTAAAGATCCTAGAGCTTAAAGACTTGCCCATGTATCACAAGCAAAGAAATATGATTATTGGAGTTAAAGAATTTATTCTTTAAAAAGTATTGAGATTGGAGCTTACACAGATGTAATAATAATTCTCTTCTCCCTCTATCGTCACATGCGGACTACCGCCGCTCCGGTTTCTTAATATTCTCTTCTCCCTCTATCGTCCTGTGCGGACTACCGCCGCTCAGGTTTCTTAATATTCTCTTCTCCTCTATCGTCCTGTATGGATTACCACGCTCCAGCTTTCTTGTATCATGTTTATATTTCAAGTTCTTGCATCATGTTTAATTTTCAAGTCATCACCTTAAATCTTAAAGATAAAGAAATGGAATTGCATATCATGTTTATAATTCCAAGCTATCACCTTATAAAGATAAGATTAAAATAAGGTTGCATAGCATGTTTATAATTCTAAGATGTCACCTAAATCTCTAAAGCTCAAGACTTACTCCTTTTATCTTAAGTGAGAATTTTAATTGTGAAGATCCTCCCAAATTTGACAAAAGAACTAGTTTCTAAATGAGTTTTAAGGCTTTGCAAGGATTTTACGGGAACTAGTATTTTATATGCACTTAAAATATGATTCTATGTAATTGCATGAGGTTCATGATTCGCCACCGATCCGAGTTTAGTATCAATGTGTGATAATGATTTGATATGATTGAAGTTGTGATAATTATGGTTTATTGTTAAGAGAATGATTCATAATTGGTTTAGTAACTAATTAGTTCTATAATTGATAATTCTATGTAAGGATTGGATGCTTATTAAGTACTTGATATCATTGAATGATTTCTGACTTGCATGTTATAGTTGTCATGCAAATAATAAGAATGCTTATACATGAAATGTTCTTATGTAAAATTCACCTTTGTTGCTAGAAGAAAGTGTATCATTGTAAAAGTGTAATTTGGAAAGGTTCAGGCTAAGGAAAGACTTGGTATCTAAGGGTGTCCATTGTGACCCACCTCTCTTTCTGGGAATCTCCCATATGCATGATTACAATGATATATATTATTCTAGCTTAAGACTATAAATGAGAAAATGTTATGATGTTTATGAATTGTATTATGATATAACATGCAAAGATTTAATGGTGACTTAAACTTATAAGAAAATGATCCTTTGGAACCATCGACTATAGGTGGTGAAAAGGTGATTTTA
Organism: Dalbergia cochinchinensis; assembly: GCA_031216125.1. NCBI lineage: Eukaryota > Viridiplantae > Streptophyta > Magnoliopsida > Fabales > Fabaceae > Dalbergia > Dalbergia cochinchinensis. The sequence continues at coordinate 35,891,527 of CM062372.1, forward strand.
GCCCCTAACCCGTTCTCTCAAAACGGTAGAGTCGGGACTTTAGCTTATCAAAAGGGATAAGTATATGCTAGTGACGACTAGTAAAGTATGAGCTCATAACCTAAATTACTCCCAAAAGGGTGGAGTATAGGGTGGCCCAAGGAAAATAATGATGATGATAAGATTTTAAGTCACCTAAGGCACTAAAGAAATGAAATATGTGCACTGTGTCCATGTGTAGCTAATATTATATGACGTTCTTTTATGCATGTTATTTTGATAATGATGATGAGGAATATGATGTAATGACAAAGGAAAAGTTCATTGTAAATATGACATGTTAAGAATAAGATGCATTATAAGACGCATGATTAAAAATTGACGAACCTCGGTTAAGTATTTGTCCGAACTTAAAATGAATCTTTGCATGCTCACTATTTTTGAATATTCCCGTGCTTCCTAGGGACTTTGATGATGACACAGTAGAAGGAGGTACCTTACTGAGAATTCTTTAGCAAGATTCTCACTCCCTTTTCTTTATTTCCGTCATTGTCTCCAGATTCAAATGGCGACATTCGTCTGCTCGTTGATACCCCTACTTGGGAATTCCACTATGATCCGTGCATCGCTCGTATCATTTTGAAGGGAGGTCTTGCTCGTGTTTTTATTTACATAGGTCGCCCATTTGCACATCCTGTCCCTAGTTATCGATTTTCTCCTACTTCTCCCTATGGCGATGAAATGGTTTTCGAACATGCACGTCCACTTGATGAAAGGATGTTACGTTCTTATCCCGCTTCATCTCACTGTCCATGGATTTCGTAGTATGTTCCCGAGACGAGATATTCTCAAACTGATCCTTCAGAGGACACTCCTACTCATGTATATTCTGAGAGCTCGCTCCTACTCCCACACGTAAGAGAGGGTAGTGAGGAAACAGTTGTTCAGCCGAGGTTAGCGAGAAGGCCGTCCATGCGACCCCAGCCTGGTGCATCTCGTGTGTTCTCTCCCGAGGGAGCTCATCGATGGATCGGATTTATTCCCCATTTTCAGGACAAAGGCCATAGAAGGTTCTTAGTAGACTTATGTGTGATCATGCACCCTAGTTTTAGGATAACCTTCCCGGCTTATGGAGTTATCTAGTTTCGGGGCATGAATTTCCTTAAGTATATTTTCTTTTATGGGTTTGCATAAGATAATGATGTATGAACATAACCCACCCTTTGAGTGAGGTTATTGTATGTAAATATATGCTATAATGTGCTTATGGATGTTATATGGTGGAGCCTAAGTGATATGATATGATATATTCTTAAACGTCTTATTATACTCCGCTTACTCGTTCACGTTGTACTCGGCTCACGTTTTCAATTATGTGTATAAAAAAAAAAAAAAAAGGCTCGTAATTTCACTAAGTATTTTCAAATTATGAAGAAAGAACCAAAGCAAGGAGTAAAGTCTAGTCATTAATCAGATTCAACCTAGGTGTATCTGGTTAATTACTAGGGTGTTACACTTTCCCAGTTTACTACCGCTTCTACCTTACTAGGATCTACAGCAATTCCTTTCTTAGATACTACATGCCCTAAAAATTGCACCTTATCCAACCAAAACTCACACTTGGAAATCTTGGCATATAGTTTCTTTTCCTTCAAGATCTCTAGTACTATGGTTAGGTGGCATTCATGCTCTTCATGGGTCTTAGAATATATGAGAATGTCATCTATAAAGACAACTACAAACTGATCTAAATAGGGTCGAAAGATCCTATTCATGTAATCCATAAAAATAGCTGGAGCATTGGTTAACCCAAAGGACATTACTGCAAACTCAAAATGGCCGTATCGAAAAGCGAAGGCCGCTTTAGGTATGTCTTCATCTCTCACTCTAATTTGATGGTAGCCTGACCTCAAATCTATCTTAGAAAACACTACCGCACCTTTCAGCTTGGTCCATCAAATCATCGATCCTAGGCAGAGGATACTTGTTTTTCACCGTTACTTTATTCAATCGCCTATAATCTACACACATCCTCATACTCCCATCCTTTTTCTTTACAAACAACACAGGGGCTCCCCAAGGTGATGCACTAGGCCTAACAAACTTTTTCTCCAATAAATCTTCCAATTGAGTTTTTAACTCGGTCAATTCTAATGGGGACATCCCAGTATGGGGCTATGGATATAGGTCCCGCACCCTAAGCAACTCTATGGAAAATTCTATCTCTCTCTTGGGGGAAACTCGTATCTCATCCTGAAATACTTGGGATAATTTGTTACTATTGGTATCTCATCGATACTTTGCTCAAAGTCTACATCACTAGCGGCTAAGAAAATGTAACCTTTACTCTCACCCTTACCACAGTCCATTTCCACAGCAGCTTATGTAAAGACTTATGGGTTTCTTAGATTCAATAGGAATAGGAAGAAAAGTGATGGTTTTCTCATAACAGTTTAACAAAGACACGGTTGGCCTCAAGCCAATCCATGCCAAGAATCACATCTAAACCTCGCATGGGTAAGCAAATAAGATCTAAAACAAAGGATCTATTATCTATAATAAAACTACAATCTAAACAACATTTACAAGTCCTAACGGGTTTTCCAATGGTAGAAACAATAAGGTCAAAAGGAAGCTCACCATAGGTAAATTAAGGCTTTTAACACATGAATGGGAGATAAAAGAATGAGAAGCGCCAATCATATAGTACAATTAAGTCTTTACCATGCATATTACCCTTACCTTCCACGAGATTTCGTGACTTCGTTGTTTCTTCAAAGATTAACAAAGAAATACCCTTCCCTGGTATTGCGGCTTGGGATTGGGGGTTGGCGGGTTCCTTTCAGTGCATTCTCGGAGTAATGACCTGGTTTTCCACACCGATAGCACACGCTTGTTCCGCTCGACATGGCATGCTCCCATGATTCTTGCCGCACTTGGGACATTCCATGGATGGCGAGGGCCGTGGAGGTACCGCCGACCTCTTTGTGGTGCTTTCCTTTATTGTTGTTATTGTTGTTGTTGTGATTGTTATCAAGTTATTGTTGTAGCGGTTGTTATTATAGCGATTGTTGTTGTTTGGCCTTCCTTGTTGAAAATTTCTTTGTGTCCCTTGTGGTCTTGATTGAGGGGAATGGAGGTCGATTCGCTCTTGAATCACGACCTTGAGGTGTCAACTTTTTGGTAATATTATCGACTTTGGGGTGTTTAGTTTTCTCGACCTTCTTCAATAATCCGACATTTGTTAACTAGGGTAGAGAAATCCCTAATCTCCAAATGTGCAATCGCCACATTAAGTTCCGCCTTCAACCCCGACTCGTATTTAATGCATTTCAAGACTCATCAGGATTTCCTTGGTACATTCTTGAGAACTTAATGAGTTCTTCAAATCTGGCGATTATCTTGGGCCACATTCACATTCCCTGGACAAGTTGCATGAATTCAATGTCCTTGGCATTTCTAATCGACTCTGGAAAGTACTTTTCGTAAAAATGGACCTTGAATAGTTCCCAATCAATGTCCACATCGGTCGCCTCCAGGAGTCTTCGAACACCGCCCACCGTAAACCGCATCACCCTCAAGCATATGAGTAGCGAAGGTGACCTTTTGCTCCTCCGAGCATGGGACTACAAAGAAAGACCTTCTCAATATTCCGAATCCATTCATCCGCAATATTTGGATTCAGTGTCCCTTGAAAACCGGTGGGTTTGCCTTACGAACTCCCAAAGCAGGCATGTTCAGAATCTCATGTCGCTGATTCATATTGGCTTGACGATCCTGATCCATACGGTCCATCATCTTTCTCATAGTCCTTGCTACGTCGCGGAGGGCTTCAGCTTGTTCGTTGTCGTGATTATTTTGTGTCAAGGCTCCTAGTCCGTTGTCGACGTGCCATTGGTCCCTATACACACAAAACAAAGAACACCGAGGTGATCGTGCCGAATATTCCATGCAAAGTGAGCAAGTTACCATGGCACTTTCAACATACAGTAGTCATGTATTTCTACTCCCCAAGCTTATCCTAATGATAAACATCTACACATGACGTCACTAACGTATTATGCTTTAGAAGCATAGCTAGTCCAATCCTCAGGCTCCATGAGAATCGAACTGCTCTGATACCAAAATGTAACACTTAGTAATTAACCAGATACACCTAGGTTGAATCTGATTAATGACTAGACTTTACTCCTTGCTTTGGTTCTTTCTTCATAATTTGAAAATACTTAGTGAAATTACGAGCCTTTTTTTTTTTTAAAACACATAATTGAAAACGTGAGCCGAGTACAACGTGAACGAGTAAGGGGAGTATAATAAGACGTTTAAGAATATATCACATCATATCACTTAGGCTCCATCATATAACATCCATAAGCACATTATAGCATATATTTACATACAATAACCTCACTCAAAGGGGGGTTATGTTCATACATCATTATCTTATGCAAACGCATAAAAGAAAATATACTTAAGGAAATTCATGCGCCTAAACTAGATAACTCCATAAGCGGGAAGGTTATCCTAAAACTAGGGTGCATGATCACACATAAGTCTACTAAGAACCTTCTATGGCCACCGTCCCGAAAATGGGGAATAAATCCGATCCATCGATGAGCTCCTCGGGAGGGGACACACGAGATGCACCAGGCTGGGGTCGCATGGACGGCCTTCTCGCTAACCTCGGTTGAACAACTGTTTCCTCACTACCCTCTCTTACACGTGTGGGAGTAGGAGCAGAGCTCTCAGAATATACATGAGTAGGAGTGTCCTCTGAAGGATCAGTTTGAATATCTCGCCTCGAACATACTGAAATCCATGGACGCAGATGAAGCGGGATAAGAACGTAACATCCTTTCATCAAGTGGACGTGCATGTTCGAAACCATTTCATCGCCATAGGGAGAAGTAGGAGAAAATCGATAACTAGGGACAGATGTGCAAATGGACGACCTATGTAAATAAAAACATGAATCACAAGACCTCCTTCAAAATGATACGAGCGATGCACCTGATCATAGTGGAATTCCCAAGTAGGGTATCAACGAGCAGACGAATGTCGCCATTTGAATCTGGAGACAATGACGGAAATAAAGAAAAGGAGTGAGAATCTTGCTAAAGAATTCTCAGTAAGGTACCTCCTTCTACAGTGTCATCATCAAAGTCCCCAGAACCTCGGGATTATTCTAAAATAGTGAGCATGCAAAGATTCATTTTAAGTTCTGACAAATACTTAACCGAGGTTCGCTAATTTTTAATCATGCCTTATAATGCATCTTATTCTTAACATGTCATATTTACAATGAACTTTTCCTTTATCATTACATCATATTCCTCATCATCATTATCAAAATAACATGCATAAAAGAACGTCATATAATATTAGCTACACATGGACACAATGCACATATTTCATTTCTTTAGTGCCTTAGGTGACTTAAAATCTTATCATCATCATTATTTTCCTTGGGCCACCCTATACTCCACCCTTTTGGGAGTAATTTAGGTTATGAGCTCATACTTTACTAGTCATCACTAGCATATACTTATCCCTTTGATAAGCTAAAGTCCCGACTCTACCCTTTTGAGAGAACGGGTTAGGGGCTAAAATCACCTTTTCACCACCTATAGTCTGATGGTTCCAAAGGATCATTTTCTTATAAGTTTAAGTCACCATTAAACCTTTGCATGTTATATCATAATACAATTCATAAACATCATAACATTTTCTCATTTATAGTCTTAAGCTAGAATAATATATATCAACTGTAATCATGCATATGGGAGATTCCCATGAAAGAGAGGTGGGTCACAATGGACACACTTAAATACCAAGTCTTTCCTTAGCCGTAACCTTTCCAAATTACACTTTTACAATGATACACTTTCTTCTAGCAACAAAGGTGAATTTTACATAAGAACATTTCATGTATAAGCATTCTTATTATTTGCAACAGCAACTATAACATGCAAGTCAGAAATCATTCAATGATATCAAGTACTTAATAAGCATCCAATCCTTACATAGAATTATCAATTATAGAACTAATTAGTTACTAAACCAATTATGAATCATTCTCTTAACAATAAACCATAATTATCACAACTTCAATCATATCAAATCATTATCACACATTGATACTAAACTCGGATCAGTGGGTCGAATCATGAACCTCATGCAATTACATAGAATCATATTTTAAGTGCATATAAAATACTAGTTCTTTTGTCAAATTTGGGAGGATCTTCACAATTAAAATTCTCACTTAAGATAAAAGGAGTAAGTCTTGAGCTTTAGAGATTTAGGTGACATCTTAGAATTATAAACATGCTATGCAACCTTATTTTAATCTTATCTTTATAAGGTGATAGCTTGGAATTATAAACATGATATGCAATTCCATTTCTTTATCTTTAAGATTTAAGGTGATGACTTGAAAATTAAACATGATGCAAGAACTTGAAATATAAACATGATACAAGAAAGCGGAGCGGCGGTAATCCGCATTGCAGACCAAGAGAGAGGAGAAGAGAATATTAAGAAACCGGAGCGGTAGTCCGCACAGACCAAGAGAGGGAGAAGAGAATATTAAGAAACCGGAGCGGTAGTCCAGACAGACCGAGAGAGAGAAGAGAATTATTATTACATCTTTTTAAGCTCCAATCTCAAGACTTTTTAAAGAATAAATTCTTTAACTCCAATAATCATATTTCTTTGCTTGTGATACATGGGCAAGTCTTTAAGCTCTAGGATCTTTAGGTGATGGCATAAAATAAACATGTCATGCGTTGATTCTTTTAGCCATTATAAAATATAGTGAGAGCATAAATTAAATATGAGATGCAACCTCTTAATTATCTTGAAAGATTAAGTGATGACTTGAAACATAAACATGAAATACAAGCTTGGAATTTAAACATGAGAAATGCAAGTTCCTTTATTCATTCTTGAAAATTTAGTGATGACATAGAAGGTAAACATGGTTATGCAAAGCATAAACTTAATCATGGATGCAAATTCATTTTGTTTCTTTACTAGAGCTCCTTCAAGACTTTAAAAGAATTATAAATTCAACCCAATACATATCTTAACAAGAAATAAAACATAAAAGGAATAAAAATACATCTTTCAAGTTCTAAACTAAAAATCTTTGTTTTAGCATCATAAAGCATTATTCTTTAAGGTTTTGCATCAAGTGGAATTTTCAAGCTTTAGAGGCCTAACTTGTGATGGATTTACAACCCACCCTCAAGGTCCTCATCATCAAGCCATCATCTTAGTTCCACCTAGGCCATATGGTTGAATTGGTTAAAGAAAAATTGAAGAGGAAAACCAAAATGAAAAGCTAAGGTAAGTTCATAATTTCATCATTTTGAGCTAAAAACACAACTCCTCAAAGCATAGAAATAAATTTAGAAACTACTCCCTACCTAATCTGAGTTGAAGAAGAGGAAGAGAACTTGATTTCTTGAAGTGAAATGACACAAAATCTCTTTGAAAAATTGAAGAAAGAATTCAGCCAAAGAAGAGGAAGAAAGAATGTTTTTGGTGCTCCTAAAAACTAGTTATGAACCAAGCATTCCAAGACCACTCAAGCAAGCCTATTTATAGAAGATTTTGAGGCTTCTAATTGGCCAAAATGAGGAGGTAGTTGTCAGAATTTTTCAGGAGTAATAATGGAGGAAAAATCATTTTAGACAAAGTTGTATGAAATTAAGGAATTATGTCTCTTATGGTGACATTTTGGCATTTTGTTTTAGTGCAACTTTTGGAAATAATTCAGCTGCATAATGGCATCAATAATTTCGTGCATTACAGCCCAAAGAAGTGAAATTTGTGTGTTCCATGCATTATTTAGGTGTAGGCAAGGTATTCATGTAATTTAGAGAATTTACGGTTAAGGGCTTAAGTGAATTAGTAAGCAATTTGGGTGTTTTTGAGCAATTTTGGGTTCTAATCAATCTAAATACATAATTTTGAATCTAGATTAATATTTAGAATTTAATAAGCTTTAATTTGAGCCTAATATTGCTTAGGTTTCCGTATATGGATCGAAAATTCCGAATTAAAAGCGCCCAAAAACGGGGCAAAATCGTACTTTCACTTAAAAGCGCCCAAGGCCACCCGAGCTTAACCAATGGTTAATCATGGCTTAAAAACACATTTTAAAACATTTTAGTGAGGTTCGGGTTCATTCGGCACGCACATCGGAGTTAAAACAGCCGCAGGGGCGTTTTGGTCTTTTCGTGCGTCGGAACTCAACATTGAGATTCTTCTGCTCTATTAACACACATAACACAAACAATCCCTTATTATTCTCAAAACATCCCCTTGAGAATATGTGGGGCCCACAATCCTCATTTTCTGAGTAAAATAACTTCAGGGACATTTTGGTCATTTTATACGTACAGAAATTCGGGATTTGCAACTCTCGCATGAATCGTTCCTAACCTCTCTTCTAATGTTATATTCCTTTATTGAGGATTGTTCGGCCTCAAATCTTATGTAATAATTACCTACGGTAATTCGGTAATTGAGTAATTTCTAATGACAGTAAAAATTACAGTAAAAATTACAGTAAAAATTGGGGCGTTACAAGGGAGCTCATGGAGGAGGAGGTTTCGGCCATGAGGGTGCAGATTGGAGGCTTTCCATGAGTTCCATGAGGTGAGATAATGTGTTCTTGAGGTATGGTGAGGTATGGCTTAAGGTATGGTGAGGTATGGTTCAAGGTATGGCCTCAAGCATGGTTCTTTGAGTGAGAAAATAATTAAACATGTGGCCAATGTGGAGTGTGCTGGCCGAAACTTCATTAGCCAAGGGAGGAGAGTTTCTTGCATTTTAATTGTGGTTTAGAGGTGTGTTTAGGTGTATCTTTGATTATGCTTAAGATTAGGAATTTGTAAGAAAGTGTTTAGGTAAGGGAAATGGGTAATTAAGGTGGTCTAGACATAATTAAGGAGTGGTCTTGCACCATTAGAGAGTTAAATCCTCAATTTAGAGTCTAAACAACTCTAGACACATTTCCTTGATTTAAGGAATTGGAGAGAGAAAACACTATTCAAGATTCCAAGACTAGGAATCTTGAGTTCTAAAAACGTATTTAAGTTTAATCTAAGCAATTTTAGGTTCTAATTAACTTTAATAAATTATTTTGACTCTAGATTAATTAGGGAAATAAATTAATCTTCATTTAGAGCCTAATATTGCTTAGGTTTGCTTAATTACGTCATTAAGCTCAAAAACACTATTCTAGGGGCAAATTCGTAATTTTGCACTAAAACTGCCCGGGACCTCCGGGACTTGAACAGAGACCTCTAGACACATGAAAACATGTTTTTAAACCTCTGGGAAAGTTCCGCTCAAACGGCACCATTACCCGTAAAAAACGCTTATAGGGGTATTTTGGTCATTTTGACCGAAATCTGAAACGAAATTTTCGCTTCCGAAAGCATTCAAAGGCCATTCAATCCTCTTCAAACATTGAGTTGACCCTTCGAGGATGACCGAGTTGGTTACCCTCGAGTTCGGGTCAGGAAATGACCTCAGGGGCATTTTGGTCATTTCCTGACAAAAATCGGGGTGTTACATTACTCCTCCTTAAAAAGAATTTCGCCTCGAAATTGCTACCTTGGAAAAGCTCGGGATACTTGTCTTGCATTTCTGACTCTAGCTCCCATGTAAACTCTTCGGATTTGTCGCGTCCCCATGCTACCTTTACCAATGGAACAGACTTGTTCCTCAGCTGCTTGACTCTGCGGTCCACGATTCTCGTAGGAGGAAGATTGAAAGTTAGGTCATCCCTTAACTGAACATGCTCTGGCTCTAAAACGTGGCTAGGGTCGGACTCATATTTCCTTAGCTGAGAGACGTGAAAGACGTCATGGAGATTAGAAAGATTAGGGGGTAAGGCTATTTTGTAGGCAACTGTTCCTATCCTTTGAAGAATTTGGAAAGGACCAAGGAATCGGGGGCTCAACTTTTTGACTTTCATGGCTCTCCCTATGCCTGTAGTGGGGGTAATTCTAAGGAACACATGTTCTCCCTCTTCGAACTCCAAGGGCTTGCGCCTCTTGTCCGCATAGCTCTTTTGTCTACTTTGAGCGGTGAGCATCCTATCCCGGATCCTCTTGATTTGTTCCGTCGTTTCCCTCACTACATCGGGTCCTAAGACACTTTCCTCCCCAGGCTCGTACCAACACAATGGTGATTGGCACTTCCTTCCATACAACGCCTCGTACGGTGCCATACCGATGCTCGCGTGATAACTATTGTTATACGCAAACTCGATCAAAGGCAAGTACTTATCCCAACTTCCCCTCTGGTCTAACACACAAGCTCTTAGCATATCCTCTAGGGTTTGGATCGTCCTTTTGGATTGTCCGTCTGTTTGTGGGTGGTAAGCAGTGCTCAAGCATAGCTTTGAACCAAACGCCTTTTGAAAGGCTCCCCAAAAACGCGACGTAAACCGCGGATCTCTATCCGAGATTATCGTCGACGGTACTCCATGCAATCTTACGATCTCTTGGATGTATAACTGAGCCAATTTATCTAAAGAGTACGCCACTCTAATAGGTAGAAAGTGTGCCGACTTGGTTAGTCGATCCACTATCACCCATATAGCATCATGGCTACCTTGCGTCTTAGGCAATCTGTCACGAAATCCATAGATATGCATTCCCACTTCCATTCGGGATTGGACAGGTTGCAACAAACCTGAAGGTTTTGGTGCTCGATTTTCACTTTTCGACATACCAAGCACTTACTAACCCAGCGACTACATCCTTCTTCATTCCGGGCCACCAAAACATCTTTTTCAAGTCTTGGTACATCTTGGTAACACCGGGATGGATGGTGAAATAGCTTTTGTGAGCCTCCTCCAAGATCTTTTCTCGGAGGTCACCATCTTGGGGTACGCAGATCCTTCCCTCAAATCTCCATATCCAATCCTCGCCTCTTTCGATACCTTTCAACTTTCCCGCCTTAACAGTGTAACATCCTAATTTTTAACCCAATACTCTAGAACATATTTAGGTTAATCATTAGTCTGTTACTTCATAGTTCTCATTTAACTTTGAATTACTTAGCGGAAAATACGGGTAATTTTTTTTTGAAATGAAAGTGAGAGCCGCGTGATGCGATATAACTTGCGACGGTCAAAACATACATCTCATAACGTCATAGCATAAAGCATATAAGGGCACATCATGAGAGACACTGAATAACATCTCATATATAATTATAATTTGCCCACTTATAAGCGCGGGACTTGGTTTAGTACATGGAAATACATGAAAGAAAATACAACATAAACATAAACATAATCTACTCCCCTACCCGAGTGCATCTAATAGGATAACCTCTAAACAAAAGAAGGTTTATCCCCATCTAAATGGTGTGTGTGCTCTAACCGAGTACTCCATCGGACGATCGTCACCTCCTACTGGCGTCCATCTCGCGAACGAGGCAGATATCCGGGAAACTGGGCGAGCTCCTCGGACGTGAAGAGGCGGAATGGGGATCGAGGGTGACCCCCACGGTATGGTCGCATCTCCCGTCGTCCCGCAAGCCGTGGCTGAGTCACGGTATCCTCACTGCCCTCCCTTATCTGTGGTGGAGAGGGGGCAGAGTTCTCGCTATACGGATGGGTAGGCGGGTCCTCGGATGGGTCGGTCTCCGAGAAGTAGGTCCGGGGCACGTAGTCAGGATAATCTCGCATGGCTAAGGCGGTGTGCCTACGGAGTACTTCTCTCGTCATGCGTCTGCGCCGCGCTCAAAAACCCGCTCGTCGCCATAGGGTGCGATCGGGAGAAGTCATGGGTGTGCACGGGATGAGCGAAGGGCGTCCTATGAACATGAAAATCCGCACCGCACCGCCTCAAAATGGTATGACCCGTGAGTCGGGTCAAAGTGCACCTCCCATGTCGGCGTGTCCACGAACACTACGAACGTCGCCATCTGAAGACGTGACGGAAAGAAAGAGATAGAGGGAGTGAGAATCTTGCTAAAGAATCTCGATGAGGGCCTCCTACTACCTAGGTGTCATCATCTACGTCCTCGGGAACCTTGGGTTTATTTATACAAAATGACTGAGCATGTATTCGGTTCATTTTAAACTTTAAAATATATTTTAGCCAAGGTCCATTCATTTTAGGATGATCTTAATGTCATGGATGCAACATAATAGAGAATGTATGCATGGCACTACCTAATGCACATACATAAAACATAACATCAAGCATCATCATTCTTGGTGGCATAAAGTGGCAATAGTAACATTCATATGGGACAAAACTTAGTGACATAATCATAATCATGAAACTTCTCTTCCTCATGGGCCACCCTAAAAGACAATCGAACTGGGGGTGCTCGGCGAACGGTGTCACCCAGAACGTGTCATACATCTAGGTTATGAGCTCATACCTTAACTAGTCGTCACTAGTTCTTACTTACCACTTAACGATAAGCGTATCATAAATCCTGACTATCTGAGTACAGGTTAGGGGGCAAAACTCTTAGGGGTGCTCGGCCGAACCGGTGTCACCTAAGAGTATAAAATGGTACCGATGTCACATGAGTTCTATGGAGGTGCTCGGCCGAACCGGTGTCATCCTAGAACCCATCTTAGTACCTTAATTTTCAAAATCTCTTTAAGTCCCCAAATTTGTCGGAAATTCGGCGGCCAAACGGTCATTACACCGAATTTCCTTCCAAATTTGCTTTATGCCACATTAACATATAATCTCATAAATTCCTCATATGAATAACATCATCATCATTAGCATACTTCATGCATCATCATAAATCATCCAAACACTTACCCTTACGGTAGCTTATGCTTTGACCCTTACGGGTCTTAATCTTGAGATATAGTTCTCTACATCCGTCATTCATATTTTAAGCACCTAAGGCTCATAATTAAACATCATTCATAATCCTCTCATTTTACTTTTAAATCTGAAAAGCATAGGACAAGTTCTCTAACTTGTATTTACGGGGTTCTAGAACTTACGTTTTAGACCCTTTCTCGGTTCCGTTTTTGCCGAAGGCGCTATGTATTAAATCTAACTCAATTATGAGGCATTCTTATGCTTAAGGACTAATTATTAACCATGTTTACCATGTTGTAAGGGTGCTGGACCGAATCCAGAAAATTAAATGTTCTAAGAGTTCTACATTTGCATTTTTACGGTTTTCTAGTTACTAGTTTCCTCATAGGTGCTAGAATTCAATTCTAACTCAAATGATACCAAGTTTTTCATGTCTAAACAATCTAAATCTGATTATGTCCCCATTAAAACAGTTTGGAAAAGTTCCATAAACAAATGGGTCAAAACTATGTTAAATTCTAGCTTTACGGTATTTCTAGTTAGCTAGTTTCTTACCTATCATGCATAGGATCGCTTCTACATCATCATATGATATTTTCACACATTCCAACACATTAAAACATCATCATACAGCATCACATTCACCACATCAGAACCGAAAACATCTTGCCTCAATAAGAGAATTAAATTGACATTTCTAGGTACATAAGTTAACTAGTTTCTCTTGGAATCAATTTAGAATTTCTAAAACTCTTTGCAAAACATTTTAATTCATCAAGAGGCTAAGTGAAGCCTTAGGTTACTGACCAAAACATATTCCATCCCCTAAAAGATAATAAAATCACAACTTGTGATGACATAACCTTATAAAGATTGTAAAGCTTTAGGGAAAACTTTAAAACATAGACTATTGGTCCTAGTAGCTAGATGAAAACTCATTGGAGGTCCATCCTCACTACTTGGCCGAAAAACATACATTCAAAGTATGGTTTACATTCAACTTTAACTTGGAATGAAATGGGCAAGTCTTCGAGCTCTAGGTTCTTAAGTTACGACATAAACTAAACGTGCTCATGCTCTTCGTTTTTAATCTTGCTTTCAAAGTAAAGTGATGGCTTGAAATTAAATATGCAAGGCATAATTTAAACCAGCAAGCTTGAAAGTAAATATGCGAAGCATAATTTTAAACGTGCAAGCTTGAAAGTAAATATGCAAGATTCAATTCTTTATTTTAGTGCTCTTGGCCCAACAACAATCGACTTTAAGGCCGAAATAGATAGGCATTCGAGAAATTAATTAGGTGATAATGCAAGTTCAATTCTTTATTTTAGTGCTCTAGGCCCAACAACAATCGACTTTAAGGCCGAAATAGAAAGGCTTCGAGAATTAAATTAAGTGAAGATGCAAGTTCCATTTTAATCTTTATGTTCTTAGGTGATAGCTTGAAAATAAAGATGCATAGCAAGAATGTAAATATGAATGCAAGCATAAAATAAATTATGCAAGTTCATTTTATCTTTCTAGAGCTCTTAACAAGACTTTAAAGGAATTTAAACCTTAACCCAAACTCACTCAAACAAGGTAAAGTCAAGCTTGGAGTTCTTAGAACTCAACATAATATCTTTGGGAATCAAACTATGAAACTTAGAAAATCTCAAGGAAATGGCCGAAATCTCCAAGAAGAGAAAAGTGCATTTTAAATCTCTAGAGTTCATGACCTTGATGATATATTAACAGCAACATCATGAGTCCTCATCATTGAGTTCATAGAGGCATTTTAAAACACCATCATAGTTAAAGTTCTCAAAAGTTCAAGAAAGGAAAATCTAGAAACACTTTTGCTCAAGAACAAAAATCAAGCTCTAGAGTTTGTTTCAAGTGATGAACATCATCATGAAACTCTCATCATCAAGCTCTCATTCCTTTGTTCTCCAAGGCCCATGGCTGAAAATGAAAAGGTAAAGGAAAGAAAAAGAAGTTCTAAAAAGAATCAAGAGAAACTATGAACATTAAGCTTAGAACAAGAACTTTAAAGAAAGAATACATGAAAGAAAATCCCTACTTGGTGTGATGAACTTGAAGATGGAAGAAGAAGATGAAGAAGATGAAGAACTTGAAGAACTCCAAGGACTTGAAGAACACAAAGACTTTGAGAGAAAAAGAAAAGCTTTGAGTGTTTCCTAAACTTAGCAAATGATCTAAAAGTGGTGCAAGCTCCTCAAGGCATTCTATTTATAGAGAAATGAAACAAATGGAGGGTGTATGTGGGCTGATGCATTTTTCTGCCAAGAGGTGCAGAATTGGAGGGTTCCATGTGTTCCATGAGGTGAGATAATGTGTTCTTGAGGTATGGTGAGGTATGGTTCAAAGCATGGTGAGGTATGGCTCAAGGTATGGCTCAAGCATGGTTCTTTGAGTGTGAGAAAATAATTAAACATTTGGTCAATGGGGAAAGGTGGTAGGCGAAACTTCATCATGCATGGGGAGGATTAGTTTGCATTTTAATTGTGGTTTAGAGTTGTGTTTAGGTGTATCTTTGATTATGCTTAAGATTAGGAATTTGTAAGAAAGTGTTTAGGTAAGGGAAATGGGTAATTAAGGTGGTCTAGACATAATTAAGGAGTGGTCTTGCACCATTAGAGAGTTAAATCCTCAATTTAGAGTCTAAACAACTCTAGACACATTTCCTTGATTTAAGGAATTGGAGAGAGAAAACACTATTCAAGATTCCAAGACTAGGAATCTTGAGTTCTAAAAGGGATTTAAGTTTAATCTAAGCAATTTTAGGTTCTAATTAACTTTAATAAATTATTTTGACTCTAGATTAATTAGGGAAATAAATTAATCTTCGTTTAGAGCCTAATATTGCTTAGGTTTGCTTAATTACGTCATTAAGCTCAAAAACACTATTCTATGGGCAAAATCGTAATTTTGCACTAAAACTGCCGGGACCTCCGGGACTTGAACAGAGACCTCTAGACACATGAAAACATGTTTTTAAACCTCTGGGAAAGTTCCGGCTCAAACGGCACCATTACCATTACCAGAAACGCTATAGGGGTATTTTGGTCATTTTGACCCGAAACTGCGGAAAACGAAATTTTCGCTTCCGAAAGCATTCAAAGGCCATTCAATCCCCTACAAACATTGAGTTGACCCTTCGAGGATGACCGAGTTGGTTACCCTCGAGTTCGGGTCAGGAAATGACCTCAGGGGCATTTTGGTCATTTCCCTCGGATGTAAAAATCAGGTTGTTACATTACTCCCCTCCTTAAAAAGAATTTCGCCCTCGAAATTCGTTACCTTGGAAAAGCTCGGGATACTTGTCTTGCATTTCTCACTCTAGCTCCCATGTAAACTCTTCGGATTTGTCGCGTCCCCATGCTACCTTTACCAATGGAACAGACTTGTTCCTCAGCTGCTTGACTCCGCGGTCCACGATTCTCGTAGGGGGAAGATTGAAAGTTAGGTCATCCCTTAACTGAACATGCTCTGGCTCTAAAACGTGGCTAGGGTCGGACTCATCTTTCCTTAGCTGAGAGACGTGAAAGACGTCATGGAGATTAGAAAGATTAGGGGGTAAGGCTATTTTGTAGGCAACTGTTCCTATCCTTTGAAGAATTTGGAAAGGACCAAGGAATCGGGGGCTCAACTTTTTGACTTTCATGGCTCTCCCTATGCCTGTAGTGGGGGTAATTCTAAGGAACACATGTTCTCCCTCTTCGAACTCCAAGGGCTTGCGCCTCTTGTCCGCATAGCTCTTTTGTCTACTTTGAGCGGTGAGCATCCTATCCCGGATCCTCTTGATTTGTTCCGTCGTTTCCCTCACTACATCGGGTCCTAAGACACTTTGCTCCCCAGGCTCGTACCAACACAAAGGTGATTGGCACTTCCTTCCATACAACGCCTCGTACGGTGCCATACCGATGCTCGCGTGATAACTATTGTTATACGCAAACTCGATCAAAGGCAAGTACTTATCCCAACTTCCCCTCTGGTCTAACACACAAGCTCTTAGCATATCCTCTAGGGTTTGGATCATCCTTTCGGATTGTCCGTCTGTTTGTGGGTGGTAAGCAGTGCTCAAGCATAGCTTTGAACCAAACGCCTTTTGAAAGGCTCCCCAAAAACGCGACGTAAACCGCGGATCTCTATCCGAGATTATCGTCGATGGTACTCCATGCAATCGTACGATCTCTTGGATGTATAACTGAGCCAATTTATCTAAAGAGTACGTCACTCTAATAGGTAGAAAGTGTGCCGACTTAGTTAGTCGATCCACTATCACCCATATAGCATCATGGCCAGCTTGCGTCTTAGGCAATCCTGTCACGAAATCCATAGATATGCATTCCCACTTCCATTCGGGGATTGACAGGGGTTGCAACAAACCTGAAGGTTTTTGGTGCTCGATTTTCACTTTCTAACATACCAAGCACTTACTAACCCAGGCGACTACATCCTTCTTCATTCCGGGCCACCAAAACATCTTTTTCAAGTCTTGGTACATCTTGGTAACACCGGGATGGATGGTGAAATAGCTTTTGTGAGCCTCCTCCAAGATCTTTTCTCGGAGGTCACCATCTTGGGGTACGCAGATCCTTCCCTCAAATCTCCATATCCAATCCTCGCCTCTTTCGAAACCTTTCAACTTTCCCGCCTTAACAAAGATCTATGATCTCTTGAACTCCTCATTCTCGTTGTGCTAACATGATTCTCTGCTTAAATCCACTTGTCACACTAAGATAGCACATTTTTATTCCTTTATCGGTCACTGACATCCCTAGATTCATATCCCTAAACTTCTCTATCAACTCAACTTCTTTGATCATCATGTGGGACAAAGCGTAACGACTTTCGGCTCAAGGCATCGGCGACTACATTAGCCTTGCTTGGGGTGGTAACAAACCGAAATCGTAGTCTTTGAGGAATTCCATCCACCTTCTTTGCCTCATGTTTAACTCCTTTTGATCAAAGAGGTACTTGAGACTCTTATGATCGGAGAAAACTTCAAACCTTACACCATACAGATGGTGTCTCCACATCTTTAAGGCAAACACTACAGCAGCTAACTCTAGGTCATGGGTGGGGTAGTTAGCCTCGTGAGGCTTGAGTTGTCGTGATGCATAGGCTACCACTTGCCTATTTTGCATCAACACACACCCTAGTCCTTTGCCCGAAGCATCACAATATACCTCGAAGGGTACATTGGGGCTAGGTAAGACTAAGACTGGGGTCGTGGTTAACCTTTCCTTAAGCTCTTGAAAACTCTTCTCACATTCGGGGCTCCACATAAATGGTGCATTCTTCCTAGTTAGCTTGGTCAGGGGTAGGGCAATTTGGGAGAATCCCTTGATAAACCTACGGTAATAGCCTGCTAAACCCAAAAAGCTCCGTATTTCCGTTGCGGTGGTCGGTCTATCCCAATTCATTATGGCTTCTACCTTACTAGGATCAACGGCTATACCTCCTTTCGACACAACGTGCCCTAAAAACTTGACCTCCTCCAACCAAAATTCACACTTAGAGAGTTTTGCATATAGCTTTTTCTCCTTCAAAATCTCCAAAACTATCCTTAAATGACGCTCATGCTCCTCGTGGGTCTTCGAATAGATGAGTATATCATCTATGAAAACGACCACGAACTGATCTAAATAGGGTCTAAAGATCCTATTCATGTAATCCATAAATACTGCAGGAGCATTTGTCAACCCAAAAGACATCACCGCGAACTCAAAGTGTCCATACCGAGTTCTAAAGGCGGTCTTTGGTATATCTTGATCTCTCACCCTAATTTGGTGGTATCCTGACCTTAGGTCGATCTTGGAAAATACTACTGCTCCTCTCAGTTGGTCCATAAGATCATCAATCCTAGGCAAAGGGTATTTGTTTTTCACTGTCACACGGTTCAATTGCCTATAATCTATGCACAACCTCATACTCCCGTCCTTCTTTTTCACAAACAAGACCGGGGCTCCCCATGGTGAAGCACTAGGTCTTATAAAGCTCTTCTCTAAAAGTTCCTCAAGTTGGGTTTTAAGCTCGGCTAGTTCTAGGGGTGACATTCTATAGGGGGCAATGGAGATTGGTCCCGCTCCAGGAACCAACTCAATGGAGAACTCCACTTCTCTCTCTCGGGAGGCAACTCGGGTATATCTTAGGAAACACCTCGGGATAGTCTCTCACTATTGGTATATTTTCTAAAATCTGCTCAAAGTGTACTTCACTAGCGGCTAGGAGAACATATCCCTTAGTCTTTTTCCCACTACAGTGGACTTCTACAGCATTGAGGTAAAGTCTCAAAGGTTGACTTATTTCACTAGGGGGAGAAGGAAAGACAACAGTTTTGGTGTCACGGTCTAACAATACACGGTTGGCGTGAAGCCAATCCATGCCAAGAACTACTCCTATGCCTTTCATGGGTAAACAAATTAAATCCATAAAATATGGCCTATTTTCAGTGGTGAGGTGACAATTTAGACAACAATAACAAGTATTCACAGGATGATTTGTAGGGGTGGAAACAATAAGATCAAAAGGAAGTTTGGAAGTTCTCAAATTTAGAGTCTCGACACTAGCATACGAAATGAAAGAATGTGTTGCACCAGAGTCATATAGCACAGTTAAGGTTCTACCATCTATTTCGCACTTACCTTCTATGAGACCATTGGATGTGTCCGCTTCGTCTACATTGAGGGTGAAGATCCTCCCATGGTGTTGCGGCCGGGAATTCTGGCTTGCTGGCCTCCCATTAGTGCAGTTGTTGGCGTAGTGGCCAGGCTTTCCGCATCGGAAGCAGATATTCTGCCCCGCCAGGCAGGGACGGTTGCCATGATCCTTCCCGCACTTGGGACATAGCACGGCTGGGATAGCTTGGGCGGGGGTTCCTTGAGGTGCCTTGTTCTTAGGCCCACTTGGTCCTCGCTGGTTGTTTCGGGGCCGCCGACCCTCCTTGTCGGTTGTTGTTGTTGTTGTTGCGTTGTTGTTGTTGTTACGAATTGTGGTCGGTATGGCTGCTTGGGTTGTTGGTGGAAGGGGGTTCTTTGTTGTTGTTGATGTGGCTTGAATTGGTTGGTGTGATAGGGGTTGTAATGGTTTCGGGATTGGTTTGGATATTGGGGCTTGAATTTTGGGGCTTGAGGTGCTAGCCCCTTGTTCCGCGGTCGCCTTGCAAAGCATTGATTTTCTTCTCGTCCCTCTTCCATGATCCGGCACTTGTTGACTAGGGTTGGAAAGTCCCTAATCTCCATGTGCGCTACAAAGATAGTTGAGCTCTGCCGTTAGTCCGGCCTCATACTTGACGCACTTCCACACCTCGTCGGGGTTCCCTTGAAACACCCTAGAGAACTTGATCAGCTCCTCGAACTTCGCCGTGTACTGGGCGACAGTAGACCCTCCTTGAGTCAGTTGCATGAACTCAATATCTTTCGCGTTCCTCACGGACTCCGGGAAGTACTTCTCATAGAAGTAGGTCTTGAAACAGCTCCGATTGACAAGACACGAAGCTTCTAGCGATCTTGGTGCCGGTCCACCAAAACTCGGCATCCGATTCCATCATATAGGCAGCGAAGGTGACCTTTTGCTCCTCTGAGCAAGCTACCACGGAGTAGATCTTCTCCATGTTCTTGATCCACTCATCAGCTTTGTCGGGGTCCATGGCTCCTCGGAAGGTTGGTGGGTTCGCCTTCCGAAACTCACCAAACCTTGCTTGCTCGATCATTTCGGCAGTAGGGGGAGCACGTCCGGTGTTCCCTTGTTGGTTCATCCTCTCGAACATTCGTTCCATGGCCCTAGCCATGTCACGAACAGCAGCAGCAGTGGCATCGCTTTGGTCCCCCTCGGTCGGGGTCCTAGGTTGTCTCCTTGGTGCCATTGGTCCCTAAACACATGAGACAATAAACACTGAGGTGATCAGGCTCAATATTCCATGTAAGATGAGCTAGTTACCATGGCACACGCAAGTAGACAAAGGGTCATGCACTTCTATCCTATAGCTTATCTCTAACTAAGCACTACGCATGACATAGCTATCGTACTACGCTTTAGAAAGCATAGTCAGTCCAATCCTCAGGCTCCATGAGAATCGAATCAAGCCTCGATACCATAATGTAACATCCTAATTTTTAACCCAATACTCTAGAACATATTTAGGTTAATCATTAGTCTGTTACTTCATAGTTCTCATTTAACTTTGAATTACTTAGCGGAAAATACGGGTAATTTTTTTTTTTGAAATGAAAGTGAGAGCCGCGTGATGCGATATAACTTGCGACGGACAAAACATACATCTCATAACGTCATAGCATAAAGCATATAAGGGCACATCATGAGAGACACTGAATAACATCTCATATATAATTATAATTTGCCCACTTATAAGCGTGGGACTTGGTTTAGTACATGGAAATACATGAAAGAAAATACAACATAAACATAAACATAATCTACTCCCCTACCCGAGTGCAACTAATAGGATAACCTTTAAACAAGGGAAGGTTCATCCCCATCTAAGTGGTGTGTGTTCTAACTCGGGCCATCCTCGACCTCCTACTGGCGACCATCTCGTGGTCGAGGCGGATATCCGCGAAACTGAGCGAGCTCCACGGGTGTGAAAAGGCAGAGTGGGGATCGAATATGACTCCAGGTATGGCCGCATCTCCGTCGTCGTGCACGCCTCGGTCGAGTCACGGTGGGCTCGCTATCCTCTCCGAAGTCCATAGGTATGGTGGGGAAGATCCTCGGAGGGTACCTGGGTGGCCGAATCCTCGGAAGGATCCATCTCGGAGAAGGACGATGGGCAACGGGGCACATACTCGGGGTAGTCTCGAACGGCGGATGCGGAAGGTGGAGTACGGCGTAGCCTCTCCTCTCGGGGACGTGCGCGCTCGAACACTAGGTCATCGCCAAAAGGTGAGACGGGGGAGAAACGATGGGAATGTACAGGGGGAGTGAAGGGTCGACCCATGAACATGAATACTCTAACTGTGCATCGACCCACAAAATGGAATGACCCGTGGTCCGGGTCATGGTGCACCTCCCATGTCGGCGTGTCCACGAACACTACGAACGTCGCCATCTGAAGACGTGACGGAAAGAAAGAGATAGAGGGAGTGAGAATCTTGCTAAAGAATCTCAGTAGGGCCTCCTACTACCTAGGTGCCATCATCTACGTCCTCAGGAACCTTGGGTTTAATTATGCGAAAAGTCTGAACATGCATTTAGTTCATTTTAAACTTCAAAATATACGTTAGCCAAGGCCCGTTCATTTTAGGATGATCTTAATGTCATGAATGCAACATAATAGAAAATGTATGCATGGCACTACCTAATGCACATACATAAAACATAACATCAAGCATCATCATCATTGGTGGCATAAAGTGGCAATAGTAACATTCATATGGGACAAAACTGAGTGACATAATCATAATCATGAACTTCTCTTCCTCATGGGCCACCCTAAAAGACAATCGAACTGGGGGTGCTCGGTCAACCGTGTCACCCGAGCGTGTCATCGATCTAGGTTATGAGCCCATAGCTTAACTAGTGGCCACTAGTTCTTACTTACCACTTAACGATAAGGGTATCATAAATCCCGACTATCCGAGTGCGGGTTAGGGGCAAAACTCTTAGCGGTCCTCGGCCTAACCGGTGTCACCTAAGAGTGTAAAAGGCTACCGATCTCACATCGGTTCTATGCAGCTGCTCGGTCGAACTGGTGTCATCCTAGAACCCATCTTAGTACCTTAATTTTCAAAATCTCTTTAAGTCCCCAAATTTGTCGGAAATTCGGCGGCCAAAACGGTCATTACACCGAATTTCCTTCCAAATTTGCTTTATGCCACATTAACATATAATCTCATAAATTCCTCATATGAATAACATCATCATCATTAGCATACTTCATGCATCATCATAAATCATCCAAACACTTACCCTTACGGTAGCTTATGCTTTGACCCTTACGGGTCTTAATCTTGAGATATAGTTCTCTACATCCGCTGCTCATATTTTAAGCACCTAAGGCTCATAATTAAACATCATTCATAATCCTCTCATTTTACTTTTAAATCTGAAAAGCATAGGACAAGTTCTCTAACTTGTATTTACTGGTTCTAGAACTTACGTTTTAGACCCTTTCTCGGTTCCGTTTTCGCCGAACGCGCTATGTATTAAATCTAACTCAATTATGAGGCATTCCTATGCTTAAGGACTAATTATTAACCATGTTTACCATGTTGTAAGGGTGCTGGACCGAATCCAGAAAATTAAATGTTCTAAGAGTTCTACATTTGCATTTTTACGGTTTTCTAGTTACTAGTTTCCTCATAGGTGCTAGAATTCAATTCTAACTCAAATGATACCAAGTTTTCCATGTCTAAACAATCTAAATCTGATTATGTCCCCATTAAAACAGTTTGGAAAAGTTCCATAAACAAATGGGTCAAAACTATGTTAAATTCTAGCTTTACGGTATTTCTAGTTAGCTAGTTTCTTACCTATCATGCATAGGATCGCTTCTACATCATCATATGATATTTTCACACATTCCAACACATTAAAACATCATCATACAGCATCACATTCATCACATCAGAACCGAAAACATCTTGCCTCAATAAGAGAATTAAATTGACATTTCTAGGTACATAAGTTAACTAGTTTCTCTTGGAATCATTCTAGAACTTCTAAAACTCTTTGCAAAACATTTTAATTCCTCAAGAGGCTAAGTGAAGCCTTAGGTTAAAGACCAAAATTTGTTTCATCTCCTAAAAGATAATAAAATCACAACTTGTGATGACATAACCTTATAAAGATTTGTAGGGCTTTAAGGAAAACTTAGAACAGAGACTATTGGTCCTAGTAGCTAGATGAAAACTCATTGCAAGTCCATCATCACTACTTGGCCGAAATTATGCATTCAAGGTATACATTCACATTTAACTTTATCTTGGAATGGAATGGGCAAGTCTTTGAGCTCTAGGTTCTTAAGTTACGACATAAACTAAACATGCTCATGCTTTTCATTTTTAATCTTGCTTACAAATTAAAATGATGACATAAATTAAATATGCAAGACATAAACCTACCGTGCAAGCTTGAAAGTAAATATGCTGAAGCATAATCTTAAACGTGCAAGCTTGAAAGTAAATGTGCAAGATTCAATTCTTTATTTTAGTGCTCTTGGCCCAACAACAATCGACTTTAAGGCCGAAATAGATAGGCATTCGAGAAATTAATTAGGTGATGATGCAAGTTCAATTCTTTATTTTAGTGCTCTAGGCCCAACAACAATCGACTTTAAGGCCGAAATAGAAAGGCTTCGAGAATTAAATCAAGTGATGAGACAAGTTCCATTTTAATCTTTATGTTCTTAGGTGATAGCTTGAAGGTAAAATGCATAGCAAGAATGTAAATATGAGTGCAAGCATAAAATAAATTATGCAAGTTCATTTTATCTCTCTAGAGCTCTTAGCAAGACTTTAAAGGAATTTAAACCTCAACCCAAACTCATCGAACCAAGACAAAGTAAAAGTCTAGAGTTCTTAGAACTCAACATAACATATTTAGAAAATCAAACATTTTGCATGTAAGAGGAAAGGTAATGGCCGAAACTTCAAGGAAAGAAAAGAAATGTTTGAAACTCTAGAATCCATGATCTTGGTGATATACTAACACCAACATCATGAGACCTCATCATTGAGTCATTAGAACCATTTTGAAACAACATCAAAGTTAAAGTTCTCAAAGGTTCAAGAAAGGAAAATCTAGAAACACTTTTGGTCAAGAACAAAAATCAAGCTCTAGAGTTTGTTTCAAGTGATGAACATCATCATGAAACTCTCATCATCAAGCTCTCATTTCTTTGAACTCCAAGGCCCATGGCCGAAAAAGAGCAAGAACAAGGAAAGGAAAAAAAGTTCTAAAAAGAATCAAGAGAAACTATGAACATTAAGCTTAGAACAAGAACTTTAAAGAAAGAATACATGAAAGAAAATCCCTACTTGGTGTGATGAACTTGAAGATGGAAGAAGAAGATGAAGAAGATGAAGAACTTGAAGAACTCCAAGAACTTGAAGAACACAAAGACTTTGAGAGAAAAAGAAAAGCTTTGAGTGTTTCCTAAACTTAGCAAATGATCTAAAAGTGGTGCAAGCTCCTCAAGGCATTCTATTTATAGAGAAATGAAACAAATGGAGGGAGCTCATGGAGGAGGAGGTTTCGGCCATGAGGGTGCAGATTGGAGGCTTTCCATGAGTTCCATGAGGTGAGATAATGTGTTCTTGAGGTATGGTGAGGTATGGCTTAAGGTATGGTGAGGTATGGTTCAAGGTATGGCCTCAAGCATGGTTCTTTGAGTGAGAAAATAATTAAACATGTGGCCAATGTGGAGTGTGCTGGCCGAAACTTCATTAGCCAAGGGAGGAGAGTTTCTTGCATTTTAATTGTGGTTTAGAGGTGTGTTTAGGTGTATCTTTGATTATGCTTAAGATTAGGAATTTGTAAGAAAGTGTTTAGGTAAGGGAAATGGGTAATTAAGGTGGTCTAGACATAATTAAGGAGTGGTCTTGCACCATTAGAGAGTTAAATCCTCAATTTAGAGTCTAAACAACTCTAGACACATTTCCTTGATTTAAGGAATTGGAGAGAGAAAACACTATTCAAGATTCCAAGACTAGGAATCTTGAGTTCTAAAAAGGGATTTAAGTTTAATCTAAGTAATTTTAGGTTCTAATTAACTTTAATAAATTATTTTGACTCTAGATTAATTAGGGAAATAAATTAATCTTCGTTTAGAGCCTAATATTGCTTAAGTTTGCTTAATTACGTCATTAAGCTCAAAAACACTATTCTAGGGGCAAAATCGTAATTTTGCACTAAAACTGCCCGGGACCTCCGGGACTTGAACAGAGACCTCTAGACACATGAAAACATGTTTTTAAACCTCTGGGGAAAGTTCCGGGCTCAAACGGCACCATTACCCGCGTAAAAACGCTATAGGGGTATTTTGGTCATTTTGACCAAATCGCTGAAAACGAAATTTTCGCTTCCGAAAGCATTCAAAGGCCATTCAATCCCCTTCAAACATTGAGTTGACCCTTCGAGGATGACCGAGTTGGTTACCCTCGAGTTCAGGTCAGGAAATGACCTCAGGGGCATTTTGGTCATTTCCCTCGGACAGAAAAATCGGGGTGTTACACCTCACCTTGTCCCATGAATTGAGCTTTTGTACCAAATTATCAATAAATAAAAGTTTTACATGAATTTTATTATTTTATTTTATCTTTTTTTTTCATTTTTGAATGTAATGAGTATGTAGAATTTTGAATGAAAAATTTTTTTGTTCAAAGTTACTGCTTGATTCTTGATGTATTATTGTTAAAATATGAGCATAAGGAGTAAATGAGAACAGTTTTTAAGCTAGCTAGATCAAATGTTTAGATTCATTTTCAAAGAAGCACTGCAGTAATGGGCCATTTTGGTTAAGCTTCTGAGAAATATACTTCCTTAAAAGCAGAAGCACACAGAAGTAGAAAATTATTTTATGTGTGGGTACAACTGTAAAAGTACTTGTTATCATAATAAGAAGTTGTTAAGTAATTTGAGTATCATAAATATATAAGTATTCTTTCATATCATTACAATTGAGGATATGAAAACACTTCTCAAGAAATATGGTTAGATAAAGAAGTATTTTTTTGTATATTTTTAATAAAAAACTACAAATATATTTTATTCCTTTTTCTATTTAAAGATAACTTAATTGATTCCATAATTAATAGAAAAAAATAAAGGTCCCCTAGAATCATAAGTAAAGAGTACATTAATATATATATATACATACACACATACACACACATGTGCACATTAATGGTACGAAAAGATTATGTTAATATATGTAGCTATCAATAAGCTGAGTTATTGATGTCCCATGTTTTTGGTCTAGATCCACTTGTGTTGGTGAATGGGCTGCTTACATTGGCAGACCAAGCCTTGATGTTGTCTTGCTTAACAAAATAAAGCCTTGGTATTGTCGATAAACAAAGGCTTAATATTGCTCCCGACCAAACAAAACAGTGGCTTCAGACCAAAATTACAAACCCATGACACTTAGCATATGTGCTATAAAATTCACAAGCCTCTGCTTTACTTCCAAACTCCAAACCCCATATGTCATTGCTACCTAAATCTGTAATTCTTTTATGATCGAACTCTACATCAGGGTTGCCATCCTTGATAACATTATCATCATTGTCACTGTCATCATTGGACAAAGGCTCTTGCGACTCACCATTGTTGTCATCAACTTTTTCAAAATTATCCTTCAACTCAACGTAATCATCTTCACTTGATTTCTATACCAACATACAGACATGAAAAAAAGGAAGGCTAATTTACTAAATCAAAATTCACCATAACGTTCTAAGCAAACTAGAAATAAGATAAAAGTAGAGGTCACAATTGCATAATTCCAGCAAAAAATGAACAAATTCAAGTATTCAGCATTGTTCATCTCACTCACCATCCCTACAAGGAAAATAGTGTCCTCTTCCATTCTCAACAATTTCAATTCTTGTTTACCAAAATCATTATAATTTCCATATTCAGGATCAAAATTATTTTTAAAGTGACGATCTAATTTGCAGTTTCTATTACGAAAAGATAGATAGCCCGAATACATGGGAAATGAATGGTTGCAAGCAAACAACATTACCTCCCTACCTTTCCCTTTCCCACTTATCCTTACTTTTCCTTTAATTAATATTACAAAATTATAATATGACAACGAACGATATCCTACTCTCCCCTTCAATGATAAATGATATGATAAATAATCAGATCTTTGATGGAATATAATTGCTCCACCATTATTTTATGTCTCTTACCACTTAATTGCTTGTGTCTAATAATTCTTACTATCACTCTCACCTTCATTACCCCACTATTTTTATATCTTTATATCTTTTTCACTCTCAATAATATTCAATAACAACCATTATTTTTTACAACAAAGAATCCTTACCAAATACTAACTCTAATTGACTTGACTTTATAAAATTGACAGTGATAACATCACTTTTAGCAACACATGCTCATTCTAACCAATGTGATTATGATTTAAAAATTGATGCTGCCTTAATCTAGGATTCATTTGACTTGTTCTAAGTTTCACACTTTTTTTAATCTCTTTTTTTAGCCTTTAGTTACTCTTTGACCAAGTTTCTAAATAATATTTTACTTTTGCTAGATATTGTACTCTATGCAAACATGAGAGATAGATAGCCCAATGCATGGGAAATGAATGGCTGCAAGCAAACAACATTACTAATCAAATGATGGCCTTATCCTTGTTATTAGGAACTAATTTGAAAATGACAAAATGGATATTGTGAATTGGATGTTAAACACCACCAAGCATTGACACCATATGATAAAACTTATACATATTAGCAAGCTTTATTAAAAAGGAAAGGGTAAATAAGAGTAACACCCCTTGAAGTATTGAGATATAACATATAACTCCATTCTTTCCAAAAATGTGCACTCCGACCCACACTTAAATGGTTGTAACTCCACGGTTGTAATGGGTCGACAAGTTAACTCTAGTTGTTATATATACTTCAAAAAATTAAAAACCTAAAAGGTTGCCATTATATTTTGGAGAGTGGAACTTGGAAGGCTTCATCATTATCACTTTTGAAGAAGAGAAGAATCAGTGGCACACATGGCACACACCTACCAACACCATTTTTGAAAGCTCCCATTTTTTTCACAGATTAGAACATGTCAAAATCTCTTCTTCTTTTTTTCGTTATTCCTTGCTTTCCCTTCCTAAGCCAATCCATACTTCCAAATGTTGAATGCACAAATACAGCAACATACACAGGGATTTCTAGTGCATCGCGATCCAATCAATAACTCCATCATTGAATGGCCCTCGAATTTTCATTCTTTTTGTGCTTTCTCAAATACTGACAATGACAGCTTGTAACTTAAGCCAGCCAATTTTCAATTTTCAATTTTCAATTTTAATCGTTCACTACTGTGTTGTTCATCAACTGAATAGAGCCTAGCTCAAGTTCCAAATCCTAACATTGGATGTGTATATATCTTGTCAAAGAAAGTGATAGCAACTGATAGCACTAACAAAATGAAAACAGAGACAGCACCATGACAGGTGAGACCGAAAGGGTTAATGCTTCATGCCATGGTTAGAAGGGGTTAGCCCATTGATGGTGGTTTGAAGAGGTGGGGCAAATTTCACGTTTTAGTAAAGATTGGGTTTATATATCATATAACTTCAGGGGATGTTACTGCTTTTTACCCAAAAGGAAAATATAACATACAATAATCAGAAAACGTGTATATCAAACTACCAATTTCAAATAATCTTCTAAACCTACACACATGCAATCAAAATGCTACCTTAAAAAACCTAACATTCATAGCAAATGATACCTGAGAAGACATTTCGATTCACTCCACTTAGGACAAGGGTGATCGCTGTAACGCCCCAATTTTCTATCTGAGAGGAAAATGACCAAAATGCCCCCGAGGTCATTTTCTGTCCGGAATTCGAGGATAGCTGGCTTGGCAGTCCTCGAAGGGTCAGCTCAATGTTTGAAGGGGATTAGATGGCCCTTGAGTGGTTTCGGAAACAAAAATCTCATTTTCTGCAGTTTCGGGTCAAAATGACCAAAATACCCCTATAATGTTTTTACGCGGGTAAAAGTGCCATTTAAGCCCGAAACTTTCCCTAAAGGTTTAACCTGATGTTTACATGTGTTTAGAGGTCTTTGTTCAAGTCCTGGTGGTCTCGGGCAGTTTTTGTTCAAAATTACGATTTTGCCCTTAGGATTGTGTTTTTGAGCTTAATGATGTAATTAAGCAAACCTAAGCAATATTAGGCTCCAATCGAAGATTAATTAATTTTCATAATTAATCTAGAGTCAAAATAAGCTATTAAAATTAATTAGAACCTAAAAATGCTTAGATTAAACTTAAATCTCTTTTTAAAACTCAAGATTCCAATCTTGGAATCTTGAATAGTATTTTCTATTTCCAATTCCTTAAATCATGGAATTGTGTCTGGAGTTGTTTATGAACTAAAATGAATTTATAACTTACTAATGATGCAAGAACACTCCTTAAACATGTCTTGACAACCTTGATTACCCATTTTCTCACCTAAACACTTTCTTACAAACTCTTAATCTTAATCCTAATCAAAGATATACCTAAACACAACTCTAAACCACAATTAAAATGCAAGGAATCCTCCCCCATGGCTGATGCATTTTTGGCCACATCACCCCGATTTACATCACATGTTGATTTGTTTCTCACTCAAAGAACCATGCTTGACCCATACTTACACCCATACTTGAACCCATACCTAGCCATGCTTTCCACCATGCCTTGGAGAAGATATTTTTTGTAATGCCCCAATTTTTACTGTAATTTTTACTGTCATTAGAAATTACTCAATTACCGAATTACCGTAGGTAATTATTACATAAGATTTGAGGCCGAACAATCCTCAATAAAGGAATATAACATTAGAAGAGAGGTTAGGAACGATTCATGCGAGAGTCGCAAATCCCGAATTTCTGTACGTATAAAATGACCAAAATGCCCCTGAAGTTATTTTACTCAGAAAATGAGGATCGTGGGCCCCACCTATTCTCAAGGGGATATTTTGAGGATAATAAGGGATTGTTTGTGTTATGTGTGTTAATAGAGCAGAAGGATCTCAATTTTGAGTTAGGCGCGAAATGACCAAAACGCCCCTAATTTGTTTTAACTCCGATGTCTTGTCTGACTGAGCCCGAACCTCACTAAAATATTTTAAAATGTGTTTTTAAGCCATGATTAACCATTGGTTAAGCTCGGGTGGCCTCGGGCAATTTTTAAGTGAAAGTACGATTTTGCCCCTGCTTTTTGGGCGGTTTGCTAATTTCGGATTTTTGATTCAGATATCTGAAACCTAAGCAATATTAGGCTCAAATTAAAGCTTATTAAATTCTAAATATTAATCTAGAGTCAAAATTATGTATTTAGATTGATTAGAACCCAAAATTGCTCAAAAACACCCAAATTGCTTACTAATTCACTTAAACCCTTAACCGTAAATTCTCTAAATTACATGAATACCTTGCCTACACCTAAATAATGCATGGAACACACAAATTTCACTTCTTTGGGCTGTAATGGACGAAATTATTGATGCCATTATGCAGCTGAATTATTGCCAAAAGTTGCACTAAAACAAAATGCCAAAATGTCACCATAAGAGACATAATTCCTTAATTTCATACAACTTTGTCTAAAATGATTTTTCCTCCCTTATTTCTCCTGCAAAATTCCGTCCACTACCTCATCATTTTGGCCAATTAGAAGCCTCAAAATCTTCTATAAATAGGCTTGCTTGAGTGGTCTTGGAATGCTTGGTTCATAACTAGTTTTTAGGAGCACCAAAAACTTTCTTTCTTCCTCCTCTTTGGCTGAATTCTTTCTTCAATTTTTTCAAAGAGATTTTGTTTCATTTCACTTCAAGAAACCAAGTTCTCTTCCTCTTCTTCAACTCAGATTAGGTAGGGAGTAGTTTCTAAATTTATTTCTATGCTTTGAGGAGTTGTGTTTTTAGCTCAAAATGATGAAATTATGAACTTGCCTTAGCTTTTTATTTTGGTTTTCCTCTTCAATTTTTCTTTAACCAATTCAACCATATGGCCTAGGTGGAACTAAGATGATGGCTTGATGATGAGGACCTTGAGGGTGGGTTGTAAATCCATCACAAGTTAGGCCTCTAAAGCTTGAAAATTTCACTTGATGCAAAACCTTAAAGAATAATGCTTTATGATGCTAAAACAAAGATTTTTAGTTTAGAACTTGAAAGATGTATTTTTTCCTTTTATGTTTTATTTCTTGTTAAGATATGTATTGGGTTGAATTTATAATTCTTTTAAAGTCTTGAAGGAGCTCTAGTAAAGAAACAAAATGAATTTGCATCCATGATTAAGTTTATGCTTTGCATAACCATGTTTACCTTCTATGTCATCACTAAATTTTCAAGAATGAATAAATGAACTTGCATTTCTCATGTTTAAATTCCAAGCTTGTATTTCATGTTTATGTTTCAAGTCATCGCTTAATCTTTCAAGATAATAAAGAGGTTGCATCTCATATTTAATTTATGCTCTCACTATATTTTATAATGGCTAAAAGAATCAACGCATGGCATGTTTATTTTATGCCATCACCTAAAGATCCTAGAGCTCAAAGACTTGCCCATGTATCACAAGCAAAGAAATATGATTATTGGAGTTAAAGAATTTATTCTTTAAAAAGTCTTGAGATTGGAGCTTAAAAAGATGTAATAATAATATTCTCTTCTCCTCTCACTGGTCTGTGCGGACTACCGCTCTCTATCGTCTGTGCGGACTACCGCCGCTCAGGTTTCTTAATATTTTCTTCTCCCTCTCTTTGGTCTGTGCGGATTACCGCGCTCCAGCTTTCTTGTATCATGTTTATATTTCAAGTTCTTGCATCATGTTTAATTTTCAAGTCATCACCTTAAATCTTAAAGATAAAGAAATGGAATTGCTTATCATGTTTATAATTCCAAGCTATCACCTTATAAAGATAAGATTAAAATAAGGTTGCATAGCATGTTTATAATTCTAAGATGTCACCTAAATCTCTAAAGCTCAAGACTTACTCCTTTTATCTTAAGTGAGAATTTTAATTGTGAAGATCCTCCCAAATTTGACAAAAGAACTAGTTTCTAAATGAGTTTTAAGGCTTTGCAAGGATTTTACGGGGAACTAGTATTTTATATGCACTTAAAATATGATTCTATGTAATTGCATGAGGTTCATGATTCGCCACTGATCCGAGTTTAGTATCAATGTGTGATAATGATTTGATATGATTGAAGTTGTGATAATTATGGTTTATTGTTAAAGAGAATGATTCATAATTGGTTTAGTAACTAATTAGTTCTATAATTGATAATTCTATGTAAGGATTGGATGCTTATTAAGTACTTGATATCATTGAATGATTTCTGGCTTGCATGTTATAGTTGCTGTTGCAAATAATGAGAATGCTTGTACATGAAATGTTCTTTATTATGTAAAATTTACCTTTGTTGCTAGAAGAAAGTGTATCATTGTAAAAGTGTAATTTGGAAAGGTTATGGCTAAGGAAAGACTTGGTATTTAAGCGTGTCCATTGTGACCCACCTCTCTTTCCTGGGAATCTCCCATATGCATGATTATAGTTGATATATATTATTCTAGCTTAAGACTATAAATGAGAAAATGTTATGATGTTTATGAATTGTATTATGATATAACATGCAAAGATTTAATGGTGACTTAAACTTATAAGAAAATGATCCTTTGGAACCATCAGACTATAGATGGTGAAAAGGTGATTTTAGCCCCCTAACCCGTTCTCTCAAAAGGGTAGAGTCGGGACTTTAGCTTATCAAAAGGGATAAGTATATGCTAGTGACGACTAGTAAAGTATGAGCTCATAACCTAAATTACTCCCAAAAGGGTGGAGTATAGGGTGGCCCAAGGAAAATAATGATGATGATAAGATTTTAAGTCACCAAAGGCACTAAAGAAATGAAATATGTGCACTCTGTGTCCATGTGTAGCTAATATTATATGACGTTCTTTTATGCATGTTATTTTGATAATGATGATGAGGAATATGATGTAATGATAAAGGAAATGTTCATTGTAAATATGACATGTTAAGAATAAGATGCATTATAAGACGCATAATTAAAAATTGACGAACCTCGGTTAAGTATTTGTCCGAACTTAAAATGAATCTTTGCATGCTCACTATTTTAGAATAATCCCGAGGTTCCTGGGGACTTTGATGATGACACTATAGAAGGAGGTACCCTACTCGGAATTCTTTAGCAAGATTCTCACTCCCTTTTCTTTATTTCCGTGATTGTCTACACGTTGAACTGGCGACATTCGTACTGTACGTTGGAACCCCTACTTGGGAATTCCTCTATGATCCGGTGCATCGCTCGTATCATTTTGAAGGAGAGTCTTGCTAGATTCGTGTTTTTATTTACATAGGTCGTCCATTTACACATCCTGTCCCTAGTTATCGATTTTCTCCTACTTCTCCCTATGGCGATGAAATGGTTTTCGAACATGCACGTCCACTTGATGAAAGGATGTTACGTTCTTATCCCGCTTCATCTGCTGTCCATGGATTTCCGAGTATGTTCGAGACGAGATATTCTGAAACTGATCCTTCAGAGGACACTCTACTCATGGATATTCTGAGAGCTCTGCTCCTACTGGCGCACGTGTAAGAGAGGGTAGTGAGGAAACAGGTGATCAGCCGAGGTTAGCAAGAGGGGCGTCCATGTGACCCCAGGCTGGTGCATCTCGTGTGTCCCCTCGAGGGAGCTCATCGATGGATCGGATTTATTCCCCCATTTCCAGGTCAGTGGCCATAGAAGGTTCTTAGTAGATTTATGTGTGATCATGCACCCTAGTTTTAGGATAACCTTCCCGGCTTATGGAGTTATCTAGTTTAGGGGCATGTATTTCCTTAAGTATATTTTCTTTTATGGGTTTGCATAAGATAATGATGTATGAACATAACCCACCCTTTGAGTGAGGTTATTGTATGTAAATATATGCTATAATGTGCTTATGGATGTTATATGATGGAGCCTAAGTGATATGATGTGATATATTCCTAAACGTCTTATTATACCCCGCTTACTCGTTCACGTTGTACTTGGCTCACGTTTTCAATTATGTGTTTAAAAAAAAAAAATGGCTCGTAATTTCACTAAGTATTTTCAAATTATGAAGAAAGAACCAAAGCAAGGAGTAAAGTCTAGTCATTAATCAGATTCAACCTAGGTGTATCTGGTTAATTACTAGGGTGTTACAATAAATGAGAAAATGTTATGATGTTTATGAATTGTATTATGATATAACATGCAAAGATTTAATGGTGACTTAAACTTATAAGAAAATGATCCTTTGGAACCATCAGACTATAGATGGTGAAAAGGTGATTTTAGCCCCCTAACCCGTTCTCTCAAAAGGGTAGAGTCGGGACTTTAGCTTATCAAAAGGGATAAGTATATGCTAGTGACGACTAGTAAAGTATGAGCTCATAACCTAAATTACTCCCAAAAGGGTGGAGTATAGGGTGGCCCAAGGAAAATAATGATGATCATAAGATTTTAAGTCACCAAAGGCACTAAAGAAATGAAATATGTGCACTGTGTCCATGTGTAGCTAATATTATATGACGTTCTTTTATGCATGTTGTAACACCCTAGTAATTAACCAGATACACCTAGGTTGAATCTGATTAATGACTAGACTTTACTCCTTGCTTTGGTTCTTTCTTCATAATTTGAAAATACTTAGTGAAATTACGAGCCATTTTTTTTTTTTAAACACATAATTGAAAACGTGAGCCGAGTACAACGTGAACGAGTAAGCGGGGTATAATAAGACGTTTAGGAATATATCACATCATATTACTTAGGCTCCATCATATAACATCCAATAGCACATTATAGCATATATTTACATACAATAACCTCACTCAAAGGGTGGGTTATGTTCATACATCATTATCTTATGCAAACCCTTAAAAGAAAATATACTTAAGGAAATACATGCCCCTAAACTAGATAACTCCATAAGCCGGGGAGGTTATCCTAAAACTAGGGTGCATGATCACACATAAATCTACTAAGAACCTTCTATGGCCACTGTCACTGAAATGGGGGAATAAATCGATCCATCGATGAGCTCCTCTGAGGGGACACGAGATGCACCAGTCGGGTCGCATGGATGGCCTTCGCTAACCTCGGCTGAACAACTGCTTTCTCACTACCTCTCTTACACGTGTGGGAGTAGGAGCAGAGCTCTCGTAATATACATGAGTAGGAGTGTCCTCTCAAGGATCAGCCGTAATATCTCGCCTCGGAACATACTCTGAAATCCATGGACAGCAGATGAAGCGATAAGAACGTAACATCCTTTCATCAAGTGGACGTGCATGTTCGAAACCATTTCATCGCCATAGGAGAAGTAGGAGAAAATCGATAACTAGGGACGAGATGTGCAAATGGACGACCTATGTAAATAAAAACACGAATCACAAGACCTCCCTTCAAAATGATACGAGCGATGCACCGGATCATAGTGGAATTCCCAAGTAGGGGTATCAACGAACAGGACGAATGTCGCCATTTGAATCTGGAGACAATGACGGAAATAAAGAAAAGGGAGTGAGAATCTTGCTAAAGAATTCTCAAGAGGTACCTCCTTCTATAGTGTCATCATCAAAGTCCCAGAACCTCGGGATTATTCTAAAATAGTGAGCATGCAAAGATTCATTTTAAGTTCGGACAAATACTTAACCGAGGTTCGTCAATTTTTAATTATACGTCTTATAAAATAAACATGCCATGCGTCCATAGAGGGCCTCATACGGTGCCATACCGATACTTGCATGATAACTGTTGTTATATGCAAATTCAATCGATGGCGGCTACTTATCCTAACTTCCCCTTTGATCTAAAACACATGCCCTTAACATATCCTCCAAGGTTTGGATAGTTCTTTCAGATTGACCGTCTGTTTGGGGGTGATAGGCCGTGCTTAGACACAGCTTTGAACCAAATGCCTTTTGAAAGGCTCCCCAAAATCGTGACGTAAACCGCGGATCCCGGTCCGAGATTATCGTCGACGGCACCCCATGTAACCTTACTATCTCCTGAATATATAATTGTGCTAACCTATCCAAGGAATAAGTCACCTTAATAGGTAAAAAGTGGGTTGACTTCGTCAATCGATCCACGATTACCCATATGGTATCATGATTCATTTGGGTCCTCGGTAATCCAGTCACAAAATCCATGGAGATACTATCCCACTTCCACTCGGGGATCGACAGAGGTTGCAGCATTCCGCAGGGTTTTTGGTGTTCAATCTTCACCTTTTGACACACCAAGCACTTACTCACCCATGTGCACACATCTTTCTTCATTCCAGGCCACCGTAACATCTTCTTCAAATCTTGATACATCTTGGTGGCACCAGGATGAAGGGTAAAATGGCTCTTATGGGCTTCCTCCAAAATATCCTTTCGGAGGCCACCACTAGCAGTACACATATTCGACTTTTAAACCTCCACAAATCGTCCATTCCTTGGGTAAAACCTATCAACTTTCCTGCCTTCACTGCCACTAAAGTCTCTTGAAACTTAGCATCGTCCCCTTGAGCTTGAACAATCCTTTCTTTGAACTCACTTGTCACTCTAAGATGACAAGCTCTGATGCCCTTAGTGGTCAAAGTCATTCCTAGGTTTAAGTCCCTAAATTGCTCAATCAATTCAACCTCCTTCACCATCAAACTGACACTTGTAAGGACTTCCTACTCAAAGCATCACCTACTACATTAGCTTTACCAGGATGGTAGTTCAATCCAAAATCATAATCTTTCAAGAACTCCATCCATCGCCTTTGCCTCATGTTTAGCTCTTTTTGATCAAAGAGATATTTCAAACTCTTGTGATCGGAAAACACCTCAAACTTAACTCCATATAAATGGTGTCTCCAAATCTTTAGAGCAAACACGACTACAGCCTAACTCAAGGTCATGGGTAGGGTAGTTTGCCTCATGTGGCTTGAGTTGTCTTGATGCATAGGCCACCACTTGCCTATCTTGCATCAATACACAACCTAAACCCTTTTTTGAAGCATCACAATACACCTCGAAAGGCACATTGGGGTCGGGTAACACTAAAACAGGGTAGAGGTTAGCTTGTGTTTTAACTCTTGAAAGCTCTTTTCACACTCCTGTCCATGAAAAGAGGTGTTCTTCCTAGTCACTTGGTCAAAGGTAGGAAATCTGGGAAAATCCTTGATAGATCGACGGTAATAACCGGCTAAACCCAAAAAGCGCCTTAGTTCAGTTACAGTGGTTGGTCTTTCCCAGTTTACTACCGCTTCTACCTTACTAGGATCTACAAGAATGCCTTTCTTAGATACTACATGGCCTAAAATTGCACCTTATCCAACAAAACTCACACTTGGAAATCTTGGCATATAGTTTCTTTTCCTTCAAGATCTTCAAGATTATGGTCGTGTGGCATTCATGCTCTTCATGGGTCTTAGAATATATGAGAATGTCATCTATAAAGACAACTACAAACTGATCTAAATAGGGCCGAAAGATCCTATTCATGTAATCCATAAAAATAGCTGGAGCATTGGTTAACCCAAAGGACATTCTTTGCCAAACTCAAAATGGCCGTATCGAGTGCGAAAGGCCGCTTTGGGTATGTCTTCATCTCTCACTCTAATTTGATGGTAGCCTGACCTCAAATCTATCTTAGAAAACACTACCGCTCCTTTCACTTGCTCCATCAAATCATCGATCCTAGGCAGAGGATACTTGTTTTTCACCGTTACTTTATTCAACTCCCGATAATCTACACACATCCTCATACTCCCATCCTTTTTCTTTACAAACAACACACGGGCTCCCCAAGGTGATGCACTAGGCCTAACAAACTTTTTCTCCAATAAATCTTCCAATTGAGTTTTTAACTCGGTCAATTCTAATGGGGACATCCCTGTATGGGGCTATGGATATAGGTCACCCGCACCCAAGCAATTCTATGGAAAACTCTATCTCTCTCTTTGAGGGGAAACTCGTATCTCATCTGGAAATACTTCAGGATAATTTCTTACTATTGGTATCTCATCGATACTTTGCTCAAAGTCTACATCACTAGCGGCTAAGAAAATGTAACCTTTACTCTCACCCTTACCACAATCCATTTCCACAAAGAAGCTTATGTAAAGACTTATGGGTTTCTTAGGTTCAATAGGAACAGGAAGAAAAGTGATGGTTTTCTCATAACAGCTTAACAGTACACGGTTGGCCTCAAGCCAATCCATGCCAAGAATCACATCTAAACCTCGCATGGGTAAGCAAATAAGATCTAAAACAAAGGATCTATTATCTATAATAAAACTACAATCTAAACAACATTTACAAGTCCTAACGGGTTTTCCAAATGGGTAGAAACAATAAGGTCAAAAGGAAGCTCAGTCATAGGTAAATTAAGGCTTTTAACACATGAATGGGAGATAAAAGAATGAGAAGCGCCAGTAATCATATAGTACAATTAAGTCTTTACCATGCATATTACCCTTACCTTCCACGAGATTTCGTGACTTCGTTGTTTCTTCAAGATTAACAAGAAATACCCTTCCCTGGTATTGCGGCTTGGGATTGGGGGTTGGGGGGTTTCATTCCTGCATTCTCGGGAGTAATGACCTGGTTTTCCACAATCGATAGCACACGCTTGTTCCGGCTCGACATGGCATGCTCCCATGATTCTTGCCGCACTTGGGACATTCCATGGATGGCGCAGCCGTGGAGGTACTTCTTTGGACCTCTTTGTGGTGCTTTCCTTTATTGTTGTTATTGTTGTTGTTGTGATTGTTCTTTGGGGTTATTGTTGTAGCGGTTATTATTATAGCGATTGTTGTTGTTTGGCCTTCCTTGTTGAAAATTTCTTTGTGTCCCTTGTGGTCTTGATTGAGGAAATGGAGGTCGATTATGCCTCTTGAACTGCTGACCTTGAGGTGTCAACTTTTTGGTAATATTATCGACTTTGGGGTGTTTAGTTTTCTCGACCTTCTTCAATAATCCGACATTTGTTAACTAGGGTAGAGAAATCCTAATCTCCAAATGTGCAATCGCCACATTAAGTTCCGCCTTCAACCCTGACTCGTATTTAATGCATTTCGAGGACTCATCAGGATTTCCTTGGTACATTCTTGAGAACTTAATGAGTTCTTCAAATCTGGCGATTATCGGGCCACATTCATATTCCCTGGACAAATTGCATGAATTCAATGTCCTTGGCATTTCTAATCGACTCTGGAAAGTACTTTTCATAAAAATGGACCTTGAAAAGTTCCCAATCAATGTCCACGTCGGTCGTCTCCGGAGTCTTTGAACACCCGTCCACCAGAAACCGGCATCACCTTCAAGCATATGAGTAGCGAATGTGACCTTTTGCTCCTCCGAGCATGGGACTACAGCAAAGACCTTCTCAATATTCCGAATCCATTCATCTGCAATATTTGGATTCAGTGTCCCCTTGAAAACTGGTGGGTTTGCCTTACGAAACTCCCGAAACAGGCATGTTCAGGAATCTCATGTCCTTGATTCATATTGGCTTGACGATCCTGATCCATTCGTTCCATCATCATTCTCATGGTCCTTGCTACGTCGCGGAGTGCTTGGTACTGTCTCGTTGTCTTGATTATTCGTCTTTGCGCTCCTAGTCCGTTGTCGACGTGCCATTGGTCGCTATACACACAAAACAGGAACACTGAGGTGATCAGGCCCAATATTCCATGCAAAGTGAGCAAGTTACGATGGCACTTTCAACATACGATAGTCATGTATTTCTAATCCTCAAGCTCATCCTAATGATAAACATCTACACATGACGTCACTAACGTATTATGCTTTAGAAGCATAGCTAGTCCAATCCTCAGGCTCCATGAGAATCGAATCAAGCTCGATACCAAAATGTAACACCCTAGTAATTAACCAGATACACCTAGGTTGAATCTGATTAATGACTAGACTTTACTCCTTGCTTTGGTTCTTTCTTCATAATTTGAAAATACTTAGTGAAATTACGAGCCATTTTTTTTTTTTTAAACACATAATTGAAAACGTGAGCCGAGTACAACGTGAACGAGTAAGCAGGGTATAATAAGACGTTTAGGAATATATCAGATCATATCACTTAGGCTCCATCATATAACATCCAATAGCACATTATAGCATATATTTACATACAATAACCTCACTCAAAGGGTGGGTTATGTTCATACATCATTATCTTATGCAAACCCTTAAAAGAAAATATACTTAAGGAAATACATGCCCCTAAACTAGATAACTCCATA
This sequence comes from Dalbergia cochinchinensis, assembly GCA_031216125.1. Taxonomy (NCBI): domain Eukaryota; kingdom Viridiplantae; phylum Streptophyta; class Magnoliopsida; order Fabales; family Fabaceae; genus Dalbergia; species Dalbergia cochinchinensis. The sequence goes on from CM062372.1 coordinate 35,932,360, forward strand.
AGCCGGGGAGGTTATCCTAAAACTAAGGTGCATGATCACACATAAATCTACTAAGAACCTTCTATGGCCACTGTCCTGGAAATGGGGGAATAAATCCGATCCACTGATGAGCTCCCTCGGGAGGGACACACGAGATGCACCAGTCGGGTCGCATGGATGGCCTTCTCGCTAACCTCGGCTGAACAACTGTTTCCTCACTACCCTCTCTTACACGTGTGGGAGTAGGAGCAGAGCTCTCAGAATATACATGAGTAGGAGTGTCCTCTGAAGGATCAGGTTCTGCAGATCTCGTCTCGGGAACATACTCTGGAAATCCATGGACAGCAGATGAAGCGGGATAAGAACGTAACATCCTTTCATCAAGTGGACGTGCATGTTCGAAAACCATTTCATCGCCATAGGGAGAAGTAGGAGAAAATCGATAACTAGGGACAGGATGTGCAAATGGACGACCTATGTAAATAAAAACACGAATCACAGCACCTCCCTTCAAAATGATACGAGCGATGCACCGGATCATAGTGGAATTCCCAAGTAGGGGTATCAACGACCAGGACGAATGTCGCCATTTGAATCTGGAGACAATGACGGAAATAAAGAAAAGGGAGTGAGAATCTTGCTAAAGAATTCTCAGTAGGGTACCTCCTTCTATAGTGTCATCATCAAAGTCCCCAGGAACCTCGGGATTATTCTAAAATAGTGAGCATGCAAAGATTCATTTTAAGTTCGGACAAATACATAACCGAGGTTCGTCAATTTTTAATTATGCGTCTTATAATGCATCTTATTCTTAACATGTCATATTTACAATGAACATTTCCTTTATCATTACATCATATTCCTCATCATCATTATCAAAATAACATGCATAAAAGAACGTCATATAATATTAGCTACACATGGACACAGTGCACATATTTCATTTCTTTAGTGCCTTTGGTGACTTAAAATCTTATCATCATCATTATTTTCCTTGGGCCACCCTATACTCCACCCTTTGGGAGTAATTTTGGTTATGAGCTCATACTTTACTAGTCGTCTCTAGCATATACTTATCCCTTTTGATAAGCTAAAGTCCCGACTCTACCCTTTTGAGAGAACGCGTTACGGGGCTAAAATCACCTTTTCACCACCTATAGTCTGATGGTTCCAAAGGATCATTTTCTTATAAGTTTAAGTCACCATTAAATCTTTGCATGTTATATCATAATACAATTCATAAACATCATAACATTTTCTCATTTATAGTCTTAAGCTAGAATAATATATATCAACTATAATCATGCATATGGGAGATTCCCAGGAAAGAGAGGTGGGTCACAATGGACACGCTTAAATACCAAGTCTTTCTTTAGCCAGAACCTTTCCAAATTACACTTTTACAATGATACACTTTCTTCTAGCAACAAAGGTAAATTTTACATAATAAAGAACATTTCATGTACAAGCATTCTCATTATTTGCAACAGCAACTATAACATGCAAGCCAGGAAATCATTCAATGATATCAAGTACTTAATAAGCATCCAATCCTTACATAGAATTATCAATTATAGAACTAATTAGTTACTAAACCAATTATGAATCATTCTCTTAACAATAAACCATAATTATCACAACTTCAATCATATCAAATCATTATCACACATTGATACTAAACTCAGATCAGTGGTCAATCATGAACCTCATGCAATTACATAGAATCATATTTTAAGTGCATATAAAATACTAGTTCCCCGTAAAATCCTTGCAAAGCCTTAAAACTCATTTAGAAACTAGTTCTTTTGTCAAATTTGGGAGGATCTTCACAATTAAAATTCTCACTTAAGATAAAAGGAGTAAGTCTTGAGCTTTAGAGATTTAGGTGACATCTTAAAATTATAAACATGCTATGCAACCTTATTTTAATCTTATCTTTATAAGGTGATAGCTTGGAATTATAAACATGATATGCAATTCCATTTCTTTATCTTTAAGATTTAAGGTGATGACTTCAAAATTAAACATGATGCAAGAACTTGAAATATAAACATGATACAAGAAATCTGAGCAATGTAATCCGCACAGACCAAGAGAGGAGAAGAGAATATTAAGAAACCTGAGCGGCGGTAGTCCACAGACCACGATAGAGGAGAAGAGAATATTATTATTACATCTTTTTAAGCTCCAATCTCAAGACTTTTAAAGAATAAATTCTTTAACTCCAATAATCATATTTCTTTGCTTGTGATACATGGGCAAGTCTTTGAGCTCTAGGATCTTTAGGTGATGGCATAAAATAAACATGCCATCGTTGATTCTTTTAGCCATTATAAAATATAGTGAGAGCATAAATTAAATATGAGATGCAACCTCTTTATTATCTTGAAAGATTAAGTGATGACTTGAAACATAAACATGAAATACAAGCTTGGAATTTAAACATGAGAAATGCAAGTTCATTTATTCATTCTTGAAAATTTAGTGATGACATAGAAGGTAAACATGGTTATGCAAAGCATAAACTTAATCATGGATGCAAATTCATTTTGTTTCTTTACTAGAGCTCCTTCAAGACTTTAAAAGAATTATAAATTCAACCCAATACATATCTTAACAAGAAATAAAACATAAAAGGAAAAAATACATCTTTCAAGTTCTAAACTAAAAATCTTTGTTTTAGCATCATAAAGCATTATTCTTTAAGGTTTTGCATCAAGTAGAATTTTCAAGCTTTAGAGGCCTAACTTGTGATGGATTTACAACCCACCCTCAAGGTCCTCATCATCAAGCCATCATCTTAGTTCCACCTAGGCCATATGGTTGAATTGGTTAAAAGAAAATTGAAGAGGAAAACCAAAATGAAAAGCTAAGGCAAGTTCATAATTTCATCATTTTGAGCTAAAAACACAACTCCTCAAAGCATAGAAATAAATTTAGAAACTACTCCCTACCTAATCTGAGTTGAAGAAGAGGAAGAGAACTTGGTTTCTTGAAGTGAAATGAAACAAAATCTCTTTGAAAAATTGAAGAAAGAATTCAGCCAAAGAGGAGGAAGAAAGAAAGTTTTTGGTGCTCCTAAAACTAGTTATGAACCAAGCATTCCAAGACCACTCAAGCAAGCCTATTTATAGAAGATTTTGAGGCTTCTAATTGGCCAAAATGATGAGGTAGTGGACGGAATTTTGCAGGAGAAATAAGGGAGGAAAAATCATTTTAGACAAAGTTGTATGAAATTAAGGAATTATGTCTCTTATGGTGACATTTTGGCATTTTGTTTTAGTGCAACTTTTGGCAATAATTCAGCTGCATAATGGCATCAATAATTTCGTCCATTACAGCCCAAAGAAGTGAAATTTGTGTGTTCCATGCATTATTTAGGTGTAGGCAAGGTATTCATGTAATTTAGAGAATTTACGGTTAAGGGTTTAAGTGAATTAGTAAGCAATTTGGGTGTTTTTGAGCAATTTTGGGTTCTAATCAATCTAAATACATAATTTTGACTCTAGATTAATATTTAGAATTTAATAAGCTTTAATTTGAGCCTAATATTGCTTAAGTTTCTGTGATATCTGAATCAAAAATCCCGAAATTCAAAAAGCGCCCAAAACAGGGCAAAATCGTACTTTCACTTAAAAATTGCCCGAGGCCACCCGAGCTTAACCAATGGTTAATCATGGCTTAAAAACACATTTTGAAACATTTTAGTGAGGTTCGGGCTCAGTCGGCACGCACATCGGAGTTAAAGCAAATTATAGGGCTGCTTTTGGTCATTTCAAGGCGTCGGAACTCAAAATTGAGATCCTTCTGCTCTATTAACACACATAACACAAACAATCCCTTATTATCCTCAAAATATCCCCTTGAGAATAGGTGGGGCCCACGATCCTCATTTTCTGAGTAAAATAACTTCAGGGGCATTTTGGTCATTTTATACGTACAGAAATTCGGGATTTGCGACTCTCGCATGAATCGTTCCTAACCTCTCTTCTAATGTTATATTCCTTTATTGAGGATTGTTCGGCCTCAAATCTTATGTAATAATTACCTACGGTAATTCGGTAATTGAGTAATTTCTAATGACAGTAAAAATTACAGTAAAAATTGGGGCATTACACATGTTATTTTGATAATGATGATGAGGAATATGATGTAATGATAAAGGAAATGTTCATTGTAAATATGACATGTTAAGAATAAGATGCATTATAAGACGCATAATTAAAAATTGACGAACCTCGGTTAAGTATTTGTCGGAACTTAAAATGAATCTTTGCATGCTCACTATTTTAGAATAATCCCGAGGTTCCTGGGGACTTTGATGATGACACTATAGAAGGAGGTACCCTACTGAGAATTCTTTAGCAAGATTCTCACTCCCTTTTCTTTATTTCCGTCATTGTCTCCAGATTCAAATGGCGACATTCGCCCTGCTCGTTGATACCCTACTTGGGAATTCCACTATGATCAGGTGCATCGCTCGTATCATTTTGAAGGGAGGTCTTGTGATTCGTGTTTTTATTTACATAGGTCGTCCATTTGCACATCCTGTCCCTAGTTATCGATTTTCTCCTACTTCTCCCTATGGCGATGAAATGGTTTTCGAACATGCACGTCCACTTGATGAAAGGATGTTACGTTCTTATCCCGCTTCATCTGCTGTCCATGGATTTCAGTATGTTCGAGACGAGATATTCTAAAACTGATCCTTCAGAGGACACTCCTACTCATGTATATTCGAGAGCTCGCTCCTACTCCCACACGTGTAAGAGAGTAGTGAGGAAACAGTTGTTCAGCCGAGGTTAGCGAGAAGGCCGCCCATGCGACCCCAGCCTGGTGCATCTCGTGTGTCCCGTCCCGAGGGAGCTCATCAGTGGATCGGATTTATTCCCGCATTTCCGTGACAAGGGCCATAGAAGGTTCTTAGTAGATTTATGTGTGATCATGCACCCTAGTTTTAGGATAACCTTCCCGCTTATGGAGTTATCTAGTTTAGGGGCATGTATTTCCTTAAGTATATTTTCTTTTATGGGTTTGCATAAGATAATGATGTATGAACATAACCCACCCTTTGAGTGAGGTTATTGTATGTAAATATATGCTATAATGTGCTTATGGATGTTATATGATGGAGCCTAAGTGATATGATGTGATATATTCTTAAACGTCTTATTATACGCCGCTTACTCGTTCACGTTGTACTCGGCTCACGCTTTCAATTATGTGTTTAAAAAAAAAAATGGCTCGTAATTTCACTAAGTATTTTCAAATTATGAAGAAAGAACCAAAGCAAGGAGTAAAGTCTAGTCATTAATCGATTCAACCTAGGTGTATCTGGTTAATTACTAGGGTGTTACAATAAATGAGAAAATGTTATGATGTTTATGAATTGTATTATGATATAACATGCAAAGATTTAATGGTGACTTAAACTTATAAGAAAATGATCCTTTGGAACCATCGGACTATAGATGGTGAAAAGGTGATTTTAGCCCCTAACCCGCTTTTCTCAAAAAGGGTAGAGTCGGGACTTTAGCTTATCAAAGGGATAAGTATATGCTAGTGACGACTAGTAAAGTATGAGCTCATAACCTAAATTACTCCCAAAAGGGTGGAGTATAGGGTGGCCCAAGGAAAATAATGATGATGATAAGATTTTAAGTCACCAAAGGCACTAAAGAAATGAAATATGTGCACTGTGTCCATGTGTAGCTAATATTATATGACGTTCTTTTATGCATGTTATTTTGATAATGATGATGAGGAATATGATGTAATGATAAAGGAAATGTTCATTGTAAATATGACATGTTAAGAATAAGATGCATTATAAGACGATAATTAAAAATTGACGAACCTCGGTTAAGTATTTGTCCGAACTTAAAATGAATCTTTGCATGCTCACTATTTTAGAATAATCCCGAGGTTCCTGGGACTTTGATGATGACACTATAGAAGGAGGTACCCTACTGAGAATTCTTTAGCAAGATTCTCACTCCCTTTTCTTTATTTCCGTCATTGTCTCCAGATTCAAATGGCGACATTCGTCCTGTTCGTTGATACCCCTACTTGGGAATTCCACTATGATCCGTGCATCGCTCGTATCATTTTGAAGGGAGGTCTTGTGATTCGTGTTTTTATTTACATAGGTCGCCCATTTGCACATCCTGTCCCTAGTTATCGATTTTCTCCTACTTCTCCCTATGGCGATGAAATGGTTTTCGAACATGCACGCCCACTTGATGAAAGGATGTTACGTTCTTATGCCGCTTCATCTGCGTCCATGGATTTCCAGTATGTTCCCGAGATGAGATATTACAAACTGATCCTTCAGAGGACACTCCTACTCATGTATATTGTGAGAGCTTGCTCCTACTCCCTCACGTGTAAGAGAGGGTAGTGAGGAAACAGTTGTTCAGCCGAGGTTAGCGAGAAGGCCGTCCATGCGACCCGACACTGGGTGCATCTCGTGTGTCCCTCCCGAGGGAGCTCATCGATGGATCGGATTTATTCCCCATTTTCGTGACAAAGGGCCATAGAAGGTTCTTAGTAGATTTATATGTGATCATGCACCCTAGTTTTAGGATAACCTTCCCGGCTTATGGAGTTATCTAGTTTAGGGGCATGTATTTCCTTAAGTATATTTTCTTTTATGGGTTTGCATAAGATAATGATGTATGAACATAACCCACCCTTTGAGTGAGGTTATTGTATGTAAATATATGCTATAATGTGCTTATGGATGTTATATGATGGAGCCTAAGTGATATGATGTGATATATTCCTAAACGTCTTATTATACCCCGCTTACTCGTTCACGTTGTACTCGGCTCACGTTTTCAATTATGTGTTTAAAAAAAAAAAAATGGCTCATAATTTCACTAAGTATTTTCAAATTATGAAGAAAGAACCAAAGCAAGGAGTAAATCTAGTCATTAATCAGATTCAACCTAGGTGTATCTTGTTAATTACTAGGGTGTTACATTTTTCTCCTCCTTATGGTTGTAAATGGCCGAAGCCATTCCCTCCCCAAACACCCGTCATTTGTTTCATTTCTCTATAAATAGCATGCTTGGGTGATATTGCATCACTTTGGGTTCATTTGCCAAGTGTAAGTTTTCAAAGAGCACTTCAAAGTTTTCTTTTTCTCTCAAAGTTCAAGTGTCCAAGTTCTTCAAGTTCTTCATCCTCTTCACTCATCTCAAACCTCCAATTTCTTGGTAGGGATTTTCTTTCAAGTGTTTTTTTCACTTAAGTTCTTAATCTAGTTATGTGTTTTATGGTTTCTCTTGAATCTTTTTGGAACTTCCTTTCTTATTCTCTTCCTTCTTCATTTTCGGCCATGAGCCTTTGAAAACAAAGGAATGGGAGTTTGATGATGAGGGTTTCATGATGGTATTCATCACTTGAACAACCTCTAAAGCTTGATCTTTGTTCTTAAGCAAAAGATGTTTTTAGTTTCTTTCTTTCTTGAACCTTGAGATTCTTAACTTTGATGTTGATTTAAAATGAGTTAGTGAACTCAGTGATGGGGACTCATGATGTTGGTGTTAATACGTCATCAAGATCATGGTCTCTAGAGTTTCAAAATGGATCTTTTCTTGTATATTTACGCTCAAAGCCTTGCATATTTATTTCAAGTCTTGCATATTTACTTTCAAGCCTTGCATATTTACTTCAAGCCTTGCATATTTAAATTTCAAGTCTTGCATATTTACTTTAAAGTTCTCACTTTACTTTGTAATGAAGAATAAAAATGAAGTGCATAGCATGTTTATATTTTGTCATCACTTAAAGACCTAGAGCTCAAAAACTTGCCCATTTTATCTCAAGGTAAAGTTTAATATGGAAGCATTCTTTGAATGTATAATTTCGGCCAAGTAATAATGATGAACTTGGAATGAGTTCTATCTAGTTACAAGGGACAACAACCTATGTTCTAGGATTTTCTTTAAGCTTGATGAGTTTTATAAAGTTATGACCAACAAGATTTATGATTTTAATCCTCTTCTAAAGAAGAATTAAATTGGTTACTGACCTAAGGTTGTTTTTAGCCTCTTGATAAAATAAAATGGTTTGCAAAGAGTTTTAGAAGTCCTAAAATGATTCCAAGGGAAACTAGCAACTTGTATGCTTTAGAAATGTCAAATTATGTGTCTTTTTGGACTTGAACAGTTCCATTTTGCCCTGATGTGTTTGCTGCTGGATGATGATGTTTTGATGTGTTAGAATGTGTGAAAATGATATATGATGAGGTAGGAACACTTCTATGCATGTTAGGAGAGAAACTAGCTTCATAGAAAAACTGTAAAGTTGGAATTTAACGTGTGTTTAACCCCTTCAATCATAATCAATGCCAAAACTATTTTAGTATGATAACATTCAGTTTAGGATTGTTTAATTATGAAAAACTTGATAACATTTGAGGTAGAATTGATTTTTAGCACCTATAGAGAAACTAGTAACTAGAAAACCGTAAAAGTACAATTCTAGAACACTTAGAAATATATTTTTCTGATTCTGTTACAGCATGATTAGTCATAGGAAAAGTGATCTACAAGTACTGTAAATGTGTAGGACTCCCTCATAATTGGTTTAGATTTAATTTATAGTGCCTTAGGCGAAGATGGAACTTAGAAAGGGCCTAAGATGTAGATTCTAGAACCCCGTAAGTATATGATATTAATTTAGCCCACATCCTTATGATATTATCCAGATTTGTTATGATCATAAAAATGAGTAAGGATTATTAGAGGTGAACCTATAGGGGTATAAAAGAGTAAAAACGGATGTTAGCATAATTGGTTTTCAAGATTAAGACTCGTAAGAGTCAAAGCATAAGACACCATGGGTTCTAAGACATAATAAGCTTTATGACTTCAAGTAGATGTATGTTTAATTATGAGAATGACTTGAGCATGGTATATGCATTAGCTAAGCCCGGTCCTCGATTCCGACAAACTGGTTAGGAGCATGCTATCTTTTAAGAATGTTAAAGCAATGATGTGATGACGTATATGCTATGATGAGTTGACTATATGACTTGATGTCTTATGGTAATGTTGAATGGCTATGCATGCTCTAAATGTTTCATGGCATAAAGCAAGTTTGAAGGAAATCCGGTGTACGTCGTTACGCTACTGAATTTCCCATCAAACTTGAGGATTGAGAAAAGTTTGCGAAAGCTCTTGGGTGACATCGGTTTGGCCGAGCACTCCCAGGAAAGGTACTGGGTGACACTGGTTCGGTCGAGCACCCCCAGAACAGATGTGATATAACACTGAGATGCATTCCTCCCGCTACGGTGGGGAGGAAACAAATCCGTGAGGGTATTGACATTGAGCTTGCTAAAGCGGACAATGCGCTGTGTACTAGATACCAGTAAAGCATTTCAAAGAAGGAAATGATCCTAAGATAGGTGATCCAAGAAAGTTATGCATACCCCCTCTATTAGCCCATATTAAATCTAGTGATGACTAGTTAGGATTGAGCTCATTCCTAGGCGATAGGTGAGATGTAGTTTGGTGACCAGATTATCGCTGGGCCGGTGAGTCGGTTGGATTTTTGGTGGATATGTTAAGAGGGTGGTCTTTAAGAAAAAGAACTTAAGAGTTTGATCTATGAGAAAGATGTCACATGAAAAGTACTGTGCCTTTTATGCCACATATATGATTTATGTTTCCTTATGATGTGCCCAAGTATTACGATTTTCTTATTAAAAGTGCATGTGGTACTGCCATGCATTCATCTAATATCTGTTACATTCATGACATTAAGACTCATACTAAAAGACACCCACTTCGGATAAATAGATTTGAAAAGTCTAAAACCAATCCTTGTGCCTGTACACCTTTTTCATAATTAAAACCGAGGTGGCTGGGGATGACGACGATGACACTCATGTTAGAGTCGGGAATCCCTACTAAGAATCTTGAATGAGTTTCTCAGCCCTCTATTTTCTTCCATGTCATCTCTAGATGAGGATTACAATGAGGCTCGTGACTTCTTCTAAGGCTCGTGCTTAAGGGTCACGCTAGCAAATAGAGTAAAGGGTCGCCGTGGAAGCATAGATAGTTTAGCTTTTGGATTGATACTCATCTAACCTCATAGGTGGATAAGGATCACTTCATATATATAGGCATATTTCGATGTAAATAATGGTACAATGATGCTAGTAATTTATGTATTTATGAAGGAGTGACGATATTATGATTGTTATGTATGATACTATGTTTCATGATTATAAATGGTGTGATTACTTTTCTTGCATGATGTGGTTATGATGAACGTTAGGTTAGCGCGTAGCTCGCGTTTTGTTTTTCAAGTTTCGAAAAAGAAAAATTTATTCGTATCTTCCGCTAAGTATTTTAATGAAAGGTTTTAAAGAATGAGACTAAAAGGGTAATAGACTAATGATTAACCTAAATATGTTCTAGAGCATTGGGTTAAAAATTAGGATATTACAACCGCAAATTAGGAATATGTTCCAGAGGGCCTGCAAAAAGAGGAGACCCACCTCTTGCGATGGCAGGAAGAGGGGACCAAACTGAAATCTAGGCACGACTCCTGCTCCGACAAGGCCTTGGAGGGAGCGATGCGGTGGCCGAGCTAAAAAAGCATTGGGATGCTAATCGAAGAAGGGGACGGCAGATTAGGGTGAAGTAAAGGGGGCGACGAGGCCTTTCACATTGGCATTTTAAAGGGGAGATAGGGGTTCCAGAGTTGGAAAATGAGGGATGTGGGTGAAAGGTTTGAAGGGAATAATGGAAGAGGGTTCAACCTTGGAGGAGTTCACGTCACCGAAAATCGCTGCACAGTGGTTTTCTGTCAGCTGGGGTGATGGGCTTTATGGGACTAGGTGGTTTTCGCGCACTGAGAGGCGATGAGGGGAATGTGGTCATCGAAGAGTTTGGTAGTCTTAGGCTACAGAGAGGTAGTGTGGGAATGGGTGGAAGAGGTGATGCATGTGCTTTCAGTTGCACTTGCAGTTGCAGGTTTCACTTCTGGGAAGAAAGAGTCTTCGCTGGGACTTGAAGAATTAAAAACAAAACACAAGCAAACAAAAGAAAAAATAAGAAGAAAAAGCATGAAGTCAATGAACAATTTTGGTACTATGATGTGTATTTCCATTTTACTATTTTTGTAATCTAATACAGTTAAAAAACATAGAGGAATGATACGCGCACATCTCTATACCTCCACCATGTACATCCACCTCACTAAATGCCAAAATTGGCATAGAAGGATGTATTGGATACGAGGGGCAAACTTGTCAACACAAGAAAAGGAAAAATGAGGAAAAAATCCAAGCACATGCACGTGCACATACATTTGGCACTTCACTCTGTGTCTTTCTACTTCGAATCAGAAGCTTCCATAAGCCCACCCCATAACCCCACCTTACAACCCCACTTCTCACATGTTGGACTCCTATTTGCTTACAGCAAGAGCTCATGTTCGCTTCCCCTCTTTAAAGCTCTCTTAAGGTTTCATTTCCCACTGGAATCGCTAACACATTGTTCGCATTGTTCATCTGATAAAGTTCATGTTCTTCCCTCTGCTATTTGCATTGTAACTAGTAAAGAGTTACATTTTTTTGCAGAAGATTTATTATCTGGTTGACAGTTTACAGCTTTTATGTGTAGGGTTTACAATATTTCTGTTTACGGTTTACAACATTTTTGTGCACTGGTTTACAGCAACTTTTTGGGCTGACCATGTTTAGTGGGTGTGCTGATTAGGCTTGGAAGTTGTATGAATGTGTTTAGTGGGTGTGCTCATTTGGCTTGGAAGTTGTTTGAACATTTTTTAACAGATTTAGATCTTTTTTGAGTATGGTGTATTGGTTTTGTGTAGTAGTTGTCATGAAAAAGGTTTAGGGTGCACAAAATTTGTCATGAAGTCCTCAAAATATTTTGTTTAGGGTTTAAGGTTTGTGAGATAGGCTTGCAAATTTTTTATATTAATTTACAGCTTTTCTATATTGATTAGCAATTGATTTTGCATTGGTTTACGATATTTTGAACAAGGTTTACAACATTTTGAACATGATTTACAAGTTTTTCTTTGGTGATTTACAACATTTTGAACAAGGCTTACATCGTTTTGATCACAGCTTACAAGTTTTTCTTTGTTAGTTTACAACCTTTTTCCCCCTGGCTTACAATATTTTGAAGAAGGTTTACAACATCTTGAACACGGTTTACAGGTTTTTCTTTGGTGGTTTACAACATTTTGAATAAGGCTTACATCATTGTGATCACGGCTTACAACTTTTTCTTTGTTGGTTTACAGCCTTTTCCCCCCTGGCTTACAATATTTTGAGCAAGGTTTACAACATTTTGAAGAAGGTTAACAACATTTTGAACATGGTTTTATTTGTTGGTCTACAACTTTTTTTTCCATTGGCTTACAATACTTTGAACAAGGTTTACAACATTTTGAACACGGTTTACAACTTTTTCTTTGTTGGTCTACAACCTTTTTTCCCATTGGCTTACAATCATTTTTGCCACTGGTTTACAACTTGTATTAGATTAGTTTACATCTTTTTATGCACTGGTTTACAAATTTATGAAAAACATTTACAACATTTTGTGTAGTGATTTACAACAATTTGTACATCGGTTTACAACTTTCAACCCCTAAATTGAAAAGTTTGTATTCACATACATTTAGGTTTCCTGTACAGCCATTTCTATACTTTCCTGTGTACTTGCTTACCTGTTTTGGATGGCGCTAGTAGTTTGTTTGCATATTTAAATTAGTGATGTGAGACTAAAATATCTGATCATTTTATTCTTTAGCTACATCTTAGAGATGGCTCCTCGCAAGAATATTGAAGCTGCGCAGGGTAGTAGTGGGAAAAAGGCTAGGCTTATAAGTGTGCAACAATTAGAGGATTTGTCAATGTTGCATACAATGGTTGTGTATGTTAGTTTGGTGCATTGGGCGTTTGTAATGGTGATATGGTTTACAACTTAAATTTTGGTTATGTTTACTGTGACATGTAGCCTGCATTCAGTAGCCGATGCTCCCCTGCGATGATTCTTGATTTGTGGAATAAGAGTTTAACTGTCCCTCAAAAAGAAGTAGTTCAGGGCATGGGCTTTGGAGGCCTTTTTGAACTGAAGATAAAGTAAAAAAAAATAGGATGTTCATCTTGGAAGTCGTAAGGGTATTCGATCATGTGAAGCAATGCATCATTTTGAAGGATCGCTCCATACCTGTTACACCCTCATCTGTGGGTTTAGTGCTTAGGCTTCCTTATTCTATTAATAAGTTAACTAAACTTGGGATTAATTTTCATATTTATTTTTTTTTTCCAAATACGTTATGATTCCACAAAAATTTTTGTATTTAAAGGTAAAGAAGTCAGACAAAATGCATCCAATGAAAAGTTGATAGTTCTGCAAGAGTTCCAGAAGAAAACCATCAAGGAGATGGAGATGATCATTTGGGAAGGCATGTGACACCCTAATATTTAACTCAACACGCTTAGGACGCATTTAAGTTAATTATTAGTTATTACTCTTTTGTTCCAGTTTTTAACTCAAAACTTCTTGAAAATACTTTAGTGAAAATATAGGTAAATTTTTTTTTTAAACTTAAATACCAAAACGTGAGCCACGCATACTAAGTATCTAACATCATTCATTTTGCCTGCGTAAGAAAGATATTAGAAACAAATAATAGGTAAAAACATAATACTACCATGGCATCACATAACTCAAATAATAATAACATATCAATGATTGTATCATAATAGTGATGTCTTATAAACATACGGACATCAATATATATCCATCAATAGAATACAAACTGATAAATGAGATGTGATCACTCTAAAGGCAAATATCCAAGGGGAAACTATCTTCGTAGCTCCTCATCCAGTCTCAAGGTAAATCACGAACTACACCATCATTCATGTCTGGAGACGACATGGAAAAGAAAAGGGATAGGAAACTTATACAAGAATCTTAGTAGGGCTTAATGACTTTAACACAAGTGTCATCATCATCGTCCCCAGGAGGCTCAAGTTTAATTATGAAAATGGTGGACACATATATAAGGTTCATTAAGTTCTAAATATCATTAGCTCAGGCCATATCTTTTAGCATGAATCTTAATGTCATGAATACAACATACTAGTCATGGATGCATGTCAATATCATATACAAATATCATAAAACTTACAAAACAATGCATATGATATAAAGAACATCATGATCATCATTTTCATAGATGACTTAAACTTCTTATTCTCTTTTCCTTGGGGGCCACTGTAACATCCTAATTTTTAACCTAGTACTCTAGAACATATTTAGGTTAATCATTAGTCTATTATGTCATAGTTTCCTTTCTACTTTAAAACACTTAGCGGAAAATACTGGTAAATTTTTTTTTTTGAAATGTAAAAGCAAAGTGAGAGCCATGTAATATGATGAACAATGAAGCATAAAAGAAATAAAACACAAATCCAAATAAACACCTCATGAACATCTGATCATAAAACATGTAATTACACAACAGGATAAACAAACCACATACATAGATATCATATGCCCACTTAAGAAAAGCAGGACTTAGTTTAGTACAGCACAGAGCAAATACAACTGAAATAGAAATACATAGAAACATAAAAGGAGAACACCCACACCCTAGTGCACCTAAAATAGATAACCTTTGAGGACAAAAGAAAGCTATCCTAATCTATGTGTGGTGTGTACACTATCACTCCTCAAGCGCCTCTACTGCTAGTAGCCTGGATAAGGTGGGACATAGCCGATCCAAGGACGAAGGACATCTGGAGTGGGCACTCGCTGTGGCTGGACATGAGCTCCTCAACAAGGGCACATGGACTGCCTCCAAGCCAGCCTTGGCTGTGTAACCGCCTCCTCATTACCCTCTACCCTCAGTGAGGGAGTAGGGGCAGAGCTCTCAGAGTATAGATGGGTGGGTGGATCCTCTTATGGGTCAGTCTCCAAGTGCCTCGAACAGGAGATATAGTCGGGAAAATCACGAACGGCAGATTCAACAAAGTACGTGCAGAGTACCCTCTCGTTATGCATCCGTGCACGCTCAAAAACCATGTCGTCATCAAATGGGAAGTCAGAAAAAAGCAATGGCTATGTACAAGGTGAGAAAAGGGGCGTCCTAAAAATATAAACACTCGGAGTGTGTAGCTCCCCTCAAAATGATACGACCAGTGCTCCAGGTCGTAGTGCATCTCCCAGGTAGGGGTATCAATGAACAACACGAAAGTTGCCATCTGAAGACGTGATAGAAAGAAAAGATAGAGGGGTTGGGAATCTTGCTAAAAAATCTCAGTAGGGTAGCCTCCTATCTAGGTGTCATCATCTACGTCCTCAGGAACTTTGGGTTTCTTTGAAAAAGGTGAACATGCATAAAATTCACTTATTAGGTTTTAAACTTAATTATCCAAGGTCCATTCCTTTTAGGATGAGTCTTAATGTCATGGATGCAACATAATAAAGCATGAATGCATGAAGATGCAATAGGCAGAAATCAATTAAACATTCATAGAGATATCAACATAATACGGGTGGCATAAAGTGGCATATACTTCTCATGTAAAAGCATTTCTCTTTCTGTAACTGTGTGACATTCAAAGCATTGTACTGTACATAGGGATCACCCTAAAATCATCTCTAGGTTATGAGCTCATACCTTAACTAGTCGTCACTAGTTCTTACTTATCATCTGATAAGTGAAATCTCAATAATAATAATAATCATAATAGAACGCGTCGCACCGACATCAAGTACACAGTGAATATTGTCCTCTTTGGGGCGTTACGTATCATCGTCCCCCTCAAGGATTTGTTTCTGGGGCATTACATATCGCCATCCCCTAGAACGCGTTCTCACAGTACTATGTCACATTCAAAACTCATCCTTTTGAAAACTTTCTAAGTTCCTCAAATTTGTCAGAAATTCGACAGCATAACCACAATACACCGAATTTCTTCCAAATTTTCTTTATGCCACATTCATATATATACATCACCATGAGCATCACAATCATCATAAATTTTCATAATAAAACATGCACCCACATGAAGTACCAAAGTTCATTATGCTCTTAAATCTAGGGTGTCTTATGCTTTAACCCTTGCGGGGCTTAAACTTGAGATATAATTATTCTAACATCTGCTTTTAATCTTTTAGGCACCCAAGGATTCACAACTAAAGATTCTTACTAATATTTATGTTTGTCAATGAATCTGGACAGCATCATGCCTTGAGGGCAGAAATTATATCTTGTGATTACGGGGGTTCTAGAAACTACGTTTTAGACCCTTTCTACGTTCCGTCTTCGCCTAAGGCGCTATAAGTCAAACCTAAACCAATTGTGGGGCATTCTATGCCTATGAACTAATTATAAACCATGTTTACTACATTACAAGGTTGCTGGACAGAAACAGAAAATTAAATAATCTAAGTGTTCTAGAATTGCACTTTTACGATTTTCTAGTTACTAGTTTCTCTATAGGCACTAAAAATCAATCCTACATCAAATGTTATCAAATTTTTCATAATCAATCAATCCTAAACTGAATGTTATCACATTAAAATAGTTTTGGCAGTGGCTAAAAATAAATGGGTCAAAACTGTGCTAAAACTCAATTTTACGATTTTTCTGTAAGACTAGTTTCTTTCCTAACATGCATAGAAAGGCTCTTACCTCAATATATATAATTTTTACACATTCTAACATATTAAAATCATCATCAAACAGCAACCAAATCATCAAGGTAGAACCGAATTCATTCATCATCATACCAAGCATGAAATTTCATTTTCAATACACATATGTCACTAGTTTCTCATGGATTCACTTTAGGACTTCTAAAACTCTTTGGAAACCAACTTATTTTACTAAAATCATCATAAACTAAATAAGGGCAGCAACCATTTGAGTTGGCCCATGATTGAAATTTAAATTGTAAAATCATACTTGAAATATTCTTTGAGTTCTCCTATGCTTAATAAAATCCTAAGACATAGATTATGGGCACTTGTGACTAGATGAAACTCACACCAAGCTCATCATCATCACATGGCCAAATTGTGCATTCAAGGGAATGCTTCCATAACCAAACTTTAGCTTGAGATAAAAGGGCAAGTCTTTGAGCTCTAGGTTCTTTAAGTGATGACAAAATATAAATGTGCTATGCATTTCATTTTATTCTTCATTATAAAGTAAAGTGAGAGCTTCAAAGTAAATATGAGATGCAAGAACATGAAACATAAACATGAGGTGCTAGGAATATAAATATGCAAAACTTGAAAATAAATATGCAAAACTTGAAAGTAAATATGCAAGACTTGAAAATAAATATGCAAGACTTGAAAGTGAATATGCAATCTCATTTTATCTTTTAGGATTTAAGTGATGACTTGAAGTATAAATATGAATGCAAGTCCAATTCTTTATTTTAGTGCTCTAGACTCCACAACAATCGAATTAAGGCCGAAATAGGTGAGCTTCGAGATTAATTATTAGGTGGTATGAGAATGCAACTCTTGTTTTAATCTTTACTTTTTAGGTGATTAGCTCAAAAATAAATATGCTAGGCAAGGAAAATAAATATGAATGCAAGTTCATTTTACATTCTTCACTAGAGCTCTTGCAAAACTTTAAAGAAACTTAAGCCTCAACCCAAACTTATCATAGCAAGATAAAGTGAACTTTAGAGTTCTTTGTACCAAGGTGTCAAAGAAACCTTATGGTTTGAACATCATCATCAAGTTCAAGGAAATGGATCAAGAGATCAAAACAACTAACAACCTTTCTTTGAGAAACAAAAGCAAAGCAATGGAAAAAGGAACTGAAATCCTTGCAAAGGAAAGAAAAAGAAACCGAAAATCAAAGGGAAAGAAAGAAAAAGAACCAAAACTTGTTCCAAGAAAAGGAAAAGGAATAACCAAAATATGTTAAGATCAAAACCAAGTTTCAAGCTTTAGAGGTTTCTCAAAGGTAATCATGAGTCCATTGTCTTGAAACCTCATCATCAAGCCATGGTTTTCCTTCCAAGATAGGCCATTATGGACGGAATTAAAAGGAAGAAAAAGGAAGCCAAGAAATCGAAAAAGAAAGAAAACAGAAGGAAAGGAGAACTAAAAGATTCAAGAAAAATCATAAAGCACGTAGCTAAATAACAACTTTTAATGAATGAAACACTTAAAATAAAATCCCTACCAAGTGATTAGAAGTTGAGATGGGAGAAGAAGATGAAGAGGTTGAAGAAGAGGAACTCTTGAACTTGAGAGAAAAAGGAAAGCTTTAAGATGCTCTTGAAAACTTAACTTGGCAAATGAACCAAAAGTGGTTCAAGTTCATCCAAACATGCTATTTATAGAGAAATGAAACATGAGGGGTGAAAATGGGGGGGAAGAATGGTGCCATTTCTAGGGGAAGTAGGAAGGAGAAAATATCTCTTGGTTATGTCATTTCAAGGTAAGGTGTAAGGCATGGTGTAGGCATGGGTTTAGGCATAGTGTAGCATGCTTCTTTGAGTGTGTGAGTGAACAGATTTGTGATGCAAGAGGGGATAAGGTAGCGCCACTTCTTGGGGATCCAATGGAAGGAAAATCTTTCATTTAATTGTGGTTTAGAGGTATGTTTAGGTGTAGCTTTGATTAGGCTTACGATTAGGAACTTGTAAGTAAGTGTGTAAGTGAAAGGATAGGTAATCAAGGCTATTTTAAGGCATGATTAGTGAGCATTCTAGCCCATTAGTGGGGTCAAAATCCTATTCTACCTAGGCTTCTTGGAGTATA
This sequence comes from Dalbergia cochinchinensis, assembly GCA_031216125.1. Taxonomy (NCBI): domain Eukaryota; kingdom Viridiplantae; phylum Streptophyta; class Magnoliopsida; order Fabales; family Fabaceae; genus Dalbergia; species Dalbergia cochinchinensis. The sequence continues at coordinate 35,951,145 of CM062372.1, forward strand.
GAGAGTGAATAGTGAAAATACTATTCAAGATTCTATGTCTTGGAAACTTGAGTTTTTAAAAGAAAAAGGGGTTTTGAGTTTAATCTAAGCAATCTTAGGTGCTAATTAATTTTAATGACTTATTTTGACTCTAGATTAATTATGAAAATTAATTAATCTTCGATTAGAGCCTAATATTGCTTAGGCTTGCTTAATTACATCATTAAGCTCAAATGGTACTATGCTAGGGGCAAAATTATAATTTTGCACAAAAACTGCCCGAGACTACCGGGACTTAAAAAGATTCTTTTAAACACATGAAAACGTCATTTTAAACTTTTGGGGAAAGTTTCAGGCTCGAATGACACCTTTACCTGCGTAAAAACACTATAGGGGTATTTTAGTCATTTTGACCCGAAACTGCAGAAAACACGATTTTCGTTTTCGAAATCACTCAAGGACTATCTAATCCCCTTCAAACATTGAGTTGACCCTTCGAGGACTGTCAGGCCGGCTATCCTCGAATTCCGGGCAGAAAATGGCCTTAGGGGAATTTTGGTCATTTTCTCTTAGACAAAAAATCGGGGCGTTACAACCACCCTATATTCTCTCTTTTCTCGAGAGTTATAGGTTATGAGCTCATACCTCACTAGTCGTCACTAGCGTAATCTTATCTCTTTTGATAAGTTAAATTCCCGACTCTTAAGGTATGGGATAAGAGACATTAGGATCACCTTTCATAACCTTTAATTCGAGGAGTCTAAAGGATCATTTCCTATTTGGATCACCCCTCATAACCTTCAATTCAGGGAGTCTAGAGGATTATTTCCATGTGTTTATGTCACCTTTAATCCTGGCATGATATATAGAGATGCAAACATGAATAATTCATCACTTCAATATTTCAAGCTCATAATCTTCATGAACTTATGCATCTCAATAAATCAAACATAACTATAACATGCCATAATTTAAATCACATAAACATGCATCATGTTTCATTGCATATATCCATAAGCCCTATAAATTTCAATACATGGACATAGCTTTCGCGAGATATCGATCACATTCATCTCATCAATATTTATGCTTAAGCCCCAAAGAGGTCAAATCGTAATTTCTCCAAGGTTACGGGTCAAAACACAAATACCCCTTTTTAACACATTCTCACAAACTAGAGATCTTTAATGTTAACCAATACTTTGAAGAGATATATAACTACTAGAACTATTTAAAACTCAACATGAAAACCTTTTAGGGCCACAGACCAAATTTTAACACACTTTAGGGGTCGAAGTGCAAAATCACACATTTTGAACACTTAATAGCAACCAAAACTTCTAAAACTTTTTCTAAACATTATAAATGGTATTTTGAACTCATGGACACATTCAACATCATTAGTAGCTCTAAATAAAATCATTTGGCTGAAATAACATGGTTGATAGTTCAAAACACAACTTTCCACATTTTGTAAAACGGCCCAATCTAACACTTGTAATTACCCTTTTATGCATCTATGATACCAAAAACAACTTTTACATCAAATATAAGTAATTCTTAAGTGTGTGAACAATGTGAACAGCCTTGAACAACCCTTGAACATTATCAGAAAATTAGTCTCCTTAAAGCTTTATAAAAACACAATTTTAATCCTTTCTAGTTACTAGACTTTCCTAAAATGCTAAGAACAATTTTTATGACAACTATTAGTAATCCTCACGTGTGTGAACAGCAATAAATGGTAGTGAACAGTGGTGAACAGTGATCAGAAAAACTTAGCATTCTTAAAAGCTTCATAAAAACACAATTTTGATCCTTTTTAGTTACTACTTTTTCCTAAAACACTAAAAACAATTTTTACAATAACCATTAGTGATTTAAACTCATCTAAACATCCTAAATCAGTAATCATTTTAGTTCTAAAAGATTAGATCAGAATACTACAACTTTAGCATTTAAAATCATGAGAAAAATCACATTCTTAATCTTTTGCAATTTCTAAGTCTTTCAAAATTTCTTTGTACAACTATAAAGACAAGATCATACCTAAAAATAAAATATATCAAGCTTTAAATCAGAATTATATAAGGGCCGAAAATAAATAGATGAGAAGTTTCCATGATCAAAATTGCCATTTAAGATAAAAGAAGTAAGTCTTGAACTTTAGGATTTGAGTGATGACTAGAATCGTAAACCTATCTTGTAACCTTATTATTATCATTATAAGGTGATAACTTGGAAATATAAATATGAAATGCAAGGCTAGAAATATAAATATGAAGATGGAAATTCATTCTTAGGTCTTTATGATTTAAGTGATAACTTGAAATGTAAATATGAATATGCAAGTTTATATTATTATCTTCAAGAATTAAAGCGATAACTTGAAATATAAATATAATCATGCAAAGCTTGAAATATAAATATAAAGATGCAAATTCATTCTTAGATCTTTATGATTTAGGTGATAACTTGAAATGTAAATATGAATATGCAAGTTCATATTATTATCTTCAAGAATTAAAGTGATAACTTGAAATATAAATATGATGTTCAAGAACTTGAAACATAAATTTGGATGCTAGTTTATTTTTATATCTTGTTAAGCTTAAAACTCAAAACTTAGTAATTTAACATCAAGAATTAAACCTTGGGCTTTAGAGGTCATTTAAATGATGGATTCACAACCACCATCATGATTCCTCATCATCAAGCCATGGTCAATATCAAGTCATAAAAATAAAAAATATAAAGAAAGAACAAGAGAAAGAACATGAAATAAAATCCCTACCAAGTTGTTTCTCGTTATCAAAAGGTAATTCTTGATCTTTAGAGAAGTTAGAAGAAGAAAATATGTCCTTGATGAGTGTTGTGAATTTGGCCAAGATGAGAACAAATGGAGGAAGGATTTTTCTTGTGTTTTTGTGTTTGATAAAGGAAAGGTTATATGTTTAGAAGGTGATTTGTGGTTGGAATGTGTATGCTTAAGGTTTAGAGCTTGGTTAGAGGTTGGAAATGGAGTCTCTTAGAAAATGGGGCTTCACTGGCTTCATGGCTAGAAAATGGGGCTTTTAATTTCATTTTTCAAGTAAAGAAACATAGAAAAAGAATGCTTTTTGTAACACCCTAAAAATTATTTAAAAATTAATTTGAACTTTATTAGTCATAATTTCAAAAATTTGATAGTTTGAACAATGATGAGGACGATCCAATGGATTTGTAAAAAAAAAAAATGTGAAAAGTAACTTGTGGGCCCTGCAGGCCTGCTGGGACAGCCGAAACCCCTGATTCGGGACCTGAAGGTGCCCAAAATGGGGAAAACATGGAAATAAGGTTATAAATAGGTAGAAATAAAGATTTTATACTCGAAATTATTTTTCAAGCAATGTTTGATTACCCGAATACACTGTTTTACCTATTCGGTAAAATTTTGGTGTGCGATTTCTAACACCGGAAGCTAGTTTGACCTTTACAAAAAGAGAATGCTTATCCATTTGACTTAAATCTATGGCTAAGATTCAATCTTGAATAAAAAGATCCAATCCTAGCCATCCATTTTGTTTTCATAGATTATGAATTATCCAAATATAATATAAGATATTCATGGCATTTAATAAGAAGATTAACACAAGTTAAAGCTTCTTTAGGAAGCCAAAAGTTTCGGCCATGAACATAAGGAAAGCAGAAACTCCATCTCCATTCTCAAAGAGCTCCATAATTTTCATTCCAAGCTCAAATACCTTAGCCTAGAGTTGTTAAAATTTCCAAGTTCCTTCATAAAACTTGCTCTACACATCAATATCTACCATTCTAACCAATTGAAATTTTAATTCCTCACTTTGATATCTCATACTCCTCTACCCAAGGAAGGGTTTGCTATGGGTTTAGGAGCTTTGAAGTGGAAGGAATCAACCTTGGAGCACCTTGGAGCCAAGGATCCAAAAGACACCAAAAGTAGGGTTTTTGTGACTTGTTCTTGTGATTTCTGTTCTTGCTGATTTTGGCTTGTTTTAATGTGATAAATCTAGTTCTTATGTGATGTTACACTTAGATATTGATGTATTTGCATAGGTGGATTGGTTTGGTGTTGGGGAAAAATCAATTTTGTCAAAAAGATGTTGAGTGATAGTTACTGGATTTTCGGTTTTTGTACAGGCAGCCACTGATCACGAATTTTCTGACCTAGTTAGAGGCCATATATTGAGCTGAAAATTTTATATGGTGTAGCTAACAAGTTAAGGCATCTTCAGTAAAAATTTTGAGGTATTCTGGTCACATTTGCTATGTTTAAAAGATCAAGAACCGAAAGTGTACCTGTGGTGCTTGAACTACTGGAACTGAACCTGCAAATTTGTCTATTTTTGTTATCATAGTAAATGATTTATTTTTCCTTCAAAATTTTTACAGAGTATTAGAGACATCTTAAGGTTTTACCAGGATTTTATTCCCATTTTTCTGGTTTCATTTTCTAGGGTTAAAAATTATGGAATTCAGGAATTTAGCTGAGAATCAGTGGTCTCTAACTACCAAATTTGTCTAATTTTGTTAATATAGTTAGAGAACTCTATTTACCCTGAAATTTTTATGGAACCTTTTGGACACATTGAGGTGTCATTGAGAATTTTTATAGCCTCTGAATTGATTCTTTGGTATGGAACTAAATTGTGCTACCATGGTGTAAAATCTGCCCACTTGCTGGAAATGAACCAAAGACTTAAAGTGATAATGTAATGGTATTTTGGTTCTAGTATGACATGAATACTTGATGTTAAATATTTAGTCATGTGACTCGTGAGGTATAGATGCATACTAGAGAAAGTAAAGATTGGTATAGGAGGCATGATTGAAATCACAATGTGAATGAATGCCTATAGGTGAATGAAATGCATAAGTAAAATGAGATCCTCTATGACTTGTCAAGGGCAAATAAAGAAACATAAGATCCTTTTGATTTGTCCAGGGCAAATAAAGAGATATGAGATCTTTTCAACTTGTCAAGGGCAAGTAGAGCGATATGAGATTCTTTCGACTTGTCGAGGGCAAATAGAAACAGATGAGATCCTTTCGACTTGTCAAGGGCAAATACAGATAGATGAGATCCTCTTCGATTTATCAAGGACAATTAAAGATAATTTCCCTACATTTGGTATATACATATTTGTATCATATCGAATCATTTTGATTGACATTATTTACTCGGATTATGAGCTTGTGATAAATTGTACAAAGTGATTGATTCCTAAAGACAACCCACTTCGGAGATATGATTTGGAACTTTAAAAATGAACTGTTATTATGTAATGTTTGATCACTTTTTTTTAATAAACCGAAGTGGCTGGGGCGATGATGATGACCTTATGATTGTGTATTAGGGGAGTTGCCCTACTGAGAATTGTATAATTCTCACCCCTATTTTGTGTGTTCCCATGTCGTCTCTAGGTTGATCCGAAGAACGGTGAAGACACTACAAAAAAAACTATACTGGAGTTGCAGTAGTTTAGTAGTTGATGTGTTTATTTTACTATAACTTTATTGTGGTTATATATATGTAAATGTAATAGAGATCAGATGTGTTAAGCTCATAGAAGAGCTTCCTTGGTGTACTTAACCTTGTATTAAATAAATGTTTTGGTTTTCCTTGCTATATATATTTCAATAAAACTACGACATAGTTATCTCGCAAATAAATCAAACTGGCTATAGATATTTAAGAAAGGTCCACCAATTTAGAAGTAACAACTCTCGAGTCGGATGTCATGACTTAAGGATGACGTTGTACTTGGGAGGGTGTTACACTTTTATTCTTGTAATAATTTGGTTCATGCATAATAGATGAAAACACTAAAATATAAGGCTAATGGTAGACATTGTTGCTTATCACATCATGGCTGAAATGGGTGGATTTTCTTTCGAATAAATAGCCAAAAATAATACAAAAGAAAGCTAAAGGTATGGTGTTATAGTTGGATATGTTTCTTTGTTGGAAAAACAATTAAAATATGATGCAATGGGGCATAAAAGGGTGCTGGATTCTGATTGCATTAGGATCAGATTGATGTTTTACAAGTGGTAAATCATGTATTGGATGTGTATTTACTTAGGTAAAAGATTAGAAATTGATAGATTAGTGAAAATGGTAGAAGGTCAAGTGTTTAGGACAATACAAGACAAGGTAAAAAGAGAAATCATATACTAGTAAATGAAGTTAATTTCAAATGAGTAAAAATCAATTTGTAACATAGGTTTTAAACTTAGGATAAGAAAATATAAATGTATAAGATTTTAACTAAATCAAAATCTTAACTTTGATCTCAAATATCACTAATTTTATGAGCTTTCATAATTAAGGAAAGGTAATTTAATTTTATCTTAGATAATTTGAGACTCTAATTACCTCAGTAATTATTTTTTAACCTGGGGTAATTAATTTAAACTCAAGGTTGATAAATGAAATCAATTTCAGTTCAAATAGAGCTTTAATACTACCTTAATTACATAAGTAAATCTATTTAGTACAACTACGGGTAAAAAGGTAATTTCAAATAAAAACTCCCTATAATTACTGGACATTCTTAAATTATACTTGAAATAGCTATTTTGAACCTTTAGCTGAAAACCGAATTCAAAGATTATATAATTTCATGTAAAATTACTATAGGGGTAAAAGAGTAATTTTACATACGATAAAAATTGAGAATTGAGATTTTACCTCTAAGGCACATATAATCCCCATCAATCATAAAACTAACCCCTCAAAGACAATTTAAATTGGTTATCCTTGATTTCTAGGTAAAAATGATCTTAGGGGCATTTTGGTCATTTTACCCGTACAAAAAAATCGAGGTTTGTGACTTTCGCATGAATCGCTATTCAAATTTCTCATAACGTTTCTCTAATGTTATGTTCCTTTATTGAGGATTATTTGGCCTCGAATTACATGCAAAAATTACCTAGGGGTATTTTGGTAATTTTTACACAGCAGGAAAAATTAGGGCTTTACAAGGCACAACAGATAATAGGTTTAAGAGAGCCTTCATCGTTTATATCCTCTGCACATTCCTTTGCCCATCTATGAAGGGGTCAACAACCTTTAAGATGTTGGCCCATGTAGTTGATGTTGATGACCCCACAAAGTACAATTGGGGTCAACTCGTTGTTGACAATTTGGTTGACGGCATGAAAGACTACAAGGCTGGGAAAGGGGTGGTGAGGTCAATTAGAGGGTGCGTGTTCTTCCTAATGGTATGTCACATTGATGGAAGTTTATGTCCATAATTAGTGGTACAAGAAAATGTTAAGTAATTAAATTCATGTTGCCTTTCAACAGGTTTGGTACCTACAGTTAGCATTTCGGTTGCCTTCAAGAAACAATGACCTTCCATTGGTCAAGCACTGGACCAAGGAGGCTACCCAAGCTCAATTCGATGATCAGAAGAGGAATCATGAGGTACATTGGTGCTAACTTTTGTGTAATGAATCACAGTAAACGTGGCCAATTTCTATGTGACTGGAATTTAACCCCTTTTTTTTACAGGGTTTGCTCAACCCTAAGAAATATAGTGTTGATGGTACTATGAAGGAGTTTCTTGACATCCAATTCGAGTATGAGGTACTTGGATTTGCATGAACAATATAGATGTGTACACTTTTATTTGGAGAATTTGTCATTACATAATAATGATTTAAATTTAAATGAACTCATTGAATTGTTGTGCTGCAGGACCTCAAGGAAATGGTCCATGGGGTCATTAAGACCGCGTTGAAGCAACAAAGAAAGAGGAGGGAGGGGAAAGGAGCCACAAAATCAGAGAAGGCTCCTTTTAACACGTGTATAGTGTAACATCCTAACTTTCAACCCAATACTCTAGAACATATTTAGGTTAACCATTAGTCTATTACTCTTTTAGTCTCATTCCTTACAACCTTTCATTAAAATGCTTAGCAGAAAATACGAATAAATTTTTCTTTTTGAAACTTGATAGCAAAACGCGAGCCGCGCCCTAACCTAACGTTCGTCATAACCATAACGTGCAAGAAAAAGTAACCACACCATTGATAATCATGAAACATAGTATTATACATATCAATCATAATATCATCACATCTTCATAGATACATAGACTACTAACATCATTGTACCATCATTTACATCAAAGCACCCCCATATATGTGAAGTCATCCTTATCCACCTATGAGGTTGGATAAGTGTCAACCCAAAAAGCTAAGCTATCTATGCTCCCGCAGCGGCCCTTCACCCCGTCTTCTAGTGTGATCCTTAAGCACGAGCCTTAACAGAAGTCACAAACCTCGTTGTAATCCTCATCTAGAGACGACACAGAAGAAGAGGAAGGGATGAGAAACTTATTCAAGATTCTCAGTAGGAATTCCTGACTCTAACACAAGTGTCATCGTCGTCGTCCCCAGTCACCTCGGTTTTAATTATGAAAAAGGTGTACATGCATAAGGATTGGTTTTAGGCTTTTCAAATCTACTTATCCGAAGTGGGTGTCTTTTAGTATGTGTCTTAATGACATGAATGCAACAGATATTTAATGAATGCATGACAATACCATATGCACATTAACACGAAAGTCGTAATAATTGGGCACATCATAAGGAAACAAGAATCATATATGTGGCATAAAGAGGCATAGTAATTTTCATGTGATATCTTTCTTATAAATAAAGCTCTTAAGTTCTTTTTCTTGAAGATCACCCTCTTAACATATCCACCAAAAATCCAACCGATTCACCGCCCTAAGAATAATCTGGTCACCAAACTACATCTCACCTATCGCCTAGGAATGAGCTCAATCCTAACTAGTCGTCACTAGATTTAATATAGGCTAATAGAGGGGGTATACATAACTTTCTTGGATCACCTATCTTAGGATCATTTTCTTCTTTGAAACGCTCTACTGGTATCTAATACATAGTGAATTGTCCGCTTTGGCAAGCTCAATGTCAATACCCTCACGGATTTGTTTCCTCCCCGCCGTAGCGGGAGGAATGCGTCTCAATGTTACATCACATCTGTTCTGGGGTGCTCGGCTGAACCGGTGTCACCCAAAACCATTCCTGGGGGTGCTCGGCCAAACCGGTGTCACCCAGGAGTTTTCGTAAGCTTTTTCTCAAGTACTCAAGTTTGATGGGAAATTCGGCAGCGAAACGGCGTACACCGGATTTCCATCAAACTTGCTTTATGCCACCAACCATATAGAGCATGCATAGCCATTCAATACCAACATAAGGCATCATAATCATCGTATGCATCATAAGCATTATAATACCATAATTTTACATAACGCATCATGGCGTGTGCATCAACACATCAACACTATATACTCTCATAAGAGATCACATGCTCAAGTTGTTCTCATAATAAAACATACACTTGCATGAAACATTAAAGCCCATTATGCTCTTAAGCCTATGGTGTCTTATGCTTTGACCCTTACGGGTCTAAATCTTGAAAACTAATTACGCTATCATCCGTTTTTATCCTTTCATGTACTTATAGGCTCACAACTAATAATTCTTACTAATTTTTATGTTCGTCAATGAATCTGGACAGCCTTACACTTTAAGGGCAGAAATTACATCTTGTGATTACGAGGGTTCTAGAAACTACGTCTTAGACCCTTTCTCGATTCCGTTTTCGCCTAAAGCGCTATAAATCAAATCCAAGCCAATTATGAAGTATTCCTAAGCCTTTGAACTAATTATAAACCATGTTTACTACTTTGTAAGGGTGCTGGACAGAATCAGAAAACTAAATGTTCTAAGAGTTCTAGAGTTGCGGTTTTACGATTTTCTAGTTACTAGTTTCTCTATAGGTGCTAAAATTCATTCCTACTTCAAATGTAACCAAATTTTTCATGATTAATCAATCCTAATCTGATTATATTCCCATTAAAATAGTTTGGGCAGTGTCCATAATTAAATGGGATAAAACTATGTTAAAACTCAACTTTACGGTATTTCTAGTTAGCTAGTTTCTTACCTATCATGCATAGAATCATTTCTACATCATCATGTGATATTTTCACACATTCTAACACATCAAGACATCATCATACAGCCACAAGCTCATCATGACAGTACCGAAAACATCTAACTTCAATAAGAGAACTAAATTGACATCTCTAGGTACATAAGTTAACTAGTTTCTCTTGGAATCAATTTAGAATCTCTAAAACTCTTTGCAAATCATTTTAATTCATTAGGAGGCTAAGAGAAGCCTTAGGTCAGTGACCAAAATATATTTCATCTTCAAAAAGGGAATAAAATTATAACTCATGATAACATAACCTTATAAAGATTTGTAAAGCTTCAGGAAAAACTTAAAACATAGATTATCGGCCCTTGTAGCTAGATGAAAACTCATTGCAAGTCCATCATCACTACTTGGCCGAAACATGCATTCAAAGAATGCATTCACATTAAACTTCAACTTGAAATGAAATGGGCAAGTCTTTGAGCTCTAGGTTCTTAAGTTATGACATAAAACAAACGTGCTCATGCTTTTCATTTTTAATCTTGCTTACAAAATAAAGGGATGACTTAAATTAAATATGCAAGGCATAAGCGTAAACGTGCAAGCTTGAAAGTAAATATGCAAGGTTCAATTCTTTATTTTAGTGCTCTTGGCCCAACAACAATCGACTTTAAGGCCGAAATAGAAAGGCTTTGAGAATTAAATTAAGTGATGATGCCAGTTCCATTTTAATCTTTATGTTCTTAGGTAATAACTTGAAAGTAAAGGTGCATAGCAAGAATGTAAATATAAATGCAAGCATAAAATAAATTATGCAAGTTCATTTTATCTTTCTAGAGCTCTTAACAAGACTTTAAAGGAACTTAAACCTCAACCCAAACTCATCAAACCAAGATCAAGTAAAGTCTAGAGTCCTTAGAACTCAACACAACATTTTTAGAAAATCAAAACATTTAGCATGTAAAAGAAAAGGAAGTGGCCGAAACTTCAAGAAGGAAAAGGAACATTTTAAAACTCTAGGGTCCATGATCTTGATGATGTATTAACACCAAATAACCTTCACACATCACCCCATAACCTTGAATCACCATCAAACCTCTCAAATATTTCATCTCAAACACAACCTCACCTCAAACACAACTCTAACCTCCTTATCTCCCCTTGGCTGAAAACATCAAGCCTTTTGGAGGAGCTCATCATCTTGTTTTCTTCTCTCAAAGTTCAAGTTCTTTGTCTTCACTCTAGGTAGGAGTGTTTCTTTGCATCTTATTTCCATGAAAAATGAGTTTTCTCTAGCTACCTCTTGGAATTTCTTTTTAAAACTCTCTTGGTTTCCTTCTTGAGTTTTCGGCCTTCATGACCTTTAAACTCATACATGATGGCTTGATGATGGGGACCTCTAGATGATGACTATGTGTTCATCACAATGAGACCCCTAAAGCTTGAGTTTTCTTTAGTTTGTATTATTATGCTATGAAGTTCACTAAAGTTTTCAACTTAAGAAAATAAGAATGATTTCAAAAAGGAATATGGATTACTTTCTCTTAGCCTCATGATTTCGGCCATAATTCCTTTTCTTGAAAATATGGAGATTTCTTTTAGTTCCATTCTCTTGACTTGATGAGACTATGTTGGGGTTGTGAATATTGGTCCCTTAAAGTCTTGGACGAGCTCTAGTTATTAAACCAAAATGAACTTGCATTCATATTTAGTTTATGCCTTGCATAGCATGATTTATTTTTATGTCATCACTAATGCTCTAAGACTAAAAATGAACTTGCATATTCATATTTAATTTCCAAGCATTGCATTTCACGTTTAATATTCAAGTCATCACTTAAAATCCAAGATAATAACAAGTTGCATCTCATATTTATTTTGAGCTACTTACTTTTCAAGTTCTCACTTTATTTCCCTAATGAACAATAAAAATGAAGTGCATGACATGTTTATGTTTTGTCATCACCTAAAGCTCTAGAGCTCAAAGATTTGTCCCAAGGTCTCAAATGAGAGTTAGACATGGAAAGCATTCTCTTAGAATGCCCACTTCGGCTATGTGAGATGAATGAACTTAGGATAAGTTTCATTTGATCACAAATGCCCATAAGCTATGCTTTATAATTTTTCTAAGTCTATGTGGATTGTAACGCCCCGTTTTTCTCTAAACTTTTAAATGACCAAAATGCCCCTGAGGTCATTTTTACCCGAAACACGAGGACGGCCGACTTTGGCCATCCTCAAAGGGTTCATATGTTATATGAAGGGGATTGTATGAGCATGAGTGCCTAACAAAGCAGAAAAATCTCATTTCTGAGATTTCAGCACATAAGTGACCAAAATACCCTCGTGATGATTTCGTGCGCTTTAAAATTTCGTTTTGACCCGGACTTTGTCCCAAGGTTTAAAACCATGATTTTAAGGCATGAACTATGATTGTTTAAGGTTTGGTTAAGTCCCGGTGGTCCCGGGCAGTTTTTGAGTAAAATTACGATTTTGCCCCTGCTTAGTGCATGCTGGGCTTAATGAGTTATCTAACTCAGAACCTAGGCGATTTTAGGCTCTAATTGAAGGTTAATTAATTTCCATAATTAATCTAGAGCCAAAATCATTATTTAAAAATTAATTGGAACCTAGAATTGTTTAAGGAAATTTAGAACTCTTTCCTAAATTCTTTTCTTTCTTTTAAAAGAAAAAATAATTATGAATAGTGTTTTCACTATTCACACTCCCTTTCCCAATGACACTCTCTTTTCCAAGAAAGTTGTCACTCTCAAATAATCATGATCACATTTGAAAAATATATGTCATTCAAAATTCAAAAGAATAAATTGTTTATGTTGTCACTCAAAGCTTTCAATCAAGCTTCATAATCAATCATACCTTCCATACTTTCTTCCATACCTTTGAATGACAACACATATAGATATTTTATCTTGTGGCCATGAAATTTTCTCTCCCTTGGCCCTATAATTTTCAGCCACTTCCCCCAAGAATCCAAAAGAATTTTATTTTATGTAGTCAATCAAGTTGTCTTTCAAGCTACCCTATGACCTATGCCTACCTATGGTTTCAATCACACCAAGAATGACCACACAAGAAGATATTTCTCTCTTCCTTCTTCAAGAAGCTTCAACCAAC